>OZ004720.1:20016806-20744186 GCA_963924515.1 Vespertilio murinus | reverse complement strand
GCCCCGCCCCTGAGAGCAAAGCCCTCCTTACTTTCATATTTCCAGAGCCTAATATTTTACCAAATATTTGGAAGAAAAGGTGCTGAATAAATGTGTGTTGAATTTAATTAAGCTATTTTTTTCCTTCCAACTTGAATATAGAAGCACATTAAGAATCAGTGGAGGCCAGGGACTCTGGGCAATAAAGCACTCAGGGGAACCGAAACCGGTTTGGCTCAGTGGATAGAGCGTCGGCCTGCAGACTGAAGGGTCCCGGGTTCGATTCCAGTCAAGGGCATGTACCTTGGTTGTGGGCACATCCCTGGTAGGGGGTGTGCAGGAGGCAGCTGATCGATGATTCTCCCTCATCAATGTTTCTAACTCTCTATCCCTCTCTCTTCCTCTCTGTAAAAAAATCAATAAAATATATTTTAAAAAATAAAATAAAAATAAAGCACTCAGGGGGACAGCTATAGGCATTTGGCATTAGTACTTACTCCAGTCTTCCGGGGGAATCAGCTGCAATGTATTGTTTTACCATGTGGCACAGAATTGGGGCACAGAAAAGGTAGAGGAAAACTTCTTCAAGGGGGTCTGGGGTGAGCTCATTCCAAATATCTCACCACATAAGGTGCGAGGCAGAGCGAGATGAAACAAAGCATAGGTTCTGACCTTACAGAATTTAATATATAGTCAAGAAAACCAGGGACTTTACATACTACGGATTCACAGCAAAAACAAACAAACAAACAAAAAACAGTTTATGAGTATAAGCTCTATGATCAAAAGAGAAGCACCTATCAAGAGGAATAAGAAAATTAAGGGAAAACTTGTATTTTCATTTTCGATTTGGTATAAGATAATGTGGCATTCGGATTTGTTTTCTTTTTCTTTTCTTTCTAATTTTATGTTATTGTTTAAATTATTACACATAGTAGTACATATATCTCCTTTTTTGTTTGTTTTTTTTTCTTTTTAAAAAATATATTTTATTGATTTTTTACAGAGAGGAAGAGAGAGGGATAGAGTTAGAAACATCGATGATAGAGAAACATCGATCAGCTGCCTCTGGCACATCCCCCCACTGGGGATGTGCCCGCAACCAAGGTACATGCCCCTGACGGGAATCGAACCTGGGACCCTTGAGTCCACAGGCCGCCACTCTATCCACCGAGCCAAACCGGTCTCGGCTTGTTTGTTTTTTTCAAGTACACTTTCTTAATTCTACAAATGAAAGAATTCAGACCCTTGTGGTTCAATTACCCACACAAGCGCTTATGCTTAGTCTCCAGCACAGAAGTACTCTGCACACAGGTCTTTTGATCCCCAAACCTCGGCAAGGTTTATGTCCAAAGGCAGTGGTTCCCGGCCTCAGAAACCTAGATCAGCCGCACCAGCACCCCAAAACTTGTTAGACCCTCGGATTATCAAGCACCAGCCCAGGCCCATCACCAGCAACCCTGGGGCTGGCCCCACCCACCTGTCTCACAAGCCCTTCAGGCACTTAAGATGCATACAATGGAGAACCCAAACTTGAGGCAAATCTGAGGTCCTGGCAGAATGGGGGAGGGGGTGCAAAAAGTAGAAAGAGCCTAGGGCCCTTCAGTGTCAGGCTTGTGCCAAATTCAATAGGAAAACTACCTGTGTCATTTGTAATGCCCAAGAGTCCCTCACATCCTAGGACGCCTTGCTGTGTGCCCTTGGCATGACTGTCTGCTGCAATATAATATATAGGAAAGAGAGCAAAAAGGGGTACAGCCGGAGGAGAAAGGGGTGAAGATTAGGAGTCCCAGGTCCTCCAAACCTGCCCCTCCTTATGCTACCGAGAAAGAGCAGAAAGTCACTCCAGGAAACACGGCCGCAAACCCTAACTGCTCTGCCGTCACGCTTCCCAGCAACTGTGGGGGCCCATGGCCCCCCACCACCTTCTGGATCAAGGCTCATGCGTGGGGGTGGCTGGGAGGGGAAGCGGGAGGAGGAGGAGGATCTGCACTAGCTTTCCTTGTGGCTTCGGCGTGGGGCTGCCCTGGGGTTTTATCACCTGCAGAGTGTGGACAGAGAAAAAGCACCAGCCTCCGAGAGGGACCCTGGGGGACTGGAGGGGGGTGGCACTGCTCTCCAGAACCACGGTGGTGTTAGAGGTGGGGCAAAGAGCTGGAACCAAGGCAGATGGACGATCAGAGCGCCTAGGGGACAAGGCCATCCGACGCCCAGAAAAAAAAAAAAAATGACAAGCGGGCTGCCACCATCCCTAACAAACTTTAAAGTTCGACCAGACACAAAGCGGAGGCCTTTGTGCGGGGCCCTCCTGGCCCGGAATAAGAAGCGCCAATCGGGCCCTTCGGAGCGGGCAGGGCAGGAAAGCCGCCGGGGGGGGGGGGGCGGCCGGCGAGCTCGGGGTCAGTAGACCGAGACAGCCGGGAGTCCCGCCCGAGCCAGACCGCCTCCGAGGCCTACGGCGGTCGCCAGTGGGCACCTCTGCGTGCGTGCCGGACCGGGGGTTCGTGGCGGAAAGAGACGGGGTCCGTGCAGGCCGGGAGAAGGCGGGGGGGGGGGGGGAGATGGAGGAGATGCCTGAGCCGGCGGCCAGGCGGGGCGAGAAAAACGCTGCGAGGAAACACCGGGCCCAGACCACTCCCCCCTCGGTCCGCCGGGGGCAGCGCGGAAGCGACGGGAGCAGCTCTCCCCGCAGGCCTCAGGGGCGGGGGGCGGGAAGGAGGACGCCTGGAGCGCCCCCCACCCCTTACCCGCCCCAGGCCCGCAGGTTCCAGCTCCGGCCGCCCGGACGCGCGGGGCCACGACGCCTCCCCCGGCCCCTCGCGACACTGGCCGCCGCCGCCGCCGCCGCCCTCTCCCCAGGACCCGCACCGGCTCCCAGGGCCGGGGGCGGGGTCTGCGACCTCTTCCCTCGTCCCCGCCCAGCGCGGCCCCGCTCAGCCCGGCCCGGCCCAGCCCGCCAGCACTCACGGCTCCGACAGCTCCCGGGGCTCCTCCCCTGCCCAGCCGGCTTCTCACCCACCCACTCCTGGGGCCCGAGCGGGCCGCCGCCGGATCCGAGTCGGGCGCGCGGGGCCGGGAGGGTCGGAACACGTGGGGCCTTTGCACCGGAACCGGAAGCGGCCGTCGCCCCGCCCCCCGCGCTGCGCTGAAAGCCGCTCTAGGCCCTGGGAGGTGTGGTCCTCTCTATGGGCCCAGCGCCTGGCGCTGCTCCCAGCTCGGGGATCCTCTTCTAAAGGGCTCACCCACGCCGCTTCTTCTCCCCCCCACCCCCGCCGCCCTTCTCCGATTTTCTTTCTGTTTTTGATCTTTATTTCTTTGTTTGGATTGGGATGCCAATACATCTCTACTTGTTTTCATTTTCTTCCCCCCCCCACCCCCCTTTGAATTGTCTGTGGAGCTCTGTAGAAGAGAGCAGCTGGGGTTTGAATACTGGCCCCAGTATTTTTTTTTTTTTAATTAAAAATTTTTAATAGTGACATTACTGCAGCTGTTCCTCTTTTTCTCCCCTTTGCCCATCTCCACCCGTGGCCTTCACCAAACTATTATTGTCCCTGTCCATGAGGCATGCATATGCGTTCTTTTAGTTATTTCCTTCTTCTCCATCCAGTCACCTCAACCCCTCCCATCAGGCGCCGCCCAGTTTCTTCCATATACTCCTGCTTCCAGTTCCATTTTTGTTCATTAGCTTCTACATGTTAGTGAGATAATATGATATGTCTCTTTCTCTGACTGGCTTGTTTTACTTAAAGTAATACTCCTTATAGGTGGGGAAACTAAACTTGGTTTTCTCCTGCTAATTCATCTCATGCCAATTTAATCCTTATACCATTCAGAAGGACCCAGGAGGCTAGAGGAGAAATATTTCCTCCTCATCAAAACCATTCTTTTGATGGCGGGGTTTTCTGGATGATATTCATGTCCTTAGCGTCCCTTTCTTTGCCTTCAAATGAGTGATTCCTAGGCCCAGCTCTAAGACAGCTATGCTCCAAGACAAATTAGGTATGACAGTGAGACAACATTTTTACCTCATTGCACTTTTGAATTTTCAATTCAGTACTAAACAAAACAAAACAAAACAAAACAAAAAACCATACAATAATCCTTTTTAAAAAATCATAATTTTAATGGGGTCTTAATGATAACATTTCTCTGCTGTTGGAAGAGGGACATATAGAATACTAATGATTACAAACTGTGACTCCTCTGCATCATCATTGTGTAAGAACCTTCACGCCAGATGTCTTGTCTGAGAGCAAGGCTATACCAATAGATCTGTCACCTGCCTTGTGGGACTTTACATGCTAATCATACACGCCAGTTCTGAACTTAATGTAACCTTGGGGCCGAGTTTTCCCAGCAGGGAAGCCTTCTTGGTTTTGTTGGCTCTGAGATTTTTATTGGTTTCCTAGGTGCACAGCCGTCCTAGGTTGAATTACAGCAACTGGCATAATCCAATAGGAAATTTTCACATGTTAGCCTCAACTTTTGGTATTACCTGGGAATAAACAGCGTTAGGTTTAATTAAAAATGTGTTTAATGTCAGGATGGATACCCAGCCCTAGCTGATTTGGCTCAATGGATAGAGTGTAGGCCTGCAGACTGAAGGGTCCAGGGTTTTATTCCAGTCAAGGACACATGCCCAGGTTGTGGGCTCGATCCCTATTGGGGGGAGGGGGGGAGATGGGAGGTGCAGGAGGCAGCAGATCAATGATTCTCATCATTGATGTTTCTATCTTTCCCCTTCTCCTCTCAAATATCAATAAGAAATATTTTAAAAACCCAACATCTTTATTTTAAAAAAAAGATGGACATCCACTTATTGAGATATTATCAGATAAAAACCTAATGTATTTCAAGCATTTTAAAAAGACCCTTTGAATTCATTAAGGAGACTTCAGAGGACTTCAATTATGAAGAAAATAAATATTAAGAAAATGAGGTGTCGAATGCCTTATACCTTTGACAAGGAGATGAGGCAAAGGGATTTATTAAAAACAGAGTGAGACAGGATTTAATTTAAAAAATTTAAATGATTTTTACGGAGAGGATGGGAGAGGGATAGAGAGAAATATCAATCAGCTGCCTCCTGCACCATAAGAAATCATACTGGGGACTGAGCCTGCAACCAAGGTACATGCCCTTGACCGGAACTGAACCTGGGATCCTTCCGTCTGCGGGGCGACGCTCTATCCACTGAGCCAAACCAGTTAGGGCAGGCTTTCTTGTATTTTTAAAAATAAGTTTCTGACAGCTGTCCCTGATTCTAGCGGTTTCCACTTTCAGCATGTAATTGAGCAAATCTTCAGTTCTGCCTCATGCACCTAAGGGCACTGGGCAATTTCCTTGCTAGATAATTAGGTCACATCTCTCCTTCAAGGAGGATTTTTGGTTCATTTGTATGTAATTAATGCTAATAGGAAACCGTGACAATAATGGTAGTTCACTTTCACCCCCTTGCCTTCTCCACAATCCTCTCTCACATTTAATGTGATGTCTGCATTCAGTTCATTTTGTTGTGCTGCATGCTTCACTCTGCATGGTGAGGAGCCTTTGGGAAAGCCATTGCTTTCCTTAGGGCTTCTTTGACCTTCTTGTTTCTGACGGTGTAAATGAACGGATTCAGGAGGGGCGTGAGGATGGTATTTATTACTGACACCACCTTATTCATCTTAGAGGAGTGTGCGGTGGGTCTCAGGTACATGAACAGGACGGCTCCATAAAACAGAGAGACCACTGTCAGGTGAGAGGCACAGGTAGAGAAAGCCTTCTGGCGCCCAGGGGCGGAAGGGACCTTCAGGATGGTAGACAGAATGGACCCATAGGAAACCGCAGTGAAGAGCAGCGACCCTGGGGCCACCAGGAGGGTGGCCAAGAGACCCGGAAGCTCCAAAGTGCTGGTGTCTCCGCAGGCCGCTTTCAGGATGGGACCAACGTCACAGTAGAAATGATCGATGACATTGTCGCCACAGAATGGCAACTGGATGAGCAGCATCGTCTGGCAAAACACGATGGCAAAGCCCACCGCCCGGGAGCTGAGGGCCAGTTGCCGGCGGAGGTTGCTGGTCATGGTGGCGGGGTGGCGGAGGGGCTTGCAGATGGCCAGGTAACGGTCAAAGGACATGCTCGTGAGAATGAAGAACTCAATGGTGCCCAGGAAGAAGTGGAAGAAGGACTGCAGCAGGCAGCACGGGGTGCAGATCGCTGTGCTTGCCACCACGGAAGTTTCTAGCAGCTTAGGGATGACCGTGGTGGTGTTCCAGATCTCTAGGAAGGACAAGTTGCAAAGGAAGAAAGAAGTACATTGGAGTTTGCAGCCTGGGCTCAGCCCAGACCAGGACAATAATGAGCCCATTGCCCTCAAGGGTTAGTATGTAGATGAGAAAGATCTCTGTGAAGACGGGGACTTGTAGCCCTTGGATCCCAGGAAAGCCGAGGAGGAGGATGAACTCTGTGATTGCTGTGCCATTTCTCATGTCTCTTGTTATTTTAGAAAAATAGGCACAAAAAAAAAAAAAAAAAGGAAAAGAAAAGGCACCTTAAAACCTCACATTCAAATACAGCTTAAACTAAAAAAGGAGGAGGAGGAAGAGGAGGGGAGAAAAGAAGAAGAAGAAGAAGAAGAAGAAGAAGAAGAAGAAGAAGAAGAAGAAGAAGAAAAGGAAGGAAGGAAGGAAGGAAGGAAAGAAAGAAAGAAAGAAAGAAAGAAAGAAAGAAAGAAAGAAAGAAAAGAGAGAGAGATTCTGATTCTATTTAAGATTATTCAGGACACATGCACACAAAACACTTCCTTCCTTCCTTGTGATCTGTCTTGTTCCTTTACCAGGTCTTAATGGATTTTGAAAGTACTAAGAAGTACTTTTTCACCCTATGCAGCAATGAGCATGATCACTGTAATGTGGTGGGTTATCGGTCAATAATCCATAAGATTATTTAAAATTGCTGAAACCAGTTTGGCTCAGTGGATAGAGCGTCGGCCTGCCGACTGAAAGGTCCCAGGTTAGATTCCGGTCAAGGGCATGTACATTGATTGCGAGCACATCCCCAATAGGGGGTGTGCAGGAGGTGGTTGGTCAATGTTTCTCTCTCATCGATGTTTCTAGTTCTCTGACCCTCTCCCTTCCTCTCTGTAAAAAGTTAATAAAATATATTTTTAAAAATAAAATAAAATAAAATAAGCAGTGTATGCCATAGTATACATGACATAAGTCCAGTCATGGGTTCATAAGAAGTTAATCCACGCTCTCACATTATATTCTGAAAGAAAATTCTTGACGTGTATCACAGATATGTTTAAGAAAGTTGACTTTACACACCCATGTGTGTATATCACTAAGAATCATTTCAGTTACATGTTAGCAATGGGACACAGTTTAGACAACAGAACAGGTGTTTTTCTGAAGACTCCACTTCCAAAATCAAATGCGACCCATTTGCTCAAGTGGACTAAAAACATTCAAAACTAAAAAGATAAAATTGCTTAGCAAGTAGGGAAATGTACTAAACTTGGATTCACAATTGCAAGACCAGCTGGGTCAGGACCTAATATGGAGAAGCACCTCACACATTGATATTGGATAAAGTTCTGCAGGCACCAACCTAAAAAGTGTAAAGGCTTCAAATGCTAAGGAAAACAAACCGGAAATCCCGGAAAGAACATTTTCAGCCAAGCTCTCCTTTGGGGCTATTTGTGCCATTTTTCCTATTGGGATATGCAAACGCACAGGCTGAGAACTTTGTCCCATTAAAATTCACTAGAAAACAGCAAAAACGATCTCCTCTCTTATCAAGAATAGCCTCCCCCTACGGTTCTTCTTTGCGATTGGCAAGACCAATGACTATGAAGCCAACTGCACCATTTTCAAAGTCTACGAGAAACAGCGTGGAAGAAGAGGCTCACAGTTCACCGGCATGTTGCTTAGTCCCGTTCTCTGAGCACTTAGGGTAGAGAAATTCTTTCATCCCTTCCCACTCTTTTCTAGATCAGGAAAGAGCTGAAACTGGTTTGGCTCAGTGGATAGAGCGTCCGCCAGTGGACTCAAGGGTCCCAGGTTTGATTCCGGTCAAGGGCATGTAGGTACCTTGGTTGCGGGCACATCCCTGGTAGGGGGTGTGCTAGAGGCGGCTGATCGATGTTTCTCTCTCATCAATGTTTCTGACTTTATATCCCTCTCCCTTCCTCTCTGTGACAAATCAATAAAACATATTTTAAAAAAATAGATCAGGAAAGAATCACTCTTCTTAAAACAATGTCATAGGATCCAGTTCTTTCCCATGAAACGAGAAGAGACGGACCTATTTGAGTTTGTGCGAGTGGGTCATTCGCCAAGGGCCCAGTCACTCTACAGAGGGTAGATACGGATTTATCTTCACTCCCCATACGGAGGAGCGTGGCTGCCTCTGATGGTCAAATTTTGTCTAAGGGCTAGAGATTTTACCACTTAGAATGAGACCTATTTATTCCACAGGCATTGGCTGAGGGCTTACCACTAGTATGTCCCAAGTCCTGCTCGGCAGGGAGGGAGCTTATCATTTAGATAGGGAGAGAAAGTGTACCCAGGAAAGACAACAGCTCAGGGAGTGCCCGGATTGTTTTTGGAAAGACCTCAAAGGATCCCCTTCACCAGCCTGGGCAGGTGTTCACACAGGCTTTCCCAGAGAAGGAGGCGCCTAGACTGAGTCCTGGAGGAGTTCAATAGAAAAGGGGGTGCAGGGGGGGCGGGTGGATAAGGAGGGAAAATGCATTCCAGACAAGGACCCAGTGTTTGTAAAATAGAACGAGGGCAGGGAATCTACGTTGAGCTGAAGCTGGGAGTTTAGGTACTGCTGTTAGACTAACAGGTCTCCTGTGAGTTAGTGTATGTGATAGGACTCATGAGGACTTTGGAGGGGAGTGGGGGATATAGTGCAGAATGGGGCTTCCTTACCCTGGCTGCCAGCACAGTCTTTGCTCTGGCCTGGAGCTACCTTTCTCCGCCCCCCCCCCAAAAAAAAAAAGAAAAAAGAAAAGAAAAGAAAAGAAAAAGAAAAAAGAAAGAAAGAAAAAAGAAGAAGAGGAGGAGAAGTTATAGGAGGAAGAGGAGGAGAGGAGGAGGAGGAAGAGGAGGAAGAGAGGAGGAGGAGAAGAGGAAGAGAGGAAGAGGAGGAGGAGGAGGAGGAGGAGGAGAAGGAGAAGAAGAAGAAGAAGAAGAAGAAGAAGAAGAAGAAGAAGAAGAAGAAGAAGAAGAAGAAGAAGAAGAAGAGGAAGAAGAAAAGAAAGGAAGGGAGTTTGTTAACATTGTGTGTGTGTGTGTGTGTGTGTGTGTTTGTGTGTGTGTGTGAGAGAGAGAGAGAGAGAGAGAGAGAGAGAGAGAGAGAGAGAGAGAGGTATAGTGTCCAACCATAAAACAGGGGCACCCAGAAGACACATCTATACGCTCTACAAAGGCAAGTGTATCAAGAACCACTGCTGCTGGTGGTGGTGGGGGGGTGGGGGGGGGACTGTGCTGGACCGGAACGCTGATAGAGACAGCCAGTCTGGAACTCACCCCGGGAGCGGTGGTTCTGGGTAAGACCCGGTGGATTAAGAAGACAGCTTTCTTGTAGGAAGGCCCAAGCCCAAGGCATGCCTGTGACTCTTTCTACCGGAGGCTGACATTCACTTACTGGACTTTATTTCAAAGCACCAAGGCTAGCTGAATGCCTGCCTTCTGGAGAAGAGAAAACTTCACCCCAAACAGTGCCGCTTCCTTCTCTGTGGCCAAGTGATACTCACAGCACTGACGGCTCCCAGGGAAGTACCCCCAGTCCCGAGGCATGTCCTCGTCATCCGTGCATGGGCCAAGAGGAGAGACTGGTTCAAAATGGGCTACCTGAATAGAGCGTCGGCCTGCGGACTGGAAGGTCCCAGGTCCGATTCCGGTCAAGGGCATGTACCTTGGTTGCGGGCACATCCTCAGTGTGGGGGGTGCAAGAGGCAGCTGATTGATGATTCTCTCTCATCGATGTTTCTAACTCTCTATCCCTCTCTCTTCCTCTCTGTGACAAATCAATAAAATAGATTTTAAAAATAGATTTTAAAAAATGGGCTACCTGAGGCAGAACAATTTCCTTCTCCTTTAGTGCTGGAAAAAGGAACCTACCTTTCTAGAATGTAAGGCAAGGGCCACCAGCATTGCGGACTTCTACTCACCAAGCTTTCAAGCCATGGCAAGATTTCGTAGCTCTGGGTAAGACGCAGTGTAAGTTTGCAGAACTGCCCGGGAAATGAATAGACCGGTTCACACCCGGTTCGTATTTCTTCTCTCCAAATAACCGTGTGTTGGTGCGGAGAGCCTTGGCTTCCTCTGGGACACCACTCTCCGCAGATGTGCTCCGGAGACTCCCAAGGAGCAAAGGCAGGTCCCATTAAAAGTTTATTCCTGCCGAAACCGGTTTGGCTCAGTGGATAGAGCGTCGGCCTGCGGACTGAAGGGCAAAACCTTTCCATCTAACTCACACAGAGAAGGGCCCCGAGTACAAAAAGACTCCTTCCCAAAGCCACCGACTGCCGTGGTAGGAAACTTAGAACATACTCATCAACTCCAACGTCTGTAAAGTCATAATGAAAAGCAGAGCATGGTGATGAGCGGGGTTAGTTAACTGTGCAAACCAAAACTGTGAGAACTAGCAAGGAACAATGACTACACCGAGAGACATGCACCCTTGCTTGCATTAAAATGGGGACAGCTGACAATTATTGAGCTAAACACCCCATTTAAGTAAAAGTGAAACCCTGCCGAAACCGGTTTGGCTCAGTGGATAGAGCGTCAGCCTGCCAACTGAAGGGTCCCAGGTTCGATTCCGGTCAAGGGCATGTACCTTGGTTGCGGGCACATCCCCAGTAGGGGGTGTGCAGGAGGCAGCTGATCGATGTCTCTCTCTCGAAAACCTGGAATCTCAGAGGGAAGGCCGGGGGTGGGTGGTTGGGTGGGAAGAGATCAAGGCAAGAACCTGAATGCATACGGGCATATCCCCGGGACACAATAGGGTGTTCAAGGCCTGGGGCGGGCTAGGAAGGGGTAAATGGGATGGGAAAGAGAGGACATATATAATACTTTCAACAATATAGAAAAAAATCAACAACAAAGAACAAAGTTTATTATAAATGAAAGGAATACATAACTATAGGACAGCAGAGATAAAATGCAATACATAAGGAACAAATTCAAAATAGGTAGCAATGGAAGACAAAATTCAAAATATGTAGACATTGAAAATTCAAAATATGTAGCAATTGAGGAAACAATTCAAAATATGTAGAAGTTGAAGAAAAAATTCAAAATATGTAGCAATTGAAGGGAAAAATTCAAACTATGTAGCAATTAAAGGAGAAAAAAATCAAACTATGTAAAAATTGAAGAAAAAAAATCAAACTACGTAGAAATTGAAGAAAAACTCAAGAGCAAATATAACATTCCCAAGTCGCCGCGTGAAGCGGGGACGCCCTCTGACGGGCAGGCGGTGGGGCAGCACGGCGCAGCTCTCCGTCTTCCCGAGCAGCACATTCCGCTCCCGCAGGTCCAGGGCGGCAGCTGCGCGAGCCAGGGAGGCCCCCAAGGAAGGCGGTCACGGACAGCACCGAGGCCACGGAGCATCTTGTGCAGAGACGTGGTGGAGGCGGTGGCAGGCGGCTGAGGGTGTCTTGTCCGGAGAAGGGGGCCAGGCGGCCGAAGCGGCCGAGGCGTCCACAGCGACCCAGGATGTCTCATCCGATCAGGAGAGGGGTTGACGAGGTGATGGCAGCCCAAGGTGTCTCCTCCGGAGAGGAAGAGGGCGGGGCCAAACAGTGGTGGCGGTGGCGGCCCAAGTTGTCTCCTCCAGGCATGTGGCAGGTGGCCAAGGAGGTGCTGGCCCAGCGTATTGTGTGCGGGTAGGAGGTGGGTGGCAGAGGAGGTGGCGACCCATGGTATTAAGATGGAAAGGAGGCAGGCAGCCAAGGAGGTGGTGGCCCATGTTGTCTACACCAGGCATGGGGCGGGAGGACTAGGAGGGAGCGGCCCAGGTTGTCTTGCCTGGTAGGAGGGGGGCGGCCAAGGTGGCGGCGGAACAGGAGGTTGTCTTGTCTGGTTAGGAGGTTGGAGGGTGAGGCGGCACAACTGCCCAGATTGTCTCCTTGCAGGTATGTGGTGGGCGGCCGGGGCGGCGGCTGCCCAGGTTATCTTGCATTGTAAGAGGTGGGCGGCCATGGCGGCGGCGACACAGGTTGTCTTGCATTGTTAGAGGTGGGCACTGTGGCAGGGGCCCAGGTTGTCTTCATTGATAGAGGTGGGCGGCCGTGGAGGCAGCGGCCGAGGTTGTTTTGAATCGTGAGAGGAGGGCGGCCATGGAGGCAGTGGCCGAGGTAGTCTTGAATCGTGAGAGGAGGGCGGCCGTGGAGGCAGTGGCCGAGTTTGTCTTCAGCGTGAGAGGAGGTCGGCAGTGGAGGCAGAGGCCGATGTTGTGTTGCATCGTGAGAGGAGGGCGGCCGTGGAGGCAGCGGCCGAGGTTGTCTTGAATCGTGAGAGGAGGGCGGCCGTGGAGGCAGCAGCCGAGGTTGTCTTCATTGTGACAGGAGGGCGGCCGTGGAGGCAGCGCCCGAGGTTGTCTTGAATCGTGAGAGGAGGGCGGCCATGGAGGCAGCGGCCGAAGTAGTCTTGAATCGTGAGAGGAGGGCGGCCGTGGAGGCAGCGGCCGAGGTTGTGTTGTATCGTGAGAGGAGGGCGGCCGTGGAGGCAGCGGCCGAGGTTGTCTTCATTGTGACAGGAGGGCGGCCGTGGAGGCAGCGGCCGAGGTTGTCTTGAATCGTGAGAGGAGGGCGGCCGTGGAGGCGGCGGCCGAGGTAGTCTTGAATCGTGAGAGGAGGGCGGCCATGGAGGCAGCGGCCGAGGTAGTCTTGAATCGAGAAAGGAGGGCGGCCGTGGAGGCAGCGGCCGAGGTTGTCTTCATTGTGACAGGAGGGCGGCCGTGGAGGCAGCGGCCGAGGTAGTCTTGAATCGTGAGAGGAGGGCGGCCGTGGAGGCAGCGGCCGAGGTTGTCTTCATTGTGACAGGAGGGCGGCCGTGGAGGCAGCGGCCGAGGTAGTCTTGAATCGTGAGAGGAGGGCGGCCGAGGAGGCAGCGGCCGAGGTTGTCTTCATTGTGATAGGAGGGCGGCCGTGGAGGCAGCGGCCGAGGTTGTCTTCATTGTGACAGGAGGGCGACCGTGGAGGCAGCGGCCGAGGTTGTCTTGAATCGTGAGAGGAGGGCGGCCATGGAGGCGGCGGCCGAGGTAGTCTTGAATCGTGAGAGGAGGGCGGCCATGGAGGCAGCGGCCGAGGTAGTCTTGAATCGTGAGAGGAGGGCGACCGTGGAGGCAACGGCCGAGGATGTGTTGTATCGTGAGAGGAGGGCGGCCGTGGAGGCAGCGGCCGAGGTTGTCTTCATTGTGACAGGAGGGCGGCCGTGGAGGCAGCGGCCGAGGTTGTCTTGAATCGTGAGAGGAGGGCGGCCGTGGAGGCGGCGGCCGAGGTAGTCTTGAATCGTGAGAGGAGGGCGGCCATGGAGGCAGCGGCCGAGGTAGTCTTGAATCGTGAGAGGAGGGCGGCCGTGGAGGCAACGGCCGAGGTTGTGTTGTATCGTGAGAGGAGGGCGGCCGTGGAGGCAGCGGCCGAGGTTGTCTTCATTGTGACAGGAGGGCGGCCGTGGAGGCAGCAGCCGAGGTAGTCTTGAATCGTGAGAGGAGGGCGGCCTTGGAGGCAGCGGCCGAGGTTGTCTTCATTGTGACAGGAGGGCGGCCGTGGAGGCAGCGGCCGAGGTTGTCTTGAATCGTGAGAGGAGGGCGGCCATGGAGGCAGTGGCCGAGGTAGTCTTGAATCGTGAGAGGAGGGCGGCCGTGGAGGCAACGGCCGAGGTTGTGTTGTATCGTGAGAGGAGGGCGGCCATGGAGGCAGCGGCCGAGGTAGTCTTGAATCGTGAGAGGAGGGCGGCCGTGGAGGCAGCGGCCGAGGTTTTCTTCATTGTGACAGGAGGGCGGTCGTGGAGGCAGCGGCCGAGGTTGTGTTGTATCGTGAGAGGAGGGCGGCCATGGAGGCAGCGGCCGAGGTAGTCTTGAATCGTGAGAGGAGGGCGGCCGTGGAGGCGGCGGCCGAGGTAGTCTTGCATCGTGAGAGGAGGGCGGCCGTGGAGGCAGCGGCCGAGGTTGTCTTCATTGTGACAGGAGGGCGGCCGTGGAGGCAGCGGCCGAGGTTGTCTTGAATCGTGAGAAGAGGGCGGCCGTGGAGGCGGCGGCCGGGTAGTCTTGAATCGTGAGAGGAGGGCGGCCATGGAGGCAGCGGCCGAGGTAGTCTTGAATCGTGAGAGGAGGGCGGCCGTGGAGGCAACGGCCGAGGTTGTGTTGTATCGTGAGAGGAGGGCGGCCATGGAGGCAGCGGCCGAGGTAGTCTTGAATCGTGAGAGGAGGGCGGCCGTGGAGGCAGCGGCCGAGGTTGTCTTCATTGTGACAGGAGGGCGGCCGTGGAGGCAGCGGCCGAGGTAGTCTTGAATCGTGAGAGGAGGGCGGCCGTGGAGGCAGCGGCCGAGGTTGTCTTCATTGTGATAGGAGGGCGGCCGTGGAGGCAGCGGCCGAGGTTGTCTTCATTGTGACAGGAGGGCGGCCGTGGAGGCAGCGGCCGAGGTTGTCTTGAATCGTGAGAGGAGGGCGGCCATGGAGGCAGTGGCCGAGGTAGTCTTGAATCGTGAGAGGAGGGCAGCCATGGAGGCAGCGGCCGAGGTAGTCTTGAATCGTGAGAGGAGGGCGGCCGTGGAGGCAGTGGCCGAGGTAGTCTTGAATCGTGAGAGGAGGGCGGCCGTGGAGGCAGCGGCCGAGGTTTTCTTCATTGTGACAGGAGGGCGGCCGTGGAGGCAGCGGCCGAGGTTGTCTTGAATCGTGAGAGGAGGTCGGCCGTGGAGGCGGCGGCCGAGGTAGTCTTGAATCGTGAGAGGAGGGCGGCCATGGAGGCAGCGGCCGAGGTAGTCTTGAATCGTGAGAGGAGGGCGGCCATGGAGGCAGTGGCCGAGGTAGTCTTGAATCGTGAGAGGAGGGCGGCCGTGGAGGCAGCGG
Source organism: Vespertilio murinus (assembly GCA_963924515.1). Taxonomy (NCBI): domain Eukaryota; kingdom Metazoa; phylum Chordata; class Mammalia; order Chiroptera; family Vespertilionidae; genus Vespertilio; species Vespertilio murinus. The sequence continues at coordinate 20,729,135 of OZ004720.1, read as the reverse complement.
CCGAGGTTTTCTTCATTGTGACAGGAGGGCGGCCGTGGAGGCAGCGGCCGAGGTTGTCTTGAATCGTGAGAGGAGGTCGGCCGTGGAGGCGGCGGCCGAGGTAGTCTTGAATCGTGAGAGCAGGGCGGCCGTGGAGGCAGCGGCCGAGGTTGTCTTCATTGTGACAGGAGTGCGGCCGTGGAGGCATTGGCCGAGGTTGTCTTCATTGTGACTGGAGGGCGGCCGTGGAGGCAGCGGCCGACGTTGTCTTGAATCGTGAGAGGAGGGCGGCCATGGAGGCAGTGGCCGAGGTAGTCTTGAATCGTGAGAGGACGGCGGCTGTGGAGGCAGTGGCCGAGTTGTCTTCAGCGTGAGAGGAGGTTGGCAGTGGAGGCAGAGGCCGATGTTGTCTTCATTGTGACAGGAGGGCGGCCGTGGAGGCATTGGCCGAGGTTGTCTTCATTGTGACTGGAGGGCGGCCGTGGAGGCAGCGGCCGAGGTTGTCTTGAATCGTGAGAGGAAGGCGGCCATGGAGGCAGTGGCCGAGGTTGTCTTGAATCGTGAGAGGAGGGCGGCCATGGAGGCAGAGGCCGAGGTAGTCTTGAATCGTGAGAGGAGGGCGGCCATGGAGGCAGCGGCCGAGGTAGTCTTGAATCGTGAGAGGAGGGCGGCCATGGAGGCAGTGGCCGAGGTAGTCTTGAATCGTGAGAGGAGGGCGGCCGTGGAGGCAGCGGCCGAGGTTGTCTTCATTGTGATAGGAGGGCGGCCGTGGAGGCAGCGGCCGAGGTTGTCTTCATTGTGACAGGAGGGCGGCCGTGGAGGCAGCGGCCGAGGTTGTCTTGAATCGTGAGAGGAGGGCGGCCATGGAGGCAGTGGCCGAGGTAGTCTTGAATCGTGAGAGGAGGGCGGTCGTGGAGGCAGCGGCCGATGTTGTCTTGAATCGTGAGAGGAGGGCGGCCGTGGAGGCGGCGGCCGAGGTAGTCTTGAATCGTGAGAGGAGGGCGGCCGTGGAGGCAGTGGCCGAGGTAGTCTTGAATCGTGAGAGGAGGGCGGCCGTGGAGGCAGCGGCCGAGGTTGTCTTGAATCGTGAGAGGAGGGCAGCCGTGGAGGCGGCGGCCAAGGTTGTGTTGTATCGTGAGAGGAGGGCGGCCATGGAGGCACTGGCCGAGGTAGTCTTGAATCGTGAGAGGAGGGCGGCCGTGGAGGCAGCGGCCGAGGTTGTCTTCATTGTGACAGGAGGGCGGCCGTGGAGGCAGCGGCCGAGGTTGTCTTGAATCGTGAGAGGAGGGCGGCCGTGGAGGCGGCGGCCGAGGTAGTCTTGAATCGTGAGAGGAGGGCGGCCATGGAGGCAGCGGCCGAGGTAGTCTTGAATCGTGAGAGGAGGGCGGCCGTGGAGGCAACGGCCGAGGTTGTGTTGTATCGTGAGAGGAGGGCGGCCATGGAGGCAGCGGCCGAGGTAGTCTTGAATCGTGAGAGGAGGGCGGCCGTGGAGGCAGCGGCCGAGGTTGTCTTCATTGTGACAGGAGGGCGGCCATGGAGGCAGCGGCCGAGGTAGTCTTGAATCGTGAGAGGAGGGCGGCCGTGGAGGCAGCGGCCGAGGTTGTCTTCATTGTGATAGGAGGGCGGCCGTGGAGGCAGCGGCCGAGGTTGTCTTCATTGTGACAGGAGGGCGGCCGTGGAGGCAGTGGCCGAGGTAGTCTAGAATCGTGAGAGGAGGGCCGCCGTGGAGGCAGCGGCCGAGGTTTTCTTCATTGTGACAGGAGGGCGGCCATGGAGGCAGCGGCCGAGGTTGTCTTGAATCGTGAGAGGAGGGCAGCCGTGGAGGCGGCGGCCGAGGTAGTCTTGAATCGTGAGAGGAGGGCGGCCGTGGAGGCAGCGGCCGAGGTTTTCTTCATTGTGACAGGAGGACGGCCGTGGAGGCAGCGGCCGATGTTGTCTTGAATCGTGAGAGGAGGGCGGCCGTGGAGGCAGCGGCCGAGGTTGTCTTCATTGTGACAGGAGGGCGGCCGTGGAGGCATTGGCCGAGGTTGTCTTCATTGTGACTGGAGGGCGGCCGTGGAGGCAGCGGCCGAGGTTGTCTTGAATCGTGAGAGGAGGGCGGCCATGGAGGCAGTGGCCGAGGTAGTCTTGAATCGTGAGAGGAGGGCGGCCGTGGAGGCAGTGGCCGAGTTTGTCTTCAGCGTGAGAGGAGGTCGGCAGTGGAGGCAGAGGCCGATGTTGTCTTCATTGTGACAGGAGGGCGGCCGTGGAGGCATTGGCCGAGGTTGTCTTCATTGTGACTGGAGGGCGGCCGTGGAGGCAGCGGCCGAGGTTGTCTTGAATCGTGAGAGGAAGGCGGCCATGGAGGCAGTGGCCGAGGTAGTCTTGAATCGTGAGAGGAGGGCGGCCATGGAGGCAGTGGCCGAGGTAGTCTTGAATCGTGAGAGGAGGGCGGCCATGGAGGCAGTGGCCGAGGTAGTCTTGAATCGTGAGAGGAGGGCGGCCATGGAGGCAGTGGCCGAGGTAGTCTTGAATCGTGAGAGGAGGGCGGCCATGGAGGCAGTGGCCGAGGTAGTCTTGAATCGTGAGAGGAGGGCGGCCGTGGAGGCAGTGGCCGAGGTAGTCTTGAAACGTGAGAGGAGGGCGGCCGTGGAGGCAGTGGCCGAGGTAGTCTTGAATCGTGAGAGGAGGGCGGCCGTGGAGGCAGCGGCCGAGGTTTTCTTCATTGTGACAGGAGGGTGGCCGTGGAGGCAGGAGCCGAGGTTGTCTTGAATCGTGAGAGGAGGGCGGCCATGGAGGCAGTGGCCGACGTAGTCTTGAATCGTGAGAGGAGGGCGGCCGTGGAGGCAGCGGCCGAGGTTGTCTTCATTGTGACAGGAGGGCGGCCGTGGAGGCAGCGGCCGAGGTTGTCTTGAATCGTGAGAGGAGGGCGGCCGTGGAGGCGGCGGCCGAGGTAGTCTTGAATCGTGAGAGGAGGGCGGCCATGGAGGCAGCGGCCGAGGTAGTCTTGAATCGTGAGAGGAGGGCGGCCGTGGAGGCAACGGCCGAGGTTGTGTTGTATCGTGAGAGGAGGGCGGCCATGGAGGCAGCGGCCGAGGTAGTCTTGAATCGTGAGAGGAGGGCGGCCGTGGAGGCAGCGGCCGAGGTTGTCTTCATTGTGACAGGAGGGCGGCCATGGAGGTAGCGGCCGAGGTAGTCTTGAATCGTGAGAGGAGGGCGGCCGTGGAGGCAGCGGCCGAGGTTGTCTTCATTGTGATAGGAGGGCGGCCGTGGAGGCAGCGGCCGAGGTTGTCTTCATTGTGACAGGAGGGCGGCCGTGGAGGCAGTGGCCGAGGTAGTCTAGAATCGTGAGAGGAGGGCGGCCGTGGAGGCAGCGGCCGAGGTTTTCTTCATTGTGACAGGAGGGCGGCCGTGGAGGCAGCGGCCGAGGTTGTCTTGAATCGTGAGAGGAGGGCAGCCGTGGAGGCGGCGGCCGAGGTAGTCTTGAATCGTGAGAGGAGGGCGGCCGTGGAGGCGGCGGCCGAGGTAGTCTTGAATCGTGAGAGGAAGGCGGCCATGGAGGCAGCGGCCGAGGTAGTCTTGAATCGTGAGAGGAGGGCGGCCATGGAGGCAGTGGCCGAGGTAGTCTTGAATCGTGAGAGGAGGGCGGCCGTGGAGGCAGTGGCCGAGGTTGTCTTCATTGTGACAGGAGGGCGGCCGTGGAGGCAGCGGCCGAGGTTGTCTTGAATCGTGAGAGGAGGGGGGCCGTGGAGGCAGTGGCCGAGGTAGTCTTGAATCGTGAGAGGAGGGCGGCCGTGGAGGCAGCGGCCGAGGTTTTCTTCATTGTGACAGGAGGGCGGCCGTGGAGGCATCGGCCGAGGTTGTCTTGAATCGTGAGAGGAGGTCGGCCGTGGAGGCAGTGGCCGAGGTAGTCTTGAATCGTGAGAGGAGGGCGGCCATGGAGGCAGCGGCCGAGGTAGTCTTGAATCGTGAGAGGAGGGCGGCCATGGAGGCAGTGGCCGAGGTAGTCTTGAATCGTGAGAGGAGGGCGGCCGTGGAGGCAGCGGCCGAGGTTTTCTTCATTGTGACAGGAGGGCGGCCGTGGAGGCAGCGGCCGAGGTTGTCTTGAATCGTGAGAGGAGGTCGGCCGTGGAGGCGGCGGCCGAGGTAGTCTTGAATCGTGAGAGGAGGGCGGCCGTGGAGGCAGCGGCCGAGGTTGTCTTCATTGTGACAGGAGGGCGGCCGTGGAGGCATTGGCCGAGGTTGTCTTCATTGTGACTGGAGGGCGGCCGTGGAGGCAGCGGCCGAGGTTGTCTTGAATCGTGAGAGGAGGGCGGCCATGGAGGCAGTGGCCGAGGTAGTCTTGAATCGTGAGAGGACGGCGGCTGTGGAGGCAGTGGCCGAGTTTGTCTTCAGCGTGAGAGGAGGTCGGCAGTGGAGGCAGAGGCCGATGTTGTCTTCATTGTGACAGGAGGGCGGCCGTGGAGGCATTGGCCGAGGTTGTCTTCATTGTGACTGGAGGGCGGCCGTGGAGGCAGCGGCCGAGGTTGTCTTGAATCGTGAGAGGAAGGCGGCCATGGAGGCAGTGGCCGAGGTTGTCTTGAATCGTGAGAGGAGGGCGGCCATGGAGGCAGAGGCCGAGGTAGTCTTGAATCGTGAGAGGAGGGCGGCCATGGAGGCAGCGGCCGAGGTAGTCTTGAATCGTGAGAGGAGGGCGGCCATGGAGGCAGTGGCCGAGGTAGTCTTGAATCGTGAGAGGAGGGCGGCCGTGGAGGCAGTGGCCGAGGTAGTCTCGAATCGTGAGAGGAGGGCGGCCGTGGAGGCAGCGGCCGAGGTTTTCTTCATTGTGACAGGAGGGCGGCCGTGGAGGCAGCGGCCGAGGTTGTCTTGAATCGTGAGAGGAGGGCGGCCGTGGAGGCGGCGGCCGAGGTAGTCTTGAATCGTGAGAGGAGGGCGGCCGTGGAGGCAGCGGCCGAGGTTGTGTTGTATCGTGAGAGGAGGGCGGCCATGGAGGCAGCGGCCGAGGTAGTCTTGAATCGTGAGAGGAGGGCGGCCGTGGAGGCAACGGCCGAGGTTGTGTTGTATCGTGAGAGGAGGGCGGCCATGGAGGCAGCGGCCGAGGTAGTCTTGAATCGTGAGAGGAGGGCGGCCGTGGAGGCAGCGGCCGAGGTTGTCTTCATTGTGACAGGAGGGCGGCCGTGGAGGCAGCGGCCGAGGTAGTCTTGAATCGTGAGAGGAGGGCGGCCGTGGAGGCAGCGGCCGAGGTTGTCTTCATTGTGATAGGAGGGCGGCCGTGGAGGCAGCGGCCGAGGTTGTCTTCATTGTGACAGGAGGGCGGCCGTGGAGGCAGCGGCCGAGGTTGTCTTGAATCGTGAGAGGAGGGCGGCCATGGAGGCAGTGGCCGAGGTAGTCTTGAATCGTGAGAGGAGGGCGGCCATGGAGGCAGCGGTCGAGGTAGTCTTGAATCGTGAGAGGAGGGCGGCCATGGAGGCGGTGGCCGAGGTAGTCTTGAATCGTGAGAGGAGGGCGGCCGTGGAGGCAGCGGCCGAGGTTTTCTTCATTGTGACAGGAGGGCGGCCGTGGAGGCAGCGGCCGAGGTTGTCTTGAATCGTGAGAGGAGGTCGGCCGTGGAGGCGGCGGCCGAGGTAGTCTTGAATCGTGAGAGGAGGGCGGCCGTGGAGGCAGCGGCCGAGATTGTCTTCATTGTGACAGGAGGGCGGCCGTGGAGGCAGCGGCCGAGGTTGTCTTCATTGTGACAGGAGGGCGGCCGTGGAGGCAGCGGCCGAGGTTGTCTTGAATCGTGAGAGGAGGGCGGCCATGGAGGCAGTGGCCGAGGTAGTCTTGAATCGTGAGAGGAGGGCGGCCATGGAGGCAGCGGTCGAGGTAGTCTTGAATCGTGAGAGGAGGGCGGCCATGGAGGCAGTGGCCGAGGTAGTCTTGAATCGTGAGAGGAGGGCGGCCGTGGAGGCAGTGGCCGAGGTTGTCTTCATTGTGACAGGAGGGCGGCCGTGGAGGCAGCGGCCGAGGTTGTCTTGAATCGTGAGAGGAGGGCGGCCGTGGAGGCAGTGGCCGAGGTAGTCTTGAATCGTGAGAGGAGGGCGGCCGTGGAGGCAGCGGCCGAGGTTTTCTTCATTGTGACAGGAGGGCGGCCGTGGAGGCAGCGGCCGAGGTTGTCTTGAATCGTGAGAGGAGGTCGGCCGTGGAGGCGGCGGCCGAGGTAGTCTTGAATCGTGAGAGGAGGGCGGCCGTGGAGGTAGCGGCCGAGGTTGTCTTCATTGTGACAGGAGGGCGGCCGTGGAGGCATTGGCCGAGGTTGTCTTCATTGTGACTGGAGGGCGGCCGTGGAGGCAGCGCCCGAGGTTGTCTTGAATCGTGAGAGGAGGGCGGCCATGGAGGCAGTGGCCGAGGTAGTCTTGAATCGTGAGAGGACGGCGGCCGTGGAGGCAGTGGCCGAGTTTGTCTTCAGCGTGAGAGGAGGTCGGCAGTGGAGGCAGAGGCCGATGTTGTCTTCATTGTGACAGGAGGGCGGCCGTGGAGGCATTGGCCGAGGTTTTCTTCATTGTGACTGGAGGGCGGCCGTGGAGGCAGGGGCCGAGGTTGTCTTGAATGGTGAGAGGAAGGCGGCCATGGAGGCAGTGGCCGAGGTTGTCTTGAATCGTGAGAGGAGGGCGGCCATGGAGGCAGCGGCGGAGGTAGTCTTGAATCGTGAGAGGAGGGCGGCCGTGGAGGCAGCGGCCGAGGTTGTCTTCATTGTGACAGGAGGGCGGCCGTGGAGGCATTGGCCGAGGTTGTCTTCATTGTGACTGGAGGGCGGCCGTGGAGGCAGCGGCCGAGGTTGTGTTGTATCGTGAGAGGAGGGCGGCCATGGAGGCAGCGGCCGAGGTAGTCTTGAATCGTGAGAGGAGGGCGGCCGTGGAGGCAGCGGCCGAGGTAGTCTTGAATCGTGAGAGGAGGGCGGCCGAGGAGGCAGTGGCCGAGGTAGTCTTGAATCGTGAGAGGAGGGCGGCCGTGGAGGCAGCGGCCGAGGTAGTCTTGAATCGTGAGAGGAGGGCGGCCGAGGAGGCAGTGGCCGAGGTAGTCTTGAATCGTGAGAGGAGGGCGGCCGTGGAGGCAGCGGCCGAGGTAGTCTTGAATCGTGAGAGGAGGGCGGCCATGGAGGCAGTGGCCGAGGTAGTCTTGAATCGTGAGAGGAGGGCGGCCGTGGAGGCAGTGGCCGAGGTTTTCTTCATTGTGACAGGAGGGCGGCCGTGGAGGCAGCGGCCGAGGTTGTCTTGAATCGTGAGAGGAGGTCGGCCGTGGAGGCGGCGGCCGAGGTAGTCTTGAATCGTGAGAGGAGGGCGGCCATGGAGGCAGCGGCCGAGGTAGTCTTGAATCGTGAGAGGAGGGCGGCCATGGAGGCAGTGGCCGAGGTAGTCTTGAATCGTGAGAGGAGGGCGGCCGTGGAGGCAGCGGCCGAGGTTTTCTTCATTGTGACAGGAGGGCGGCCGTGGAGGCAGCGGCCGAGGTTGTCTTGAATCATGAGAGGAGGTCGGCCGTGGAGGCGGCGGCCGAGGTAGTCTTGAATCGTGAGAGGAGGGCGGCCGTGGAGGCAGCGGCCGAGGTTGTCTTCATTGTGACAGGAGGGCGGCCGTGGAGGCATTGGCCGAGGTTGTCTTCATTGTGACTGGAGGGCGGCCGTGGAGGCAGCGGCCGAGGTTGTCTTGAATCGTGAGAGGAGGGCGGCCATGGAGGCAGTGGCCGAGGTAGTCTTGAATCGTGAGAGGACGGCGGCTGTGGAGGCAGTGGCCGAGTTTGTCTTCAGCGTGAGAGGAGGTCGGCAGTGGAGGCATTGGCCGAGGTTGTCTTCATTGTGACTGGAGGGCGGCCGTGGAGGCAGCGGCCGAGGTTGTCTTGAATCGTGAGAGGAAGGCGGCCATGGAGGCAGTGGCCGAGGTTGTCTTGAATCGTGAGAGGAGGGCGGCCATGGAGGCAGAGGCCGAGGTAGTCTTGAATCGTGAGAGGAGGGCGGCCATGGAGGCAGAGGCCGAGGTAGTCTTGAATCGTGAGAGGAGGGCGGCCATGGAGGCAGCGGCCGAGGTAGTCTTGAATCGTGAGAGGAGGGCGGCCATGGAGGCAGTGGCCGAGGTAGTCTTGAATCGTGAGAGGAGGGCGGCCGTGGAGGCAGCGGCCGAGGTTTTCTTCATTGTGACAGGAGGGCGGCCGTGGAGGCAGCGGCCGAGGTTGTCTTGAATCGTGAGAGGAGGTCGGCCGTGGAGGCGGCGGCCGAGGTAGTCTTGAATCGTGAGAGGAGGGCGGCCGTGGAGGCAGCGGCCGAGGTTGTCTTCATTGTGACAGGAGGGCGGCCGTGGAGGCATTGGCCGAGGTTGTCTTCATTGTGACTGGAGGGCGGCCGTGGAGGCAGCGGCCGAGGTTGTCTTGAATCGTGAGAGGAGGGCGGCCATGGAGGCAGTGGCCGAGGTAGTCTTGAATCGTGAGAGGACGGCGGCTGTGGAGGCAGTGGCCGAGTTTGTCTTCAGCGTGAGAGGAGGTCGGCAGTGGAGGCAGAGGCCGATGTTGTCTTCATTGTGACAGGAGGGCGGCCGTGGAGGCAGCGGCCGAGGTTGTCTTGAATCGTGAGAGGAGGGCGGCCGTGGAGGCGGCGGCCGAGGTAGTCTTGAATCGTGAGAGGAGGGCGGCCGTGGAGGCAGCGGCCGAGGTTGTGTTGTATCGTGAGAGGAGGGCGGCCATGGAGGCAGCGGCCGAGGTAGTCTTGAATCGTGAGAGGAGGGCGGCCGTGGAGGCAACGGCCGAGGTTGTGTTGTATCGTGAGAGGAGGGCGGCCATGGAGGCAGCGGCCGAGGTAGTCTTGAATCGTGAGAGGAGGGCGGCCGTGGAGGCAGCGGCCGAGGTTGTCTTCATTGTGACAGGAGGGCGGCCGTGGAGGCAGCGGCCGAGGTAGTCTTGAATCGTGAGAGGAGGGCGGCCGTGGAGGCAGCGGCCGAGGTTGTCTTCATTGTGATAGGAGGGCGGCCGTGGAGGCAGCGGGCGAGGTTGTCTTCATTGTGACAGGAGGGCGGCCGTGGAGGCAGCGGCCGAGGTTGTCTTGAATCGTGAGAGGAGGGCGGCCATGGAGGCAGTGGCCGAGGTAGTCTTGAATCGTGAGAGGAGGGCGGCCATGGAGGCAGCGGTCGAGGTAGTCTTGAATCGTGAGAGGAGGGCGGCCATGGAGGCGGTGGCCGAGGTAGTCTTGAATCGTGAGAGGAGGGCGGCCGTGGAGGCAGCGGCCGAGGTTTTCTTCATTGTGACAGGAGGGCGGCCGTGGAGGCAGCGGCCGAGGTTGTCTTGAATCGTGAGAGGAGGTCGGCCGTGGAGGCGGCGGCCGAGGTAGTCTTGAATCGTGAGAGGAGGGCGGCCGTGGAGGCAGCGGCCGAGATTGTCTTCATTGTGACAGGAGGGCGGCCGTGGAGGCAGCGGCCGAGGTTGTCTTCATTGTGACAGGAGGGCGGCCGTGGAGGCAGCGGCCGAGGTTGTCTTGAATCGTGAGAGGAGGGCGGCCATGGAGGCAGTGGCCGAGGTAGTCTTGAATCGTGAGAGGAGGGGGGCCATGGAGGCAGCGGTCGAGGTAGTCTTGAATCGTGAGAGGAGGGCGGCCATGGAGGCAGTGGCCGAGGTAGTCTTGAATCGTGAGAGGAGGGCGGCCGTGGAGGCAGTGGCCGAGGTTGTCTTCATTGTGACAGGAGGGCGGCCGTGGAGGCAGCGGCCGAGGTTGTCTTGAATCGTGAGAGGAGGGCGGCCGTGGAGGCAGTGGCCGAGGTAGTCTTGAATCGTGAGAGGAGGGCGGCCATGGAGGCAGCGGTCGAGGTAGTCTTGAATCGTGAGAGGAGGGCGGCCATGGAGGCGGTGGCCGAGGTAGTCTTGAATCGTGAGAGGAGGGCGGCCATGGAGGCAGCGGTCGAGGTAGTCTTGAATCGTGAGAGGAGGGCGGCCATGGAGGCGGTGGCCGAGGTAGTCTTGAATCGTGAGAGGAGGGCGGCCGTGGAGGCAGCGGCCGAGGTTTTCTTCATTGTGACAGGAGGGCGGCCGTGGAGGCAGCGGCCGAGGTTGTCTTGAATCGTGAGAGGAGGTCGGCCGTGGAGGCGGCGGCCGAGGTAGTCTTGAATCGTGAGAGGAGGGCGGCCGTGGAGGCAGCGGCCGAGATTGTCTTCATTGTGACAGGAGGGCGGCCGTGGAGGCAGCGGCCGAGGTTGTCTTCATTGTGACAGGAGGGCGGCCGTGGAGGCAGCGGCCGAGGTTGTCTTGAATCGTGAGAGGAGGGCGGCCATGGAGGCAGTGGCCGAGGTAGTCTTGAATCGTGAGAGGAGGGCGGCCATGGAGGCAGCGGTCGAGGTAGTCTTGAATCGTGAGAGGAGGGCGGCCATGGAGGCAGTGGCCGAGGTAGTCTTGAATCGTGAGAGGAGGGCGGCCGTGGAGGCAGTGGCCGAGGTTGTCTTCATTGTGACAGGAGGGCGGCCGTGGAGGCAGCGGCCGAGGTTGTCTTGAATCGTGAGAGGAGGGCGGCCGTGGAGGCAGTGGCCGAGGTAGTCTTGAATCGTGAGAGGAGGGCGGCCGTGGAGGCAGCGGCCGAGGTTTTCTTCATTGTGACAGGAGGGCGGCCGTGGAGGCAGCGGCCGAGGTTGTCTTGAATCGTGAGAGGAGGTCGGCCGTGGAGGCGGCGGCCGAGGTAGTCTTGAATCGTGAGAGGAGGGCGGCCGTGGAGGTAGCGGCCGAGGTTGTCTTCATTGTGACAGGAGGGCGGCCGTGGAGGCATTGGCCGAGGTTGTCTTCATTGTGACTGGAGGGCGGCCGTGGAGGCAGCGCCCGAGGTTGTCTTGAATCGTGAGAGGAGGGCGGCCATGGAGGCAGTGGCCGAGGTAGTCTTGAATCGTGAGAGGACGGCGGCCGTGGAGGCAGTGGCCGAGTTTGTCTTCAGCGTGAGAGGAGGTCGGCAGTGGAGGCAGAGGCCGATGTTGTCTTCATTGTGACAGGAGGGCGGCCGTGGAGGCATTGGCCGAGGTTTTCTTCATTGTGACTGGAGGGCGGCCGTGGAGGCAGGGGCCGAGGTTGTCTTGAATGGTGAGAGGAAGGCGGCCATGGAGGCAGTGGCCGAGGTTGTCTTGAATCGTGAGAGGAGGGCGGCCATGGAGGCAGCGGCGGAGGTAGTCTTGAATCGTGAGAGGAGGGCGGCCGTGGAGGCAGCGGCCGAGGTTGTCTTCATTGTGACAGGAGGGCGGCCGTGGAGGCATTGGCCGAGGTTGTCTTCATTGTGACTGGAGGGCGGCCGTGGAGGCAGCGGCCGAGGTTGTGTTGTATCGTGAGAGGAGGGCGGCCATGGAGGCAGCGGCCGAGGTAGTCTTGAATCGTGAGAGGAGGGCGGCCGTGGAGGCAGCGGCCGAGGTAGTCTTGAATCGTGAGAGGAGGGCGGCCGAGGAGGCAGTGGCCGAGGTAGTCTTGAATCGTGAGAGGAGGGCGGCCGTGGAGGCAGCGGCCGAGGTAGTCTTGAATCGTGAGAGGAGGGCGGCCGAGGAGGCAGTGGCCGAGGTAGTCTTGAATCGTGAGAGGAGGGCGGCCGTGGAGGCAGCGGCCGAGGTAGTCTTGAATCGTGAGAGGAGGGCGGCCATGGAGGCAGTGGCCGAGGTAGTCTTGAATCGTGAGAGGAGGGCGGCCGTGGAGGCAGTGGCCGAGGTTTTCTTCATTGTGACAGGAGGGCGGCCGTGGAGGCAGCGGCCGAGGTTGTCTTGAATCGTGAGAGGAGGTCGGCCGTGGAGGCGGCGGCCGAGGTAGTCTTGAATCGTGAGAGGAGGGCGGCCATGGAGGCAGCGGCCGAGGTAGTCTTGAATCGTGAGAGGAGGGCGGCCATGGAGGCAGTGGCCGAGGTAGTCTTGAATCGTGAGAGGAGGGCGGCCGTGGAGGCAGCGGCCGAGGTTTTCTTCATTGTGACAGGAGGGCGGCCGTGGAGGCAGCGGCCGAGGTTGTCTTGAATCATGAGAGGAGGTCGGCCGTGGAGGCGGCGGCCGAGGTAGTCTTGAATCGTGAGAGGAGGGCGGCCGTGGAGGCAGCGGCCGAGGTTGTCTTCATTGTGACAGGAGGGCGGCCGTGGAGGCATTGGCCGAGGTTGTCTTCATTGTGACTGGAGGGCGGCCGTGGAGGCAGCGGCCGAGGTTGTCTTGAATCGTGAGAGGAGGGCGGCCATGGAGGCAGTGGCCGAGGTAGTCTTGAATCGTGAGAGGACGGCGGCTGTGGAGGCAGTGGCCGAGTTTGTCTTCAGCGTGAGAGGAGGTCGGCAGTGGAGGCATTGGCCGAGGTTGTCTTCATTGTGACTGGAGGGCGGCCGTGGAGGCAGCGGCCGAGGTTGTCTTGAATCGTGAGAGGAAGGCGGCCATGGAGGCAGTGGCCGAGGTTGTCTTGAATCGTGAGAGGAGGGCGGCCATGGAGGCAGAGGCCGAGGTAGTCTTGAATCGTGAGAGGAGGGCGGCCATGGAGGCAGAGGCCGAGGTAGTCTTGAATCGTGAGAGGAGGGCGGCCATGGAGGCAGCGGCCGAGGTAGTCTTGAATCGTGAGAGGAGGGCGGCCATGGAGGCAGTGGCCGAGGTAGTCTTGAATCGTGAGAGGAGGGCGGCCGTGGAGGCAGCGGCCGAGGTTTTCTTCATTGTGACAGGAGGGCGGCCGTGGAGGCAGCGGCCGAGGTTGTCTTGAATCGTGAGAGGAGGTCGGCCGTGGAGGCGGCGGCCGAGGTAGTCTTGAATCGTGAGAGGAGGGCGGCCGTGGAGGCAGCGGCCGAGGTTGTCTTCATTGTGACAGGAGGGCGGCCGTGGAGGCATTGGCCGAGGTTGTCTTCATTGTGACTGGAGGGCGGCCGTGGAGGCAGCGGCCGAGGTTGTCTTGAATCGTGAGAGGAGGGCGGCCATGGAGGCAGTGGCCGAGGTAGTCTTGAATCGTGAGAGGACGGCGGCTGTGGAGGCAGTGGCCGAGTTTGTCTTCAGCGTGAGAGGAGGTCGGCAGTGGAGGCAGAGGCCGATGTTGTCTTCATTGTGACAGGAGGGCGGCCGTGGAGGCAGCGGCCGAGGTTGTCTTGAATCGTGAGAGGAGGGCGGCCGTGGAGGCGGCGGCCGAGGTAGTCTTGAATCGTGAGAGGAGGGCGGCCGTGGAGGCAGCGGCCGAGGTTGTGTTGTATCGTGAGAGGAGGGCGGCCATGGAGGCAGCGGCCGAGGTAGTCTTGAATCGTGAGAGGAGGGCGGCCGTGGAGGCAACGGCCGAGGTTGTGTTGTATCGTGAGAGGAGGGCGGCCATGGAGGCAGCGGCCGAGGTAGTCTTGAATCGTGAGAGGAGGGCGGCCGTGGAGGCAGCGGCCGAGGTTGTCTTCATTGTGACAGGAGGGCGGCCGTGGAGGCAGCGGCCGAGGTAGTCTTGAATCGTGAGAGGAGGGCGGCCGTGGAGGCAGCGGCCGAGGTTGTCTTCATTGTGATAGGAGGGCGGCCGTGGAGGCAGCGGGCGAGGTTGTCTTCATTGTGACAGGAGGGCGGCCGTGGAGGCAGCGGCCGAGGTTGTCTTGAATCGTGAGAGGAGGGCGGCCATGGAGGCAGTGGCCGAGGTAGTCTTGAATCGTGAGAGGAGGGCGGCCATGGAGGCAGCGGTCGAGGTAGTCTTGAATCGTGAGAGGAGGGCGGCCATGGAGGCGGTGGCCGAGGTAGTCTTGAATCGTGAGAGGAGGGCGGCCGTGGAGGCAGCGGCCGAGGTTTTCTTCATTGTGACAGGAGGGCGGCCGTGGAGGCAGCGGCCGAGGTTGTCTTGAATCGTGAGAGGAGGTCGGCCGTGGAGGCGGCGGCCGAGGTAGTCTTGAATCGTGAGAGGAGGGCGGCCGTGGAGGCAGCGGCCGAGATTGTCTTCATTGTGACAGGAGGGCGGCCGTGGAGGCAGCGGCCGAGGTTGTCTTCATTGTGACAGGAGGGCGGCCGTGGAGGCAGCGGCCGAGGTTGTCTTGAATCGTGAGAGGAGGGCGGCCATGGAGGCAGTGGCCGAGGTAGTCTTGAATCGTGAGAGGAGGGGGGCCATGGAGGCAGCGGTCGAGGTAGTCTTGAATCGTGAGAGGAGGGCGGCCATGGAGGCAGTGGCCGAGGTAGTCTTGAATCGTGAGAGGAGGGCGGCCGTGGAGGCAGTGGCCGAGGTTGTCTTCATTGTGACAGGAGGGCGGCCGTGGAGGCAGCGGCCGAGGTTGTCTTGAATCGTGAGAGGAGGGCGGCCGTGGAGGCAGTGGCCGAGGTAGTCTTGAATCGTGAGAGGAGGGCGGCCCTGGAGGCAGCGGCCGAGGTTTTCTTCATTGTGACAGGAGGGCGGCCGTGGAGGCAGCGGCCGAGGTTGTCTTGAATCGTGAGAGGAGGTCGGCCGTGGAGGCGGCGGCCGAGGTAGTCTTGAATCGTGAGAGGAGGGCGGCCGTGGAGGTAGCGGCCGAGGTTGTCTTCATTGTGACAGGAGGGCGGCCGTGGAGGCATTGGCCGAGGTTGTCTTCATTGTGACTGGAGGGCGGCCGTGGAGGCAGCGCCCGAGGTTGTCTTGAATCGTGAGAGGAGGGCGGCCATGGAGGCAGTGGCCGAGGTAGTCTTGAATCGTGAGAGGACGGCGGCCGTGGAGGCAGTGGCCGAGTTTGTCTTCAGCGTGAGAGGAGGTCGGCAGTGGAGGCAGAGGCCGATGTTGTCTTCATTGTGACAGGAGGGCGGCCGTGGAGGCATTGGCCGAGGTTTTCTTCATTGTGACTGGAGGGCGGCCGTGGAGGCAGGGGCCGAGGTTGTCTTGAATGGTGAGAGGAAGGCGGCCATGGAGGCAGTGGCCGAGGTTGTCTTGAATCGTGAGAGGAGGGCGGCCATGGAGGCAGCGGCGGAGGTAGTCTTGAATCGTGAGAGGAGGGCGGCCGTGGAGGCAGCGGCCGCGGTAGTCTTGAATCGTGAGAGGAGGGCGGCCGTGGAGGCAGCGGCCGAGGTTGTGTTGTATCGTGAGAGGAGGGCGGCCATGGAGGCAGCGACCGAGGTAGTCTTGAATCGTGAGAGGAGGGCGGCCGTGGAGGCAACGGCCGAGGTTGTGTTGTATCGTGAGAGGAGGGCGGCCATGGAGGCAGCGGCCGAGGTAGTCTTGAATCGTGAGAGGAGGGCGGCCGTGGAGGCAGCGGCCGAGGTAGTCTTGAATCGTGAGAGGAGGGCGGCCGAGGAGGCAGTGGCCGAGGTAGTCTTGAATCGTGAGAGGAGGGCGGCCGTGGAGGCAGCGGCCGAGGTAGTCTTGAATCGTGAGAGGAGGGCGGCCATGGAGGCAGTGGCCGAGGTAGTCTTGAATCGTGAGAGGAGGGCGGCCGTGGAGGCAGTGGCCGAGGTTTTCTTCATTGTGACAGGAGGGCGGCCGTGGAGGCAGCGGCCGAGGTTGTCTTGAATCGTGAGAGGAGGTCGGCCGTGGAGGCGGCGGCCGAGGTAGTCTTGAATCGTGAGAGGAGGGCGGCCATGGAGGCAGCGGCCGAGGTAGTCTTGAATCGTGAGAGGAGGGCGGCCATGGAGGCAGTGGCCGAGGTAGTCTTGAATCGTGAGAGGAGGGCGGCCGTGGAGGCAGCGGCCGAGGTTTTCTTCATTGTGACAGGAGGGCGGCCGTGGAGGCAGCGGCCGAGGTTGTCTTGAATCGTGAGAGGAGGTCGGCCGTGGAGGCGGCGGCCGAGGTAGTCTTGAATCGTGAGAGGAGGGCGGCCGTGGAGGCAGCGGCCGAGGTTGTCTTCATTGTGACAGGAGGGCGGCCGTGGAGGCATTGGCCGAGGTTGTCTTCATTGTGACTGGAGGGCGGCCGTGGAGGCAGCGGCCGAGGTTGTCTTGAATCGTGAGAGGAGGGCGGCCATGGAGGCAGTGGCCGAGGTAGTCTTGAATCGTGAGAGGACGGCGGCTGTGGAGGCAGTGGCCGAGTTTGTCTTCAGCGTGAGAGGAGGTCGGCAGTGGAGGCATTGGCCGAGGTTGTCTTCATTGTGACTGGAGGGCGGCCGTGGAGGCAGCGGCCGAGGTTGTCTTGAATCGTGAGAGGAAGGCGGCCATGGAGGCAGTGGCCGAGGTTGTCTTGAATCGTGAGAGGAGGGCGGCCATGGAGGCAGAGGCCGAGGTAGTCTTGAATCGTGAGAGGAGGGCGGCCATGGAGGCAGAGGCCGAGGTAGTCTTGAATCGTGAGAGGAGGGCGGCCATGGAGGCAGCGGCCGAGGTAGTCTTGAATCGTGAGAGGAGGGCGGCCATGGAGGCAGTGGCCGAGGTAGTCTTGAATCGTGAGAGGAGGGCGGCCGTGGAGGCAGCGGCCGAGGTTTTCTTCATTGTGACAGGAGGGCGGCCGTGGAGGCAGCGGCCGAGGTTGTCTTGAATCGTGAGAGGAGGTCGGCCGTGGAGGCGGCGGCCGAGGTAGTCTTGAATCGTGAGAGGAGGGCGGCCGTGGAGGCAGCGGCCGAGGTTGTCTTCATTGTGACAGGAGGGCGGCCGTGGAGGCATTGGCCGAGGTTGTCTTCATTGTGACTGGAGGGCGGCCGTGGAGGCAGCGGCCGAGGTTGTCTTGAATCGTGAGAGGAGGGCGGCCATGGAGGCAGTGGCCGAGGTAGTCTTGAATCGTGAGAGGACGGCGGCTGTGGAGGCAGTGGCCGAGTTTGTCTTCAGCGTGAGAGGAGGTCGGCAGTGGAGGCAGAGGCCGATGTTGTCTTCATTGTGACAGGAGGGCGGCCGTGGAGGCATTGGCCGAGGTTGTCTTCATTGTGACTGGAGGGCGGCCGTGGAGGCAGCGGCCGAGGTTGTCTTGAATCGTGAGAGGAAGGCGGCCATGGAGGCAGTGGCCGAGGTTGTCTTGAATCGTGAGAGGAGGGCGGCCATGGAGGCAGAGGCCGAGGTAGTCTTGAATCGTGAGAGGAGGGCGGCCATGGAGGCAGCGGCCGAGGTAGTCTTGAATCGTGAGAGGAGGGCGGCCATGGAGGCAGTGGCCGAGGTAGTCTTGAATCGTGAGAGGAGGGCGGCCGTGGAGGCAGTGGCCGAGGTAGTCTCGAATCGTGAGAGGAGGGCGGCCGTGGAGGCAGCGGCCGAGGTTTTCTTCATTGTGACAGGAGGGCGGCCGTGGAGGCAGCGGCCGAGGTTGTCTTGAATCGTGAGAGGAGGGCGGCCGTGGAGGCGGCGGCCGAGGTAGTCTTGAATCGTGAGAGGAGGGCGGCCGTGGAGGCAGCGGCCGAGGTTGTGTTGTATCGTGAGAGGAGGGCGGCCATGGAGGCAGCGGCCGAGGTAGTCTTGAATCGTGAGAGGAGGGCGGCCGTGGAGGCAACGGCCGAGGTTGTGTTGTATCGTGAGAGGAGGGCGGCCATGGAGGCAGCGGCCGAGGTAGTCTTGAATCGTGAGAGGAGGGCGGCCGTGGAGGCAGCGGCCGAGGTTGTCTTCATTGTGACAGGAGGGCGGCCGTGGAGGCAGCGGCCGAGGTAGTCTTGAATCGTGAGAGGAGGGCGGCCGTGGAGGCAGCGGCCGAGGTTGTCTTCATTGTGATAGGAGGGCGGCCGTGGAGGCAGCGGCCGAGGTTGTCTTCATTGTGACAGGAGGGCGGCCGTGGAGGCAGCGGCCGAGGTTGTCTTGAATCGTGAGAGGAGGGCGGCCATGGAGGCAGTGGCCGAGGTAGTCTTGAATCGTGAGAGGAGGGCGGCCATGGAGGCAGCGGTCGAGGTAGTCTTGAATCGTGAGAGGAGGGCGGCCATGGAGGCGGTGGCCGAGGTAGTCTTGAATCGTGAGAGGAGGGCGGCCGTGGAGGCAGCGGCCGAGGTTTTCTTCATTGTGACAGGAGGGCGGCCGTGGAGGCAGCGGCCGAGGTTGTCTTGAATCGTGAGAGGAGGTCGGCCGTGGAGGCGGCGGCCGAGGTAGTCTTGAATCGTGAGAGGAGGGCGGCCGTGGAGGCAGCGGCCGAGATTGTCTTCATTGTGACAGGAGGGCGGCCGTGGAGGCAGCGGCCGAGGTTGTCTTCATTGTGACAGGAGGGCGGCCGTGGAGGCAGCGGCCGAGGTTGTCTTGAATCGTGAGAGGAGGGCGGCCATGGAGGCAGTGGCCGAGGTAGTCTTGAATCGTGAGAGGAGGGCGGCCATGGAGGCAGCGGTCGAGGTAGTCTTGAATCGTGAGAGGAGGGCGGCCATGGAGGCAGTGGCCGAGGTAGTCTTGAATCGTGAGAGGAGGGCGGCCGTGGAGGCAGTGGCCGAGGTTGTCTTCATTGTGACAGGAGGGCGGCCGTGGAGGCAGCGGCCGAGGTTGTCTTGAATCGTGAGAGGAGGGCGGCCGTGGAGGCAGTGGCCGAGGTAGTCTTGAATCGTGAGAGGAGGGCGGCCGTGGAGGCAGCGGCCGAGGTTTTCTTCATTGTGACAGGAGGGCGGCCGTGGAGGCAGCGGCCGAGGTTGTCTTGAATCGTGAGAGGAGGTCGGCCGTGGAGGCGGCGGCCGAGGTAGTCTTGAATCGTGAGAGGAGGGCGGCCGTGGAGGTAGCGGCCGAGGTTGTCTTCATTGTGACAGGAGGGCGGCCGTGGAGGCATTGGCCGAGGTTGTCTTCATTGTGACTGGAGGGCGGCCGTGGAGGCAGCGCCCGAGGTTGTCTTGAATCGTGAGAGGAGGGCGGCCATGGAGGCAGTGGCCGAGGTAGTCTTGAATCGTGAGAGGACGGCGGCCGTGGAGGCAGTGGCCGAGTTTGTCTTCAGCGTGAGAGGAGGTCGGCAGTGGAGGCAGAGGCCGATGTTGTCTTCATTGTGACAGGAGGGCGGCCGTGGAGGCATTGGCCGAGGTTTTCTTCATTGTGACTGGAGGGCGGCCGTGGAGGCAGGGGCCGAGGTTGTCTTGAATGGTGAGAGGAAGGCGGCCATGGAGGCAGTGGCCGAGGTTGTCTTGAATCGTGAGAGGAGGGCGGCCATGGAGGCAGCGGCGGAGGTAGTCTTGAATCGTGAGAGGAGGGCGGCCGTGGAGGCAGCGGCCGCGGTAGTCTTGAATCGTGAGAGGAGGGCGGCCGTGGAGGCAGCGGCCGAGGTTGTGTTGTATCGTGAGAGGAGGGCGGCCATGGAGGCAGCGACCGAGGTAGTCTTGAATCGTGAGAGGAGGGCGGCCGTGGAGGCAACGGCCGAGGTTGTGTTGTATCGTGAGAGGAGGGCGGCCATGGAGGCAGCGGCCGAGGTAGTCTTGAATCGTGAGAGGAGGGCGGCCGTGGAGGCAGCGGCCGAGGTAGTCTTGAATCGTGAGAGGAGGGCGGCCGAGGAGGCAGTGGCCGAGGTAGTCTTGAATCGTGAGAGGAGGGCGGCCGTGGAGGCAGCGGCCGAGGTAGTCTTGAATCGTGAGAGGAGGGCGGCCATGGAGGCAGTGGCCGAGGTAGTCTTGAATCGTGAGAGGAGGGCGGCCGTGGAGGCAGTGGCCGAGGTTTTCTTCATTGTGACAGGAGGGCGGCCGTGGAGGCAGCGGCCGAGGTTGTCTTGAATCGTGAGAGGAGGTCGGCCGTGGAGGCGGCGGCCGAGGTAGTCTTGAATCGTGAGAGGAGGGCGGCCATGGAGGCGGCGGCCGAGGTAGTCTTGAATCGTGAGAGGAGGGCGGCCATGGAGGCAGTGGCCGAGGTAGTCTTGAATCGTGAGAGGAGGGCGGCCGTGGAGGCAGCGGCCGAGGTTTTCTTCATTGTGACAGGAGGGCGGCCGTGGAGGCAGCGGCCGAGGTTGTCTTGAATCGTGAGAGGAGGTCGGCCGTGGAGGCGGCGGCCGAGGTAGTCTTGAATCGTGAGAGGAGGGCGGCCGTGGAGGCAGCGGCCGAGGTTGTCTTCATTGTGACAGGAGGGCGGCCGTGGAGGCATTGGCCGAGGTTGTCTTCATTGTGACTGGAGGGCGGCCGTGGAGGCAGCGGCCGAGGTTGTCTTGAATCGTGAGAGGAGGGCGGCCATGGAGGCAGTGGCCGAGGTAGTCTTGAATCGTGAGAGGACGGCGGCTGTGGAGGCAGTGGCCGAGTTTGTCTTCAGCGTGAGAGGAGGTCGGCAGTGGAGGCATTGGCCGAGGTTGTCTTCATTGTGACTGGAGGGCGGCCGTGGAGGCAGCGGCCGAGGTTGTCTTGAATCGTGAGAGGAAGGCGGCCATGGAGGCAGTGGCCGAGGTTGTCTTGAATCGTGAGAGGAGGGCGGCCATGGAGGCAGAGGCCGAGGTAGTCTTGAATCGTGAGAGGAGGGCGGCCATGGAGGCAGAGGCCGAGGTAGTCTTGAATCGTGAGAGGAGGGCGGCCATGGAGGCAGTGGCCGAGGTAGTCTTGAATCGTGAGAGGAGGGCGGCCGTGGAGGCAGTGGCCGAGGTAGTCTTGAATCGTGAGAGGAGGGCGGCCGTGGAGGCAGCGGCCGAGGTTTTCTTCATTGTGACAGGAGGGCGGCCGTGGAGGCAGCGGCCGAGGTTGTCTTGAATCGTGAGAGGAGGGCGGCCGTGGAGGCGGCGGCCGAGGTAGTCTTGAATCGTGAGAGTAGGGCGGCCGTGGAGGCAGCGGCCGAGGTTGTGTTGTATCGTGAGAGGAGGGCGGCCATGGAGGCAGCGGCCGAGGTAGTCTTGAATCGTGAGAGGAGGGCGGCCGTGGAGGCAACGGCCGAGGTTGTGTTGTATCGTGAGAGGAGGGCGGCCATGGAGGCAGCGGCCGAGGTAGTCTTGAATCGTGAGAGGAGGGCGGCCGTGGAGGCAGCGGCCGAGGTTGTCTTCATTGTGACAGGAGGGTGGCCGTGGAGGCAGCGGCCGAGGTAGTCTTGAATCGTGAGAGGAGGGCGGCCATGGAGGCAGCGGCCGAGGTTGTCTTCATTGTGACAGGAGGGCGGCCGTGGAGGCATTGGCCGAGGTTGTCTTCATTGTGACTGGAGGGCGGCCGTGGAGGCAGCGGCCGAGGTTGTCTTGAATCGTGAGAGGAGGGCGGCCGTGGAGGCATTGGCCGAGGTTGTCTTCATTGTGACTGGAGGGCGGCCGTGGAGGCAGCGGCCGAGGTTGTCTTGAATCGTGAGAGGAGGGCGGCCGTGGAGGCATTGGCCGAGGTTGTCTTCATTGTGACTGGAGGGCGGCCGTGGAGGCAGCGGCCGAGGTTGTCTTGAATCGTGAGAGGAGGGCGGCCATGGAGGCAGTGGCCGAGGTAGTCTTGAATCGTGAGAGGAGGGCGGCCGTGGAGGCATTGGCCGAGGTTGTCTTCATTGTGACTGGAGGGCGGCCGTGGAGGCAGCGGCCGAGGTTGTCTTGAATCGTGAGAGGAGGGCGGCCATGGAGGCAGTGGCCGAGGTAGTCTTGAATCGTGAGAGGAGGGCGGCCGTGGAGGCAGTGGCGGAGTTTGTCTTCAGCGTGAGAGGAGGTCGGCAGTGGAGGCAGAGGCCGATGTTGTCTTCATTGTGACAGGAGGGCGGCCGTGGAGGCATTGGCCGAGGTTGTCTTCATTGTGACTGGAGGGCGGCCGTGGAGGCAGCGGCCGAGGTTGTCTTGAATCGTGAGAGGAAGGCGGCCATGGAGGCAGCGGCCGAGGTTGTCTTCATTGTGACAGGAGGGCGGTGGTGGAGGCAGCGGCCGATGTTGTCTTGAATCGTGAGAGGAGGGCGGCCGTGGAGGCGGCGGCCGAGGTAGTCTTGAATCGTGAGAGGAGGGCGGCCATGGAGGCAGCGGCCGAGGTTGTCTTCATTGTGACAGGAAGGCGGCCGTGGAGGCATTGGCCGAGGTTGTCTTCATTGTGACTGGAGGGCGGCCGTGGAGGCAGCGGCCGAGGTTGTCTTGAATCGTGAGAGGAGGGCGGCCGTGGAGGCGGCGGCCAAGGTAGTCTTGAATCGTGAGAGGAGGGCGGCCGTGGAGGCAGCGGCCGAGGTTGTGTTGTATCGTGAGAGGAGGGCGGCCATGGAGGCAGCGGCCGAGGTAGTCTTGAATCGTGAGAGGAGGGCGGCCGTGGAGGCAACGGCCGAGGTTGTGTTGTATCGTGAGAGGAGGGCGGCCATGGAGGCAGCGGCCGAGGTAGTCTTGAATCGTGAGAGGAGGGCGGCCGTGGAGGCAGCGGCCGAGGTTGTCTTCATTGTGACAGGAGGGCGGCCGTGGAGGCAGCGGCCGAGGTAGTCTTGAATCGTGAGAGGAGTGCGGCCGTGGAGGCAGCGGCCGAGGTTGTCTTCATTGTGACAGGAGCCGGCCGTGGAGGCAGCGGCCGAGGTTGTCTTGAATCGTGAGAGGAGGGCAGCCGTGGAGGCGGCGGCTGAGGTAGTCTTGAATCGTGAGAGGAGGGCGGCCGTGGAGGCAGCGGCCGAGGTTGTCTTCATTGTGACAGGAGGGCGGCGGTGGAGGCAGCGGCCGATGTTGTCTTGAATCGTGAGAGGAGGGCGGCCGTGGAGGCGGCGGCCGAGGTAGTCTTGAATCGTGAGAGGAGGGCGGCCATGGAGGCAGCGGCCGAGGTTGTCTTCATTGTGACAGGAGGGCGGCCGTGGAGGCATTGGCCGAGGTTGTCTTCATTGTGACTGGAGGGCGGCCGTGGAGGCAGCGGCCGAGGTTGTCTTGAATCGTGAGAGGAGGGCGGCCATGGAGGCAGTGGCCGAGGTAGTCTTGAATCGTGAGAGGAGGGCGGCCGTGGAGGCAGTGGCCGAGTTTGTCTTCAGCGTGAGAGGAGGTCGGCAGTGGAGGCAGAGGCCGATGTTGTCTTCATTGTGACAGGAGGGCGGCCGTGGAGGCATTGGCCGAGGTTGTCTTCATTGTGACTGGAGGGCGGCCGTGGAGGCAGCGGCCGAGGTTGTCTTGAATCGTGAGAGGAAGGCGGCCATGGAGGCAGCGGCCGAGGTTGTCTTCATTGTGACAGGAGGGCGGCGGTGGAGGCCGCGGCCGATGTTGTCTTGAATCGTGAGAGGAGGGCGGCCGTGGAGGCGGCGGCCGAGGTAGTCTTGAATCGTGAGAGGAGGGCGGCCATGGAGGCAGCGGCCGAGGTTGTCTTCATTGTGACAGGAGGGCGGCCGTGGAGGCATTGGCCGAGGTTGTCTTCATTGTGACTGGAGGGCGGCCGTGGAGGCAGCGGCCGAGGTTGTCTTGAATCGTGAGAGGAGGGCGGCCATGGAGGCAGTGGCCGAGGTAGTCTTGAATCGTGAGAGGAGGGCGGCCGTGGAGGCAGTGGCCGAGTTTGTCTTCAGCGTGAGAGGAGGTCGGCAGTGTAGGCAGAGGCCGATGTTGTCTTCATTGTGACAGGAGGGCGGCCGTGGAGGCATTGGCCGAGGTTGTCTTCATTGTGACTGGAGGGCGGCCGTGGAGGCAGCGGCCGAGGTTGTCTTGAATCGTGAGAGGAGGGCGGCCATGGAGGCAGTGGCCGATGTTGTCTTGAATCGTGAGAGGAGGGCGGCGGTGGAGGCGGCGGCCGAGGTAGTCTTGAATCGTGAGAGGAGGGCGGCCGTGGAGGCAGCGGCCGAGGTAGTCTTGAATCGTGAGAGGAGGGCGGCCGTGGAGGCATTGGCCGAGGTTGTCTTCATTGTGACTGGAGGGCGGCCGTGGAGGCAGCGGCCGAGGTTGTCTTGAATCGTGAGAGGAGGGCGGCCATGGAGGCAGTGGCCGATGTTGTCTTGAATCGTGAGAGGAGGGCGGCGGTGGAGGCGGCGGCCGAGGTAGTCTTGAATCGTGAGAGGAGGGCGGCCGTGGAGGCAGCGGCCGAGGTAGTCTTGAATCGTGAGAGGAGGGCGGCCGTGGAGGCAGTGGCCGAGTTTGTCTTCAGCGTGAGAGGAGGTCGGCAGTGTAGGCAGAGGCCGATGTTGTCTTCATTGTGACAGGAGGGCGGCCGTGGAGGCATTGGCCGAGGTTGTCTTCATTGTGACTGGAGGGCGGCCGTGGAGGCAGCGGCCGAGGTTGTCTTGAATCGTGAGAGGAGGGCGGCCATGGAGGCAGTGGCCGATGTTGTCTTGAATCGTGAGAGGAGGGCGGCGGTGGAGGCGACGGCCGAGGTAGTCTTGAATCGTGAGAGGAGGGCGGCCGTGGAGGCAGCGGCCGAGGTAGTCTTGAATCGTGAGAGGAGGGCGGCCGTGGAGGCAGCGGCCGAGGTTTTCTTCATTGTGACAGGAGGGCGGCCGTGGAGGCAGCGGCCGAGGTTGTCTTCATTGTGATAGGAGGGCGGCCGTGGAGGCAGCGGCCGAGGTAATCTTGAATCGTGAGAGGAGGGCGGCCGTGGAGGCAGCGGCCGAGGTTGTCTTCATTGTGACAGGAGGGCGGCCATGGAGGCAGCGGCCGAGGTAGTCTTGAATCGTGAGAGGAGGGCGGCCGTGGAGGCAGCGGCCGAGGTTGTCTTCATTGTGATAGGAGGGCGGCCGTGGAGGCAGTGGCCGAGGTTGTCTTGAATCGTGAGAGGAGGGCGGCCATGGAGGCAGTGGCCGAGGTAGTCTTGAATCGTGAGAGGAGGGCGGTCGTGGAGGCAGCGGCCGATGTTGTCTTGAATCGTGAGAGGAGGGCGGCCGTGGAGGCGGCGGCCGAGGTAGTCTTGAATCGTGAGAGGAGGGCGGCCGTGGAGGCAGTGGCCGAGGTAGTCTTGAATCGTGAGAGGAGGGCGGCCGTGGAGGCAGCGGCCGAGGTTTTCTTCATTGTGACAGGAGGGCGGCCGTGGAGGCGGCGGCCGAGGTAGTCTTGAATCGTGAGAGGAGGGCGGCCGTGGAGGCAGCGGCCGAGGTTGTCTTGAATCGTGAGAGGAGGGCAGCCGTGGAGGCGGCGGCCAAGGTTGTGTTGTATCGTGAGAGGAGGGCGGCCATGGAGGCACTGGCCGAGGTAGTCTTGAATCGTGAGAGGAGGGCGGCCGTGGAGGCAGCGGCCGAGGTTGTCTTCATTGTGACAGGAGGCGGCCATGGAGGCACAGGCCGAGGAAGTCTTGAATCGTAAGAGGAGGGCGGCCGTGGAGGCAGCGGCCGAGGTTGTCTTCATTGTGATAGGAGGGCGGCCGAGGAGGCAGTGGCCGACGTAGTCTTGAATCGTGAGAGGAGGGCGGCCGTGGAGGCAGTGGCCGACGTAGTCTTGAATCGTGAGAGGAGGGCGGCCGTGGAGGCAGCGGCCGAGGTTGTCTTCATTGTGACAGGAGGGCGGCCGTGGAGGCAGCGGCCGAGGTTGTCTTGAATCGTGAGAGGAGGGCGGCCATGGAGGCGGCGGCCGAGGTAGTCTTGAATCGTGAGAGGAGGGCGGCCATGGAGGCAGTGGCCGAGGTAGTCTTGAATCGTGAGAGGAGGGCGGCCGTGGAGGCAACGGCCGAGGTTGTGTTGTATCGTGAGAGGAGGGCGGCCATGGAGGCAGCGGCCGAGGTAGTCTTGAATCGTGAGAGGAGGGCGGCCGTGGAGGCAGCGGCCGAGGTTGTCTTCATTGTGACAGGAGGGCGGCCATGGAGGCAGCGGCCGAGGTAGTCTTGAATCGTGAGAGGAGGGCGGCCGTGGAGGCAGCGGCCGAGGTTGTCTTTATTGTGACAGGAGGGCGGCCGTGGAGGCATTGGCCGAGGTTTTCTTCATTGTGACTGGAGGGCGGCCGTGGAGGCAGGGGCCGAGGTTGTCTTGAATGGTGAGAGGAAGGCGGCCATGGAGGCAGCGGCGGAGGTAGTCTTGAATCGTGAGAGGAGGGCGGCCGTGGAGGCAGCGGCCGCGGTAGTCTTGAATCGTGAGAGGAGGGCGGCCGTGGAGGCAGCGGCCGAGGTTGTGTTGTATCGTGAGAGGAGGGCGGCCATGGAGGCAGCGACCGAGGTAGTCTTGAATCGTGAGAGGAGGGCGGCCGTGGAGGCAACGGCCGAGGTTGTGTTGTATCGTGAGAGGAGGGCGGCCGTGGAGGCAGTGGCCGAGGTTGTCTTCATTGTGACAGGAGGGCGGCCGTGGAGGCAGCGGCCGAGGTAGTCTTGAATCGTGAGAGGAGGGCGGCCATGGAGGCAGTGGCCGAGGTAGTCTTGAATCGTGAGAGGAGGGCGGCCGTGGAGGCAGTGGCCGAGGTTGTCTTCATTGTGACAGGAGGGCGGCCGTGGAGGCAGCGGCCGAGGTTGTCTTGAATCGTGAGAGGAGGGCGGCCGAGGAGGCAGTGGCCGAGGTAGTCTTGAATCGTGAGAGGAGGGCGGCCGTGGAGGCAGCGGCCGAGGTAGTCTTGAATCGTGAGAGGAGGGCGGCCATGGAGGCAGTGGCCGAGGTAGTCTTGAATCGTGAGAGGAGGGCGGCCGTGGAGGCAGTGGCCGAGGTTTTCTTCATTGTGACAGGAGGGCGGCCGTGGAGGCAGCGGCCGAGGTTGTCTTGAATCGTGAGAGGAGGTCGGCCGTGGAGGCGGTGGCCGAGGTAGTCTTGAATCGTGAGAGGAGGTCGGCCGTGGAGGCGGCGGCCGAGGTAGTCTTGAATCGTGAGAGGAGGGCGGCCGTGGAGGCAACGGCCGAGGTTGTGTTGTATCGTGAGAGGAGGGCGGCCATGGAGGCAGCGGCCGAGGTAGTCTTGAATCGTGAGAGGAGGGCGGCCGTGGAGGCAGCGGCCGAGGTAGTCTTGAATCGTGAGAGGAGGGCGGCCATGGAGGCAGTGGCCGAGGTAGTCTTGAATCGTGAGAGGAGGGCGGCCGTGGAGGCAGTGGCCGAGGTTGTCTTCATTGTGACTGGAGGGCGGCCGTGGAGGCAGCGGCCGAGGTTGTCTTGAATCGTGAGAGGAGGGCGGCCATGGAGGCAGTGGCCGATGTTGTCTTGAATCGTGAGAGGAGGGCGGCGGTGGAGGCGGCGGCCGAGGTAGTCTTGAATCGTGAGAGGAGGGCGGCCGTGGAGGCAGCGGCCGAGGTAGTCTTGAATCGTGAGAGGAGGGCGGCCGTGGAGGCAGTGGCCGAGTTTGTCTTCAGCGTGAGAGGAGGTCGGCAGTGTAGGCAGAGGCCGATGTTGTCTTCATTGTGACAGGAGGGCGGCCGTGGAGGCATTGGCCGAGGTTGTCTTCATTGTGACTGGAGGGCGGCCGTGGAGGCAGCGGCCGAGGTTGTCTTGAATCGTGAGAGGAGGGCGGCCATGGAGGCAGTGGCCGATGTTGTCTTGAATCGTGAGAGGAGGGCGGCGGTGGAGGCGACGGCCGAGGTAGTCTTGAATCGTGAGAGGAGGGCGGCCGTGGAGGCAGCGGCCGAGGTAGTCTTGAATCGTGAGAGGAGGGCGGCCGTGGAGGCAGCGGCCGAGGTTTTCTTCATTGTGACAGGAGGGCGGCCGTGGAGGCAGCGGCCGAGGTTGTCTTCATTGTGATAGGAGGGCGGCCGTGGAGGCAGCGGCCGAGGTAATCTTGAATCGTGAGAGGAGGGCGGCCGTGGAGGCAGCGGCCGAGGTTGTCTTCATTGTGACAGGAGGGCGGCCATGGAGGCAGCGGCCGAGGTAGTCTTGAATCGTGAGAGGAGGGCGGCCGTGGAGGCAGCGGCCGAGGTTGTCTTCATTGTGATAGGAGGGCGGCCGTGGAGGCAGTGGCCGAGGTTGTCTTGAATCGTGAGAGGAGGGCGGCCATGGAGGCAGTGGCCGAGGTAGTCTTGAATCGTGAGAGGAGGGCGGTCGTGGAGGCAGCGGCCGATGTTGTCTTGAATCGTGAGAGGAGGGCGGCCGTGGAGGCGGCGGCCGAGGTAGTCTTGAATCGTGAGAGGAGGGCGGCCGTGGAGGCAGTGGCCGAGGTAGTCTTGAATCGTGAGAGGAGGGCGGCCGTGGAGGCAGCGGCCGAGGTTTTCTTCATTGTGACAGGAGGGCGGCCGTGGAGGCGGCGGCCGAGGTAGTCTTGAATCGTGAGAGGAGGGCGGCCGTGGAGGCAGCGGCCGAGGTTGTCTTGAATCGTGAGAGGAGGGCAGCCGTGGAGGCGGCGGCCAAGGTTGTGTTGTATCGTGAGAGGAGGGCGGCCATGGAGGCACTGGCCGAGGTAGTCTTGAATCGTGAGAGGAGGGCGGCCGTGGAGGCAGCGGCCGAGGTTGTCTTCATTGTGATAGGAGGGCGGCCGAGGAGGCAGTGGCCGACGTAGTCTTGAATCGTGAGAGGAGGGCGGCCGTGGAGGCAGTGGCCGACGTAGTCTTGAATCGTGAGAGGAGGGCGGCCGTGGAGGCAGCGGCCGAGGTTGTCTTCATTGTGACAGGAGGGCGGCCGTGGAGGCAGCGGCCGAGGTTGTCTTGAATCGTGAGAGGAGGGCGGCCATGGAGGCGGCGGCCGAGGTAGTCTTGAATCGTGAGAGGAGGGCGGCCATGGAGGCAGTGGCCGAGGTAGTCTTGAATCGTGAGAGGAGGGCGGCCGTGGAGGCAACGGCCGAGGTTGTGTTGTATCGTGAGAGGAGGGCGGCCATGGAGGCAGCGGCCGAGGTAGTCTTGAATCGTGAGAGGAGGGCGGCCGTGGAGGCAGCGGCCGAGGTTGTCTTCATTGTGACAGGAGGGCGGCCATGGAGGCAGCGGCCGAGGTAGTCTTGAATCGTGAGAGGAGGGCGGCCGTGGAGGCAGCGGCCGAGGTTGTCTTTATTGTGACAGGAGGGCGGCCGTGGAGGCATTGGCCGAGGTTTTCTTCATTGTGACTGGAGGGCGGCCGTGGAGGCAGGGGCCGAGGTTGTCTTGAATGGTGAGAGGAAGGCGGCCATGGAGGCAGCGGCGGAGGTAGTCTTGAATCGTGAGAGGAGGGCGGCCGTGGAGGCAGCGGCCGCGGTAGTCTTGAATCGTGAGAGGAGGGCGGCCGTGGAGGCAGCGGCCGAGGTTGTGTTGTATCGTGAGAGGAGGGCGGCCATGGAGGCAGCGACCGAGGTAGTCTTGAATCGTGAGAGGAGGGCGGCCGTGGAGGCAACGGCCGAGGTTGTGTTGTATCGTGAGAGGAGGGCGGCCGTGGAGGCAGTGGCCGAGGTTGTCTTCATTGTGACAGGAGGGCGGCCGTGGAGGCAGCGGCCGAGGTAGTCTTGAATCGTGAGAGGAGGGCGGCCATGGAGGCAGTGGCCGAGGTAGTCTTGAATCGTGAGAGGAGGGCGGCCGTGGAGGCAGTGGCCGAGGTTGTCTTCATTGTGACAGGAGGGCGGCCGTGGAGGCAGCGGCCGAGGTTGTCTTGAATCGTGAGAGGAGGGCGGCCGAGGAGGCAGTGGCCGAGGTAGTCTTGAATCGTGAGAGGAGGGCGGCCGTGGAGGCAGCGGCCGAGGTAGTCTTGAATCGTGAGAGGAGGGCGGCCATGGAGGCAGTGGCCGAGGTAGTCTTGAATCGTGAGAGGAGGGCGGCCGTGGAGGCAGTGGCCGAGGTTTTCTTCATTGTGACAGGAGGGCGGCCGTGGAGGCAGCGGCCGAGGTTGTCTTGAATCGTGAGAGGAGGTCGGCCGTGGAGGCGGTGGCCGAGGTAGTCTTGAATCGTGAGAGGAGGTCGGCCGTGGAGGCGGCGGCCGAGGTAGTCTTGAATCGTGAGAGGAGGGCGGCCGTGGAGGCAACGGCCGAGGTTGTGTTGTATCGTGAGAGGAGGGCGGCCATGGAGGCAGCGGCCGAGGTAGTCTTGAATCGTGAGAGGAGGGCGGCCGTGGAGGCAGCGGCCGAGGTAGTCTTGAATCGTGAGAGGAGGGCGGCCATGGAGGCAGTGGCCGAGGTAGTCTTGAATCGTGAGAGGAGGGCGGCCGTGGAGGCAGTGGCCGAGGTTGTCTTCATTGTGACAGGAGGGCGGCCGTGGAGGCAGCGGCCGAGGTTGTCTTGAATCGTGAGAGGAGGGCGGCCGAGGAGGCAGTGGCCGAGGTAGTCTTGAATCGTGAGAGGAGGGCGGCCGTGGAGGCAGCGGCCGAGGTAGTCTTGAATCGTGAGAGGAGGGCGGCCATGGAGGCAGTGGCCGAGGTAGTCTTGAATCGTGAGAGGAGGGCGGCCGTGGAGGCAGTGGCCGAGGTTTTCTTCATTGTGACAGGAGGGCGGCCGTGGAGGCAGCGGCCGAGGTTGTCTTGAATCGTGAGAGGAGGTCGGCCGTGGAGGCGGCGGCCGAGGTAGTCTTGAATCGTGAGAGGAGGTCGGCCGTGGAGGCGGCGGCCGAGGTAGTCTTGAATCGTGAGAGGAGGGCGGCCATGGAGGCAGTGGCCGAGGTAGTCTTGAATCGTGAGAGGAGGGCGGCCGTGGAGGCAGCGGCCGAGGTTTTCTTGATTGTGACAGGAGGGCGGCCGTGGAGGCAGCGGCCGAGGTTGTCTTGAATCGTGAGAGGAGGTCGGCCGTGGAGGCGGCGGCCGAGGTAGTCTTGAATCGTGAGAGGAGGGCGGCCGTGGAGGCAGCGGCCGAGGTTGTCTTCATTGTGACAGGAGGGCGGCCGTGGAGGCATTGGCCGAGGTTGTCTTCATTGTGACTGGAGGGCGGCCGTGGAGGCAGCGGCCGAGGTTGTCTTGAATCGTGAGAGGAGGGCGGCCATGGAGGCAGTGGCCGAGGTAGTGTTGAATCGTGAGAGGACGGCGGCTGTGGAGGCAGTGGCCGAGTTTGTCTTCAGCGTGAGAGGAGGTCGGCAGTGGAGGCATTGGCCGAGGTTGTCTTCATTGTGACTGGAGGGCGGCCGTGGAGGCAGCGGCCGAGGTTGTCTTGAATTGTGAGAGGAAGGCGGCCATGGAGGCAGTGGCCGAGGTTGTCTTGAATCGTGAGAGGAGGGCGGCCATGGAGGCAGAGGCCGAGGTAGTCTTGAATCGTGAGAGGAGGGCGGCCATGGAGGCAGAGGCCGAGGTAGTCTTGAATCGTGAGAGGAGGGCGGCCGTGGAGGCAGTGGCCGAGGTAGTCTTGAATCGTGAGAGGAGGGCGGCCGTGGAGGCAGCGGCCGAGGTTTTCTTCATTGTGACAGGAGGGCGGCCGTGGAGGCAGCGGCCGAGGTTGTCTTGAATCGTGAGAGGAGGGCGGCCGTGGAGGCGGCGGCCGAGGTAGTCTTGAATCGTGAGAGGAGGGCGGCCGTGGAGGCAGCGGCCGAGGTTGTGTTGTATCGTGAGAGGAGGGCGGCCATGGAGGCAGCGGCCGAGGTAGTCTTGAATCGTGAGAGGAGGGCGGCCGTGGAGGCAACGGCCGAGGTTGTGTTGTATCGTGAGAGGAGGGCGGCCATGGAGGCAGCGGCCGAGGTAGTCTTGAATCGTGAGAGGAGGGCGGCCGTGGAGGCAGCGGCCGAGGTTGTCTTCATTGTGACAGGAGGGTGGCCGTGGAGGCAGCGGCCGAGGTAGTCTTGAATCGTGAGAGGAGGGCGGCCGTGGAGGCAGCGGCCGAGGTTGTCTTCATTGTGACAGGAGCCGGCCGTGGAGGCAGCGGCCGAGGTTGTCTTGAATCGTGAGAGGAGGGCAGCCGTGGAGGCGGCGGCTGAGGTAGTCTTGAATCTTGAGAGGAGGGCGGCCGTGGAGGCAGCGGCCGAGGTTGTCTTCATTGTGACAGGAGGGCGGCGGTGGAGGCAGCGGCCGATGTTGTCTTGAATCGTGAGAGGAGGGCGGCCGTGGAGGCGGCGGCCGAGGTAGTCTTGAATAGTGAGAGGAGGGCGGCCATGGAGGCAGCGGCCGAGGTTGTCTTCATTGTGACAGGAGGGCGGCCGTGGAGGCATTGGCCGAGGTTGTCTTCATTGTGACTGGAGGGCGGCCGTGGAGGCAGCGGCCGAGGTTGTCTTGAATCGTGAGAGGAGGGCGGCCATGGAGGCAGTGGCCGAGGTAGTCTTGAATCGTGAGAGGAGGGCGGCCGTGGAGGCAGTGGCCGAGTTTGTCTTCAGCGTGAGAGGAGGTCTGCAGTGGAGGCAGAGGCCGATGTTGTCTTCATTGTGACAGGAGGGCGGCCGTGGAGGCATTGGCCGAGGTTGTCTTCATTGTGACTGGAGGGCGGCCGTGGAGGCAGCGGCCGAGGTTGTCTTGAATCGTGAGAGGAAGGCGGCCATGGAGGCAGCGGCCGAGGTTGTCTTCATTGTGACAGGAGGGCGGCGGTGGAGGCAGCGTCCGATGTTGTCTTGAATCGTGAGAGGAGGGCGGCCGTGGAGGCGGCGGCCGAAGTAGTCTTGAATCGTGAGAGGAGGGCGGCCGTGGAGGCAGCGGCCGAGGTTGTGTTGTATCGTGAGAGGAGGGCGGCCATGGAGGCAGCGGCCGAGGTAGTCTTGAATCGTGAGAGGAGGGCGGCCGTGGAGGCAACGGCCGAGGTTGTGTTGTATCGTGAGAGGAGGGCGGCCATGGAGGCAGCGGCCGAGGTAGTCTTGAATCGTGAGAGGAGGGCGGCCGTGGAGGCAGCGGCCGAGGTTGTCTTCATTGTGACAGGAGGGCGGCCGTGGAGGCAGCGGCCGAGGTAGTCTTGAATCGTGAGAGGAGGGCGGCCGTGGAGGCAGCGGCCGAGGTTGTCTTCATTGTGACAGGAGCCGGCCGTGGAGGCAGCGGCCGAGGTTGTCTTGAATCGTGAGAGGAGGGCAGCCGTGGAGGCGGCGGCTGAGGTAGTCTTGAATCGTGAGAGGAGGGCGGCCGTGGAGGCAGCGGCCGAGGTTGTCTTCATTGTGACAGGAGGGCGGCGGTGGAGGCAGCGGCCGATGTTGTCTTGAATCGTGAGAGGAGGGCGGCCGTGGAGGCGGCGGCCGAGGTAGTCTTGAATCGTGAGAGGAGGGCGGCCATGGAGGCAGCGGCCGAGGTTGTCTTCATTGTGACAGGAGGGCGGCCGTGGAGGCATTGGCCGAGGTTTTCTTCATTGTGACTGGAGGGCGGCCGTGGAGGCAGGGGCCGAGGTTGTCTTGAATGGTGAGAGGAAGGCGGCCATGGAGGCAGCGGCGGAGGTAGTCTTGAATCGTGAGAGGAGGGCGGCCGTGGAGGCAGCGGCCGCGGTAGTCTTGAATCGTGAGAGGAGGGCGGCCGTGGAGGCAGCGGCCGAGGTTGTGTTGTATCGTGAGAGGAGGGCGGCCATGGAGGCAGCGACCGAGGTAGTCTTGAATCGTGAGAGGAGGGCGGCCGTGGAGGCAACGGCCGAGGTTGTGTTGTATCGTGAGAGGAGGGCGGCCGTGGAGGCAGTGGCCGAGGTTGTCTTCATTGTGACAGGAGGGCGGCCGTGGAGGCAGCGGCCGAGGTAGTCTTGAATCGTGAGAGGAGGGCGGCCATGGAGGCAGTGGCCGAGGTAGTCTTGAATCGTGAGAGGAGGGCGGCCGTGGAGGCAACGGCCGAGGTTGTGTTGTATCGTGAGAGGAGGGCGGCCATGGAGGCAGTGGCCGAGGTAGTCTTGAATCGTGAGAGGAGGGCGGCCGTGGAGGCAGCGGCCGAGGTTGTCTTCATTGTGACAGGAGGGCGGCCGTTGAGGCAACGGCCGAGGTTGTGTTGTATCGTGAGAGGAGGGCTGCCATGGAGGCAGCGGCCGAGGTTGTCTTGAATCGTGAGAGGAGGGCGGCCGTGGAGGCGGCGGCCGAGGTAGTCTTGAATCGTGAGAGGAGGGCGGCCATGGAGGCAGCGGCCGAGGTAGTCTTGAATCGTGAGAGGAGGGCGGCCGTGGAGGCAACGGCCGAGGTTGTGTTGTATCGTGAGAGGAGGGCGGCCATGGAGGCAGCGGCCGAGGTTGTCTTCATTGTGACAGGAGGGCGGCCGTTGAGGCAACGGCCGAGGTTGTGTTGTATCGTGAGAGGAGGGCTGCCATGGAGGCAGCGGCCGAGGTAGTCTTGAATCGTGAGAGGAGGGCGGCCGTGGAGGCAGCGGCCGAGGTTGTCTTCATTGTGACAGGAGGGCGGCCATGGAGGCAGCGGCCGAGGTAGTCTTGAATCGTGAGAGGAGGGCGGCCGTGGAGGCAGCGGCCGAGGTTGTCTTCATTGTGATAGGAGGGCGGCCGTGGAGGCAGCGGCCGAGGTTGTCTTCATTGTGACAGGAGGGCGGCCGTGGAGGCGTCGGCCGAGGTAGTCTTGAATCGTGAGAGGAGGGCGGCCATGGAGGCAGCGGCCGAGGTTGTCTTCATTGTGACAGGAGGGCGGCCGTGGAGGCATTGGCCGAGGTTGACTTCATTGTGACTGGAGGGCGGCCGTGGAGGCAGCGGCCGAGGTTGTCTTGAATCGTGAGAGGAGGGCGGCCATGGAGGCAGTGGCCGAGGTAGTCTTGAATCGTGAGAGGAGGGCGGCCGTGGAGGCAGTGGCCGAGGTAGTCTTGAATCGTGAGAGGAGGGCGGCCATGGAGGCAGTGGCCGAGGTAGTCTTGAATCGTGAGAGGAGGGCGGCCGTGGAGGCAGTGGCCGAGGTAGTCTTGAATCGTGAGAGGAGGGCGGCCTTGGAGGCAGTGGCCGAGGTTGTCTTCATTGTGACAGGAGGGCGGCCGTGGAGGCAGCGGCCGAGGTTGTCTTGAATCGTGAGAGGAGGGCGGCCGTGGAGGCAGTGGCCGAGGTAGTCTTGAATCGTGAGAGGAGGGCGGCCGTGGAGGCAGCGGCCGAGGTTTTCTTCATTGTGACAGGAGGGCGGCCGTGGAGGCAGCGGCCGAGGTTGTCTTCATTGTGACAGGAGGGCGGCCGTGGAGGCAGCGGCCGAGGTTGTCTTGAATCGTGAGAGGAGGGCGGCCGTGGAGGCGGCGGCCGAGGTAGTCTTGAATCGTGAGAGGAGGGCGGCCATGGAGGCAGCGGCCGAGGTAGTCTTGAATCGTGAGAGGATGGCGGCCGTGGAGGCAACGGCCGAGGTTGTGTTGTATCGTGAGAGGAGGGCGGCCATGGAGGCAGCTGCCGAGGTAGTCTTGAATCGTGAGAGGAGGGCGGCCGTGGAGGCAGCGGCCGAGGTTGTCTTCATTGTAACAGGAGGGCGGCCGTGGAGGCAACGGCCGAGGTTGTGTTGTATCGTGAGAGGAGGGCGGCCATGGAGGCAGCGGCCGAGGTAGTCTTGAATCGTGAGAGGAGGGCGGCCATGGAGGCAGTGGCCGAGGTAGTCTTGAATCGTGAGAGGAGGGCGGCCGTGGAGGCAGTGGCCGAGTTTGTCTTCAGCGTGAGAGGAGGTCGGCAGTGGAGGCAGAGGCCGATGTTGTCTTCATTGTGACAGGAGGGCGGCCGTGGAGGCATTGGCCGAGGTTGTCTTCATTGTGACTGGAGGGCGGCCGTGGAGGCAGCGGCCGAGGTTGTCTTGAATCGTGAGTGGAAGGCGGCCATGGAGGCAGTGGCCGAGGTAGTCTTGAATCGTGAGAGGAGGGCGGCCATGGAGGCAGTGGCCGAGGTAGTCTTGAATCTTGAGAGGAGGGCGGCCATGGAGGCAGTGGCCAAGGTAGTCTTGAATCGTGAGAGGAGGGCGGCCATGGAGGCAGTGGCCGAGGTAGTCTTGAATCGTGAGAGGAGGGCGGCCGTGGAGGCAGTGGCCGAGGTAGTCTTGAATCGTGAGAGGAGGGCGGCCGTGGAGGCAGTGGCCGAGGTTGTCTTCATTGTGACAGGAGGGCGGCCGTGGAGGCAGCGGCCGAGGTTGTCTTGAATCGTGAGAGGAGGGCGGCCATGGAGGCAGTGGCCGAGGTAGTCTTGAATCGTGAGAGGAGGGCGGCCATGGAGGCAGCGGCCGAGGTAGTCTTGAATCGTGAGAGGAGGGCGGCCATGGAGGCAGTGGCCGAGGTAGTCTTGAATCGTGAGAGGAGGGCGGCCATGGAGGCAGTGGCCGAGGTAGTCTTGAATCGTGAGAGGAGGGGGGCCGTGGAGGCAGTGGCCGAGGTAGTCTTGAATCGTGAGAGGAGGGCGGCCGTGGAGGCAGCGGCCGAGGTTGTCTTCATTGTGACAGGAGGGCGGCCGTGGAGGCAGCGGCCGAGGTTGTCTTGAATCGTGAGAGGAGGGCGGCCGTGGAGGCGGCGGCCGAGGTAGTCTTGAATCGTGAGAGGAGGGCGGCCATGGAGGCAGCGGCCGAGGTAGTCTTGAATCGTGAGAGGAGGGCGGCCGTGGAGGCAACGGCCGAGGTTGTGTTGTATCGTGAGAGGAGGGCGGCCATGGAGGCAGCGGCCGAGGTAGTCTTGAATCGTGAGAGGAGGGCGGCCGTGGAGGCAGCGGCCGAGGTTGTCTTCATTGTGACAGGAGGGCGGCCGTTGAGGCAACGGCCGAGGTTGTGTTGTATCGTGAGAGGAGGGCTGCCATGGAGGCAGCGGCCGAGGTAGTCTTGAATCGTGAGAGGAGGGCGGCCGTGGAGGCAGCGGCCAAGGTTGTCTTCATTGTGACAGGAGGGCGGCCGTGGAGGCAGCGGCCGAGGTTGTCTTGAATCGTGAGAGGAGGGCGGCCGTGGAGGCGGCGGCCGAGGTAGTCTTGAATCGTGAGAGGAGGGCGGCCATGGAGGCAGCGGCCGAGGTAGTCTTGAATCGTGAGAGGAGGGCGGCCGTGGAGGCAGTGGCCGAGTTTGTCTTCAGCGTGAGAGGAGGGCGGCCGTGGAGGCAGCGGCCGAGGTTGTCTTCATTGTGATAGGAGGGCGGCCGTGGAGGCAGCGGCCGAGGTTGTCTTCATTGTGACAGGAGGGCGGCCATGGAGGCAGCGGCCGAGGTAGACTTGAATCGTGAGAGGAGGGCGGCCGTGGAGGCAGTGGCCGAGGTTGTCTTCATTGTGATAGGAGGGCGGCCATGGAGGCAGCGGCCGAGGTTGTCTTCATTGTGACAGGAGGGCGGCCGTGGAGGCAGCGGCCGAGGTTGTCTTCACCGTGAGAGGAGGTCGGCAGTGGAGGCAGAGGCCGAGGTTGTGTTGTATCGTGAGAGGAGGGCGGCCGTGGAGGCAGCGGCCGAGGTTGTCTTCATTGTGACAGGAGGGCGGCCGTGGAGGCAGCGGCCGAGGTTGTCTTCACCGTGAGAGGAGGTCGGCAGTGGAGGCAGAGGCCGAGGTTGTGTTGTATCGTGAGAGGAGGGCGGCCGTGGAGGCAGCGGCTGAGGTTGTCTTCATTGTGACAGGAGGGCGGCCGTGGAGGCAGCGGCCGAGGTTGTCTTGAATCGTGAGAGGAGGGCGGCCGTGGAGGCGGCGGCCGAGGTAGTCTTGAATCGTGAGAGGAGGGCAGCCGTGGAGGCGGCGGCCAAGGTTGTGTTGTATCGTGAGAGGAGGGCGGCCATGGAGGCAGCGGCCAAGGTAGTCTTGAATCGTGAGAGGAGGGCGGCCGTGGAGGCAGCGGCCGAGGTTGTCTTCATTGTGACAGGAGGGCGGCCATGGAGGCAGCGGCCGAGGTAGTCTTGAATCGTGAGAGGAGGGCGGCCGTGGAGGCAGAGGCCGAGGTTGTCTTCATTGTGATAGGAGGGCGGCCGTGGAGGCAGCGGCCGAGGTTGTCTTCATTGTGACAGGAGGGCGGCCGTGGAGGCGGCGGCCGAGGTAGTCTTGAATCGTGAGAGGAGGGCGGCCATGGAGGCAGTGGCCGAGGTTGTCTTCATTGTGACAGGAGGGCGGCCGTGGAGGCATTGGCCGAGGTTGACTTCATTGTGACTGGAGGGCGGCCGTGGAGGAAGCGGCCGAGGTTGTCTTGAATCGTGAGAGGAGGGCGGCCATGGAGGCAGTGGCCGAGGTAGTCTTGAATCGTGAGAGGAGGGCGGCCGTGGAGTCAGTGGCCGAGGTAGTCTTGAATCGTGAGAGGAGGGCGGCCATGGAGGCAGTGGCCGAGGTTGTCTTCATTGTGACAGGAGGGCGGCCGTGGAGGCAGCGGCCCAGGTTGTCTTGAATCGTGAGAGGAGGGCGGCCATGGAGGCAGTGGCCGAGGTAGTCTTGAATCGTGAGAGGAGGGCGGCCGTGGAGGCAGTGGCCGAGGTAGTCTTGAATCGTGAGAGGAGGGCGGCCATGGAGGCAGTGGCCGAGGTAGTCTTGAATCGTGAGAGGAGGGCGGCCATGGAGGCAGTGGCCGAGGTTGTCTTCATTGTGACAGGAGGGCGGCCGTGGAGGCATTGGCCGAGGTTGACTTCATTGTGACTGGAGGGCGGCCGTGGAGGAAGCGGCCGAGGTTGTCTTGAATCGTGAGAGGAGGGCGGCCATGGAGGCAGTGGCCGAGGTAGTCTTGAATCGTGAGAGGAGGGCGGCCGTGGAGTCAGTGGCCGAGGTAGTCTTGAATCGTGAGAGGAGGGCGGCCATGGAGGCAGTGGCCGAGGTTGTCTTCATTGTGACAGGAGGGCGGCCGTGGAGGCAGCGGCCCAGGTTGTCTTGAATCGTGAGAGGAGGGCGGCCATGGAGGCAGTGGCCGAGGTAGTCTTGAATCGTGAGAGGAGGGCGGCCGTGGAGGCAGTGGCCGAGGTAGTCTTGAATCGTGAGAGGATGGCGGCCGTGGAGGCAGTGGCCGAGGTTGTCTTCATTGTGACAGGAGGGCGGCCGTGGAGGCAGCGGCCCAGGTTGTCTTGAATCGTGAGAGGAGGGCGGCCGTGGAGGCAGTGGCCGAGGTAGTCTTGAATCGTGAGAGGAGGGCGGCCGTGGAGGCAGCGGCCGAGGTTTTCTTCATTGTGACAGGGGGGCGGCCCTGGAGGCAGCGGCCGAGGTTGTCTTCATTGTGACAGGAGGGCGGCCGTGGAGGCAGCGGCCGAGGTTGTCTTGAATCGTGAGAGGAGGGCGGCAATGGAGGCAGTGGCCGAGGTTGTCTTCATTGTGACAGGAGGGCGGCCGTGGAGGCATTGGCCGAGGTTGACTTCATTGTGACTGGAGGGCGGCCGTGGAGGAAGCGGCCGAGGTTGTCTTGAATCGTGAGAGGAGGGCGGCCATGGAGGCAGTGGCCGAGGTAGTCTTGAATCGTGAGAGGAGGGCGGCCGTGGAGGCAGCGGCCGAGGTTTTCTTGATTGTGACAGGAGGGCGGCCGTGGAGGCAGCGGCCGAGGTTGTCTTGAATCGTGAGAGGAGGTCGGCCGTGGAGGCGGCGGCCGAGGTAGTCTTGAATCGTGAGAGGAGGGCGGCCATGGAGGCAGTGGCCGAGGTAGTCTTGAATCGTGAGAGGAGGGCGGCCGTGGAGGCAGCGGCCGAGGTTTTCTTGATTGTGACAGGAGGGCGGCCGTGGAGGCAGCGGCCGAGGTTGTCTTGAATCGTGAGAGGAGGTCGGCCGTGGAGGCGGCGGCCGAGGTAGTCTTGAATCGTGAGAGGAGGGCGGCCGTGGAGGCAGCGGCCGAGGTTGTCTTCATTGTGACAGGAGGGCGGCCGTGGAGGCATTGGCCGAGGTTGTCTTCATTGTGACTGGAGGGCGGCCGTGGAGGCAGCGGCCGAGGTTGTCTTGAATCGTGAGAGGAGGGCGGCCATGGAGGCAGTGGCCGAGGTAGTGTTGAATCGTGAGAGGACGGCGGCTGTGGAGGCAGTGGCCGAGTTTGTCTTCAGCGTGAGAGGAGGTCGGCAGTGGAGGCATTGGCCGAGGTTGTCTTCATTGTGACTGGAGGGCGGCCGTGGAGGCAGCGGCCGAGGTTGTCTTGAATTGTGAGAGGAAGGCGGCCATGGAGGCAGTGGCCGAGGTTGTCTTGAATCGTGAGAGGAGGGCGGCCATGGAGGCAGAGGCCGAGGTAGTCTTGAATCGTGAGAGGAGGGCGGCCATGGAGGCAGAGGCCGAGGTAGTCTTGAATCGTGAGAGGAGGGCGGCCGTGGAGGCAGTGGCCGAGGTAGTCTTGAATCGTGAGAGGAGGGCGGCCGTGGAGGCAGCGGCCGAGGTTTTCTTCATTGTGACAGGAGGGCGGCCGTGGAGGCAGCGGCCGAGGTTGTCTTGAATCGTGAGAGGAGGGCGGCCGTGGAGGCGGCGGCCGAGGTAGTCTTGAATCGTGAGAGGAGGGCGGCCGTGGAGGCAGCGGCCGAGGTTGTGTTGTATCGTGAGAGGAGGGCGGCCATGGAGGCAGCGGCCGAGGTAGTCTTGAATCGTGAGAGGAGGGCGGCCGTGGAGGCAACGGCCGAGGTTGTGTTGTATCGTGAGAGGAGGGCGGCCATGGAGGCAGCGGCCGAGGTAGTCTTGAATCGTGAGAGGAGGGCGGCCGTGGAGGCAGCGGCCGAGGTTGTCTTCATTGTGACAGGAGGGTGGCCGTGGAGGCAGCGGCCGAGGTAGTCTTGAATCGTGAGAGGAGGGCGGCCGTGGAGGCAGCGGCCGAGGTTGTCTTCATTGTGACAGGAGCCGGCCGTGGAGGCAGCGGCCGAGGTTGTCTTGAATCGTGAGAGGAGGGCAGCCGTGGAGGCGGCGGCTGAGGTAGTCTTGAATCTTGAGAGGAGGGCGGCCGTGGAGGCAGCGGCCGAGGTTGTCTTCATTGTGACAGGAGGGCGGCGGTGGAGGCAGCGGCCGATGTTGTCTTGAATCGTGAGAGGAGGGCGGCCGTGGAGGCGGCGGCCGAGGTAGTCTTGAATAGTGAGAGGAGGGCGGCCATGGAGGCAGCGGCCGAGGTTGTCTTCATTGTGACAGGAGGGCGGCCGTGGAGGCATTGGCCGAGGTTGTCTTCATTGTGACTGGAGGGCGGCCGTGGAGGCAGCGGCCGAGGTTGTCTTGAATCGTGAGAGGAGGGCGGCCATGGAGGCAGTGGCCGAGGTAGTCTTGAATCGTGAGAGGAGGGCGGCCGTGGAGGCAGTGGCCGAGTTTGTCTTCAGCGTGAGAGGAGGTCTGCAGTGGAGGCAGAGGCCGATGTTGTCTTCATTGTGACAGGAGGGCGGCCGTGGAGGCATTGGCCGAGGTTGTCTTCATTGTGACTGGAGGGCGGCCGTGGAGGCAGCGGCCGAGGTTGTCTTGAATCGTGAGAGGAAGGCGGCCATGGAGGCAGCGGCCGAGGTTGTCTTCATTGTGACAGGAGGGCGGCGGTGGAGGCAGCGTCCGATGTTGTCTTGAATCGTGAGAGGAGGGCGGCCGTGGAGGCGGCGGCCGAAGTAGTCTTGAATCGTGAGAGGAGGGCGGCCATGGAGGCAGCGGCCGAGGTTGTCTTCATTGTGACAGGAGGGCGGCCGTGGAGGCATTGGCCGAGGTTGTCTTCATTGTGACTGGAGGGCGGCCGTGGAGGCAGCGGCCGAGGTTGTCTTGAATCGTGAGAGGAGGGCGGCCGTGGAGGCGGCGGCCGAGGTAGTCTTGAATCGTGAGAGGAGGGCGGCCGTGGAGGCAGCGGCCGAGGTTGTGTTGTATCGTGAGAGGAGGGCGGCCATGGAGGCAGCGGCCGAGGTAGTCTTGAATCGTGAGAGGAGGGCGGCCGTGGAGGCAACGGCCGAGGTTGTGTTGTATCGTGAGAGGAGGGCGGCCATGGAGGCAGCGGCCGAGGTAGTCTTGAATCGTGAGAGGAGGGCGGCCGTGGAGGCAGCGGCCGAGGTTGTCTTCATTGTGACAGGAGGGCGGCCGTGGAGGCAGCGGCCGAGGTAGTCTTGAATCGTGAGAGGAGGGCGGCCGTGGAGGCAGCGGCCGAGGTTGTCTTCATTGTGACAGGAGCCGGCCGTGGAGGCAGCGGCCGAGGTTGTCTTGAATCGTGAGAGGAGGGCAGCCGTGGAGGCGGCGGCTGAGGTAGTCTTGAATCGTGAGAGGAGGGCGGCCGTGGAGGCAGCGGCCGAGGTTGTCTTCATTGTGACAGGAGGGCGGCGGTGGAGGCAGCGGCCGATGTTGTCTTGAATCGTGAGAGGAGGGCGGCCGTGGAGGCGGCGGCCGAGGTAGTCTTGAATCGTGAGAGGAGGGCGGCCATGGAGGCAGCGGCCGAGGTTGTCTTCATTGTGACAGGAGGGCGGCCGTGGAGGCATTGGCCGAGGTTTTCTTCATTGTGACTGGAGGGCGGCCGTGGAGGCAGGGGCCGAGGTTGTCTTGAATGGTGAGAGGAAGGCGGCCATGGAGGCAGCGGCGGAGGTAGTCTTGAATCGTGAGAGGAGGGCGGCCGTGGAGGCAGCGGCCGCGGTAGTCTTGAATCGTGAGAGGAGGGCGGCCGTGGAGGCAGCGGCCGAGGTTGTGTTGTATCGTGAGAGGAGGGCGGCCATGGAGGCAGCGACCGAGGTAGTCTTGAATCGTGAGAGGAGGGCGGCCGTGGAGGCAACGGCCGAGGTTGTGTTGTATCGTGAGAGGAGGGCGGCCGTGGAGGCAGTGGCCGAGGTTGTCTTCATTGTGACAGGAGGGCGGCCGTGGAGGCAGCGGCCGAGGTAGTCTTGAATCGTGAGAGGAGGGCGGCCATGGAGGCAGTGGCCGAGGTAGTCTTGAATCGTGAGAGGAGGGCGGCCGTGGAGGCAACGGCCGAGGTTGTGTTGTATCGTGAGAGGAGGGCGGCCATGGAGGCAGTGGCCGAGGTAGTCTTGAATCGTGAGAGGAGGGCGGCCGTGGAGGCAGCGGCCGAGGTTGTCTTCATTGTGACAGGAGGGCGGCCGTTGAGGCAACGGCCGAGGTTGTGTTGTATCGTGAGAGGAGGGCTGCCATGGAGGCAGCGGCCGAGGTTGTCTTGAATCGTGAGAGGAGGGCGGCCGTGGAGGCGGCGGCCGAGGTAGTCTTGAATCGTGAGAGGAGGGCGGCCATGGAGGCAGCGGCCGAGGTAGTCTTGAATCGTGAGAGGAGGGCGGCCGTGGAGGCAACGGCCGAGGTTGTGTTGTATCGTGAGAGGAGGGCGGCCATGGAGGCAGCGGCCGAGGTTGTCTTCATTGTGACAGGAGGGCGGCCGTTGAGGCAACGGCCGAGGTTGTGTTGTATCGTGAGAGGAGGGCTGCCATGGAGGCAGCGGCCGAGGTAGTCTTGAATCGTGAGAGGAGGGCGGCCGTGGAGGCAGCGGCCGAGGTTGTCTTCATTGTGACAGGAGGGCGGCCATGGAGGCAGCGGCCGAGGTAGTCTTGAATCGTGAGAGGAGGGCGGCCGTGGAGGCAGCGGCCGAGGTTGTCTTCATTGTGATAGGAGGGCGGCCGTGGAGGCAGCGGCCGAGGTTGTCTTCATTGTGACAGGAGGGCGGCCGTGGAGGCGTCGGCCGAGGTAGTCTTGAATCGTGAGAGGAGGGCGGCCATGGAGGCAGCGGCCGAGGTTGTCTTCATTGTGACAGGAGGGCGGCCGTGGAGGCATTGGCCGAGGTTGACTTCATTGTGACTGGAGGGCGGCCGTGGAGGCAGCGGCCGAGGTTGTCTTGAATCGTGAGAGGAGGGCGGCCATGGAGGCAGTGGCCGAGGTAGTCTTGAATCGTGAGAGGAGGGCGGCCGTGGAGGCAGTGGCCGAGGTAGTCTTGAATCGTGAGAGGAGGGCGGCCATGGAGGCAGTGGCCGAGGTAGTCTTGAATCGTGAGAGGAGGGCGGCCGTGGAGGCAGTGGCCGAGGTAGTCTTGAATCGTGAGAGGAGGGCGGCCTTGGAGGCAGTGGCCGAGGTTGTCTTCATTGTGACAGGAGGGCGGCCGTGGAGGCAGCGGCCGAGGTTGTCTTGAATCGTGAGAGGAGGGCGGCCGTGGAGGCAGTGGCCGAGGTAGTCTTGAATCGTGAGAGGAGGGCGGCCGTGGAGGCAGCGGCCGAGGTTTTCTTCATTGTGACAGGAGGGCGGCCGTGGAGGCAGCGGCCGAGGTTGTCTTCATTGTGACAGGAGGGCGGCCGTGGAGG
This sequence comes from Vespertilio murinus, assembly GCA_963924515.1. NCBI lineage: Eukaryota > Metazoa > Chordata > Mammalia > Chiroptera > Vespertilionidae > Vespertilio > Vespertilio murinus. The sequence continues at coordinate 20,685,907 of OZ004720.1, read as the reverse complement.
CAGCGGCCGAGGTTGTCTTGAATCGTGAGAGGAGGGCGGCCGTGGAGGCGGCGGCCGAGGTAGTCTTGAATCGTGAGAGGAGGGCGGCCATGGAGGCAGCGGCCGAGGTAGTCTTGAATCGTGAGAGGATGGCGGCCGTGGAGGCAACGGCCGAGGTTGTGTTGTATCGTGAGAGGAGGGCGGCCATGGAGGCAGCTGCCGAGGTAGTCTTGAATCGTGAGAGGAGGGCGGCCGTGGAGGCAGCGGCCGAGGTTGTCTTCATTGTAACAGGAGGGCGGCCGTGGAGGCAACGGCCGAGGTTGTGTTGTATCGTGAGAGGAGGGCGGCCATGGAGGCAGCGGCCGAGGTAGTCTTGAATCGTGAGAGGAGGGCGGCCATGGAGGCAGTGGCCGAGGTAGTCTTGAATCGTGAGAGGAGGGCGGCCGTGGAGGCAGTGGCCGAGTTTGTCTTCAGCGTGAGAGGAGGTCGGCAGTGGAGGCAGAGGCCGATGTTGTCTTCATTGTGACAGGAGGGCGGCCGTGGAGGCATTGGCCGAGGTTGTCTTCATTGTGACTGGAGGGCGGCCGTGGAGGCAGCGGCCGAGGTTGTCTTGAATCGTGAGTGGAAGGCGGCCATGGAGGCAGTGGCCGAGGTAGTCTTGAATCGTGAGAGGAGGGCGGCCATGGAGGCAGTGGCCGAGGTAGTCTTGAATCTTGAGAGGAGGGCGGCCATGGAGGCAGTGGCCAAGGTAGTCTTGAATCGTGAGAGGAGGGCGGCCATGGAGGCAGTGGCCGAGGTAGTCTTGAATCGTGAGAGGAGGGCGGCCGTGGAGGCAGTGGCCGAGGTAGTCTTGAATCGTGAGAGGAGGGCGGCCGTGGAGGCAGTGGCCGAGGTTGTCTTCATTGTGACAGGAGGGCGGCCGTGGAGGCAGCGGCCGAGGTTGTCTTGAATCGTGAGAGGAGGGCGGCCATGGAGGCAGTGGCCGAGGTAGTCTTGAATCGTGAGAGGAGGGCGGCCATGGAGGCAGCGGCCGAGGTAGTCTTGAATCGTGAGAGGAGGGCGGCCATGGAGGCAGTGGCCGAGGTAGTCTTGAATCGTGAGAGGAGGGCGGCCATGGAGGCAGTGGCCGAGGTAGTCTTGAATCGTGAGAGGAGGGGGGCCGTGGAGGCAGTGGCCGAGGTAGTCTTGAATCGTGAGAGGAGGGCGGCCGTGGAGGCAGCGGCCGAGGTTGTCTTCATTGTGACAGGAGGGCGGCCGTGGAGGCAGCGGCCGAGGTTGTCTTGAATCGTGAGAGGAGGGCGGCCGTGGAGGCGGCGGCCGAGGTAGTCTTGAATCGTGAGAGGAGGGCGGCCATGGAGGCAGCGGCCGAGGTAGTCTTGAATCGTGAGAGGAGGGCGGCCGTGGAGGCAACGGCCGAGGTTGTGTTGTATCGTGAGAGGAGGGCGGCCATGGAGGCAGCGGCCGAGGTAGTCTTGAATCGTGAGAGGAGGGCGGCCGTGGAGGCAGCGGCCGAGGTTGTCTTCATTGTGACAGGAGGGCGGCCGTTGAGGCAACGGCCGAGGTTGTGTTGTATCGTGAGAGGAGGGCTGCCATGGAGGCAGCGGCCGAGGTAGTCTTGAATCGTGAGAGGAGGGCGGCCGTGGAGGCAGCGGCCAAGGTTGTCTTCATTGTGACAGGAGGGCGGCCGTGGAGGCAGCGGCCGAGGTTGTCTTGAATCGTGAGAGGAGGGCGGCCGTGGAGGCGGCGGCCGAGGTAGTCTTGAATCGTGAGAGGAGGGCGGCCATGGAGGCAGCGGCCGAGGTAGTCTTGAATCGTGAGAGGAGGGCGGCCGTGGAGGCAGTGGCCGAGTTTGTCTTCAGCGTGAGAGGAGGGCGGCCGTGGAGGCAGCGGCCGAGGTTGTCTTCATTGTGATAGGAGGGCGGCCGTGGAGGCAGCGGCCGAGGTTGTCTTCATTGTGACAGGAGGGCGGCCATGGAGGCAGCGGCCGAGGTAGACTTGAATCGTGAGAGGAGGGCGGCCGTGGAGGCAGTGGCCGAGGTTGTCTTCATTGTGATAGGAGGGCGGCCATGGAGGCAGCGGCCGAGGTTGTCTTCATTGTGACAGGAGGGCGGCCGTGGAGGCAGCGGCCGAGGTTGTCTTCACCGTGAGAGGAGGTCGGCAGTGGAGGCAGAGGCCGAGGTTGTGTTGTATCGTGAGAGGAGGGCGGCCGTGGAGGCAGCGGCCGAGGTTGTCTTCATTGTGACAGGAGGGCGGCCGTGGAGGCAGCGGCCGAGGTTGTCTTCACCGTGAGAGGAGGTCGGCAGTGGAGGCAGAGGCCGAGGTTGTGTTGTATCGTGAGAGGAGGGCGGCCGTGGAGGCAGCGGCTGAGGTTGTCTTCATTGTGACAGGAGGGCGGCCGTGGAGGCAGCGGCCGAGGTTGTCTTGAATCGTGAGAGGAGGGCGGCCGTGGAGGCGGCGGCCGAGGTAGTCTTGAATCGTGAGAGGAGGGCAGCCGTGGAGGCGGCGGCCAAGGTTGTGTTGTATCGTGAGAGGAGGGCGGCCATGGAGGCAGCGGCCAAGGTAGTCTTGAATCGTGAGAGGAGGGCGGCCGTGGAGGCAGCGGCCGAGGTTGTCTTCATTGTGACAGGAGGGCGGCCATGGAGGCAGCGGCCGAGGTAGTCTTGAATCGTGAGAGGAGGGCGGCCGTGGAGGCAGAGGCCGAGGTTGTCTTCATTGTGATAGGAGGGCGGCCGTGGAGGCAGCGGCCGAGGTTGTCTTCATTGTGACAGGAGGGCGGCCGTGGAGGCGGCGGCCGAGGTAGTCTTGAATCGTGAGAGGAGGGCGGCCATGGAGGCAGTGGCCGAGGTTGTCTTCATTGTGACAGGAGGGCGGCCGTGGAGGCATTGGCCGAGGTTGACTTCATTGTGACTGGAGGGCGGCCGTGGAGGAAGCGGCCGAGGTTGTCTTGAATCGTGAGAGGAGGGCGGCCATGGAGGCAGTGGCCGAGGTAGTCTTGAATCGTGAGAGGAGGGCGGCCGTGGAGTCAGTGGCCGAGGTAGTCTTGAATCGTGAGAGGAGGGCGGCCATGGAGGCAGTGGCCGAGGTTGTCTTCATTGTGACAGGAGGGCGGCCGTGGAGGCAGCGGCCCAGGTTGTCTTGAATCGTGAGAGGAGGGCGGCCATGGAGGCAGTGGCCGAGGTAGTCTTGAATCGTGAGAGGAGGGCGGCCGTGGAGGCAGTGGCCGAGGTAGTCTTGAATCGTGAGAGGAGGGCGGCCATGGAGGCAGTGGCCGAGGTAGTCTTGAATCGTGAGAGGAGGGCGGCCATGGAGGCAGTGGCCGAGGTTGTCTTCATTGTGACAGGAGGGCGGCCGTGGAGGCATTGGCCGAGGTTGACTTCATTGTGACTGGAGGGCGGCCGTGGAGGAAGCGGCCGAGGTTGTCTTGAATCGTGAGAGGAGGGCGGCCATGGAGGCAGTGGCCGAGGTAGTCTTGAATCGTGAGAGGAGGGCGGCCGTGGAGTCAGTGGCCGAGGTAGTCTTGAATCGTGAGAGGAGGGCGGCCATGGAGGCAGTGGCCGAGGTTGTCTTCATTGTGACAGGAGGGCGGCCGTGGAGGCAGCGGCCCAGGTTGTCTTGAATCGTGAGAGGAGGGCGGCCATGGAGGCAGTGGCCGAGGTAGTCTTGAATCGTGAGAGGAGGGCGGCCGTGGAGGCAGTGGCCGAGGTAGTCTTGAATCGTGAGAGGATGGCGGCCGTGGAGGCAGTGGCCGAGGTTGTCTTCATTGTGACAGGAGGGCGGCCGTGGAGGCAGCGGCCCAGGTTGTCTTGAATCGTGAGAGGAGGGCGGCCGTGGAGGCAGTGGCCGAGGTAGTCTTGAATCGTGAGAGGAGGGCGGCCGTGGAGGCAGCGGCCGAGGTTTTCTTCATTGTGACAGGGGGGCGGCCCTGGAGGCAGCGGCCGAGGTTGTCTTCATTGTGACAGGAGGGCGGCCGTGGAGGCAGCGGCCGAGGTTGTCTTGAATCGTGAGAGGAGGGCGGCCATGGAGGCAGTGGCCGAGGTTGTCTTCATTGTGACAGGAGGGCGGCCGTGGAGGCATTGGCCGAGGTTGACTTCATTGTGACTGGAGGGCGGCCGTGGAGGAAGCGGCCGAGGTTGTCTTGAATCGTGAGAGGAGGGCGGCCATGGAGGCGGCGGCCGAGGTAGTCTTGAATCGTGAGAGGAGGGCGGCCATGGAGGCAGCGGCCGAGGTAGTCTTGAATCGTGAGAGGAGGGCGGCCGTGGAGGCAACGGCCGAGTTTGTGTTGTATCGTGAGAGGAGGGCGGCCATGGAGGCAGCGGCCGAGGTAGTCTTGAATCGTGAGAGGACGGCGGCCGTGGAGGCAGCGGCCGAGGTTGTCTTCATTGTGACAGGATGGCGGCCTTGGAGGCAACGGCCGAGGTTGTGTTGTATCGTGAGAGGAGGGCGGCCATGGAGGCAGCGGCCGAGGTAGTCTTGAATCGTGAGAGGAGGGCGGCCATGGAGGCAGTGGCCGAGGTAGTCTTGAATCGTGAGAGGAGGGCGGCCGTGGAGGCAGTGGCCGAGTTTGTCTTCAGCGTGAGAGGAGGTCGGCAGTGGAGGCAGAGGCCGATGTTGTCTTCATTGTGACAGGAGGGCGGCCGTGGAGGCATTGGCCGAGGTTGTCTTCATTGTGACTGGAGGGCGGCCGTGGAGGCAGCGGCCGAGGTTGTCTTGAATCGTGAGTGGAAGGCGGCCATGGAGGCAGTGGCCGAGGTAGTCTTGAATCGTGAGAGGAGGGCGGCCATGGAGGCAGTGGCCGAGGTAGTCTTGAATCTTGAGAGGAGGGCGGCCATGGAGGCAGTGGCCAAGGTAGTCTTGAATCGTGAGAGGAGGGCGGCCGTGGAGGCGGCGGCCGAGGTAGTCTTAAATCGTGAGAGGAGGGCGGCCATGGAGGCAGCGGCCGAGGTAGTCTTGAATCGTGAGAGGAGGGCGGCCGTGGAGGCAACGGCCGAGGTTGTGTTGTATCGTGAGAGGAGGGCGGCCGTGGAGGCAGCGGCCGAGGTTGTCTTCATTGTGACAGGAGGGCGGCCGTGGAGGCAGCGGCCGAGGTTGTCTTCATTGTGACAGGAGGGCGGCCGTGGAGGCAGCGGCCGAGGTTGTCTTGAATAGTGAGAGGAGGGCGGCCGTGGAGGCGGCGGCCGAGGTAGTCTTGAATCGTGAGAGGAGGGCGGCCATGGAGGCAGCGGCCGAGGTAGTCTTGAATCGTGAGAGGAGGGCGGCCGTGGAGGCAACGGCCGAGGTTGTGTTGTATCGTGAGAGGTGGGCGGCCATGGAGGCAGCGGCCGAGGTAGTCTTGAATCGTGAGAGGAGGGCGGCCGTGGAGGCAGCGGCCGAGGTTGTCTTCATTGTGACAGGAGGGCGGCCGTGGAGGCAACGGCCGAGGTTGTGTTGTATCGTGAGAGGAGGGCGGCCATGGAGGCAGCGGCCGAGGTAGTCTTGAATCGTGAGAGGAGGGCGGCCATGGAGGCAGCGGCCGAGGTAGTCTTGAATCGTGAGAGGAGGGCGGCCGTGGAGGCAACGGCCGAGGTTGTGTTGTATCGTGAGAGGAGGGAGGCCGAGGAGGCAGCGGCCGAGGTTGTCTTCACCGTGAGAGGAGGGCGGCCGTGGAGGCAGCGCCCGAGTTTGTCTTGAATCGTGAGAGGAGGGCGGCAGTGGAGGCAGAGGCCAAGGTTGTGTTGTACCGTGAGAGGAGGGCGGCCGTGGAGGCAGCGGCCGAGGTTGTCTTCATTGTGACAGGAGGGCGGCCGTGGAGGCAGCGGCCGAGGTTGTGTTGTATCGTGAGAGGAGGGCGGCCGTGGAGGCAGCGGCCGAGGTTGTCTTCATTGTGACAGAAGGGCGGCCGTGGAGGCAGCGGCCGAGGTTGTCTTGAATCGTGAGAGGAGGGCGGCCATGGAGGCAGTGGCCAAGGTAGTCTTGAATCGTGAGAGGAGGGCGGCCGTGGAGGCAGCGGCCGAGGTTGTCTTCATTGTGACAGGAGGGCGGCCGTGGAGGCAGCGGCCGAGATTGTCTTGAATCGTGATAGGAGCGCGGCCGTGGAGGCGGCGGCCTATGTAGTCTTGAATTGTGAGAGGAGGGCGGCCGTGGAGGCAGTGGCCGAGGTTGTCTTCATTGTGACAGAAGGGCGGCCGTGGAGGCAGCGGCCGAGATTGTCTTGAATCGTGATAGGAGCTCGGCCGTGGAGGCGGCGGCCGAGGTTGTCTTCATTGTGACAGGAGGGCGGCCATGGAGGCATTGGCCGAGGTTGTCTTCATTGTGACTGGAGGGCGGCCGTGGAGGCAGCGGCCGAGGTTGTCTTGAATCGTGAGAGGAGGTCGGCCATGGAGGCAGTGGCCGAGGTAGTCTTGAATCGTGAGAGGAGGGCGGCCGTGGAGGCAGTGGCTGAGTTTGTCTTCAGCGTGAGAGGAGGTCGGCAATGGAGGCAGAGGCCGATGTTGTCTTCATTGTGACAGGAGGGCGGCCGTGGAGGCATTGGCCGAGGTTGTCTTCATTGTGACTGGAGGGCGTCCGTGGAGGCAGCGGCCGAGGTTGTCTTGAATCGTGAGAGGAAGGCGGCCATGGAGGCAGTGGCCGAGGTTGTCTTGAATCGTGAGAGGAGGGCGGCCATGGAGGCAGTGGCCGAGGTAATCTTGAATCGTGAGAGGAGGGCGGCCGTGGAGGCAGTGGCCGAGGTTGTCTTCATTGTGACAGGAGGGCGGCCGTGGAGGCAGCGGCCGAGGTTTTCTTCATTGTGACAGGAGGGCGGCCGTGGAGGCAGCGGCCGAGGTTGTCTTGAATCGTGAGAGGAGGGCAGCCGTGGAGGCGGCGGCCGAGGTAGTCTTGAATCGTGAGAGGAGGGCGGCCTTGGAGGCAGCGGCCGAGGTTGTCTTGAATCGTGAGAGGAGGGCAGCCGTGGAGGCGGCGGCCGAGGTTGTGTTGTATCGTGAGAGGAGGGCGGCCATGGAGGCAGCGGCCGAGGTTGTCTTGAATCGTGAGAGGAGGGCGGCCGTGGAGGCAGCGGCCGAGGTAGTCTTGAATCGTGAGAGGAGGGCGGCCGGTGAGGCAGCGGCCGAGGTTGTATTGAATCGTGAGAGGAGGGCGGCCATGGAGGCAGCGGCCGAAGTAGTCTTGAATCGTGAGAGGAGGGCGGCCGTGGAGGCAGCGGCCGAGGTTGTCTTCATTGTGACAGGAGGGCGGCCGTGGAGGCAGCGGCCGAGGTTGTGTTGCATCGTGAGAGAAGGGCGGCCGTGGTGGCAGCGGCCGAGGTTGTCTTCACCGTGAGAGGAGGTCGGCAGTGGAGGCAGAGGCCGAGGTTGTGTTGTATCGTGAGAGGATGGCGGCCGTGGAGGCAGCGGCCGAGGTTGTCTTCATTGTGACAGGAGGGCGGCCGTGGAGGCAGCGGCCGAGGTTGTCTTGAATCGTGAGAGGAGGGCGGCCATGGAGGCAGTGGCCGAGGTAGTTTTGAATCGTGAGAGGAGGGCGGCCGTGGAGGCAGCGGCCGATGTTGTCTTGAATAGTGAGAGGAGGGCGGCCGTGGAGGCAACGGCCGAGGTTGTGTTGTATCGTGAGAGGAGGGCGGCCATGGAGGCAGCGGCCGAGGTAGTCTTGAATCGTGAGAGGAGGGCGGCCGTGGAGGCAGTGGCCGAGGTAGTCTTGAATCGTGAGAGGAGGGCGGCCGTGGAGGCAGTGGCCGAGTTTGTCTTCAGCGTGAGAGGAGGTCGGCAGTGGAGGCAGAGGCCGATGTTGTCTTCATTGTGACAGGAGGGCGGCCGTGGAGTCATTGGCCGAGGTTGTCTTCATTGTGACTGGAGGGCGGCCGTGGAGGCAGCGGCCGAGGTTGTCTTGAATCGTGAGTGGAAGGCGGCCATGGAGGCAGTGGCCGAGGTAGTCTTGAATCGTGAGAGGAGGGCGGCCATGGAGGCAGTGGCCGAGGTAGTCTTGAATCTTGAGAGGAGGGCGGCCATGGAGGCAGTGGCCAAGGTAGTCTTGAATCGTGAGAGGAGGGCGGCCGTGGAGGCAGTGGCCGAGGTAGTCTTGAATCGTGAGAGGAGGGCGGCCGTGGAGGCAGTGGCCGAGGTTGTCTTCATTGTGACAGGAGGGCGGCCGTGGAGGCAGCGGCCGAGGTTGTCTTGAATCGTGAGAGGAGGGCGGCCGTGGAGGCAGTGGCCGAGGTAGTCTTGAATCGTGAGAGGAGGGCGGCCGTGGAGGCAGCGGCCGAGGTTTTCTTCATTGTGACAGGAGGGCGGCCGTGGAGGCAGCGGCCGAGGTTGTCTTGAATCGTGAGAGGAGGGCGGCCGTGGAGGCGGCGGCCGAGGTAGTCTTGAATCGTGAGAGGAGGGCGGCCGTGGAGGCAGCGGCCGAGGTTGTCTTCATTGTGACAGGAGGGCGGCCGTGGAGGCAGCGGCCGATGTTGTCTTGAATCGTGAGAGGAGGGCGGCCGTGGAGGCGGCGGCCGAGGTAGTCTTGAATCGTGAGAGGAGGGCGGCCGTGGAGGCAGCGGCCGAGGTTGTCTTCATTGTGACAGGAGGGCGGCCGTGGAGGCAGCGGCCGAGGTTGTCTTGAATCGTGAGAGGAGGGCGGCCATGGAGGCAGTGGCCGAGGTAGTCTTGAATCGTGAGAGGAGGGCGGCCATGGAGGCAGCGGCCGAGGTAGTCTTGAATCGTGAGAGGAGGGCGGCCATGGAGGCAGTGGCCGAGGTAGTCTTGAATCGTGAGAGGAGGGCGGCCATGGAGCCAGTGGCCGAGGTAGTCTTGAATCGTGAGAGGAGGGCGGCCGTGGAGGCAGTGGCCGACGTAGTCTTGAATCGTGAGAGGAGGGCGGCCGTGGAGGCGGCGGCCGAGGTAGTCTTGAATCGTGAGAGGAGGGCGGCCGTGGAGGCGGCGGCCGAGGTAGTCTTGAATCGTGAGAGGAGGGCGGCCGTGGAGGCAGCGGCCGAGGTTGTCTTCATTGTGACAGGAGGGCGGCCGTGGAGGCAGCGGCCGAGGTTGTGTTGCATCGTGAGAGAAGGGCGGCCGTGGAGGCAGCGGCCGAGGTTGTCTTCACCGTGAGAGGAGGTCGGCAGTGGAGGCAGAGGCCGAGGTTGTGTTGTATCGTGAGAGGATGGCGGCCGTGGAGGCAGCGGCCGAGGTTGTCTTCATTGTGACAGGAGGGCGGCCGTGGAGGCAGCGGCCGAGGTAGTCTTGAATCGTGAGAGGAGGGCTGCCATGGAGGCCGCGGCCGAGGTTGTCTTCATTGTGACAGGAGGGCGGCCGTGGAGGCAGTGGCCGAGTTTGTCTTCAGCGTGAGAGGAGGTCGGCAGTGGAGGCAGTGGCCGAGGTAGTCTTGAATCGTGAGAGGAGGGCGGCCGTGGAGGCAGTGGCCGAGTTTGTCTTCAGCGTGAGAGGAGGTCGGCAGTGGAGGCAGAGGCCGATGTTGTCTTCATTGTGACAGGAGGGCGGCCGTGGAGGCATTGGCCGAGGTTGTCTTCATTGTGACTGGAGGGCGGCCGTGGAGGCAGCGGCCGAGGTTGTCTTGAATCGTGAGAGGAAGGCGGCCATGGAGGCAGTGGCCGAGGTTGTCTTGAATCGTGAGAGGAGGGCGGCCATGGAGGCAGTGGCCGAGGTAGTCTTGAATCGTGAGAGGAGGGCGGCCATGGAGGCAGTGGCCGAGGTAGTCTTGAATCGTGAGAGGAGGTCGGCCATGGAGGCAGTGGCCGAGGTAGTCTTGAATCATGAGAGGAGGGCGGCCGTGGAGGCAGTGGCCAAGGTAGTCTTGAATCGTGAGAGGAGGGCGGCCGTGGAGGCAGTGGCCGAGGTTGTCTTCATTGTGACAGCAGGGCGGCCGTGGAGGCAGCGGCCGAGGTTGTCTTGAATCGTGAGCGGAGGGCGGCTGTGGAGGCAGCGGCCGAGGTAGTCTTGAATCGTGAGAGGATGGCGGCCGTGGAGGCAGCGGCCGAGGTTGTCTTGAATCGTGAGAGGAGGGCGGCCATGGAGGCAGTGGCCGAGGTAGTTTTGAATCGTGAGAGGAGGGCGGCCGTGGAGGCAGCGGCCGATGTTGTCTTGAATCGTGAGAGGAGGGCGGCCGTGGAGGCGGCGGCCGAGGTAGTCTTGAATCGTGAGAGGAGGGCGGCCGTGGAGGCAGCGGCCGAGGTTGTCTTCATTGTGACAGGAGGGCGGCGGTGGAGGCAGCGGCCGATGTTGTCTTGAATCGTGAGAGGAGGGCGGCCGTGGAGGCGGCGGCCGAGGTAGTCTTGAATCGTGAGAGGAGGGCGGCCATGGAGGCCGCGGCCGAGGTTGTCTTCATTGTGACAGGAGGGCGGCCGTGGAGGCATTGGCCGAGGTTGTCTTCATTGTGACTGGAGGGCGGCCGTGGAGGCAGTGGCCGAGGTAGTCTTGAATCGAGAGAGGAGGGCGGCCGTGGAGGCAGTGGCCGAGTTTGTCTTCAGCGTGAGAGGAGGTCGGCAGTGGAGGCAGAGGCCGATGTTGTCTTCATTGTGACAGGAGGGCGGCCGTGGAGGCATTGGCCGAGGTTGTCTTCATTGTGACTGGAGGGCGGCCGTGGGGGCAGCGGCCGAGGTTGTCTTGAATCGTGAGAGGAAGGCGGCCATGGAGGCAGTGGCCGAGGTTGTCTTGAATCGTGAGAGGAGGGCGGCCATGGAGGCAGTGGCCGAGGTAGTCTTGAATCGTGAGAGGAGGGCGGCCGTGGAGGCAGTGGCCGAGGTTGTCTTCATTGTGACAGGAGGGCGGCCGTGGAGGCAGCGGCCGAGGTTTTCTTCATTGTGACAGGAGGGCGGCCGTGGAGGCAGCGGCCGAGGTTGTCTTGAATCGTGAGAGGAGGGCAGCCGTGGAGGCGGCGGCCGAGGTAGTCTTGAATCGTGAGAGGAGGGCGGCCGTGGAGGCAGCTGCCGAGGTTGTCTTGAATCGTGAGAGGAGGGCAGCCGTGGAGGCGGCGGCCGAGGTTGTGTTGTATCGTGAGAGGAGGGCGGCCATGGAGGCAGCGGCCGAGGTAGTCTTGAATCGTGAGAGGAGGGCGGCCGTGGAGGAAGCGGCCGAGGTTTTCTTCATTGTGACAGGAGGGCGGTCGTGGAGGCAGCGGCCGAGGTTGTCTTGAATCGTGAGAGGAGGGCGGCCGTGGTGGCGGCGGCCGAGGTAGTCTTGAATCGTGAGAGGAGGGCGGCCGTGGAGGCAGCGGCCGACGTTGTCTTCATTGTGACAGGAGGGCGGCCGTGGAGGCAGCGGCCGAGGTTGTCTTGAATTGTGAGAGGAGGTCGGCCATGGAGGCAGTGGCCGAGGTAGTCTTGAATCGTGAGAGGAGGGCGGCCGTGGAGGCAGTGGCCGAGGTTGTCTTGAATCGTGAGAGGAGGGCGGCCATGGAGGCAGTGGCCGAGGTAGTCTTGAATCGTGAGAGGAAGGCGGGCATGGAGGCAGTGGCCGAGGTTGTCTTCATTGTGACAGGAGGGCGGCCGTGGAGGCAGTGGCCGAGTTTGTCTTCAGCGTGAGAGGAGGTCGGCAGTGGAGGCAGAGGCCGATGTTGTCTTCATTGTGACAGGAGGGCGGCCGTGGAGGCATTGGCCGAGGTTGTCTTCATTGTGACTGGAGGGCGGCCGTGGAGGCAGCGGCCGAGGTTGTCTTGAATCGTGAGAGGAAGGCGGGCATGGAGGCAGTGGCCGAGGTTGTCTTGAATCGTGAGAGGAGGGCGGCCATGGAGGCAGTGGCCGAGGTTGTCTTCATTGTGACAGGAGGGCGGCCGGGGAGGCAGCGGCCGAGGTAGTCTTGAATCGTGAGAGGAGGGCGGCCATGGAGGCCGCGGCCGAGGTTGTCTTCATTGTGACAGGAGGGCGGCCGTGGAGGCATTGGCCGAGGTTGTCTTCATTGTGACTGGAGGGCGGCCGTGGAGGCAGCGGCCGAGGTTGTCTTGAATCGTGAGAGGAGGTCGGCCATGGAGGCAGTGGCCGAGGTAGTCTTGAATCGTGAGAGGAGGGCGGCCGTGGAGGCAGTGGCCGAGTTTGTCTTCAGCGTGAGAGGAGGTCGGCAGTGGAGGCAGAGGCCGATGTTGTCTTCATTGTGACAGGAGGGCGGCCGTGGAGGCATTGGCCGAGGTTGTCTTCATTGTGACTGGAGGGCGGCCGTGGAGGCAGCGGCTGAGGTTGTCTTGAATCGTGAGAGGAAGGCGGCCATGGAGGCAGTGGCCGAGGTTGTCTTGAATCGTGAGAGGAGGGCGGCCATGGAGGCAGTGGCCGAGGTAGTCTTGAATCGTGAGAGGAGGGCGGCCATGGAGGCAGTGGCCGAGGTAGTCTTGAATCGTGAGAGGAGGGCGGCCATGGAGGCAGTGGCCGAGGTAGTCTTGAATCATGAGAGGAGGGCGGCCGTGGAGGCAGTGGCCGAGGTAGTCTTGAATCGTGAGAGGAGGTCGGCAGTGGAGGCAGCGGCCGAGGTTGTCTTGAATCGTGAGAGGAGGGCGGCCATGGAGGCAGTGGCCGAGGTAGTCTTGAATCGTGAGAGGAGGGCGGCCATGGAGGCAGTGGCCGAGGTAGTCTTGAATCGTGAGAGGAGGGCGGCCGTGGAGGCAGTGGCCGAGGTTGTCTTCATTGTGACAGGAGGGCGGCCGTGGAGGCAGCGGCCGAGGTTTTCTTCATTGTGACAGGAGGGCGGCCGTGGAGGCAGCGGCCGAGGTTGTCTTGAATCGTGAGAGGAGGGCAGCCGTGGAGGCGGCGGCCGAGGTAGTCTTGAATCGTGAGAGGAGGGCGGCCTTGGAGGCAGCGGCCGAGGTTGTCTTGAATCGTGAGAGGAGGGCAGCCGTGGAGGCGGCGGCCGAGGTTGTGTTGTATCGTGAGAGGAGGGCGGCCATGGAGGCAGCGGCCGAGGTAGTCTTGAATCGTGAGAGGAGGGCGGCCGTGGAGGCAGCGGCCGAGGTTGTCTTGAATCGTGAGAGGAGGGCGGCCGTGGAGGCAGCGGCCGAGGTTGTCTTCATTGTGACAGGAGGACGGCCGTGGAGGCAGCGCCCGAGGTTGTATTGAATCGTGAGAGGAGGGCGGCCATGGAGGCAGCGGCCGAAGTAGTCTTGAATCGTGAGAGGAGGGCGGCCGTGGAGGCAGCGGCCGAGGTTGTCTTCATTGTGACAGGAGGGCGGCCGTGGAGGCAGCGGCCGAGGTTGTGTTGCATCGTGAGAGAAGGGCGGCCGTGGAGGCAGCGGCCGAGGTTGTCTTCACCGTGAGAGGAGGTCGGCAGTGGAGGCAGAGGCCGAGGTTGTGTTGTATCGTGAGAGGATGGCGGCCGTGGAGGCAGCGGCCGAGGTTGTCTTCATTGTGACAGGAGGGCGGCCGTGGAGGCAGCGGCCGAGGTTGTCTTGAATCGTGAGAGGAGGGCGGCCATGGAGGCAGTGGCCGAGGTAGTTTTGAATCGTGAGAGGAGGGCGGCCGTGGAGGCAGCGGCCGATGTTGTCTTGAATAGTGAGAGGAGGGCGGCTGTGGAGGCAACGGCCGAGGTTGTGTTGTATCGTGAGAGGAGGGCGGCCATGGAGGCAGCGGCCGAGGTAGTCTTGAATCGTGAGAGGAGGGCGGCCATGGAGGCAGTGGCCGAGGTAGTCTTGAATCGTGAGAGGAGGGCGGCCGTGGAGGCAGTGGCCGAGTTTGTCTTCAGCGTGAGAGGAGGTCGGCAGTGGAGGCAGAGGCCGATGTTGTCTTCATTGTGACAGGAGGGCGGCCGTGGAGGCATTGGCCGAGGTTGTCTTCATTGTGACTGGAGGGCGGCCGTGGAGGCAGCGGCCGAGGTTGTCTTGAATCGTGAGTGGAAGGCGGCCATGGAGGCAGTGGCCGAGGTAGTCTTGAATCGTGAGAGGAGGGCGGCCATGGAGGCAGTGGCCGAGGTAGTCTTGAATCTTGAGAGGAGGGCGGCCATGGAGGCAGTGGCCAAGGTAGTCTTGAATCGTGAGAGGAGGGCGGCCGTGGAGGCAGTGGCCGAGGTAGTCTTGAATCGTGAGAGGAGGGCGGCCGTGGAGGCAGTGGCCGAGGTTGTCTTCATTGTGACAGGAGGGCGGCCGTGGAGGCAGCGGCCGAGGTTGTCTTGAATCGTGAGAGGAGGGCGGCCGTGGAGGCAGTGGCCGAGGTAGTCTTGAATCGTGAGAGGAGGGCGGCCGTGGAGGCAGCGGCCGAGGTTTTCTTCATTGTGACAGGAGGGCGGCCGTGGAGGCAGCGGCCGAGGTTGTCTTGAATCGTGAGAGGAGGGCGGCCGTGGAGGCGGCGGCCGAGGTAGTCTTGAATCGTGAGAGGAGGGCGGCCGTGGAGGCAGCGGCCGAGGTTGTCTTCATTGTGACAGGAGGGCGGCCGTGGAGGCAGCGGCCGAGGTTGTCTTGAATCGTGAGAGGAGGGCGGCCATGGAGGCAGTGGCCGAGGTAGTCTTGAATCGTGAGAGGAGGGCGGCCATGGAGGCAGCGGCCGAGGTAGTCTTGAATCGTGAGAGGAGGGCGGCCATGGAGGCAGTGGCCGAGGTAGTCTTGAATCGTGAGAGGAGGGCGGCCATGGAGCCAGTGGCCGAGGTAGTCTTGAATCGTGAGAGGAGGGCGGCCGTGGAGGCAGTGGCCGACGTAGTCTTGAATCGTGAGACGAGGGCGGCCGTGGAGGTAGCGGCCGAGGTTGTCTTCATTGTGACAGGAGGGCGGCCGTGGAGGCAGCGGCCGAGGTAGTCTTGAATCGTGAGAGGAGGGCGGCCATGGAGGCAGCGGCCGAGGTAGTCTTGAATCGTGAGAGGAGGGCGGCCGTGGAGGCAGCGGCCGAGGTTGTCTTGAATCGTGAGAGGAGGGCAGCCGTGGAGGCGGCGGCCGAGGTTGTGTTGTATCGTGAGAGGAGGGCGGCCATGGAGGCAGCGGCCCAGGTAGTCTTGAATCGTGAGAGGAGGGCGGCCGTGGAGGCAGCGGCCGAGGTTTTCTTCATTGTGACAGGAGGGCGGTCGTGGAGGCAGCGGCCGAGGTTGTGTTGAATCGTGAGAGGAGGGCGGCCGTGGTGGCGGCGGCCGAGGTAGTCTTGAATCGTGAGAGGAGGGCGGCCGTGGAGGCAGCGGCCGAGGTTGTCTTCATTGTGACAGGAGGGCGGCCGTGGAGGCAGCGGCCGAGGTTGTCTTGAATCGTGAGAGGAGGGCGGCCGTGGAGGCAGCGGCCGAGGTTGTCTTCATTGTGACAGGAGGACGGCCGTGGAGGCAGCGCCCGAGGTTGTATTGAATCGTGAGAGGAGGGCGGCCATGGAGGCAGCGGCCGAGGTTGTCTTCACCGTGAGAGGAGGTCGGCAGTGGAGGCAGAGGCCGAGGTTGTGTTGTATCGTGAGAGGATGGCGGCCGTGGAGGCAGCGGCCGAGGTTGTCTTCATTGTGACAGGAGGGCGGCCGTGGAGGCAGCGGCCGAGGTAGTCTTGAATCGTGAGAGGAGGGCGGCCATGGAGGCCGCGGCCGAGGTTGTCTTCATTGTGACAGGAGGGCGGCCGTGGAGGCAGCGGCCGAGGTTGTCTTGAATCGTGAGAGGAGGGCGGCCGTGGAGGCAGCGGCCGAGGTTGTCTTCATTGTGACAGGAGGGCGGCCGTGGAGGCAGCGGCCGAGGTTGTGTTGCATCGTGAGAGAAGGGCGGCCGTGGAGGCAGCGGCCGAGGTTGTCTTCACCGTGAGAGGAGGTCGGCAGTGGAGGCAGAGGCCGAGGTTGTGTTGTATCGTGAGAGGATGGCGGCCGTGGAGGCAGCGGCCGAGGTTGTCTTCATTGTGACAGGAGGGCGGCCGTGGAGGCAGCGGCCGAGGTAGTCTTGAATCGTGAGAGGAGGGCGGCCATGGAGGCCGCGGCCGAGGTTGTCTTCATTGTGACAGGAGGGCGGCCGTGGAGGCATTGGCCGAGGTTGTCTTCATTGTGACTGGAGGGCGGCCGTGGAGGCAGCGGCCGAGGTTGTCTTGAATCGTGAGAGGAGGTCGGCCATGGAGGCAGTGGCCGAGGTAGTCTTGAATCGTGAGAGGAGGGCGGCCGTGGAGGCAGTGGCCGAGTTTGTCTTCAGCGTGAGAGGAGGTCGGCAGTGGAGGCAGAGGCCGATGTTGTCTTCATTGTGACAGGAGGGCGGCCGTGGAGGCATTGGCCGAGGTTGTCTTCATTGTGACTGGAGGGCGGCCGTGGAGGCAGCGGCCGAGGTTGTCTTGAATCGTGAGAGGAAGGCGGCCATGGAGGCAGTGGCCGAGGTTGTCTTGAATCGTGAGAGGAGGGCGGCCATGGAGGCAGTGGCCGAGGTAGTCTTGAATCGTGAGAGGAGGGCGGCCATGGAGGCAGTGGCCGAGGTAGTCTTGAATCGTGAGAGGAGGGCGGCCATGGAGGCAGTGGCCGAGGTAGTCTTGAATCATGAGAGGAGGGCGGCCGTGGAGGCAGTGGCCGAGGTAGTCTTGAATCATGAGAGGAGGGCGGCCGTGGAGGCAGTGGCCGAGGTTGTCTTCATTGTGACAGGAGGGCGGCCGTGGAGGCAGCGGCCGAGGTTGTCTTGAATCGTGAGAGGAGGGCGGCCGTGGAGGCAGTGGCCGAGGTAGTCTTGAATCGTGAGAGGAGGGCGGCCGTGGAGGCAGCGGCCGAGGTTTTCTTCATTGTGACAGGAGGGCGGCCGTGGAGGCAGCCGCCGAGGTTGTCTTGAATCGTGAGAGGAGGGCGGCCGTGGAGGCGGCGGCCGAGGTAGTCTTGAATCGTGAGAGGAGGGCGGCCGTGGAGGCAGCGGCCGAGGTTGTCTTCATTGTGACAGGAGGGCGGCCGTGGAGGCAGCGGCCGAGGTTGTCTTGAATCGTGAGAGGAGGGCGGACATGGAGGCAGTGGCCGAGGTAGTCTTGAATCGTGAGAGGAGGGCGGCCATGGAGGCAGCGGCCGAGGTAGTCTTGAATCGTGAGAGGAGGGCGGCCATGGAGGCAGTGGCCGAGGTAGTCTTGAATCGTGAGAGGAGGGCGGCCATGGAGCCAGTGGCCGAGGTAGTCTTGAATCGTGAGAGGAGGGCGGCCGTGGAGGCAGTGGCCGACGTAGTCTTGAATCGTGAGACGAGGGCGGCCGTGGAGGTAGCGGCCGAGGTTGTCTTCATTGTGACAGGAGGGCGGCCGTGGAGGCAGCGGCCGAGGTAGTCTTGAATCGTGAGAGGAGGGCGGCCATGGAGGCAGCGGCCGAGGTAGTCTTGAATCGTGAGAGGAGGGCGGCCGTGGAGGCAGCGGCCGAGGTTGTCTTGAATCGTGAGAGGAGGGCAGCCGTGGAGGCGGCGGCCGAGGTTGTGTTGTATCGTGAGAGGAGGGCGGCCATGGAGGCAGCGGCCCAGGTAGTCTTGAATCGTGAGAGGAGGGCGGCCGTGGAGGCAGCGGCCGAGGTTTTCTTCATTGTGACAGGAGGGCGGTCGTGGAGGCAGCGGCCGAGGTTGTGTTGAATCGTGAGAGGAGGGCGGCCGTGGTGGCGGCGGCCGAGGTAGTCTTGAATCGTGAGAGGAGGGCGGCCGTGGAGGCAGCGGCCGAGGTTGTCTTCATTGTGACAGGAGGGCGGCCGTGGAGGCAGCGGCCGAGGTTGTCTTGAATCGTGAGAGGAGGGCGGCCGTGGAGGCAGCGGCCGAGGTTGTCTTCATTGTGACAGGAGGACGGCCGTGGAGGCAGCGCCCGAGGTTGTATTGAATCGTGAGAGGAGGGCGGCCATGGAGGCAGCGGCCGAAGTAGTCTTGAATCGTGAGAGGAGGGCGGCCGTGGAGGCAGCGGCCGAGGTTGTCTTCATTGTGACAGGAGGGCGGCCGTGGAGGCAGCGGCCGAGGTTGTGTTGCATCGTGAGAGAAGGGCGGCCGTGGAGGCAGCGGCCGAGGTTGTCTTCACCGTGAGAGGAGGTCGGCAGTGGAGGCAGAGGCCGAGGTTGTGTTGTATCGTGAGAGGATGGCGGCCGTGGAGGCAGCGGCCGAGGTTGTCTTCATTGTGACAGGAGGGCGGCCGTGGAGGCAGCGGCCGAGGTAGTCTTGAATCGTGAGAGGAGGGCGGCCATGGAGGCCGCGGCCGAGGTTGTCTTCATTGTGACAGGAGGGCGGCCGTGGAGGCATTGGCCGAGGTTGTCTTCATTGTGACTGGAGGGCGGCCGTGGAGGCAGCGGCCGAGGTTGTCTTGAATCGTGAGAGGAGGTCGGCCATGGAGGCAGTGGCCGAGGTAGTCTTGAATCGTGAGAGGAGGGCGGCCGTGGAGGCAGTGGCCGAGTTTGTCTTCAGCGTGAGAGGAGGTCGGCAGTGGAGGCAGAGGCCGATGTTGTCTTCATTGTGACAGGAGGGCGGCCGTGGAGGCATTGGCCGAGGTTGTCTTCATTGTGACTGGAGGGCGGCCGTGGAGGCAGCGGCCGAGGTTGTCTTGAATCGTGAGAGGAAGGCGGGCATGGAGGCAGTGGCCGAGGTTGTCTTGAATCGTGAGAGGAGGGCGGCCATGGAGGCAGTGGCCGAGGTAGTCTTGAATCGTGAGAGGAGGGCGGCCATGGAGGCAGTGGCCGAGGTAGTCTTGAATCGTGAGAGGAGGGCGGCCATGGAGGCAGTGGCCGAGGTAGTCTTGAATCGTGAGAGGAGGGCGGCCGTGGAGGCAGCGGCCGATGTTGTCTTGAATCGTGAGAGGAGGGCGGCCGTGGAGGCGGCGGCTGAGGTAGTCTTGAATCGTGAGAGGAGGGCGGCCGTGGAGGCAGTGGCCGAGGTTGTCTTCATTGTGACAGGAGGGCGGCGGTGGAGGCAGCGGCCGATGTTGTCTTGAATCGTGAGAGGAGGGCGGCCGTGGAGGCGGCGGCCGAGGTAGTCTTGAATCGTGAGAGGAGGGCGGCCATGGAGGCCGCGGCCGAGGTTGTCTTCATTGTGACAGGAGGGCGGCCGTGGAGGCATTGGCCGAGGTTGTCTTCATTGTGACTGGAGGGCGGCCGTGGAGGCAGTGGCCGAGGTAGTCTTGAATCGAGAGAGGAGGGCGGCCGTGGAGGCAGTGGCCGAGTTTGTCTTCAGCGTGAGAGGAGGTCGGCAGTGGAGGCAGAGGCCGATGTTGTCTTCATTGTGACAGGAGGGCGGCCGTGGAGGCATTGGCCGAGGTTGTCTTCATTGTGACTGGAGGGCGGCCGTGGAGGCAGCGGCCGAGGTTGTCTTGAATCGTGAGAGGAAGGCGGCCATGGAGGCAGTGGCCGAGGTTGTCTTGAATCGTGAGAGGAGGGCGGCCATGGAGGCAGTGGCCGAGGTAGTCTTGAATCGTGAGAGGAGGGCGGCCGTGGAGGCAGTGGCCGAGGTTGTCTTCATTGTGACAGGAGGGCGGCCGTGGAGGCAGCGGCCGAGGTTTTCTTCATTGTGACAGGAGGGCGGCCGTGGAGGCAGCGGCCGAGGTTGTCTTGAATCGTGAGAGGAGGGCAGCCGTGGAGGCGGCGGCCGAGGTAGTCTTGAATCGTGAGAGGAGGGCGGCCGTGGAGGCAGCTGCCGAGGTTGTCTTGAATCGTGAGAGGAGGGCAGCCGTGGAGGCGGCGGCCGAGGTTGTGTTGTATCGTGAGAGGAGGGCGGCCATGGAGGCAGCGGCCGAGGTAGTCTTGAATCGTGAGAGGAGGGCGGCCGTGGAGGCAGCGGCCGAGGTTTTCTTCATTGTGACAGGAGGGCGGTCGTGGAGGCAGCGGCCGAGGTTGTCTTGAATCGTGAGAGGAGGGCGGCCGTGGTGGCGGCGGCCGAGGTTGTCTTCATTGTGACAGGAGGGCGGCCGTGGAGGCAGCGGCCGAGGTTGTCTTGAATTGTGAGAGGAGGTCGGCCATGGAGGCAGTGGCCGAGGTAGTCTTGAATCGTGAGAGGAGGGCGGCCGTGGAGGCAGCGGCCGAGGTTGTCTTCATTGTGACAGGAGGGCGGCCGTGGAGGCAGCGGCCGAGGTTGTCTTGAATTGTGAGAGGAGGTCGGCCATGGAGGCAGTGGCCGAGGTAGTCTTGAATCGTGAGAGGAGGGCGGCCGTGGAGGCAGTGGCCGAGTTTGTCTTCAGCGTGAGAGGAGGTCGGCAGTGGAGGCAGAGGCCGATGTTGTCTTCATTGTGACAGGAGGGCGGCCGTGGAGGCATTGGCCGAGGTTGTCTTCATTGTGACTGGAGGGCGGCCGTGGAGGCAGCGGCCGAGGTTGTCTTGAATCGTGAGAGGAAGGCGGGCATGGAGGCAGTGGCCGAGGTTGTCTTGAATCGTGAGAGGAGGGCGGCCATGGAGGCAGTGGCCGAGGTAGTCTTGAATCGTGAGAGGAGGGCGGCCGTGGAGGCAGCGGCCGAGGTTGTCTTCATTGTGACAGGATGGCGGCCGTGGAGGCAGCGGCCGATGTTGTCTTGAATCGTGAGAGGAGGGCGGCCGTGGAGGCGGCGGCCGAGGTAGTCTTGAATCGTGAGAGGAGGGCGGCTATGGAGGCAGCGGCCGAGGTAGTCTTGAATCGTGAGAGGAGGGCAGCCGTGGAGGCGGCGGCCGAGGTAGTCTTGAATCGTGAGAGGAGGGCGGCCGTGGAGGCGGCGGCCGAGGTAGTCTTGAATCGTGAGAGGAGGGCGGCTATGGAGGCAGCGGCCGAGGTAGTCTTGAATCGTGAGAGGAGGGCAGCCGTGGTGGCGGCGGCCGAGGTAGTCTTGAATCGTGAGAGGAGGGCGGCCATGGAGGCAGCGGCCGAAGTAGTCTTGAATCGTGAGAGGAGGGCGGCCGTGGAGGCAGCGGCCGAGGTTGTCTTCATTGTGACAGGAGGGCGGCCGGGGAGGCAGCGGCCGAGGTAGTCTTGAATCGTGAGAGGAGGGCGGCCATGGAGGCCGCGGCCGAGGTTGTCTTCATTGTGACAGGAGGGCGGCCGTGGAGGCATTGGCCGAGGTTGTCTTCATTGTGACTGGAGGGCGGCCGTGGAGGCAGCGGCCGAGGTTGTCTTGAATCGTGAGAGGAGGTCGGCCATGGAGGCAGTGGCCGAGGTAGTCTCTAATCGTGAGAGGAGGGCGGCCGTGGAGGCAGTGGCCGAGTTTGTCTTCAGCGTGAGAGGAGGTCGGCAGTGGAGGCAGAGGCCGATGTTGTCTTCATTGTGACAGGAGGGCGGCCGTGGAGGCATTGGCCGAGGTTGTCTTCATTGTGACTGGAGGGCGGCCGTGGAGGCAGCGGCTGAGGTTGTCTTGAATCGTGAGAGGAAGGCGGCCATGGAGGCAGTGGCCGAGGTTGTCTTGAATCGTGAGAGGAGGGCGGCCATGGAGGCAGTGGCCGAGGTAGTCTTGAATCGTGAGAGGAGGGCGGCCGTGGAGGCAGCGACCGAGGTTGTCTTCATTGTGACAGGAGGGCGGCCGTGGAGGCAGCGGCCGAGGTTGTGTTGCATCGTGAGAGAAGGGCGGCCGTGGAGGCAGCGGCCGAGGTTGTCTTCACCGTGAGAGGAGGTCGGCAGTGGAGGCAGAGGCCGAGGTTGTGTTGTATCGTGAGAGGATGGCGGCCGTGGAGGCAGCGGCCGAGGTTGTCTTCATTGTGACAGGAGGGCGGCCGTGGAGGCAGCGGCCGAGGTAGTCTTGAATCGTGAGAGGAGGGCGGCCATGGAGGCCGCGGCCGAGGTTGTCTTCATTGTGACAGGAGGGCGGCCGTGGAGGCAT
The DNA here is from genome assembly GCA_963924515.1 of Vespertilio murinus. NCBI lineage: Eukaryota > Metazoa > Chordata > Mammalia > Chiroptera > Vespertilionidae > Vespertilio > Vespertilio murinus. Next base: position 20,664,364 of record OZ004720.1, on the reverse strand, counting down.
TGGCCGAGGTTGTCTTCATTGTGACTGGAGGGCGGCCGTGGAGGCAGCGGCCGAGGTTGTCTTGAATCGTGAGAGGAGGTCGGCCATGGAGGCAGTGGCCGAGGTAGTCTTGAATCGTGAGAGGAGGGCGGCCGTGGAGGCAGTGGCCGAGTTTGTCTTCAGCGTGAGAGGAGGTCGGCAGTGGAGGCAGAGGCCGATGTTGTCTTCATTGTGACAGGAGGGCGGCCGTGGAGGCATTGGCCGAGGTTGTCTTCATTGTGACTGGAGGGCGGCCGTGGAGGCAGCGGCCGAGGTTGTCTTGAATCGTGAGAGGAAGGCGGCCATGGAGGCAGTGGCCGAGGTTGTCTTGAATCGTGAGAGGAGGGCGGCCATGGAGGCAGTGGCCGAGGTAGTCTTGAATCGTGAGAGGAGGGCGGCCATGGAGGCAGTGGCCGAGGTAGTCTTGAATCGTGAGAGGAGGGCGGCCATGGAGGCAGTGGCCGAGGTAGTCTTGAATCATGAGAGGAGGGCGGCCGTGGAGGCAGTGGCCGAGGTAGTCTTGAATCATGAGAGGAGGGCGGCCGTGGAGGCAGTGGCCGAGGTTGTCTTCATTGTGACAGGAGGGCGGCCGTGGAGGCAGCGGCCGAGGTTGTCTTGAATCGTGAGAGGAGGGCGGCCGTGGAGGCAGTGGCCGAGGTAGTCTTGAATCGTGAGAGGAGGGCGGCCGTGGAGGCAGCGGCCGAGGTTTTCTTCATTGTGACAGGAGGGCGGCCGTGGAGGCAGCCGCCGAGGTTGTCTTGAATCGTGAGAGGAGGGCGGCCGTGGAGGCGGCGGCCGAGGTAGTCTTGAATCGTGAGAGGAGGGCGGCCGTGGAGGCAGCGGCCGAGGTTGTCTTCATTGTGACAGGAGGGCGGCCGTGGAGGCAGCGGCCGAGGTTGTCTTGAATCGTGAGAGGAGGGCGGCCATGGAGGCAGTGGCCGAGGTAGTCTTGAATCGTGAGAGGAGGGCGGCCATGGAGGCAGCGGCCGAGGTAGTCTTGAATCGTGAGAGGAGGGCGGCCATGGAGGCAGTGGCCGAGGTAGTCTTGAATCGTGAGAGGAGGGCGGCCATGGAGCCAGTGGCCGAGGTAGTCTTGAATCGTGAGAGGAGGGCGGCCGTGGAGGCAGTGGCCGACGTAGTCTTGAATCGTGAGACGAGGGCGGCCGTGGAGGTAGCGGCCGAGGTTGTCTTCATTGTGACAGGAGGGCGGCCGTGGAGGCAGCGGCCGAGGTAGTCTTGAATCGTGAGAGGAGGGCGGCCATGGAGGCAGCGGCCGAGGTAGTCTTGAATCGTGAGAGGAGGGCGGCCGTGGAGGCAGCGGCCGAGGTTGTCTTGAATCGTGAGAGGAGGGCAGCCGTGGAGGCGGCGGCCGAGGTTGTGTTGTATCGTGAGAGGAGGGCGGCCATGGAGGCAGCGGCCCAGGTAGTCTTGAATCGTGAGAGGAGGGCGGCCGTGGAGGCAGCGGCCGAGGTTTTCTTCATTGTGACAGGAGGGCGGTCGTGGAGGCAGCGGCCGAGGTTGTGTTGAATCGTGAGAGGAGGGCGGCCGTGGTGGCGGCGGCCGAGGTAGTCTTGAATCGTGAGAGGAGGGCGGCCGTGGAGGCAGCGGCCGAGGTTGTCTTCATTGTGACAGGAGGGCGGCCGTGGAGGCAGCGGCCGAGGTTGTCTTGAATCGTGAGAGGAGGGCGGCCGTGGAGGCAGCGGCCGAGGTTGTCTTCATTGTGACAGGAGGACGGCCGTGGAGGCAGCGCCCGAGGTTGTATTGAATCGTGAGAGGAGGGCGGCCATGGAGGCAGCGGCCGAAGTAGTCTTGAATCGTGAGAGGAGGGCGGCCGTGGAGGCAGCGGCCGAGGTTGTCTTCATTGTGACAGGAGGGCGGCCGTGGAGGCAGCGGCCGAGGTTGTGTTGCATCGTGAGAGAAGGGCGGCCGTGGAGGCAGCGGCCGAGGTTGTCTTCACCGTGAGAGGAGGTCGGCAGTGGAGGCAGAGGCCGAGGTTGTGTTGTATCGTGAGAGGATGGCGGCCGTGGAGGCAGCGGCCGAGGTTGTCTTCATTGTGACAGGAGGGCGGCCGTGGAGGCAGCGGCCGAGGTAGTCTTGAATCGTGAGAGGAGGGCGGCCATGGAGGCCGCGGCCGAGGTTGTCTTCATTGTGACAGGAGGGCGGCCGTGGAGGCATTGGCCGAGGTTGTCTTCATTGTGACTGGAGGGCGGCCGTGGAGGCAGCGGCCGAGGTTGTCTTGAATCGTGAGAGGAGGTCGGCCATGGAGGCAGTGGCCGAGGTAGTCTTGAATCGTGAGAGGAGGGCGGCCGTGGAGGCAGTGGCCGAGTTTGTCTTCAGCGTGAGAGGAGGTCGGCAGTGGAGGCAGAGGCCGATGTTGTCTTCATTGTGACAGGAGGGCGGCCGTGGAGGCATTGGCCGAGGTTGTCTTCATTGTGACTGGAGGGCGGCCGTGGAGGCAGCGGCCGAGGTTGTCTTGAATCGTGAGAGGAAGGCGGGCATGGAGGCAGTGGCCGAGGTTGTCTTGAATCGTGAGAGGAGGGCGGCCATGGAGGCAGTGGCCGAGGTAGTCTTGAATCGTGAGAGGAGGGCGGCCATGGAGGCAGTGGCCGAGGTAGTCTTGAATCGTGAGAGGAGGGCGGCCATGGAGGCAGTGGCCGAGGTAGTCTTGAATCGTGAGAGGAGGGCGGCCGTGGAGGCAGCGGCCGATGTTGTCTTGAATCGTGAGAGGAGGGCGGCCGTGGAGGCGGCGGCTGAGGTAGTCTTGAATCGTGAGAGGAGGGCGGCCGTGGAGGCAGTGGCCGAGGTTGTCTTCATTGTGACAGGAGGGCGGCGGTGGAGGCAGCGGCCGATGTTGTCTTGAATCGTGAGAGGAGGGCGGCCGTGGAGGCGGCGGCCGAGGTAGTCTTGAATCGTGAGAGGAGGGCGGCCATGGAGGCCGCGGCCGAGGTTGTCTTCATTGTGACAGGAGGGCGGCCGTGGAGGCATTGGCCGAGGTTGTCTTCATTGTGACTGGAGGGCGGCCGTGGAGGCAGTGGCCGAGGTAGTCTTGAATCGAGAGAGGAGGGCGGCCGTGGAGGCAGTGGCCGAGTTTGTCTTCAGCGTGAGAGGAGGTCGGCAGTGGAGGCAGAGGCCGATGTTGTCTTCATTGTGACAGGAGGGCGGCCGTGGAGGCATTGGCCGAGGTTGTCTTCATTGTGACTGGAGGGCGGCCGTGGAGGCAGCGGCCGAGGTTGTCTTGAATCGTGAGAGGAAGGCGGCCATGGAGGCAGTGGCCGAGGTTGTCTTGAATCGTGAGAGGAGGGCGGCCATGGAGGCAGTGGCCGAGGTAGTCTTGAATCGTGAGAGGAGGGCGGCCGTGGAGGCAGTGGCCGAGGTTGTCTTCATTGTGACAGGAGGGCGGCCGTGGAGGCAGCGGCCGAGGTTTTCTTCATTGTGACAGGAGGGCGGCCGTGGAGGCAGCGGCCGAGGTTGTCTTGAATCGTGAGAGGAGGGCAGCCGTGGAGGCGGCGGCCGAGGTAGTCTTGAATCGTGAGAGGAGGGCGGCCGTGGAGGCAGCTGCCGAGGTTGTCTTGAATCGTGAGAGGAGGGCAGCCGTGGAGGCGGCGGCCGAGGTTGTGTTGTATCGTGAGAGGAGGGCGGCCATGGAGGCAGCGGCCGAGGTAGTCTTGAATCGTGAGAGGAGGGCGGCCGTGGAGGCAGCGGCCGAGGTTTTCTTCATTGTGACAGGAGGGCGGTCGTGGAGGCAGCGGCCGAGGTTGTCTTGAATCGTGAGAGGAGGGCGGCCGTGGTGGCGGCGGCCGAGGTTGTCTTCATTGTGACAGGAGGGCGGCCGTGGAGGCAGCGGCCGAGGTTGTCTTGAATTGTGAGAGGAGGTCGGCCATGGAGGCAGTGGCCGAGGTAGTCTTGAATCGTGAGAGGAGGGCGGCCGTGGAGGCAGCGGCCGAGGTTGTCTTCATTGTGACAGGAGGGCGGCCGTGGAGGCAGCGGCCGAGGTTGTCTTGAATTGTGAGAGGAGGTCGGCCATGGAGGCAGTGGCCGAGGTAGTCTTGAATCGTGAGAGGAGGGCGGCCGTGGAGGCAGTGGCCGAGTTTGTCTTCAGCGTGAGAGGAGGTCGGCAGTGGAGGCAGAGGCCGATGTTGTCTTCATTGTGACAGGAGGGCGGCCGTGGAGGCATTGGCCGAGGTTGTCTTCATTGTGACTGGAGGGCGGCCGTGGAGGCAGCGGCCGAGGTTGTCTTGAATCGTGAGAGGAAGGCGGGCATGGAGGCAGTGGCCGAGGTTGTCTTGAATCGTGAGAGGAGGGCGGCCATGGAGGCAGTGGCCGAGGTAGTCTTGAATCGTGAGAGGAGGGCGGCCGTGGAGGCAGCGGCCGAGGTTGTCTTCATTGTGACAGGATGGCGGCCGTGGAGGCAGCGGCCGATGTTGTCTTGAATCGTGAGAGGAGGGCGGCCGTGGAGGCGGCGGCCGAGGTAGTCTTGAATCGTGAGAGGAGGGCGGCTATGGAGGCAGCGGCCGAGGTAGTCTTGAATCGTGAGAGGAGGGCAGCCGTGGAGGCGGCGGCCGAGGTAGTCTTGAATCGTGAGAGGAGGGCGGCCGTGGAGGCGGCGGCCGAGGTAGTCTTGAATCGTGAGAGGAGGGCGGCTATGGAGGCAGCGGCCGAGGTAGTCTTGAATCGTGAGAGGAGGGCAGCCGTGGTGGCGGCGGCCGAGGTAGTCTTGAATCGTGAGAGGAGGGCGGCCATGGAGGCAGCGGCCGAAGTAGTCTTGAATCGTGAGAGGAGGGCGGCCGTGGAGGCAGCGGCCGAGGTTGTCTTCATTGTGACAGGAGGGCGGCCGGGGAGGCAGCGGCCGAGGTAGTCTTGAATCGTGAGAGGAGGGCGGCCATGGAGGCCGCGGCCGAGGTTGTCTTCATTGTGACAGGAGGGCGGCCGTGGAGGCATTGGCCGAGGTTGTCTTCATTGTGACTGGAGGGCGGCCGTGGAGGCAGCGGCCGAGGTTGTCTTGAATCGTGAGAGGAGGTCGGCCATGGAGGCAGTGGCCGAGGTAGTCTCTAATCGTGAGAGGAGGGAGGCCGTGGAGGCAGTGGCCGAGTTTGTCTTCAGCGTGAGAGGAGGTCGGCAGTGGAGGCAGAGGCCGATGTTGTCTTCATTGTGACAGGAGGGCGGCCGTGGAGGCATTGGCCGAGGTTGTCTTCATTGTGACTGGAGGGCGGCCGTGGAGGCAGCGGCTGAGGTTGTCTTGAATCGTGAGAGGAAGGCGGCCATGGAGGCAGTGGCCGAGGTTGTCTTGAATCGTGAGAGGAGGGCGGCCATGGAGGCAGTGGCCGAGGTAGTCTTGAATCGTGAGAGGAGGGCGGCCGTGGAGGCAGCGACCGAGGTTGTCTTCATTGTGACAGGAGGGCGGCCGTGGAGGCAGCGGCCGAGGTTGTGTTGCATCGTGAGAGAAGGGCGGCCGTGGAGGCAGCGGCCGAGGTTGTCTTCACCGTGAGAGGAGGTCGGCAGTGGAGGCAGAGGCCGAGGTTGTGTTGTATCGTGAGAGGATGGCGGCCGTGGAGGCAGCGGCCGAGGTTGTCTTGAATCGTGAGAGGAGGGCGGCCATGGAGGCAGTGGCCGAGGTAGTTTTGAATCGTGAGAGGAGGGCGGCCGTGGAGGCAGCGGCCGATGTTGTCTTGAATCGTGAGAGGAGGGCGGCCGTGGAGGCGGCGGCCGAGGTAGTCTTGAATCGTGAGAGGAGGGCGGCCGTGGAGGCAGCGGCCGAGGTTGTCTTCATTGTGACAGGAGGGCGGCGGTGGAGGCAGCGGCCGATGTTGTCTTGAATCGTGAGAGGAGGGCGGCCGTGGAGGCGGCGGCCGAGGTAGTCTTGAATCGTGAGAGGAGGGCGGCCATGGAGGCCGCGGCCGAGGTTGTCTTCATTGTGACAGGAGGGCGGCCGTGGAGGCATTGGCCGAGGTTGTCTTCATTGTGACAGGAGGGCGGCCGTGGAGGCAGCGGCCGAGGTTGTCTTGAATCGTGAGAGGAGGGCGGCCGTGGAGCCAGTGGCCGAGGTAGTCTTGAATCGTGAGAGGAGGGCGGCCGTGGAGGCAGTGGCCGACGTAGTCTTGAATCGTGAGACGAGGGCGGCCGTGGAGGTAGCGGCCGAGGTTGTCTTCATTGTGACAGGAGGGCGGCCGTGGAGGCAGCGGCCGAGGTAGTCTTGAATCGTGAGAGGAGGGCGGCCATGGAGGCAGCGGCCGAGGTAGTCTTGAATCGTGAGAGGAGGGCGGCCGTGGAGGCAGCGGCCGAGGTTGTCTTGAATCGTGAGAGGAGGGCAGCCGTGGAGGCGGCGGCCGAGGTTGTGTTGTATCGTGAGAGGAGGGCGGCCATGGAGGCAGCGGCCCAGGTAGTCTTGAATCGTGAGAGGAGGGCGGCCGTGGAGGCAGCGGCCGAGGTTTTCTTCATTGTGACAGGAGGGCGGTCGTGGAGGCAGCGGCCGAGGTTGTGTTGAATCGTGAGAGGAGGGCGGCCGTGGTGGCGGCGGCCGAGGTAGTCTTGAATCGTGAGAGGAGGGCGGCCGTGGAGGCAGCGGCCGAGGTTGTCTTCATTGTGACAGGAGGGCGGCCGTGGAGGCAGCGGCCGAGGTTGTCTTGAATCGTGAGAGGAGGGCGGCCGTGGAGGCAGCGGCCGAGGTTGTCTTCATTGTGACAGGAGGACGGCCGTGGAGGCAGCGCCCGAGGTTGTATTGAATCGTGAGAGGAGGGCGGCCATGGAGGCAGCGGCCGAAGTAGTCTTGAATCGTGAGAGGAGGGCGGCCGTGGAGGCAGCGGCCGAGGTTGTCTTCATTGTGACAGGAGGGCGGCCGTGGAGGCAGCGGCCGAGGTTGTGTTGCATCGTGAGAGAAGGGCGGCCGTGGAGGCAGCGGCCGAGGTTGTCTTCACCGTGAGAGGAGGTCGGCAGTGGAGGCAGAGGCCGAGGTTGTGTTGTATCGTGAGAGGATGGCGGCCGTGGAGGCAGCGGCCGAGGTTGTCTTCATTGTGACAGGAGGGCGGCCGTGGAGGCAGCGGCCGAGGTAGTCTTGAATCGTGAGAGGAGGGCGGCCATGGAGGCCGCGGCCGAGGTTGTCTTCATTGTGACAGGAGGGCGGCCGTGGAGGCAGCGGCCGAGGTTTTCTTCATTGTGACAGGAGGGCGGCCGTGGAGGCAGCGCCCGAGGTTGTATTGAATCGTGAGAGGAGGGCGGCCATGGAGGCAGCGGCCGAAGTAGTCTTGAATCGTGAGAGGAGGGCGGCCGTGGAGGCAGCGACCGAGGTTGTCTTCATTGTGACAGGAGGGCGGCCGTGGAGGCAGCGGCCGAGGTTGTGTTGCATCGTGAGAGAAGGGCGGCCGTGGAGGCAGCGGCCGAGGTTGTCTTCACCGTGAGAGGAGGTCGGCAGTGGAGGCAGAGGCCGAGGTTGTGTTGTATCGTGAGAGGATGGCGGCCGTGGAGGCAGCGGCCGAGGTTGTCTTGAATCGTGAGAGGAGGGCGGCCATGGAGGCAGTGGCCGAGGTAGTTTTGAATCGTGAGAGGAGGGCGGCCGTGGAGGCAGCGGCCGATGTTGTCTTGAATCGTGAGAGGAGGGCGGCCGTGGAGGCGGCGGCCGAGGTAGTCTTGAATCGTGAGAGGAGGGCGGCCGTGGAGGCAGCGGCCGAGGTTGTCTTCATTGTGACAGGAGGGCGGCGGTGGAGGCAGAGGCCGAGGTAGTCTTGAATCGTGAGAGGAGGGCGGCCATGGAGGCCGCGGCCGAGGTTGTCTTCATTGTGACAGGAGGGCGGCCGTGGAGGCATTGGCCGAGGTTGTCTTCATTGTGACAGGAGGGCGGCCATGGAGGCAGCGGCCGAGGTAGTCTTGAATCGTGAGAGGAGGGCGGCCATGGAGGCCGCGGCCGAGGTTGTCTTCATTGTGACAGGAGGGCGGCCGTGGAGGCATTGGCCGAGGTTGTCTTCATTGTGACTGGAGGGCGGCCGTGGAGGCAGCGGCCGAGGTTGTCTTGAATCGTGAGAGGAGGTCGGCCATGGAGGCAGTGGCCGAGGTAGTCTTGAATCGTGAGAGGAGGGCGGCCGTGGAGGCAGTGGCCGAGTTTGTCTTCAGCGTGAGAGGAGGTCGGCAGTGGAGGCAGAGGCCGATGTTGTCTTCATTGTGACAGGAGGGCGGCCGTGGAGGCATTGGCCGAGGTTGTCTTCATTGTGACTGGAGGGCGGCCGTGGAGGCAGCGGCCGAGGTTGTCTTGAATCGTGAGAGGAAGGCGGGCATGGAGGCAGTGGCCGAGGTTGTCTTGAATCGTGAGAGGAGGGCGGCCATGGAGGCAGTGGCCGAGGTAGTCTTGAATCGTGAGAGGAGGGCGGCCATGGAGGCAGTGGCCGAGGTAGTCTTGAATCGTGAGAGGAGGGCGGCCATGGAGGCAGTGGCCGAGGTAGTCTTGAATCGTGAGAGGAGGGCGGCCGTGGAGGCAGCGGCCGATGTTGTCTTGAATCGTGAGAGGAGGGCGGCCGTGGAGGCGGCGGCCGAGGTAGTCTTGAATCGTGAGAGGAGGGCGGCCGTGGAGGCAGTGGCCGAGGTTGTCTTCATTGTGACAGGAGGGCGGCGGTGGAGGCAGCGGCCGATGTTGTCTTGAATCGTGAGAGGAGGGCGGCCGTGGAGGCGGCGGCCGAGGTAGTCTTGAATCGTGAGAGGAGGGCGGCCATGGAGGCCGCGGCCGAGGTTGTCTTCATTGTGACAGGAGGGCGGCCGTGGAGGCATTGGCCGAGGTTGTCTTCATTGTGACTGGAGGGCGGCCGTGGAGGCAGTGGCCGAGGTAGTCTTGAATCGAGAGAGGAGGGCGGCCGTGGAGGCAGTGGCCGAGTTTGTCTTCAGCGTGAGAGGAGGTCGGCAGTGGAGGCAGAGGCCGATGTTGTCTTCATTGTGACAGGAGGGCGGCCGTGGAGGCATTGGCCGAGGTTGTCTTCATTGTGACTGGAGGGCGGCCGTGGAGGCAGCGGCCGAGGTTGTCTTGAATCGTGAGAGGAAGGCGGCCATGGAGGCAGTGGCCGAGGTTGTCTTGAATCGTGAGAGGAGGGCGGCCATGGAGGCAGTGGCCGAGGTAGTCTTGAATCGTGAGAGGAGGGCGGCCGTGGAGGCAGTGGCCGAGGTTGTCTTCATTGTGACAGGAGGGCGGCCGTGGAGGCAGCGGCCGAGGTTTTCTTCATTGTGACAGGAGGGCGGCCGTGGAGGCAGCGGCCGAGGTTGTCTTGAATCGTGAGAGGAGGGCAGCCGTGGAGGCGGCGGCCGAGGTAGTCTTGAATCGTGAGAGGAGGGCGGCCGTGGAGGCAGCTGCCGAGGTTGTCTTGAATCGTGAGAGGAGGGCAGCCGTGGAGGCGGCGGCCGAGGTTGTGTTGTATCGTGAGAGGAGGGCGGCCATGGAGGCAGCGGCCGAGGTAGTCTTGAATCGTGAGAGGAGGGCGGCCGTGGAGGCAGCGGCCGAGGTTTTCTTCATTGTGACAGGAGGGCGGTCGTGGAGGCAGCGGCCGAGGTTGTCTTGAATCGTGAGAGGAGGGCGGCCGTGGTGGTGGCGGCCGAGGTTGTCTTCATTGTGACAGGAGGGCGGCCGTGGAGGCAGCGGCCGAGGTTGTCTTGAATTGTGAGAGGAGGTCGGCCATGGAGGCAGTGGCCGAGGTAGTCTTGAATCGTGAGAGGAGGGCGGCCGTGGAGGCAGCGGCCGAGGTTGTCTTCATTGTGACAGGAGGGCGGCCGTGGAGGCAGCGGCCGAGGTTGTCTTGAATTGTGAGAGGAGGTCGGCCATGGAGGCAGTGGCCGAGGTAGTCTTGAATCGTGAGAGGAGGGCGGCCGTGGAGGCAGTGGCCGAGTTTGTCTTCAGCGTGAGAGGAGGTCGGCAGTGGAGGCAGAGGCCGATGTTGTCTTCATTGTGACAGGAGGGCGGCCGTGGAGGCATTGGCCGAGGTTGTCTTCATTGTGACTGGAGGGCGGCCGTGGAGGCAGCGGCCGAGGTTGTCTTGAATCGTGAGAGGAAGGCGGGCATGGAGGCAGTGGCCGAGGTTGTCTTGAATCGTGAGAGGAGGGCGGCCATGGAGGCAGTGGCCGAGGTAGTCTTGAATCGTGAGAGGAGGGCGGCCGTGGAGGCAGCGGCCGAGGTTGTCTTCATTGTGACAGGATGGCGGCCGTGGAGGCAGCGGCCGATGTTGTCTTGAATCGTGAGAGGAGGGCGGCCGTGGAGGCGGCGGCCGAGGTAGTCTTGAATCGTGAGAGGAGGGCGGCCGTGGAGGCAGCGGCCGAGGTAGTCTTGAATCGTGAGAGGAGGGCGGCCGTGGAGGCAGCGGCCGAGGTTGTCTTCATTGTGACAGGAGGGCGGCCGTGGAGGCAGCGGCCGATGTTGTCTTGAATCGTGAGAGGAGGGCGGCCGTGGAGGCGGCGGCCGAGGTAGTCTTGAATCGTGAGAGGAGGGCGGCTGTGGAGGCAGCGGCCGAGGTAGTCTTGAATCGTGAGAGGAGGGCGGCCGTGGAGGCATTGGCCGAGGTTGTCTTCATTGTGACAGGAGGGCGGCCGTGGAGGCAGCGGCCGATGTTGTCTTGAATCGTGAGAGGAGGGCAGCCGTGGAGGCGGCGGCCGAGGTAGTCTTGAATCGTGAGAGGAGGGCGGCTATGGAGGCAGCGGCCGAGGTAGTCTTGAATCGTGAGAGGAGGGCAGCCGTGGAGGCGGCGGCCGAGGTAGTCTTGAATCGTGAGAGGAGGGCGGCCGTGGAGGCGGCGGCCGAGGTAGTCTTGAATCGTGAGAGGAGGGCGGCTATGGAGGCAGCGGCCGAGGTAGTCTTGAATCGTGAGAGGAGGGCAGCCGTGGTGGCGGCGGCCGAGGTAGTCTTGAATCGTGAGAGGAGGGCGGCCATGGAGGCAGCGGCCGAAGTAGTCTTGAATCGTGAGAGGAGGGCGGCCGTGGAGGCAGCGGCCGAGGTTGTCTTCATTGTGACAGGAGGGCGGCCGGGGAGGCAGCGGCCGAGGTAGTCTTGAATCGTGAGAGGAGGGCGGCCATGGAGGCCGCGGCCGAGGTTGTCTTCATTGTGACAGGAGGGCGGCCGTGGAGGCATTGGCCGAGGTTGTCTTCATTGTGACTGGAGGGCGGCCGTGGAGGCAGCGGCCGAGGTTGTCTTGAATCGTGAGAGGAGGTCGGCCATGGAGGCAGTGGCCGAGGTAGTCTCTAATCGTGAGAGGAGGGCGGCCGTGGAGGCAGTGGCCGAGTTTGTCTTCAGCGTGAGAGGAGGTCGGCAGTGGAGGCAGAGGCCGATGTTGTCTTCATTGTGACAGGAGGGCGGCCATGGAGGCATTGGCCGAGGTTGTCTTCATTGTGACTGGAGGGCGGCCGTGGAGGCAGCGGCTGAGGTTGTCTTGAATCGTGAGAGGAAGGCGGCCATGGAGGCAGTGGCCGAGGTTGTCTTGAATCGTGAGAGGAGGGCGGCCATGGAGGCAGTGGCCGAGGTAGTCTTGAATCGTGAGAGGAGGGCGGCCATGGAGGCAGTGGCCGAGGTAGTCTTGAATCGTGAGAGGAGGGCGGCCATGGAGGCAGTGGCCGAGGTAGTCTTGAATCATGAGAGGAGGGCGGCCGTGGAGGCAGTGGCCGAAGTAGTCTTGAATCGTGAGAGGAGGGCGGCCGTGGAGGCAGTGGCCGAGGTTGTCTTCATTGTGACAGGAGGGCGGCCGTGGAGGCAGCGGCCGAGGTAGTCTTGAATCGTGAGAGGAGGGCGGCCGTGCAGGCAGCGGCCGAGGTTGTCTTCATTGTGACAGGAGGGCGGCCGTGGAGGCAGCGGCCGATGTTGTCTTGAATCGTGAGAGGAGGGCGGCCGTGGAGGCGGCGGCCGAGGTAGTCTTGAATCGTGAGAGGAGGGCGGCTGTGGAGGCAGCGGCCGAGGTAGTCTTGAATCGTGAGAGGAGGGCGGCCGTGGAGGCAACGGCCGAGGTTGTGTTGTATCGTGAGAGGAGGGCGGCCATGGAGGCAGCGGCCGAGGTAGTCTTGAATCGTGAGAGGAAGGCAGTCGTGGAGGCAGCGGCCGAGGTTGTCTTCATTGTGACAGGAGGGCGGCGGTGGAGGCAGCGGCCGATGTTGTCTTGAATCGTGAGAGGAGGGCGGCCGTGGAGGCGGCGGCCGAGGTTGTCTTCATTGTGACAGGAGGGCGGCCGTGGAGGCATTGGCCGAGGTTGTCTTCATTGTGACTGGAGGGCGGCCGTGGAGGCAGCGGCCGAGGTTGTCTTGAATCGTGAGAGGAGGTCGGCCATGGAGGCAGTGGCCGAGGTAGTCTTGAATCGTGAGAGGAGGGCGGCCGTGGAGGCAGTGGCCGAGTTTGTCTTCAGCGTGAGAGGAGGTCGGCAGTGGAGGCAGAGGCCGATGTTGTCTTCATTGTGACAGGAGGGCGGCCGTGGAGGCATTGGCCGAGGTTGTCTTCATTGTGACTGGAGGGCGGCCGTGGAGGCAGCGGCCGAGGTTGTCTTGAATCGTGAGAGGAAGGCGGCCATGGAGGCAGTGGCCGAGGTTGTCTTGAATCGTGAGAAAAGGGCGGCCATGGAGGCAGTGGCCGAGGTAGTCTTGAATCGTGAGAGGAGGGCGGCCATGGAGGCAGTGGCCGAGGTAGTCTTGAATCGTGAGAGGAGGGCGGCCGTGGAGGCAGTGGCCGAGGTTGTCTTCATTGTGACAGGAGGGCGGCCGTGGAGGCAGCGGCCGAGGTTTTCTTCATTGTGACAGGAGGGCGGCCGTGGAGGCAGCGGCCGAGGTTTTCTTCATTGTGACAGGAGGGCGGCCGTGGAGGCAGCGGCCGAGGTTGTCTTGAATCGTGAGAGGAGGGCGGCCGTGGAGGCGGCGGCCGAGGTAGTCTTGAATCGTGAGAGGAGGGCGGCCGTGGAGGCAGCTCCCAAGGTTGTCTTGAATCGTGAGAGGAGGGCAGCCGTGGAGGCGGCGGCCGAGGTTGTGTTGTATCGTGAGAGGAGGGCGGCCATGGAGGCAGCGGCCGAGGTAGTCTTGAATCGTGAGAGGAGGGCGGCCGTGGAGGCAGCGGCCGAGGTTTTCTTCATTGTGACAGGAGGGCGGTCGTGGAGGCAGCGGCCGAGGTTGTCTTGAATCGTGAGAGGAGGGCGGCCGTGGTGGCGGCGGCCGAGGTAGTCTTGAATCGTGAGAGGAGGGCGGCCGTGGAGGCAGCGGCCGAGGTTGTCTTCATTGTGACAGGAGGGCGGCCGTGGAGGCAGCGGCCGAGGTTGTCTTGAATTGTGAGAGGAGGTCGGCCATGGAGGCAGTGGCCGAGGTAGTCTTGAATCGTGAGAGGAGGGCGGCCGTGGAGGCAGTGGCCGAGTTTGTCTTCAGCGTGAGAGGAGGTCGGCAGTGGAGGCAGAGGCCGATGTTGTCTTCATTGTGACAGGAGGGCGGCCGTGGAGGCATTGGCCGAGGTTGTCTTCATTGTGACTGGAGGGCGGCCGTGGAGGCAGCGGCCGAGGTTGTCTTGAATCGTGAGAGGAAGGCGGCCATGGAGGCAGTGGCCGAGGTTGTCTTGAATGGTGAGAGGAGGGCGGCCATGGAGGCAGTGGCCGAGGTAGTCTTGAATCGTGAGAGGAGGGCGGCCGTGGAGGCAGCGGCCGAGGTTGTCTTCATTGTGACAGGAGGGCGGCCGTGGAGGCAGCGGCCGATGTTGTCTTGAATCGTGAGAGGAGGGCGGCCGTGGAGGCGGCGGCCGAGGTAGTCTTGAATCGTGAGAGGAGGGCGGATGTGGAGGCAGCGGCCGAGGTAGTCTTGAATCGTGAGAGGAGGGCGGCCGTGGAGGCAGCGGCCGAGGTTGTCTTCATTGTGACAGGAGGGCGGCCGTGGAGGCAGCGGCCGAGGTTGTCTTCATTGTGACAGGAGGGCGGCCGTGGAGGCAGCGGCCGAGGTAGTCTTGAATCGTGAGAGGAGGTCGGCCATGGAGGCAGTGGCCGAGGTAGTCTTGAATCGTGAGAGGAGGGCGGCCGTGGAGGCAGCGGCCGAGGTAGTCTTGAATCGTGAGAGGAGGGCGGCCGTGGAGGCAGCGGCCGAGGTTGTCTTCATTGTGACAGGAGGGCGGCCATGGAGGCAGCGGCCGAGGTAGTCTTGAATCGTGAGAGGAGGGCGGCCGTGGAGGCAGCGGCCGAGGTTGTCTTCATTGTGATAGGAGGGCGGCCGTGGAGGAAGCGGCCGAGGTTGTCTTCATTGTGACAGGAGGGCGGCCGTGGAGGCAGCGGCCGAGGTAGTCTTGAATCGTGAGAGGAGGTCGGCCATGGAGGCAGTGGCCGAGGTAGTCTTGAATCGTGAGAGGAGGGCGGCCGTGGAGGCAGCGGCCGAGGTTGTCTTCATTGTGACAGGAGGGCGGCCGTGGAGGCAGCGGCCGATGTTGTCTTGAATCGTGAGAGGAGGGCGGCCGTGGAGGCGGCGGCCGAGGTAGTCTTGAATCGTGAGAGGAGGGCGGCTGTGGAGGCAGCGGCCGAGGTAGTCTTGATTCGTGAGAGGAGGGCGGCAGTGGAGGCATTGGCCGAGGTTGTCTTCATTGTGACAGGAGAGCGGCCGTGGAGGCAGCGGCCGAGGTTGTCTTGAATCGTGAGAGGAGGGCGGCCGTGGAGGCGGCGGCCGAGGTAGTCTTGAATCGTGAGAGGAGGGCGGCTATGGAGGCAGCGGCCGAGGTAGTCTTGAATCGTGAGAGGAGGGCGGCCGTGGAGGCATCGGCCGAGGTTTTCTTCATTGTGACAGGAGGGCGGCCGTGGAGGCAGCGGCCGAGGTTGTCTTGAATCGTGAGAGGAGGGCAGCCGTGGAGGCGGCGGCCGAGGTTGTGTTGTATCGTGAGAGGAGGGCGGCCATGGAGGCAGCGGCCGAGGTAGTCTTGAATCGTGAGAGGAGGGCGGCCGTGGAGGCAGCGGCCGAGGTTGTCTTCATTGTGACAGGAGGGCGGCCATGGAGGCAGCGGCCGAGGTAGTCTTGAATCGTGAGAGGAGGGCGGCCGTGGAGGCAGCGGCCGAGGTTGTCTTCATTGTGATAGGAGGGCGGCCGTGGAGGCAGCGGCCGAGGTTGTCTTCATTGTGACAGGAGGGCGGCCGTGGAGGCAGCGGCCGAGGTAGTCTTGAATCGTGAGAGGAGGTCGGCCATGGAGGCAGTGGCCGAGGTAGTCTTGAATCGTGAGAGGAGGGCGGCCGTGGAGGCAGCGGCCGAGGTAGTCTTGAATCGTGAGAGGAGGGCGGCCGTGGAGGCAGCGGCCGAGGTTGTCTTCATTGTGACAGGAGGGCGGCCATGGAGGCAGCGGCCGAGGTAGTCTTGAATCGTGAGAGGAGGGCGGCCGTGGAGGCAGCGGCCGAGGTTGTCTTCATTGTGATAGGAGGGCGGCCGTGGAGGAAGCGGCCGAGGTTGTCTTCATTGTGACAGGAGGGCGGCCGTGGAGGCAGCGGCCGAGGTAGTCTTGAATCGTGAGAGGAGGTCGGCCATGGAGGCAGTGGCCGAGGTAGTCTTGAATCGTGAGAGGAGGGCGGCCATGGAGGCAGCGGCCGAGGTTGTCTTCATTGTGATAGGAGGGCGGCCGTGGAGGCAGCGGCCGAGGTTGTCTTCATTGTGACAGGAGGGCGGCCGTGGAGGCAGCGGCCGAGGTAGTCTTGAATCGTGAGAGGAGGGCGGCCATGGAGGCAGTGGCCGAGGTAGTCTTGAATCGTGAGAGGAGGGCGGCCGTGGAGGCAGTGGCCGAGTTTGTCTTCAGCGTGAGAGGAGGTCGGCAGTGGAGGCAGAGGCCGATGTTGTCTTCATTGTGACAGGAGGGCGGCCGTGGAGGCATTGGCCGAGGTTGTCTTCATTGTGACTGGAGGGCGGCCGTGGAGGCAGCGGCCGAGGTTGTCTTGAATCGTGAGAGGAAGGCGGCCATGGAGGCAGTGGCCGAGGTTGTCTTGAATCGTGAGAGGAGGGCGGCCATGGAGGCAGTGGCCGAGGTAGTCTTGAATCGTGAGAGGAGGGCGGCCATGGAGGCAGTGGCCGAGGAAGTCTTGAATCGTGAGAGGAGGGCGGCCATGGAGACAGTGGCCGAGGTAGTCTTGAATCGTGAGAGGAGGGCGGCCGTGGAGGCAGTGGCCGAGGTAGTCTTGAATCGTGAGAGGAGGGCGGCCGTGGAGGCATCGGCCGAGGTTTTCTTCATTGTGACAGGAGGGCGGCCGTGGAGGCAGCGGCCGAGGTTGTCTTGAATCGTGAGAGGAGGGCAGCCGTGGAGGCGGCGGCCGAGGTTGTGTTGTATCGTGAGAGGAGGGCGGCCATGGAGGCAGCGGCCGAGGTAGTCTTGAATCGTGAGAGGAGGGCGGCCGTGGAGGCAGCGGCCGAGGTTGTCTTCATTGTGACAGGAGGGCGGCCATGGAGGCAGCGGCCGAGGTAGTCTTGAATCGTGAGAGGAGGGCGGCCGTGGAGGCAGCGGCCGAGGTTGTCTTCATTGTGACAGGAGGGCGGCCGTGGAGGCAGCGGCCGAGGTTGTCTTCATTGTGACAGGAGGGCGGCCGTGGAGGCAGCGGCCGAGGTAGTCTTGAATCGTGAGAGGAGGTCGGCCATGGAGGCAGTGGCCGAGGTAGTCTTGAATCGTGAGAGGAGGGCGGCCGTGGAGGCAGCGGCCGAGGTAGTCTTGAATCGTGAGAGGAGGGCGGCCGTGGAGGCAGCGGCCGAGGTTGTCTTCATTGTGACAGGAGGGCGGCCATGGAGGCAGCGGCCGAGGTAGTCTTGAATCGTGAGAGGAGGGCGGCCGTGGAGGCAGCGGCCGAGGTTGTCTTCATTGTGATAGGAGGGCAGCCGTGGAGGAAGCGGCCGAGGTTGTCTTCATTGTGACAGGAGGGCGGCCGTGGAGGCAGCGGCCGAGGTAGTCTTGAATCGTGAGAGGAGGTCGGCCATGGAGGCAGTGGCCGAGGTAGTCTTGAATCGTGAGAGGAGGGCGGCCATGGAGGCCGCGGCCGAGGTTGTCTTCATTGTGATAGGAGGGCGGCCGTGGAGGCAGCGGCCGAGGTTGTCTTCATTGTGACAGGAGGGCGGCCGTGGAGGCAGCGGCCGAGGTAGTCTTGAATCGTGAGAGGAGGGCGGCCATGGAGGCAGTGGCCGAGGTAGTCTTGAATCGTGAGAGGAGGGCGGCCGTGGAGGCAGTGGCCGAGTTTGTCTTCAGCGTGAGAGGAGGTCGGCAGTGGAGGCAGAGGCCGATGTTGTCTTCATTGTGACAGGAGGGCGGCCGTGGAGGCATTGGCCGAGGTTGTCTTCATTGTGACTGGAGGGCGGCCGTGGAGGCAGCGGCCGAGGTTGTCTTGAATCGTGAGAGGAAGGCGGCCATGGAGGCAGTGGCCGAGGTTGTCTTGAATCGTGAGAGGAGGGCGGCCATGGAGGCAGTGGCCGAGGTAGTCTTGAATCGTGAGAGGAGGGCGGCCATGGAGGCAGTGGCCGAGGAAGTCTTGAATCGTGAGAGGAGGGCGGCCATGGAGACAGTGGCCGAGGTAGTCTTGAATCGTGAGAGGAGGGCGGCCGTGGAGGCAGTGGCCGAGGTAGTCTTGAATCATGAGAGGAGGGCGGCCGTGGAGGCAGTGGCCGAGGTTGTCTTCATTGTGACAGGAGGGCGGCCGTGGAGGCAGCGGCCGAGGTTGTCTTGAATCGTGAGAGGAGGGCGGCCGTGGAGGCGGCGGCCGAGGTAGTCTTGAATCGTGAGAGGAGGGCGGCCGTGGAGGCAGCGGCCGAGGTTGTCTTCATTGTGACAGGAGGGCGGCCATGGAGGCAGCGGCCGATGTTGTCTTGAATCGTGAGAGGAGGGCGGCCGTGGAGGCGGCGGCCGAGGTAGTCTTGAATCGTGAGAGGAGGGCGGCTGTGGAGGCAGCGGCCGAGGTAGTCTTGAATCGTGAGAGGAGGGCGGCCGTGGAGGCAGCGGCCGAGGTTTTCTTCATTGTGACAGGAGGGCGGCCGTGGAGGCAGCGGCCGAGGTTGTCTTGAATCGTGAGAGGAGGGCAGCCGTGGAGGCGGCGGCCGAGGTAGTCTTGAATCGTGAGAGGAGGGCGGCCGTGGAGGCAGCGGCCGAGGTTGTCTTGAATCGTGAGAGGAGGGCAGCCGTGGAGGCGGCGGCCGAGGTTGTGTTGTATAGTGAGAGGAGGTCGGCCATGGAGGCAGCGGACGAGGTAGTCTTGAATCTTGAGAGGAGGGCGGCCGTGGAGGCAGCGGCCGAGGTTGTCTTCATTGTGACAGGAGGGCGGCCATGGAGGCAGCGGCCGAGGTTGTCTTCATTGTGACAGGAGGGCGGCCGTGGAGGCAGCGGCCTAGGTAGTCTTGAATCGTGACAGGAGGGCGGCCATGGAGGCAGTGGCCGAGGTAGTCTTGAATCGTGAGAGGAGGGCGGCCGTGGAGGCAGCGGCCGAGGTTGTCTTCATTGTGATAGGATGGCGGCCGTGGAGGCAGCGGCCGAGGTTGTCTTCATTGTGACAGGAGGTCGGCCGTGGAGGTAGCGGCCGAGGTAGTCTTGAATCGTGAGAGGAGGTCGGCCATGGAGGCAGTGGCCGAGGTAGTCTTGAATCGTGAGAGGAGGGCGGCCGTGGAGGCAGCGGCCGAGGTTGTCTTCATTGTGATAGGAGGGCGGCCGTGGAGGCAGCGGCCGAGGTTGTCTTCATTGTGACAGGAGGGCGGCCGTGGAGGCAGCGGTCGAGGTTGTCTTGAATCGTGAGAGGAGGTCGGCCATGGAGGCAGTGGCCGAGGTAGTCTTGAATCGTGAGAGGAGGGCGGCCGTGGAGGCAGTGGCCGAGTTTGTCTTCAGCGTGAGAGGAGGTCGGCAGTGGAGGCAGAGGCCAATGTTGTCTTCATTGTGACAGGAGGGCGGCCGTGGAGGCATTGGCCGAGGTTGTCTTCATTGTGACTGGAGGGCGGGCGTGGAGGCAGCGGCCGAGGTTGTCTTGAATCGTGAGAGGAAGGCGGCCATGGAGGCAGTGGCCGAGGTTGTCTTGAATTGTGAGAGGAGGGCGGCCATGGAGGCAGTGGCCGAGGTAGTCTTTAATCGTGAGAGGAGGGCGGCCATGGAGGCAGTGGCCGAGGTAGTCTTGAATCGTGAGAGGAGGGCGGCCATGGAGGCAGTGGCCGAGGTAGTCTTGAATCGTGAGAGGAGGGCGGCCGTGGAGGCAGTGGCCGAGGTAGTCTTGAATCGTGAGAGGAGGGCGGCCGTGGAGGCAGTGGCCGAGGTTGTCTTCATTGTGACAGGAGGGCGGCCGTGGAGGCAGCGGCCGAGGTTGTCTTGAATCGTGAGAGGAGGGCGGCCGTGGAGGCAGTGGCCGAGGTAGTCTTGAATCGTGAGAGGAGGGCGGCCGTGGAGGCAGCGGCCGAGGTTTTCTTCATTGTGACAGGAGGGCGGCCGTGAAGGCAGCGGCCGAGGTTGTCTTGAATCGTGAGAGGAGGGCGGCCGTGGAGGCGGCGGCCGAGGTAGTCTTGAATGTGAGAGGAGGGCGGCCGTGGAGGCAGCGGCCGAGGTTGTCTTCATTGTGACAGGAGGGCGGCCGTGGAGGCAGCGGCCGATGTTGTCTTGAATCGTGAGAGGAGGGCGGCCGTGGAGGCGGCGGCCGAGGTAGTCTTGAATCGTGAGAGGAGGGCGGCTGTGGAGGCAGCGGCCGAGGTAGTCTTGAATCGTGAGAGGAGGGCGGCCGTGGAGGCAGCGGCCGAGGTTTTCTTCATTGTGACAGGAGGGCGGCCGTGGAGGCAGCGGCCGAGGTTGTCTTGAATCGTGAGAGGAGGGCAGCCGTGGAGGCGGCGGCCGAGGTAGTCTTGAATCGTGAGAGGAGGGCGGCCGTGGAGGCAGCGGCCGAGGTTGTCTTGAATCGTGAGAGGAGGGCAGCCGTGGAGGCGGCGGCCGAGGTTGTGTTGTATCGTGAGAGGAGGGCGGCCATGGAGGCAGCGGCCGAGGTAGTCTTGAATCGTGAGAGGAGGGCGGCCGTGGAGGCAGCGGCCGAGGTTGTCTTCATTGTGACAGGAGGGCGGCCATGGAGGCAGCTGCCGAGGTAGTCTTGAATCGTGAGAGGAGGGCGGCCGTGGAGGCAGTGCCGAGGTTGTCTTCATTGTGATAGGAGGGCGGCCGTGGAGGCAGCGGCCGAGGTTGTCTTCATTGTGACAGGAGGGCGGCCGTGGAGGCAGCGGCCGATGTTGTCTTGAATCGTGAGAGGAGGGCGGCCGTGGAGGCAGTGGCCGAGTTTGTCTTCAGCGTGAGAGGAGGTCGGCAGTGGAGGCAGAGGCCGATGTTGTCTTCATTGTGACAGGAGGGCGGCCGTGGAGGCATTGGCCGAGGTTGTCTTCATTGTGACTGGAGGGCGGGCGTGGAGGCAGCGGCCGAGGTTGTCTTGAATCGTGAGAGGAAGGCGGCCGTGGAGGCAGTGGCCGAGGTTGTCTTGAATCGTGAGAAAAGGGCGGCCATGGAGGCAGTGGCCGAGGTAGTCTTGAATCGTGAGAGGAGGGCGGCCATGGAGGCAGTGGCCGAGGTAGTCTTGAATCGTGAGAGGAGGGCGGCCGTGGAGGCAGTGACCGAGGTAGTCTTGAATCGTGAGAGGAAGGCGGCCGTGAAGGCAGTGGCCGAGGTTGTCTTCATTGTGACAGGAGGGCGGCCGTGGAGGCAGCGGCCGAGGTTGTCTTGAATCGTGAGAGGAGGGCAGCCGTGGAGGCAGTGGCCGAAGTAGTCTTGAATCGTGAGAGGAGGGCGGCCGTGGAGGCAGCGGCCGTGGTTTTCTTCATTGTGACAGGAGGGCGGCCGTGGAGGCAGCGGCCGAGGTTGTCTTGAATCGTGAGAGGAGGGCAGCCGTGGAGGCAGTGGCCGAAGTAGTCTTGAATCGTGAGAGGAGGGCGGCCATGGAGGCAGTGGCCGAGGTAGTCTTGAATCGTGAGAGGAAGGCGGCCGTGAAGGCAGTGGCCGAGGTTGTCTTCATTGTGACAGGAGGGCGGCCGTGGAGGCAGCGGCCGAGGTTGTCTTGAATCGTGAGAGGAGGGCAGCCGTGGAGGCAGTGGCCGAAGTAGTCTTGAATCGTGAGAGGAGGGCGGCCATGGAGGCAGTGGCCGAGGTAGTCTTGAATCGTGAGAGGAGGGCGGCCATGGAGGCAGTGGCCGAGGTAGTCTTGAATCCTGAGAGGAGGGCGGCCGTGGAGGCAGTGGCCGAGGTAGTCTTGAATCGTGAGAGGAGGGCGGCCGTGGAGGCAGTGGCCGAGGTTGTCTTCATTGTGACAGGAGGGCGGCCGTGGAGGCAGCGGCCGAGGTTGTCTTGAATCGTGAGAGGAGGGCGGCCGTGGAGGCAGTGGCCGAGGTAGTCTTGAATCGTGAGAGGAGGGCGGCCGTGGAGGCAGCGGCCGAGGTTTTCTTCATTGTGACAGGAGGGCGGCCGTGAAGGCAGCGGCCGAGGTTGTCTTGAATCGTGAGAGGAGGGCGGCCGTGGAGGCGGCGGCCGAGGTAGTCTTGAATCGTGAGAGGAGGGCGGCCGTGGAGGCAGCGGCCGAGGTTGTCTTCATTGTGACAGGAGGGCGGCCGTGGAGGCAGCGGCCGATGTTGTCTTGAATCGTGAGAGGAGGGCGGCCGTGGAGGCGGCGGCCGAGGTAGTCTTGAATCGTGAGAGGAGGGCGGCTGTGGAGGCAGCGGCCGAGGTAGTCTTGAATCGTGAGAGGAGGGCGGCCGTGGAGGCAGCGGCCGAGGTTTTCTTCATTGTGACAGGAGGGCGGCCGTGGAGGCAGCGGCCGAGGTTGTCTTGAATCGTGAGAGGAGGGCAGCCGTGGAGGCGGCGGCCGAGGTAGTCTTGAATCGTGAGAGGAGGGCGGCCGTGGAGGCAGCGGCCGAGGTTGTCTTGAATCGTGAGAGGAGGGCAGCCGTGGAGGCGGCGGCCGAGGTTGTGTTGTATCGTGAGAGGAGGGCGGCCATGGAGGCAGCGGCCGAGGTAGTCTTGAATCGTGAGAGGAGGGCGGCCGTGGAGGCAGCGGCCGAGGTTGTCTTCATTGTGACAGGAGGGCGGCCATGGAGGCAGCTGCCGAGGTAGTCTTGAATCGTGAGAGGAGGGCGGCCATGGAGGCAGTGGCCGAGGTAGTCTTGAATCGTGAGAGGAGGGCGGCCATGGAGGCAGTGGCCGAGGTAGTCTTGAATCATGAGAGGAGGGCGGCCGTGGAGGCAGTGGCCGAAGTAGTCTTGAATCGTGAGAGGAGGGCGGCCGTGGAGGCAGTGGCCGAGGTTGTCTTCATTGTGACAGGAGGGCGGCCGTGGAGGCAGCGGCCGAGGTAGTCTTGAATCGTGAGAGGAGGGCGGCCGTGCAGGCAGCGGCCGAGGTTGTCTTCATTGTGACAGGAGGGCGGCCGTGGAGGCAGCGGCCGATGTTGTCTTGAATCGTGAGAGGAGGGCGGCCGTGGAGGCGGCGGCCGAGGTAGTCTTGAATCGTGAGAGGAGGGCGGCTGTGGAGGCAGCGGCCGAGGTAGTCTTGAATCGTGAGAGGAGGGCGGCCGTGGAGGCAACGGCCGAGGTTGTGTTGTATCGTGAGAGGAGGGCGGCCATGGAGGCAGCGGCCGAGGTAGTCTTGAATCGTGAGAGGAAGGCAGTCGTGGAGGCAGCGGCCGAGGTTGTCTTCATTGTGACAGGAGGGCGGCGGTGGAGGCAGCGGCCGATGTTGTCTTGAATCGTGAGAGGAGGGCGGCCGTGGAGGCGGCGGCCGAGGTTGTCTTCATTGTGACAGGAGGGCGGCCGTGGAGGCATTGGCCGAGGTTGTCTTCATTGTGACTGGAGGGCGGCCGTGGAGGCAGCGGCCGAGGTTGTCTTGAATCGTGAGAGGAGGTCGGCCATGGAGGCAGTGGCCGAGGTAGTCTTGAATCGTGAGAGGAGGGCGGCCGTGGAGGCAGTGGCCGAGTTTGTCTTCAGCGTGAGAGGAGGTCGGCAGTGGAGGCAGAGGCCGATGTTGTCTTCATTGTGACAGGAGGGCGGCCGTGGAGGCATTGGCCGAGGTTGTCTTCATTGTGACTGGAGGGCGGCCGTGGAGGCAGCGGCCGAGGTTGTCTTGAATCGTGAGAGGAAGGCGGCCATGGAGGCAGTGGCCGAGGTTGTCTTGAATCGTGAGAAAAGGGCGGCCATGGAGGCAGTGGCCGAGGTAGTCTTGAATCGTGAGAGGAGGGCGGCCATGGAGGCAGTGGCCGAGGTAGTCTTGAATCGTGAGAGGAGGGCGGCCGTGGAGGCAGTGGCCGAGGTTGTCTTCATTGTGACAGGAGGGCGGCCGTGGAGGCAGCGGCCGAGGTTTTCTTCATTGTGACAGGAGGGCGGCCGTGGAGGCAGCGGCCGAGGTTTTCTTCATTGTGACAGGAGGGCGGCCGTGGAGGCAGCGGCCGAGGTTGTCTTGAATCGTGAGAGGAGGGCGGCCGTGGAGGCGGCGGCCGAGGTAGTCTTGAATCGTGAGAGGAGGGCGGCCGTGGAGGCAGCTCCCAAGGTTGTCTTGAATCGTGAGAGGAGGGCAGCCGTGGAGGCGGCGGCCGAGGTTGTGTTGTATCGTGAGAGGAGGGCGGCCATGGAGGCAGCGGCCGAGGTAGTCTTGAATCGTGAGAGGAGGGCGGCCGTGGAGGCAGCGGCCGAGGTTTTCTTCATTGTGACAGGAGGGCGGTCGTGGAGGCAGCGGCCGAGGTTGTCTTGAATCGTGAGAGGAGGGCGGCCGTGGTGGCGGCGGCCGAGGTAGTCTTGAATCGTGAGAGGAGGGCGGCCGTGGAGGCAGCGGCCGAGGTTGTCTTCATTGTGACAGGAGGGCGGCCGTGGAGGCAGCGGCCGAGGTTGTCTTGAATTGTGAGAGGAGGTCGGCCATGGAGGCAGTGGCCGAGGTAGTCTTGAATCGTGAGAGGAGGGCGGCCGTGGAGGCAGTGGCCGAGTTTGTCTTCAGCGTGAGAGGAGGTCGGCAGTGGAGGCAGAGGCCGATGTTGTCTTCATTGTGACAGGAGGGCGGCCGTGGAGGCATTGGCCGAGGTTGTCTTCATTGTGACTGGAGGGCGGCCGTGGAGGCAGCGGCCGAGGTTGTCTTGAATCGTGAGAGGAAGGCGGCCATGGAGGCAGTGGCCGAGGTTGTCTTGAATGGTGAGAGGAGGGCGGCCATGGAGGCAGTGGCCGAGGTAGTCTTGAATCGTGAGAGGAGGGCGGCCGTGGAGGCAGCGGCCGAGGTTGTCTTCATTGTGACAGGAGGGCGGCCGTGGAGGCAGCGGCCGATGTTGTCTTGAATCGTGAGAGGAGGGCGGCCGTGGAGGCGGCGGCCGAGGTAGTCTTGAATCGTGAGAGGAGGGCGGATGTGGAGGCAGCGGCCGAGGTAGTCTTGAATCGTGAGAGGAGGGCGGCCGTGGAGGCAGCGGCCGAGGTTGTCTTCATTGTGACAGGAGGGCGGCCGTGGAGGCAGCGGCCGAGGTTGTCTTCATTGTGACAGGAGGGCGGCCGTGGAGGCAGCGGCCGAGGTAGTCTTGAATCGTGAGAGGAGGTCGGCCATGGAGGCAGTGGCCGAGGTAGTCTTGAATCGTGAGAGGAGGGCGGCCGTGGAGGCAGCGGCCGAGGTAGTCTTGAATCGTGAGAGGAGGGCGGCCGTGGAGGCAGCGGCCGAGGTTGTCTTCATTGTGACAGGAGGGCGGCCATGGAGGCAGCGGCCGAGGTAGTCTTGAATCGTGAGAGGAGGGCGGCCGTGGAGGCAGCGGCCGAGGTTGTCTTCATTGTGATAGGAGGGCGGCCGTGGAGGAAGCGGCCGAGGTTGTCTTCATTGTGACAGGAGGGCGGCCGTGGAGGCAGCGGCCGAGGTAGTCTTGAATCGTGAGAGGAGGTCGGCCATGGAGGCAGTGGCCGAGGTAGTCTTGAATCGTGAGAGGAGGGCGGCCGTGGAGGCAGCGGCCGAGGTTGTCTTCATTGTGACAGGAGGGCGGCCGTGGAGGCAGCGGCCGATGTTGTCTTGAATCGTGAGAGGAGGGCGGCCGTGGAGGCGGCGGCCGAGGTAGTCTTGAATCGTGAGAGGAGGGCGGCTGTGGAGGCAGCGGCCGAGGTAGTCTTGATTCGTGAGAGGAGGGCGGCAGTGGAGGCATTGGCCGAGGTTGTCTTCATTGTGACAGGAGAGCGGCCGTGGAGGCAGCGGCCGAGGTTGTCTTGAATCGTGAGAGGAGGGCGGCCGTGGAGGCGGCGGCCGAGGTAGTCTTGAATCGTGAGAGGAGGGCGGCTATGGAGGCAGCGGCCGAGGTAGTCTTGAATCGTGAGAGGAGGGCGGCCGTGGAGGCATCGGCCGAGGTTTTCTTCATTGTGACAGGAGGGCGGCCGTGGAGGCAGCGGCCGAGGTTGTCTTGAATCGTGAGAGGAGGGCAGCCGTGGAGGCGGCGGCCGAGGTTGTGTTGTATCGTGAGAGGAGGGCGGCCATGGAGGCAGCGGCCGAGGTAGTCTTGAATCGTGAGAGGAGGGCGGCCGTGGAGGCAGCGGCCGAGGTTGTCTTCATTGTGACAGGAGGGCGGCCATGGAGGCAGCGGCCGAGGTAGTCTTGAATCGTGAGAGGAGGGCGGCCGTGGAGGCAGCGGCCGAGGTTGTCTTCATTGTGATAGGAGGGCGGCCGTGGAGGCAGCGGCCGAGGTTGTCTTCATTGTGACAGGAGGGCGGCCGTGGAGGCAGCGGCCGAGGTAGTCTTGAATCGTGAGAGGAGGTCGGCCATGGAGGCAGTGGCCGAGGTAGTCTTGAATCGTGAGAGGAGGGCGGCCGTGGAGGCAGCGGCCGAGGTAGTCTTGAATCGTGAGAGGAGGGCGGCCGTGGAGGCAGCGGCCGAGGTTGTCTTCATTGTGACAGGAGGGCGGCCATGGAGGCAGCGGCCGAGGTAGTCTTGAATCGTGAGAGGAGGGCGGCCGTGGAGGCAGCGGCCGAGGTTGTCTTCATTGTGATAGGAGGGCGGCCGTGGAGGAAGCGGCCGAGGTTGTCTTCATTGTGACAGGAGGGCGGCCGTGGAGGCAGCGGCCGAGGTAGTCTTGAATCGTGAGAGGAGGTCGGCCATGGAGGCAGTGGCCGAGGTAGTCTTGAATCGTGAGAGGAGGGCGGCCATGGAGGCAGCGGCCGAGGTTGTCTTCATTGTGATAGGAGGGCGGCCGTGGAGGCAGCGGCCGAGGTTGTCTTCATTGTGACAGGAGGGCGGCCGTGGAGGCAGCGGCCGAGGTAGTCTTGAATCGTGAGAGGAGGGCGGCCATGGAGGCAGTGGCCGAGGTAGTCTTGAATCGTGAGAGGAGGGCGGCCGTGGAGGCAGTGGCCGAGTTTGTCTTCAGCGTGAGAGGAGGTCGGCAGTGGAGGCAGAGGCCGATGTTGTCTTCATTGTGACAGGAGGGCGGCCGTGGAGGCATTGGCCGAGGTTGTCTTCATTGTGACTGGAGGGCGGCCGTGGAGGCAGCGGCCGAGGTTGTCTTGAATCGTGAGAGGAAGGCGGCCATGGAGGCAGTGGCCGAGGTTGTCTTGAATCGTGAGAGGAGGGCGGCCATGGAGGCAGTGGCCGAGGTAGTCTTGAATCGTGAGAGGAGGGCGGCCATGGAGGCAGTGGCCGAGGAAGTCTTGAATCGTGAGAGGAGGGCGGCCATGGAGACAGTGGCCGAGGTAGTCTTGAATCGTGAGAGGAGGGCGGCCGTGGAGGCAGTGGCCGAGGTAGTCTTGAATCGTGAGAGGAGGGCGGCCGTGGAGGCATCGGCCGAGGTTTTCTTCATTGTGACAGGAGGGCGGCCGTGGAGGCAGCGGCCGAGGTTGTCTTGAATCGTGAGAGGAGGGCAGCCGTGGAGGCGGCGGCCGAGGTTGTGTTGTATCGTGAGAGGAGGGCGGCCATGGAGGCAGCGGCCGAGGTAGTCTTGAATCGTGAGAGGAGGGCGGCCGTGGAGGCAGCGGCCGAGGTTGTCTTCATTGTGACAGGAGGGCGGCCATGGAGGCAGCGGCCGAGGTAGTCTTGAATCGTGAGAGGAGGGCGGCCGTGGAGGCAGCGGCCGAGGTTGTCTTCATTGTGACAGGAGGGCGGCCGTGGAGGCAGCGGCCGAGGTTGTCTTCATTGTGACAGGAGGGCGGCCGTGGAGGCAGCGGCCGAGGTAGTCTTGAATCGTGAGAGGAGGTCGGCCATGGAGGCAGTGGCCGAGGTAGTCTTGAATCGTGAGAGGAGGGCGGCCGTGGAGGCAGCGGCCGAGGTAGTCTTGAATCGTGAGAGGAGGGCGGCCGTGGAGGCAGCGGCCGAGGTTGTCTTCATTGTGACAGGAGGGCGGCCATGGAGGCAGCGGCCGAGGTAGTCTTGAATCGTGAGAGGAGGGCGGCCGTGGAGGCAGCGGCCGAGGTTGTCTTCATTGTGATAGGAGGGCAGCCGTGGAGGAAGCGGCCGAGGTTGTCTTCATTGTGACAGGAGGGCGGCCGTGGAGGCAGCGGCCGAGGTAGTCTTGAATCGTGAGAGGAGGTCGGCCATGGAGGCAGTGGCCGAGGTAGTCTTGAATCGTGAGAGGAGGGCGGCCATGGAGGCCGCGGCCGAGGTTGTCTTCATTGTGATAGGAGGGCGGCCGTGGAGGCAGCAGCCGAGGTTGTCTTCATTGTGACAGGAGGGCGGCCGTGGAGGCAGCGGCCGAGGTAGTCTTGAATCGTGAGAGGAGGGCGGCCATGGAGGCAGTGGCCGAGGTAGTCTTGAATCGTGAGAGGAGGGCGGCCGTGGAGGCAGTGGCCGAGTTTGTCTTCAGCGTGAGAGGAGGTCGGCAGTGGAGGCAGAGGCCGATGTTGTCTTCATTGTGACAGGAGGGCGGCCGTGGAGGCATTGGCCGAGGTTGTCTTCATTGTGACTGGAGGGCGGCCGTGGAGGCAGCGGCCGAGGTTGTCTTGAATCGTGAGAGGAAGGCGGCCATGGAGGCAGTGGCCGAGGTTGTCTTGAATCGTGAGAGGAGGGCGGCCATGGAGGCAGTGGCCGAGGTAGTCTTGAATCGTGAGAGGAGGGCGGCCATGGAGGCAGTGGCCGAGGAAGTCTTGAATCGTGAGAGGAGGGCGGCCATGGAGACAGTGGCCGAGGTAGTCTTGAATCGTGAGAGGAGGGCGGCCGTGGAGGCAGTGGCCGAGGTAGTCTTGAATCATGAGAGGAGGGCGGCCGTGGAGGCAGTGGCCGAGGTTGTCTTCATTGTGACAGGAGGGCGGCCGTGGAGGCAGCGGCCGAGGTTGTCTTGAATCGTGAGAGGAGGGCGGCCGTGGAGGCGGCGGCCGAGGTAGTCTTGAATCGTGAGAGGAGGGCGGCCGTGGAGGCAGCGGCCGAGGTTGTCTTGAATCGTGAGAGGAGGGCAGCCGTGGAGGCGGCGGCCGAGGTTGTGTTGTATAGTGAGAGGAGGTCGGCCATGGAGGCAGCGGACGAGGTAGTCTTGAATCTTGAGAGGAGGGCGGCCGTGGAGGCAGCGGCCGAGGTTGTCTTCATTGTGACAGGAGGGCGGCCATGGAGGCAGCGGCCGAGGTTGTCTTCATTGTGACAGGAGGGCGGCCGTGGAGGCAGCGGCCTAGGTAGTCTTGAATCGTGACAGGAGGGCGGCCATGGAGGCAGTGGCCGAGGTAGTCTTGAATCGTGAGAGGAGGGCGGCCGTGGAGGCAGCGGCCGAGGTTGTCTTCATTGTGATAGGATGGCGGCCGTGGAGGCAGCGGCCGAGGTTGTCTTCATTGTGACAGGAGGTCGGCCGTGGAGGTAGCGGCCGAGGTAGTCTTGAATCGTGAGAGGAGGTCGGCCATGGAGGCAGTGGCCGAGGTAGTCTTGAATCGTGAGAGGAGGGCGGCCGTGGAGGCAGCGGCCGAGGTTGTCTTCATTGTGATAGGAGGGCGGCCGTGGAGGCAGCGGCCGAGGTTGTCTTCATTGTGACAGGAGGGCGGCCGTGGAGGCAGCGGTCGAGGTTGTCTTGAATCGTGAGAGGAGGTCGGCCATGGAGGCAGTGGCCGAGGTAGTCTTGAATCGTGAGAGGAGGGCGGCCGTGGAGGCAGTGGCCGAGTTTGTCTTCAGCGTGAGAGGAGGTCGGCAGTGGAGGCAGAGGCCAATGTTGTCTTCATTGTGACAGGAGGGCGGCCGTGGAGGCATTGGCCGAGGTTGTCTTCATTGTGACTGGAGGGCGGGCGTGGAGGCAGCGGCCGAGGTTGTCTTGAATCGTGAGAGGAAGGCGGCCATGGAGGCAGTGGCCGAGGTTGTCTTGAATTGTGAGAGGAGGGCGGCCATGGAGGCAGTGGCCGAGGTAGTCTTTAATCGTGAGAGGAGGGCGGCCATGGAGGCAGTGGCCGAGGTAGTCTTGAATCGTGAGAGGAGGGCGGCCATGGAGGCAGTGGCCGAGGTAGTCTTGAATCGTGAGAGGAGGGCGGCCGTGGAGGCAGTGGCCGAGGTAGTCTTGAATCGTGAGAGGAGGGCGGCCGTGGAGGCAGTGGCCGAGGTTGTCTTCATTGTGACAGGAGGGCGGCCGTGGAGGCAGCGGCCGAGGTTGTCTTGAATCGTGAGAGGAGGGCGGCCGTGGAGGCAGTGGCCGAGGTAGTCTTGAATCGTGAGAGGAGGGCGGCCGTGGAGGCAGCGGCCGAGGTTTTCTTCATTGTGACAGGAGGGCGGCCGTGAAGGCAGCGGCCGAGGTTGTCTTGAATCGTGAGAGGAGGGCGGCCGTGGAGGCGGCGGCCGAGGTAGTCTTGAATCGTGAGAGGAGGGCGGCCGTGGAGGCAGCGGCCGAGGTTGTCTTCATTGTGACAGGAGGGCGGCCGTGGAGGCAGCGGCCGATGTTGTCTTGAATCGTGAGAGGAGGGCGGCCGTGGAGGCGGCGGCCGAGGTAGTCTTGAATCGTGAGAGGAGGGCGGCTGTGGAGGCAGCGGCCGAGGTAGTCTTGAATCGTGAGAGGAGGGCGGCCGTGGAGGCAGCGGCCGAGGTTTTCTTCATTGTGACAGGAGGGCGGCCGTGGAGGCAGCGGCCGAGGTTGTCTTGAATCGTGAGAGGAGGGCAGCCGTGGAGGCGGCGGCCGAGGTAGTCTTGAATCGTGAGAGGAGGGCGGCCGTGGAGGCAGCGGCCGAGGTTGTCTTGAATCGTGAGAGGAGGGCAGCCGTGGAGGCGGCGGCCGAGGTTGTGTTGTATCGTGAGAGGAGGGCGGCCATGGAGGCAGCGGCCGAGGTAGTCTTGAATCGTGAGAGGAGGGCGGCCGTGGAGGCAGCGGCCGAGGTTGTCTTCATTGTGACAGGAGGGCGGCCATGGAGGCAGCTGCCGAGGTAGTCTTGAATCGTGAGAGGAGGGCGGCCGTGGAGGCAGTGCCGAGGTTGTCTTCATTGTGATAGGAGGGCGGCCGTGGAGGCAGCGGCCGAGGTTGTCTTCATTGTGACAGGAGGGCGGCCGTGGAGGCAGCGGCCGATGTTGTCTTGAATCGTGAGAGGAGGGCGGCCGTGGAGGCAGTGGCCGAGTTTGTCTTCAGCGTGAGAGGAGGTCGGCAGTGGAGGCAGAGGCCGATGTTGTCTTCATTGTGACAGGAGGGCGGCCGTGGAGGCATTGGCCGAGGTTGTCTTCATTGTGACTGGAGGGCGGGCGTGGAGGCAGCGGCCGAGGTTGTCTTGAATCGTGAGAGGAAGGCGGCCGTGGAGGCAGTGGCCGAGGTTGTCTTGAATCGTGAGAAAAGGGCGGCCATGGAGGCAGTGGCCGAGGTAGTCTTGAATCGTGAGAGGAGGGCGGCCATGGAGGCAGTGGCCGAGGTAGTCTTGAATCGTGAGAGGAGGGCGGCCGTGGAGGCAGTGACCGAGGTAGTCTTGAATCGTGAGAGGAAGGCGGCCGTGAAGGCAGTGGCCGAGGTTGTCTTCATTGTGACAGGAGGGCGGCCGTGGAGGCAGCGGCCGAGGTTGTCTTGAATCGTGAGAGGAGGGCAGCCGTGGAGGCAGTGGCCGAAGTAGTCTTGAATCGTGAGAGGAGGGCGGCCGTGGAGGCAGCGGCCGTGGTTTTCTTCATTGTGACAGGAGGGCGGCTGTGGAGGCAGCGGCCGAGGTTGTCTTGAATCGTGAGAGGAGGGCAGCCGTGGAGGCAGTGGCCGAAGTAGTCTTGAATCGTGAGAGGAGGGCGGCCATGGAGGCAGTGGCCGAGGTAGTCTTGAATCGTGAGAGGAAGGCGGCCGTGAAGGCAGTGGCCGAGGTTGTCTTCATTGTGACAGGAGGGCGGCCGTGGAGGCAGCGGCCGAGGTTGTCTTGAATCGTGAGAGGAGGGCAGCCGTGGAGGCAGTGGCCGAAGTAGTCTTGAATCGTGAGAGGAGGGCGGCCATGGAGGCAGTGGCCGAGGTAGTCTTGAATCGTGAGAGGAGGGCGGCCATGGAGGCAGTGGCCGAGGTAGTCTTGAATCGTGAGAGGAGGGCGGCCGTGGAGGCAGTGGCCGAGGTAGTCTTGAATCGTGAGAGGAGGGCGGCCGTGGAGGCAGTGGCCGAGGTTGTCTTCATTGTGACAGGAGGGCGGCCGTGGAGGCAGCGGCCGAGGTTGTCTTGAATCGTGAGAGGAGGGCGGCCGTGGAGGCAGTGGCCGAGGTAGTCTTGAATCGTGAGAGGAGGGCGGCCGTGGAGGCAGCGGCCGAGGTTTTCTTCATTGTGACAGGAGGGCGGCCGTGAAGGCAGCGGCCGAGGTTGTCTTGAATCGTGAGAGGAGGGCGGCCGTGGAGGCGGCGGCCGAGGTAGTCTTGAATCGTGAGAGGAGGGCGGCCGTGGAGGCAGCGGCCGAGGTTGTCTTCATTGTGACAGGAGGGCGGCCGTGGAGGCAGCGGCCGATGTTGTCTTGAATCGTGAGAGGAGGGCGGCCGTGGAGGCGGCGGCCGAGGTAGTCTTGAATCGTGAGAGGAGGGCGGCTGTGGAGGCAGCGGCCGAGGTAGTCTTGAATCGTGAGAGGAGGGCGGCCGTGGAGGCAGCGGCCGAGGTTTTCTTCATTGTGACAGGAGGGCGGCCGTGGAGGCAGCGGCCGAGGTTGTCTTGAATCGTGAGAGGAGGGCAGCCGTGGAGGCGGCGGCCGAGGTAGTCTTGAATCGTGAGAGGAGGGCGGCCGTGGAGGCAGCGGCCGAGGTTGTCTTGAATCGTGAGAGGAGGGCAGCCGTGGAGGCGGCGGCCGAGGTTGTGTTGTATCGTGAGAGGAGGGCGGCCATGGAGGCAGCGGCCGAGGTAGTCTTGAATCGTGAGAGGAGGGCGGCCGTGGAGGCAGCGGCCGAGGTTGTCTTCATTGTGACAGGAGGGCGGCCATGGAGGCAGCTGCCGAGGTAGTCTTGAATCGTGAGAGGAGGGCGGCCGTGGAGGCAGTGCCGAGGTTGTCTTCATTGTGATAGGAGGGCGGCCGTGGAGGCAGCGGCCGAGGTTGTCTTCATTGTGACAGGAGGGCGGCCGTGGAGGCAGCGGCCGATGTTGTCTTGAATCGTGAGAGGAGGGCGGCCGTGGAGGCGTCCGCCGAGGTAGTCTTGAATCGTGAGAGGAGGGCGGCCATGGAGGCCGCGGCCGAGGTTGTCTTCATTGTGACAGGAGGGCGGCCGTGGAGGCATTGGCCGAGGTTGTCTTCATTGTGACTGGAGGGCGGCCGTGGAGGCGGCGGCCGAGGTTGTGTTGTATCGTGAGAGGAGGGCGGCCATGGAGGCAGCGGCCGAGGTAGTCTTGAATCGTGAGAGGAGGGCGGCCGTGGAGGCAGCGGCCGAGGTTGTCTTCATTGTGACAGGAGGGCGGCCATGGAGGCAGCTGCCGAGGTAGTCTTGAATCGTGAGAGGAGGGCGGCCGTGGAGGCAGTGGCCGAGTTTGTCTTCAGCGTGAGAGGAGGTCGGCAGTGGAGGCAGAGGCCGATGTTGTCTTCATTGTGACAGGAGGGCGGCCGTGGAGGCATTGGCCGAGGTTGTCTTCATTGTGACTGGAGGGCGGGCGTGGAGGCAGCGGCCGAGGTTGTCTTGAATCGTGAGAGGAAGGCGGCCGTGGAGGCAGTGGCCGAGGTTGTCTTGAATCGTGAGAAAAGGGCGGCCATGGAGGCAGTGGCCGAGGTAGTCTTGAATCGTGAGAGGAGGGCGGCCATGGAGGCAGTGGCCGAGGTAGTCTTGAATCGTGAGAGGAGGGCGGCCGTGGAGGCAGTGACCGAGGTAGTCTTGAATCGTGAGAGGAAGGCGGCCGTGAAGGCAGTGGCCGAGGTTGTCTTCATTGTGACAGGAGGGCGGCCGTGGAGGCAGCGGCCGAGGTTGTCTTGAATCGTGAGAGGAGGGCAGCCGTGGAGGCAGTGGCCGAAGTAGTCTTGAATCGTGAGAGGAGGGCGGCCGTGGAGGCAGCGGCCGTGGTTTTCTTCATTGTGACAGGAGGGCGGCCGTGGAGGCAGCGGCCGAGGTTGTCTTGAATCGTGAGAGGAGGGCGGCCGTGGAGGCGGCGGCCGAGGTAGTCTTGAATCGTGAGAGGAGGGCGGCCGTGGAGGCAGCGGCCGAGGTTGTCTTCATTGTGACAGGAGGGCGGCCGTGGAGGCAGCGGCCGATGTTGTCTTGAATCGTGAGAGGAGGGCGGCCGTGGAGGCAGCGGCCGAGGTTGTCTTCATTGGGACAGGAGGGCCGCCGTGGAGGCATTGGCCGAGGTTTTCTTCATTGTGACTGGAGGGCGGCCGTGGAGGCATCGGCCGAGGTTGTCTTGAATCGTGAGAGGAGGGCGGCCATGGAGGCAGTGGCCGAGGTAGTCTTGAATCGTGAGAGGAGGGCGGCCGTGGAGGCAGTGGCCGAGTTTGTCTTCATTGTGACAGGAGGGCGGCCGTGGAGGCATTGGCCGAGGTTGTCTTCATTGCGACAGGAGGGCGGCCGTGGAGGCATTGGCCGAGGTTGTCTTCATTGTGACTGGAGGGCGGCCGTGGAGGCATTGGCCGAGGTTGTCTTCATTGCGACAGGAGGGCGGCCGTGGAGGCATTGGCCGAGGTTGTCTTCATTGTGACTGGAGGGCGGCCGTGGAGGCAGTGGCCGAGGTAGTCTTGAATCGAGAGAGGAGGGCGGCCGTGGAGGCAGTGGCCGAGTTTGTCTTCAGCGTGAGAGGAGGTCGGCAGTGGAGGCAGAGGCCGATGTTGTCTTCATTGTGACAGGAGGGCGGCCGTGGAGGCATTGGCCGAGGTTGTCTTCATTGTGACTGGAGGGCGTCCGTGGAGGCAGCGGCCGAGGTTGTCTTGAATCGTGAGAGGAAGGCGGCCATGGAGGCAGTGGCCGAGGTTGTCTTGAATCGTGAGAAAAGGGCGGCCATGGAGGCAGTGGCCGAGGTAGTCTTGAATCGTGAGAGGAGGGCGGCCATGGAGGCAGTGGCCGAGGTAGTCTTGAATCGTGAGAGGAGGGCGGCCGTGGAGGCAGTGGCCGAGGTTGTCTTCATTGTGACAGGAGGGTGGCCGTGGAGGCAGCGGCCGAGGTTTTCTTCATTGTGACAGGAGGGCGGCCGTGGAGGCAGCGGCCGAGGTTGTCTTGAATCGTGAGAGGAGGGCAGCCGTGGAGGCGGCGGCCGAGGTAGTCTTGAATCGTGAGAGGAGGGCGGCCTTGGAGGCAGCGGCCGAGGTTGTCTTGAATCGTGAGAGGAGGGCAGCCGTGGAGGCGGCGGCCGAGGTTGTGTTGTATCGTGAGAGGAGGGCGGCCATGGAGGCAGCGGCCGAGGTAGTCTTGAATCGTGAGAGGAGGGCGGCCGTGGAGGCAGCGGCCGAGGTTGTCTTGAATCGTGAGAGGAGGGCGGCCGTGGAGGCAGCGGCCGAGGTTGTCTTCATTGTGACAGGAGGACGGCCGTGGAGGCAGCGCCCGAGGTTGTATTGAATCGTGAGAGGAGGGCGGCCATGGAGGCAGCGGCCGAAGTAGTCTTGAATCGTGAGAGGAGGGCGGCCGTGGAGGCAGCGGCCGAGGTTGTCTTCATTGTGACAGGAGGGCGGCCGTGGAGGCAGCGGCCGAGGTTGTGTTGCATCGTGAGAGAAGGGCGGCCGTGGAGGCAGCGGCCGAGGTTGTCTTCACCGTGAGAGGAGGTCGGCAGTGGAGGCAGAGGCCGAGGTTGTGTTGTATCGTGAGAGGACGGCGGCCGTGGAGGCAGCGGCCGAGGTTGTCTTCATTGTGACAGGAGGGCGGCCGTGGAGGCAGCGGCCGAGGTTGTCTTGAATCGTGAGAGGAGGGCGGCCATGGAGGCAGTGGCCGAGGTAGTTTTGAATCGTGAGAGGAGGGCGGCCGTGGAGGCAGCGGCCGATGTTGTCTTGAATCGTGAGAGGAGGGCGGCCGTGGAGGCGGCGGCCGAGGTAGTCTTGAATCGTGAGAGGAGGGCGGCCGTGGAGGCAGCGGCCGAGGTTGTCTTCATTGTGACAGGAGGGCGGCGGTGGAGGCAGCGGCCGATGTTGTCTTGAATCGTGAGAGGAGGGCGGCTGTGGAGGCGGCGGCCAAGGCAGTCTTGAATCGTGAGAGGAGGGCGGCCATGGAGGCCGCGGCCGAGGTTGTCTTCATTGTGACAGGAGGGCGGCCGTGGAGGCATTGGCCGAGGTTGTCTTCATTGTGACTGGAGGGCGGCCGTGGAGGCAGCGGCCGAGGTTGTCTTGAATCGTGAGAGGAGGTCGGCCATGGAGGCAGTGGCCGAGGTAGTCTTGAATCGAGAGAGGAGGGCGGCCGTGGAGGCAGTGGCCGAGTTTGTCTTCAGCGTGAGAGGAGGTCGGCAGTGGAGGCAGAGGCCGATGTTGACTTCATTGTGACAGGAGGGCGGCCGTGGAGGCATTGGCCGAGGTTGTCTTCATTGTGACTGGAGGGCGGCCGTGGAGGCAGCGGCCGAGGTTGTCTTGAATCGTGAGAGGAAGGCGGCCATGGAGGCAGTGGCCGAGGTTGGCTTGAATCGTGAGAAAAGGGCGGCCATGGAGGCAGTGGCCGAGGTAGTCTTGAATCGTGAGAGGAGGGCGGCCATGGAGGCAGTGGCCGAGGTAGTCTTGAATCGTGAGAGGAGGGCGGCCGTGGAGGCAGTGGCCGAGGTTGTCTTCATTGTGACAGGAGGGCGGCCGTGGAGGCAGCGGCCGAGGTTTTCTTCATTGTGACAAGAGGGCGGCCGTGGAGGCAGCGGCCGAGGTTGTCTTGAATCGTGAGAGGAGGGCAGCCGTGGAGGCGGCGGCCGAGGTAGTCTTGAATCGTGAGAGGAGGGCGGCCGTGGAGGCAGCTGCCAAGGTTGTCTTGAATCGTGAGAGGAGGGCAGCCGTGGAGGCGGCGGCCGAGGTAGTCTTGAATCGTGAGAGGAGGGCGGCCGTGGAGGCAGCGGCCGAGGTTGTCTTCATTGTGACAGGAGGGCGGCCGTGGAGGCAGCGGCCGAGGTTGTCTTGAATTGTGAGAGGAGGTCGGCCATGGAGGCAGCGGCCGAGGTTGTCTTGAATCGTGAGAGGAGGGCGGCCGTGGTGGCGGCGGCCGAGGTAGTCTTGAATCGTGAGAGGAGGGCGGCCGTGGAGGCAGCGGCCGAGGTTGTCTTCATTGTGACAGGAGGGCGGCCGTGGAGGCAGCGGCCGAGGTTGTCTTGAATTGTGAGAGGAGGTCGGCCATGGAGGCAGTGGCCGAGGTAGTCTTGAATCGTGAGAGGAGGGCGGCCGTGGAGGCAGTGGCCGAGTTTGTCTTCAGCGTGAGAGGAGGTCGGCAGTGGAGGCAGAGGCCGATGTTGTCTTCATTGTGACAGGAGGGCGGCCGTGGAGGCATTGGCCGAGGTTGTCTTCATTGTGACTGGAGGGCGGCCGTGGAGGCAGCGGCCGAGGTTGTCTTGAATCGTGAGAGGAAGGCGGCCATGGAGGCAGTGGCCGAGGTAGTCTTGAATCGTGAGAGGAGGGCGGCCGTAGAGGCAGCGGCCGAGGTTGTCTTCATTGTGACAGGAGGGCGGCCGTGGAGGCAGCGGCCGATGTTGTCTTGAATCGTGAGAGGAGGGCGGCCGTGGAGGCGGCGGCCGAGGTAGTCTTGAATCGTGAGAGGAGGGCGGCTGTGGAGGCAGCGGCCGAGGTAGTCTTGAATCGTGAGAGGAGGGCGGCCGTGGAGGCAGCGGCCGAGGTTGTCTTCATTGTGACAGGAGGGCGGCCGTGGAGGCAGCGGCCGATGTTGTCTTGAATCGTGAGAGGAGGGCGGCCGTGGAGGCGGCGGCCGAGGTAGTCTTGAATCGTGAGAGGAGGGCGGCTGTGGAGGCAGCGGCCGAGGTAGTCTTGAATCGTGAGAGGAGGGCGGCAGTGGAGGCATTGGCCGAGGTTGTCTTCATTGTGACAGGAGGGCGGCCGTGGAGGCAGCGGCCGAGGTTGTCTTGAATCGTGAGAGGAGGGCGGCCGTGGAGGCGGCGGCCGAGGTAGTCTTGAATCGTGAGAGGAGGGCGGCTATGGAGGCAGCGGCCGAGGTAGTCTTGAATCGTGAGAGGAGGGCGGCCGTGGAGGCAGCGGCCGAGGTTTTCTTCATTGTGACAGGAGGGCGGCCGTGGAGGCAGCGGCCGAGGTTGTCTTGAATCGTGAGAGGAGGGCAGCCGTGGAGGCGGCGGCCGAGGTAGTCTTGAATCGTGAGAGGAGGGCGGCCGTGGAGGCAGCGGCCGAGGTTGTCTTGAATCGTGAGAGGAGGGCAGCCGTGGAGGCGGCGGCCGAGGTTGTGTTGTATCGTGAGAGGAGGGCGGCCATGGAGGCAGCGGCCGAGGTAGTCTTGAATCGTGAGAGGAGGGCGGCCGTGGAGGCAGCGGCCGAGGTTGTCTTCATTGTGACAGGAGGGCGGCCATGGAGGCAGCGGCCGAGGTAGTCTTGAATCGTGAGAGGAGGGCGGCCGTGGAGGCAGCGGCCGAGGTTGTCTTCATTGTGATAGGAGGGCGGCCGTGGAGGCAGCGGCCGAGGTTGTCTTCATTGTGACAGGAGGGCGGCCGTGGAGGCAGCGGCCGAGGTAGTCTTGAATCGTGAGAGGAGGTCGGCCATGGAGGCAGTGGCCGAGGTAGTCTTGAATCGTGAGAGGAGGGCGGCCGTGGAGGCAGCGGCCGAGGTAGTCTTGAATCGTGAGAGGAGGGCGGCCGTGGAGGCAGCGGCCGAGGTTGTCTTCATTGTGACAGGAGGGCGGCCATGGAGGCAGCGGCCGAGGTAGTCTTGAATCGTGAGAGGAGGGCGGCCGTGGAGGCAGCGGCCGAGGTTGTCTTCATTGTGATCGGAGGGCGGCCGTGGAGGAAGCGGCCGAGGTTGTCTTCATTGTGACAGGAGGGCGGCCGTGGAGGCAGCGGCCGAGGTAGTCTTGAATCGTGAGAGGAGGTCGGCCATGGAGGCAGTGGCCGAGGTAGTCTTGAATCGTGAGAGGAGGGCGGCCATGGAGGCAGCGGCCGAGGTTGTCTTCATTGTGATAGGAGGGCGGCCGTGGAGGCAGCGGCCGAGGTTGTCTTCATTGTGACAGGAGGGCGGCCGTGGAGGCAGCGGCCGAGGTAGTCTTGAATCGTGAGAGGAGGGCGGCCATGGAGGCAGTGGCCGAGGTAGTCTTGAATCGTGAGAGGAGGGCGGCCGTGGAGGCAGTGGCCGAGTTTGTCTTCAGCGTGAGAGGAGGTCGGCAGTGGAGGCAGAGGCCGATGTTGTCTTCATTGTGACAGGAGGGCGGCCGTGGAGGCATTGGCCGAGGTTGTCTTCATTGTGACTGGAGGGCGGCCGTGGAGGCAGCGGCCGAGGTTGTCTTGAATCGTGAGAGGAAGGCGGCCATGGAGGCAGTGGCCGAGGTTGTCTTGAATCGTGAGAGGAGGGCGGCCATGGAGGCAGTGGCCGAGGTAGTCTTGAATCGTGAGAGGAGGGCGGCCATGGAGGCAGTGGCCGAGGTAGTCTTGAATCGTGAGAGGAGGGCGGCCGTGGAGGCAGTGGCCGAGGTAGTCTTGAATCATGAGAGGAGGGCGGCCGTGGAGGCAGTGGCCGAGGTTTTCTTCATTGTGACAGGAGGGCGGCCGTGGAGGCAGCGGCCGAGGTTGTCTTGAATCGTGAGAGGAGGGCAGCCGTGGAGGCGGCGGCCGAGGTAGTCTTGAATCGTGAGAGGAGGGCGGCCGTGGAGGCAGCGGCCGAGGTTGTCTTGAATCGTGAGAGGAGGGCAGCCGTGGAGGCGGCGGCCGAGGTTGTGTTGTATCGTGAGAGGAGGTCGGCCATGGAGGCAGCGGACGAGGTAGTCTTGAATCTTGAGAGGAGGGCGGCCGTGGAGGCAGCGGCCGAGGTTGTCTTCATTGTGACAGGAGGGCGGCCATGGAGGCAGCGGCCGAGGTTGTCTTCATTGTGACAGGAGGGCGGCCGTGGAGGCAGCGGCCGAGGTAGTCTTGAATCGTGAGAGGAGGTCGGCCATGGAGGCAGTGGCCGAGGTAGTCTTGAATCGTGAGAGGAGGGCGGCCGTGGAGGCAGCGGCCGAGGTAGTCATGAATCGTGAGAGGAGGGCGGCCGTGGAGGCAGCGGCCGAGGTTGTCTTCATTGTGACAGGAGGGCGGCCATGGAGGCAGCGGCCGAGGTAGTCTTGAATCGTGAGAGGAGGGCGGCCGTGGAGGCAGTGGCCGAGGTTGTCTTCATTGTGATAGGATGGCGGCCGTGGAGGCAGCGGCCGAGGTTGTCTTCATTGTGACAGGAGGTCGGCCGTGGAGGTAGCGGCCGAGGTAGTCTTGAATCGTGAGAGGAGGTCGGCCATGGAGGCAGTGGCCGAGGTAGTCTTGAATCGTGAGAGGAGGGCGGCCGTGGAGGCAGCGGCCGAGGTTTTCTTCATTGTGATAGGAGGGCGGCCGTGGAGGCAGCGGCCGAGGTTGTCTTCATTGTGACAGGAGGGCGGCCGTGGAGGCAGCGGTCGAGGTTGTCTTGAATCGTGAGAGGAGGGCGGCCGTGGAGGCAGTGGCCGAGTTTGTCTTCAGCGTGAGAGGAGGTCGGCAGTGGAGGCAGAGGCCAATGTTGTCTTCATTGTGACAGGAGGGCGGCCGTGGAGGCATTGGCCGAGGTTGTCTTCATTGTGACTGGAGGGCGGCCGTGGAGGCAGCGGCCGAGGTTGTCTTGAATCGTGAGAGGAAGGCGGCCATGGAGGCAGTGGCCGAGGTTGTCTTGAATTGTGAGAGGAGGGCGGCCATGGAGGCAGTGGCCGAGGTAGTCTTTAATCGTGAGAGGAGGGCGGCCATGGAGGCAGTGGCCGAGGTAGTCTTGAATCGTGAGAGGAGGGCGGCCATGGAGGCAGTGGCCGAGGTAGTCTTGAATCGTGAGAGGAGGGCGGCCGTGGAGGCAGTGGCCGAGGTAGTCTTGAATCGTGAGAGGAGGGCGGCCGTGGAGGCAGTGGCCGAGGTTGTCTTCATTGTGACAGGAGGGCGGCCGTGGAGGCAGCGGCCGAGGTTGTCTTGAATCGTGAGAGGAGGGCGGCCGTGGAGGCAGTGGCCGAGGTAGTCTTGAATCGTGAGAGGAGGGCGGCCGTGGAGGCAGCGGCCGAGGTTTTCTTCATTGTGACAGGAGGGCGGCCGTGAAGGCAGCGGCCGAGGTTGTCTTGAATCGTGAGAGGAGGGCGGCCGTGGAGGCGGCGGCCGAGGTAGTCTTGAATCGTGAGAGGAGGGCGGCCGTGGAGGCAGCGGCCGAGGTTGTCTTCATTGTGACAGGAGGGCGGCCGTGGAGGCAGCGGCCGATGTTGTCTTGAATCGTGAGAGGAGGGCGGCCGTGGAGGCGGCGGCCGAGGTAGTCTTGAATCGTGAGAGGAGGGCGGCTGTGGAGGCAGCGGCCGAGGTAGTCTTGAATCGTGAGAGGAGGGCGGCCGTGGAGGCAGCGGCCGAGGTTTTCTTCATTGTGACAGGAGGGCGGCCGTGGAGGCAGCGGCCGAGGTTGTCTTGAATCGTGAGAGGAGGGCAGCCGTGGAGGCGGCGGCCGAGGTAGTCTTGAATCGTGAGAGGAGGGCGGCCGTGGAGGCAGCGGCCGAGGTTGTCTTGAATCGTGAGAGGAGGGCAGCCGTGGAGGCGGCGGCCGAGGTTTTGTTGTATCGTGAGAGGAGGGCGGCCATGGAGGCAGCGGCCGAGGTAGTCTTGAATCGTGAGAGGAGGGCGGCCGTGGAGGCAGCGGCCGAGGTTGTCTTCATTGTGACAGGAGGGCGGCCATGGAGGCAGCTGCCGAGGTAGTCTTGAATCGTGAGAGGAGGGCGGCCGTGGAGGCAGTGCCGAGGTTGTCTTCATTGTGATAGTAGGGCGGCCGTGGAGGCAGCGGCCGAGGTTGTCTTCATTGTGACAGGAGGGCGGCCGTGGAGGCAGCGGCCGATGTTGTCTTGAATCGTGAGAGGAGGGCGGCCGTGGAGGCAGTGGCCGAGGTAGTCTTGAATCGTGAGAGGAGGGCGGCCGTGGAGGCAGCGGCCGAGGTTGTCTTGAATCGTGAGAGGAGGGCGGCCGTGGAGGCGGCGGCCGAGGTAGTCTTGAATCGTGAGAGGAGGGCGGCCGTGGAGGCAGCGGCCGAGGTTGTCTTCATTGTGACAGGAGGGCGGCCGTGGAGGCAGCGGCCGATGTTGTCTTGAATCGTGAGAGGAGGGCGGCCGTGGAGGCGGCGGCCGAGGTAGTCTTGAATCGTGAGAGGAGGGCGGCTGTGGAGGCAGCGGCCGAGGTAGTCTTGAATCG
This sequence comes from Vespertilio murinus, assembly GCA_963924515.1. Taxonomy (NCBI): domain Eukaryota; kingdom Metazoa; phylum Chordata; class Mammalia; order Chiroptera; family Vespertilionidae; genus Vespertilio; species Vespertilio murinus. The sequence goes on along the minus strand of OZ004720.1, from coordinate 20,622,854 downwards.
TGAGAGGAGGGCGGCCGTGGAGGCAGCGGCCGAGGTTTTCTTCATTGTGACAGGAGGGCGGCCGTGGAGGCAGCGGCCGAGGTTGTCTTGAATCGTGAGAGGAGGGCAGCCGTGGAGGCGGCGGCCGAGGTAGTCTTGAATCGTGAGAGGAGGGCGGCCGTGGAGGCAGCGGCCGAGGTTGTCTTGAATCGTGAGAGGAGGGCAGCCGTGGAGGCGGCGGCCGAGGTTGTGCTGTATCGTGAGAGGAGGGCGGCCATGGAGGCAGCGGCCGAGGTAGTCTTGAATCGTGAGAGGAGGGCGGCCGTGGAGGCAGCGGCCGAGGTTGTCTTCATTGTGACAGGAGGGCGGCCATGGAGGCAGCTGCCGAGGTAGTCTTGAATCGTGAGAGGAGGGCGGCCGTGGAGGCAGTGCCGAGGTTGTCTTCATTGTGATAGTAGGGCGGCCGTGGAGGCAGCGGCCGAGGTTGTCTTCATTGTGACAGGAGGGCGGCCGTGGAGGCAGCGGCCGATGTTGTCTTGAATCGTGAGAGGAGGGCGGCCGTGGAGGCGTCGGCCGAGGTAGTCTTGAATCGTGAGAGGAGGGCGGCCATGGAGGCCGCGGCCGAGGTTGTCTTCATTGTGACAGGAGGGCGGCCGTGGAGTCATTGGCCGAGGTTGTCTTCATTGTGACTGGAGGGCGGCCGTGGAGGCGGCGGCCGAGGTTGTCTTCATTGTGACAGGAGGGCGGCCATGGAGGCAGCTGCCGAGGTAGTCTTGAATCGTGAGAGGAGGGCGGCCGTGGAGGCAGTGGCCGAGTTTGTCTTCAGCGTGAGAGGAGGTCGGCAGTGGAGGCAGAGGCCGATGTTGTCTTCATTGTGACAGGAGGGCGGCCGTGGAGGCATTGGCCGAGGTTGTCTTCATTGTGACTGGAGGGCGGGCGTGGAGGCAGCGGCCGAGGTTGTCTTGAATCGTGAGAGGAAGGCGGCCGTGGAGGCAGTGGCCGAGGTTGTCTTGAATCGTGAGAAAAGGGCGGCCATGGAGGCAGTGGCCGAGGTAGTCTTGAATCGTGAGAGGAGGGCGGCAATGGAGGCAGTGGCCGAGGTAGTCTTGAATCGTGAGAGGAGGGCGGCCGTGGAGGCAGTGACCGAGGTAGTCTTGAATCGTGAGAGGAAGGCGGCCGTGGAGGCAGTGGCCGAGGTTGTCTTCATTGTGACAGGAGGGCGGCCGTGGAGGCAGCGGCCGAGGTTGTCTTGAATCGTGAGAGGAGGGCAGCCGTGGAGGCAGTGGCCGAGGTAGTCTTGAATCGTGAGAGGAGGGCGGCCGTGGAGGCAGCGGCCGAGGTTTTCTTCATTGTGACAGGAGGGCGGCCGTGGAGGCAGCGGCCGAGGTTGTCTTGAATCGTGAGAGGAGGGCGGCCGTGGAGGCGGCGGCCGAGGTAGTCTTGAATCGTGAGAGGAGGGCGGCCGTGGAGGCAGCGGCCGAGGTTGTCTTCATTGTGACAGGAGGGCGGCCGTGGAGGCAGCGGCCGATGTTGTCTTGAATCGTGAGAGGAGGGCGGCCGTGGAGGCGGCGGCCGAGGTAGTCTTGAATCGTGAGAGGAGGGCGGCCGTGGAGGCAGCGGCCGAGGTTGTCTTCATTGGGACAGGAGGGCCGCCGTGGAGGCATTGGCCGAGGTTTTCTTCATTGTGACTGGAGGGCGGCCGTGGAGGCAGCGGCCGAGGTTGTCTTGAATCGTGAGAGGAGGGCGGCCATGGAGGCAGTGGCCGAGGTAGTCTTGAATCGTGAGAGGAGGGCGGCCGTGGAGGCAGTGGCCGAGTTTGTCTTCATTGTGACAGGAGGGCGGCCGTGGAGGCATTGGCCGAGGTTGTCTTCATTGCGACAGGAGGGCGGCCGTGGAGGCATTGGCTGAGGTTGTCTTCATTGTGACTGGAGGGCGGCCGTGGAGGCATTGGCCGAGGTTGTCTTCATTGCGACAGGAGGGCGGCCGTGGAGGCATTGGCCGAGGTTGTCTTCATTGTGACTGGAGGGCGGCCTTGGAGGCAGCGGCCGAGGTTGTCTTGAATCGTGAGAGGAGGGCGGCCATGGAGGCAGCGGCCCAGGTAGTCTTGAATCGTGAGAGGAGGGCGGCCGTGGAGGCAGCGGCCGAGGTTGTCTTCATTGTGACAGGAGGGCGGCCGTGGAGGCAGCGGCCGAGGTAGTCTTGAATCGTGAGAGGAGGGCGGCCTTCGAGGCAGCGGCCGAGGTTGTCTTGAATCGTGAGAGGAGGGCGGCCATGGAGGCAGTGGCCGAGGTAGTCTTGAATCGTGAGAGGAGGGAGGCCGTGGAGGCAACGGCCGAGGTTGTGTTGTATCGTGAGAGGAGGGCGGCCATGGAGGCAGCGGCCGAGGTAGTCTTGAATCGTGAGAGGAGGGCGGCCGTGGAGGCAGCGGCCGAGGTTGTCTTCATTGTGACAGGAGGGCGGCCGTGGAGGCAGCGGCCGAGGTTGTCTTGAATCGTGAGAGGAGGGCGGCCGTGGAGGCAGTGGCCGAGGTAGTCTTGAATCGTGAGAGGAGGGCGGCCGTGGAGGCAGCAGCCGAGGTTTTCTTCATTGTGACAGGAGGGCGGCCGTGGAGGCAGCGGCCGAGGTTGTCTTGAATCGTGAGAGGAGGGCGGCCGTGGAGGCGGCGGCCGAGGTAGTCTTGAATCGTGAGAGGAGGGCGGCCGTGGAGGCAGCGGCCGAGGTTGTCTTCATTGTGACAGGAGAGCGGCCGTGGAGGCAGCGGCCGATGTTGTCTTGAATCGTGAGAGGAGGGCGGCCGTGGAGGCGGCGGCCGAGGTAGTCTTGAATCGTGAGAGGAGGGCGGCCGTGGAGGCAGCGGCCGAGGTTGTCTTCATTGGGACAGGAGGGCGGCCGTGGAGGCATTGGCCGAGGTTTTCTTCATTGTGACTGGAGGGCGGCCGTGGAGGCAGCGGCCGAGGTTGTCTTGAATCGTGAGAGGAGGGCGGCCATGGAGGCAGTGGCCGAGGTAGTCTTGAATCGTGAGAGGGGGGCGGCCGTGGAGGCAGTGGCCGAGTTTGTCTTCATTGTGACAGGAGGGCGGCCGTGGAGGCATTGGCCGAGGTTGTCTTCATTGCGACAGGAGGGCGGCCGTGGAGGCATTGGCCGAGGTTGTCTTCATTGCGACAGGAGGGCGGCCGTGGAGGCATTAGCCGAAGTTGTCTTCATTGTGACTGGAGGGCGGCCGTGGAGGCAGCGGCCGAGGTTGTCTTGAATCGTGAGAGGAGGGCGGCCGTGGAGGCGGCGGCCGAGGTAGTCTTGAATCGTGAGAGGAGGGCGGCCGTGGAGGCAGCGGCCGAGGTTGTCTTCATTGGGACAGGAGGGCCGCCGTGGAGGCATTGGCCGAGGTTTTCTTCATTGTGACTGGAGGGCGGCCGTGGAGGCAGCGGCCGAGGTTGTCTTGAATCGTGAGAGGAGGGCGGCCATGGAGGCAGTGGCCGAGGTAGTCTTGAATCGTGAGAGGAGGGCGGCCGTGGAGGCAGTGGCCGAGTTTGTCTTCATTGTGACAGGAGGGCGGCCGTGGAGGCATTGGCCGAGGTTGTCTTCATTGCGACAGGAGGGCGGCCGTGGAGGCATTGGCCGAGGTTGTCTTCATTGTGACTGGAGGGCGGCCGTGGAGGCATTGGCCGAGGTTGTCTTCATTGCGACAGGAGGGCGGCCGTGGAGGCATTGGCCGAGGTTGTCTTCATTGTGACTGGAGGGCGGCCGTGGAGGCAGCGGCCGAGGTTGTCTTGAATCGTGAGAGGAGGGCGGCCATGGAGGCAGCGGCCGAGGTTGTCTTGAATCGTGAGAGGAGGGCGGCCTTGGAGGCAACGGCCGAGGTTGTGCTGTATCGTGAGAGGAGGGCGGCCATGGAGGCAGCGGCCGAGGTAGTCTTGAATCGTGAGAGGAGGGGGGCCGTGGAGGCAGCGGCCGAGGTTGTCTTCATTGTGACAGGAGGGCGGCCGTGGAGGCAGCGGCCGAGGTAGTCTTGAATCGTGAGAGGAGGGCGGCCGTGGAGGCAGCGGCCGAGGTTGTCTTCATTGTGACAGGAGGGCAGCCATGGAGGCAGCTGCCGAGGTAGTCTTGAATCGTGAGAGGAGGGCGGCCGTGGAGGCAGTGCCGAGGTTGTCTTCATTGTGATAGGAGGGCGGCCGTGGAGGCAGCGGCCGAGGTTGTCTTCATTGTGACAGGAGGGCGGCCGTGGAGGCAGCGGCCGATGTTGTCTTGAATTGTGAGAGGAGGGCGGCCGTGGAGGCGTCGGCCGAGGTAGTCTTGAATCGTTAGAGGAGGGCGGCCGTGGAGGCGGGGGCCGAGGTAGTCTTGAATCGTGAGAGGAGGGCGGCCATGGAGGCCGCGGCCGAGGTTGTCTTCATTGTGACAGGAGGGCGGCCGTGGAGGCATTGGCCGAGGTTGTCTTCATTGTGACTGGAGGGCGGCCGTGGAGGCGGCGGCCGAGGTTGTGTTGTATCGTGAGAGGAGGGCGGCCATGGAGGCAGCGGCCGACGTAGTCTTGAATCGTGAGAGGAGGGCGGCCGTGGAGGCAGCGGCCGAGGTTGTCTTCATTGTGACAGGAGGGCGGCCATGGAGGCAGCTGCCGAGGTAGTCTTGAATCGTGAGAGGAGGGCGGCCGTGGAGGCAGTGGCCGAGTTTGTCTTCAGCGTGAGAGGAGGTCGGCAGTGGAGGCAGAGGCCGATGTTGTCTTCATTGTGACAGGAGGGCGGCCGTGGAGGCAATGGCCGAGGTTGTCTTCATTGTGACTGGAGGGCGGGCGTGGAGGCAGCGGCCGAGGTTGTCTTGAATCGTGAGAGGAAGGCGGCCGTGGAGGCAGTGGCCGAGGTTGTCTTGAATCGTGAGAAAAGGGCGGCCATGGAGGCAGTGGCCGAGGTAGTCTTGAATCGTGAGAGGAGGGCGGCCATGGAGGCAGTGGCCGAGGTAGTCTTGAATCGTGAGAGGAGGGCGGCCGTGGAGGCAGTGACCGAGGTAGTCTTGAATCGTGAGAGGAAGGCGGCCGTGGAGGCAGTGGCCGAGGTTGTCTTCATTGTGACAGGAGGGCGGCCGTGGAGGCAGCGGCCGAGGTTGTCTTGAATCATGAGAGGAGGGCAGCCGTGGAGGCAGTGGCCGAGGTAGTCTTGAATCGTGAGAGGAGGGCGGCCGTGGAGGCAGCGGCCGAGGTTTTCTTCATTGTGACAGGAGGGCGGCCGTGGAGGCGGCGGCCGAGGTAGTCTTGAATCGTGAGAGGAGGGCGGCCGTGGAGGCAGCGGCCGAGGTAGTCTTGAATCGTGAGAGGAGGGCGGCCGTGGAGGCAGCGGCCGAGGTAGTCTTGAATCGTGAGAGGAGGGCGGCCTTGGAGGCAGCGGCCGAGGTTGTCTTGAATCGTGAGAGGAGGGCAGCCATGGAGGCAGTGGCCGAGGTAGTCTTGAATCGTGAGAGGAGGGCGGCCGTGGAGGCAGTGGCCGAGGTAGTCTTGAATCGTGAGAGGAGGGCGGCCGTGGAGGCAGCGGCCGAGGTTGTCTTCATTGTGACAGGAGGGCGGCCGTGGAGGCAGCGGCCGAGGTTGTCTTGAATCGTGAGAGGAGGGCGGCCGTGGAGGCAGCGGCCGAGGTTGTCTTCATTGTGACAGGAGGGCGGCCATGGAGGCAGCGGCCGAGGTAGTCTTGAATCGTGAGAGGAGGGCGGCCGTGGAGGCAGCGGCCGAGGTTGTCTTCATTGTGATAGGAGGGCGGCCGTGGAGGCAGCGGCCGAGGTTGTCTTCATTGTGACAGGAGGGCGGCCGTGGAGGCAGCGGCCGAGGTTGTCTTGAATCGTGAGAGGAGGGCGGCCATGGAGGCAGTGGCCGAGGTAGTCTTGAATCGTGAGAGGAGGGCGGCCGTGGAGGCAGCGGCCGATGTTGTCTTGAATCCTGAGAGGAGGGCGGCCGTGGAGGCGGCGGCCGAGGTAGTCTTGAATCGTGAGAGGAGGGCGGCCGTGGAGGCAGTGGCCGAGGTAGTCTAGAATCGTGAGAGGAGGGCGGCCGTGGAGGCAGCGGCCGAGGTTTTCTTCATTGTGACAGGAGGGCGGCCGTGGAGGCAGCGGCCGAGGTAGTCTTGAATCGTGAGAGGAGGGCGGCCATGGAGGCAGCGGCCGAGGTTGTCTTCATTGTGACAGGAGGGCGGCCGTGGAGGCATTGGCCGAGGTTGTCTTCATTGTGACTGGAGGGCGGCCATGGAGGCAGCGGCCGAGGTCGTCTTGAATCGTGAGAGGAGGGCGGCCATGGAGGCAGTGGCCGAGGTAGTCTTGAATCGTGAGAGGAGGGCGGCCTTGGAGGCAGTGGCCGAGTTTGTCTTCCGCGTGAGAGGAGGTCGGCAGTGGAGGCAGAGGCCGATGTTGTCTTCATTGTGACAGGAGGGCGGCCGTGGAGGCATTGGCCGAGGTTGTCTTCATTGTGACTGGAGGGCGGCCATGGAGGCAGCGGCCGAGGTTGTCTTGAATCGTGAGAGGAGGGCGGCCATGGAGGCGGCGGCCGAGGTTGTGTTGTATCGTGAGAGGAGGGCGGCCATGGAGGCAGCGGCCGAGGTAGTCTTGAATCTTAAGAGGACTGCGGCCGTGGAGGCAGCGGCCGAGTTTGTCTTCATTGTGACAGGAGGTCAGCCGTGGAGGCAGCGGCCGAGGTTGTGTTGCATCGTGAGAGGAGGGCTGTCGAGGAGGCAGTGGCCGAGGTTGTCTTCATTGTGACAGGAGGGCGGCCGTGGAGGCATTGGCCTAGGTTGTCTTCATTGTGACAGGAGGGCGGCCGTGGAGGCAGCGGCCGAGGTTGTCTTGAATCGTGAGATGAGGGCGGCCGTGGAGGCGGCGGCCGAGGTAGTCTTGAATCGTGAGAGGAGGGCGGCCGTAGAGGCAGTGGCCGAGGTTGTCTTGAATCGTGAGAGGAGGGCGGCCATGGAGGCAGCGGCCGAGGTAGTCTTGAATCTTGAGAGGAGGGCGGCCGTGGAGGCAGCGGCTGAGGTTGTCTTCATTGTGACAGGAGGGCGGCCGGGGAGGCAGCGGCCGAGGTTGTCTTGAATCGTGAGAGGAGGGCGGCCGTGGAGGCGGCGGCCGAGGTAGTCTTGAATCGTGAGAGGAGGGCGGCCGTGGAGGCAGCGGCCGAGGTTGTCTTCATTGTGAGAGGAGGGCGGCCGTGGAGGCATTGGCCGAGGTTGTCTTCATTGTGACAGGAGGGCGGCCATGGAGGCAGTGGCCGAGGTAGTCTTGAATCGTGAGAGGGCGGCCGTGGAGGCAGTGGCCGAGGTTGTCTTCAGCGTGAGAGGAGGTCGGCAGTGGAGGCAGAGGCCGATGTTGTGTTGCATCGTGAGAGGAGGGCGGCCGTGGAGGCAGCGGCCGAGGTTGTCTTCATTGTGACAGGAGGGCGGCCGTGGAGGCAGCGGCCGAGGTTGTCTTGAATCGTGAGAGGAGGGCGGCCATGGAGGCAGCGGCCGAGGTAGTCTTGAATCTTGAGAGGAGGGCGGCCGTGGAGGCAGCGACCGAGGTTGTCTTCATTGTGACAGGAGGTTGGCCGTGGAGGCAGCGGCCGAGGTTGTGTTGCATCGTGAGATAACGGCGGACGTGGAGGCAGAGGCCTAGGTTGTGTTGCATCGTGAGAGGAGGGCTGCCGAGGAGGCAGCGGCCGAGGTTGTCTTCATTGTGACAGGAGGTTGGCCGTGGAGGCAGCGGCCGAGGTTGTGTTGCATCGTGAGAGAAGGGCGGCCTCGGAGGCAGCGGCCGAGGTTGTCTTCAGCGTGAGAGGAGGTCGGCAGTGGAGGCAGAGGCCGAGGTTGTGTTGCATCGTGAGAGGAGGGCTGCCGAGGAGGCAGCAGCCAAGGTTGTCTTCATTGTGACAGGAGGTTGGCTGTGGAGGCAGCGGCCGAGGTAGTCTTGAATCGTGAGAGGAGGGGTGCCGAGGAGGCAGCGTCCGAGGTTGTCTTCATTGTGACAGGAGGGCGGCCGTGGAGGCATTGGCCGAGGTTGTCTTCATTGTGACAGGAGGGCGGCCGTGGAGGCAGCGGCCGAGGTTGTCTTGAATCGTGAGAGGAGGGCGGCCATGGAGGCAGCGGCCGAGGTTGTCTTCATTGTGACAGGAGGTTGGCCCTGGAGGCAGCGGCCGAGGTTGTGTTGCATCGTGAGAGGAGGGCGGCCGTGGAGGCAGCGGCCGAGGTAGTCTTGAATTGTGATAGGAGGGCTGAGTGTAGGCAGCGGCCGAGGTTGTCTTCATTGTGACAGGAGGTTGGCCGTGGAGGCAGCGGCCGAGGTTGTGTTGCATCGTGAGATAAGGGCGGACGTGGAGGCAGAGGCCTAGGTTGTGTTGCATCGTGAGAGGAGGGCTGCCGAGGAGGCAGCGGCCGAGGTTGTCTTCATTGTGACAGGAGGTTGGCCGTGGAGGCAGCGGCCGAGGTTGTGTTGCATCGTGAGAGGAGGGCGGCCGTGGAGGTAGCGGCCGAGGTAGTCTTGAATCGTGAGAGGTTGGCTGCGTGTAGGCAGCGGCCGAGGTTGTCTTCATTGTGACAGGAGGTTGGCCGTGGAGGCAGCGGCCGAGGTTGTGTTGCATCGTGAGAGGAGGGCGGCCGTGGAGACAGCGGCCGAGGTAGTCTTGAATCGTGATAGTAGGGCTGCGTGTAGGCAGCGGCCGAGGTTGTCTTCATTGTGACAGGAGGTTGGCCGTGGAGGCAGCGGCCGAGGTTGTGTTGCATCGTGAGATAAGGGCGGACGTGGAGGCAGAGGCCTAGGTTGTGTTGCATCGTGAGAGGAGGGCTGCCGAGGAGGCAGCAGCCGAAGTGGTCTTCATTGTGACAGGAGGTTGGCCGTGGAGGCAGCGGCCGAGGTTGTGTTGCATCATGAGAGGAGGGCGGCCGTGGAGGCAGCGGCCGAGGTAGTCTTGAATCGTGAGAGGAGGGCTGCGTGTAGGCAGCGGCCGAGGTTGTCTTCATTGTGACAGGAGGTTGGCCGTGGAAGCAGCGGCCGAGGTTGTGTTGCATCGTGAGATAAGGGCGGCCGTGGAGGCAGAGGCCTAGGTTGTGTTGCATCGTGAGAGGAGGGCTGCCGAGGAGGCAGCGGCCGAGGTGGTCTTCATTGTGACAGGAGGTCGGCCGTGGAGGCAGCGGCCGAGGTTGTGTTGCATCGTGAGAGGAGGGCTGTCGAGGAGGCAGTTGCGAGGTTGTCTTCATTGTGACAGGAGGTTGGCCGTGGAGGCAGCGGCCGAGGTTGTGTTGCATCGTGAGAGGAGGGCGGCCGTGGAGGCAGCGGCCGAGGTTGTCTTCAGCGTGAGAGCAGGTCGGCAGTGGAGGCAGAGGCCGAGGTTGTCTTGAATCGTGAAAGGAGGGCGGCCATGGAGGCAGCGGCCGAGGTTGTGTTGCATAGTGAGAGGAGGGCTGCCGTGGAGGCAGCGGCCGAGGTTGTGTTGCATCGTGAGAGGAGGGCGGCCGTGGAGGCAGCGGCCGAGGTTGTGTTGCATCGTGAGAGGAGGGCGGCTGTGGAGGCAGCGGCCGAGGTTGTCTTCAGCGTGAGAGGAGGTCGGCAGTGGAGGAAGAGGCCGAGGTTGTGTTGCATTGTGAGAGGAGGGCTGCCGTGGAGGCAGCAGCCCAGGTTGTCTTCATTGTGACTGGAGGTTGGCCGTGGAGGCAGCGGCCGAGGTTGTGTTGCATCGTGAGAGGACGGCTGCCGAGGAGGCAGCGGCCGAGGTTGTCTTCATTGTGACAGGAGGTTGGCCGTGGAGGCAGCGGCCGAGGTTGTGTTGCATCGTGAGAGGAGGGCGGCTGTGGAGGCAGCGGCCGAGGTTGTCTTCAGCGTGAGAGGAGGTCGGCAGTGGAGGAAGAGGCCGAGGTTGTGTTGTATTGTGAGAGGAGGGCGGCCGTGGAGGCAGCAGCCCAGGTTGTCTTCATTGTGACTGGAGGTTGGCCGTGGAGGCAGCGGCCGAGGTTGTGTTGCATCGTGAGAGAAGGGCGGCCTTGGAGGCAGCGGCCGAGGTTGTCTTCAGCGTGAGAGGAGGTCGGCAGTGGAGGCAGAGGCCGAGGTTGTGTTGCATCGTGAGAGGAGGGCTGCCGAGGAGGCAGCGGCCGAGGTTGTCTTCATTGTGACAGGAGGTTGGCCGTGGAGGCAGCGGCCGAGGTTGTGTTGCATCGTGAGAGGAGGGCGGCCGTGGAGGCAGCGGCCGAGGTTGTGTTGCATCGTGAGAGGAGGGCGGCCGTGGAGGCAGCGGCCGAGGTAGTCTTGAATCTTAAGAGGACTGCGGCCGTGGAGGCAGCGGCCGAGTTTGTCTTCATTGTGACAGGAGGTCAGCCGTGGAGGCAGCGGCCGAGGTTGTGTTGCATCGTGAGAGGAGGGCTGCCGAGGAGGCAGCGGCCGAGGTTGTCTTCATTGTGACAGGAGGTTGGCCGTGGAGGCAGTGGCCGAGGTTATGTTGCATCGTGAGAGCAGGGCGGCCGTGGAGGCAGCGGCCGAGGTTGTCTTCAGCGTGAGAGGAGGTCGGCAGTGGAGGCAGAGGCCGATGTTGTGTTGCATCGTGAGAGGAGGGCGGCCGTGGAGGCCGCGCCCGAGGTTGTGTTGCATAGTGAGAGGAGGGCGGCCGTGGAGGCAGCGACCGAGGTTGTCTTGAATCGTGAGAGGAGGGCGGCCGTGGAGGCAGCGGCCGAGGTTGTGTTGCATAGTGAGAGGAGGGCTGCCGTGGAGGCAGCGGCCGAGGTAGTCTTGAATCATAAGAGGAGGGCGGCGGTGGAGGCAGCGGCCGAGATTGTCTTCATTGTGACAGGAGGTTGGCCGTGGAGGCAGCGGCCGAGGTTGTGTTGCATCGTGAGAGGAGGGCTGCCGAGGAGGTAGCAGCCGAGGTTGTTTTCATTGTGACAGGAGGTTGGCCGTGGAGGCAGCGGCCGAGGTTGTGTTGCATCGTGAGAGACGGGCGGCCGTGGAGGCAGCGGCCGAGGTTGTCTTGAATCGTGAGAGGAGGGCGGCCATGGAGGCAGCGGCCGAGGTTGTGTTGCATCTTGAGAGGAGGGCTGCATGTTGGCAGCGGCCGAGGTTGTCTTGAATCGTGAGAGGAGGGTGGCCATGGAGGCAGCGGCCGAGGTTGTGTTGCATCTTGAGAGGAGGGCTGCGTGTTGGCAGCGGCCGAGGTTGTCTTGAATCGTGAGAGGAGGGCGGCCATGGAGGCAGCGGCCGAGGTTGTGTTGCATCGTGAGAGGAGGGCGGCCGTGGAGTCAGCGGCCGAGGTTGTCTTCATTGTGACAGGCGGTTGGCTGTGGAGGCAGCGGCCGAGGTTGTGTTGCATTGTGAGAGGAGGGCGGCCGTGGAGGCAGCGGCCGAGGTTGTCTTGAATCGTGAGAGGAGGGCTGCGTGTAGGCAGCTGCCGAGGTTGTCTTGAATCGTGAGAGGAGGGCGGCCATGGAGGCAGCGGCCGAGGTTGTGTTGCATCGTGAGAGGAGGGCGGCCGTGGAGGCAGTGGCCGAGGTTGTCTTCATTGTGCCTGGAGGTTGGACGTGGAGGCAGCGGCCGAGGTTGTGTTGCATCGTGAGAGGAGGGCGGCCGTGGAGGCTGCGGCTGAGGTTGTCTTGAATCTTGAGAGGAGGGCGGCCATGGAGGCAGCGGCCGAGGTTGTGTTGCTTCGTGAGAGGAGGGCGGCCGTGGAGGCAGCGGCCGAGGTTGTCTTCATTGTGACAGCAGGTTGGCCGTGGAGGCAGCGTCGAGGTTGTGTTGCATCGTGAGAGCAGGGCAGCTGTGGAGGCAGCGGCGGAGGTTGTCTTCATCGTGAGCGGAGGGCGGCCGTTTAGGCAGAGGCGGCGGCCCATATTGTCTTCATTAATAGAGGTGGGCGGCCGAGGCGGCGGCTGCCCGGATTGTCTTGGATTGTACCAGGTGGGCGGCCGTGGCGGCGGCGGCCCAGGTTGTCTTCATTGATAGTGGTGGGTGGCCGTGGTGGCGGTGGCTGAGGTTGTCTTGCCTTGTGAGAGGAGGGTGGCCGTGTCGTCGGTGGTCCAGGTTGTCTTACATTATGAGAGTAGGGCGGCGGTGGCCGAGGTTTTCTTCCATTGTAAGAGGAGGGTGGCTGTGGCGGCGGTGGCCGCGGTTGTCTTGCATCGTGAGAGGAGTGTGGCCTTGGAGGCCTTGGCCGCGGTTGTCTTGCATTGTGAGAGGATGGCGGCCTTGGCGGCGGCGGCCCAGGTTGTCTTAATTGTAAGTGGTAGGAGGCCGTGGCGGTGGTGGTCCAGGTTGTCTTACATTATGAGAGGAGGGCGGAGGTGGCCGAGGTTGTCTTCCCCAGCCCTCCTCTCAGACCGAGAATGCAGGCCCTGCCTGTGCCTGCACCTGTGCTCCTGCTGGTTCCTCTGTGCTCCAGCCCGGGGCTTCTCTGAGGTCCTATGCCATGGCTAGGGCTGTGCCCCTGGGCCTGCTGAGGTTTGGGGGTTGCTCTTGGGAAACTCTTGTTACTGGATCTAGATTGCAGCGTTGGTGTGCACAAGGCTGCCTGTCAGGAAACAGCATCCCCCCGCCCCGGCATTTTAGGAAGAATGAGGGTTCTCATGGTCACCCACCTGCGTTCCGGGCCTAGCCGTTGTCCGGAGGTGAGCCGCGAGCACCAGGGCCTGAGGCAGGGGAGCCTCGGACCCCTGGGTGTCCAGTGGGGCTGCTGCTCAATGGGCTCAGTTCCTGCCTTTATTTTTGGGGCCGTCGGTTACCTTCCAGACGATATCAGGCTTCCTCATCGCACAGGAACCCACCTTACGCTTGCTAATGATGACCCCTTAGTAGAATGCCCATGACCAACAGCCCCGTCTATGTGACTAGGCATGCATTGATGGTAATGGTTAAGAGGTAAGCAATGGATAAATCATCCTCTAACACGAAGTACAGAATAGATTCATTAAAATGGAAAAAAATCTATGAATAAGTAATGATTTGTATCATAAAACATTGTGATTTTTGTGTGTGTTTTTCCCATACATGAAGCAAACCGAGTTAGTTCCCAGATAACAGCCAGTGCAATAGTGGGTTGGGGAGAAAGAATACTGTGTGCATTTTAATATTAGTGAACTCCCACAGGGAGAAAGAATTGGGTACACGACGGTGAGTCTAATAGAAGCACCTGAAGTCCATGGAGAATGACTTAATATTTTCCAACTCAAGTTATCCTGTTGTGTGTGTGTTTGCGTGTGTGTGTGTGTGTGTGTGTGTAGAATAAAAACTAAAAGCATTCACCAGACTGCCAACAACAGGCCAGCAGTGCTCCGTGCTCCCCTGAGACCCCCATGAACTTTAGGAACCTCCTGCAGCCTCTCAATCACCGAACGTGGGAAACCCTGGGACCCCCGAGCCCGGCACCTAGAGCACAGGGAGGGGTCCGTGAACTCCACCTCCCGTGTCCAAACGTCATGGCATCAGACGTCACGCCCGTGACGCCCAGCCCCTTCCCTGCAGGTCCCTGGCGTCACGTGCAGAATGAAACCTGGAGCCTGTGGCGACAGAAACAGACCTGCGTGCCCTCCCCTTCCACCCCCTTTACCGCCTTGTTTCCCACCACGGCCCCCCTTCTGCGCAGGGCCCCCCCTCCCCTCCTGCTGTGCTCACACGCCCACGGGTGACCGGGGGGGGGGCAGCACTCACTGCTCCTCCCACGGAGCCCCGGGGCTCTGCTCAGAGGCCTCCTCTCCAGGGAGGCCTCAGTGAGCCTCGGTGCCAGCGAGCTGCCATCTTGCTCTTTCAGTCCCTCCGGGGGCAGCAACTGGGACCCCTTGTCTGTCTCACCCCCAAAGACACACGTAAGGTGACGTGGGGAAGAGGAGACGTGCGATAACAGAGGGAGTGACGCAAGGAAGGGCCATTGGGTTGTCGCTGTCACTAAAAGGTTCTGTGCCGGCCCCAGTATATCTATGAAGGAGACGCCTGCAGCCGAGGCTTCCCGGACTGCAGGCCAGCTCTTCCCCAGCACGGACCCTGAGGGCTGACGGTCCCCACACTTACCGTGTTCGCCCACCGTCCAGATCTGGGCAAGGGGACACCTTGGAACCTCCCAGCCACAAGGGTTTGATGTGCTACCGTATTTTTCGGACCATAAGACGCACGTTTTCGTCACCAAATAGTGGGAGGAAAAGTGCCTGCGTCTTATGGTCCGAATAGAAGAAGTGCCTGCGTCTTCATGAATTCTGACTCTAGCGAAGAAGAGTTCTTGGGGTTTTCAGAAGACTAGAGTACTCAAACCTTTGTCTTTATGTGTTAATGACAGTGATAATGGTTCTCAATGCCACTGTTGACTGCTGTTCAGTTTATATGGTTCAAATATTATTCTGTTATACTTTATTAAATATCTTATTACACTATTTGGTTCAGAATATTTTTTTTTTCCTATTTTTCTCCTCTAAAAACCAGGTGCGTCTTATGGTCGGGTGCGTCTTATGGTGCGAAAAATACGGTACATCGATCGTTATGGTCACCCACAAATCGCAGACTCACAGGCGGGCGGACCATGTTCCCAGACCATCTCTCACCGAACACCCAGCAGTGCCCGAGGAAGCGTGGTCTGCACAAGCACTGCCCTTCTGGGTTCCCCTAGGGGGTCTTACCTGTGTGCCCGCTGACCACACTCAGGGAGAGCGCCGAGGAGGAGGCGGCGGAGGAGGATGGGAGGTTCCGAGGTAGGAGGAGAGCAGCAGGACTCCGGTTTGCAGAGGCTGTTAAAGAAGCATCGTTTGTTATTTGTGAGTGATTAACATGTCGTCATCTCATAAAGCTGTTAGCAAAACAGGAACACGCACAAAGGAATGGCATAACGTGGTCTTTGGGATACAGGACCAATGCTATCAGTTTTGCAAGCGTCTAGATCAAAAATTATTTTCTTGGAAGGCCTCTCCTGCTGGCTCACTTTGGTAGGGAGGTCCACTGCCAGGAGGTCCAGGAGCCATAGAAGTGGGACATCCTGCAGCTGATGGCAGATACCGACCCAAGGGGCAGCATCAGGACTTGCCGAGCCTGGTGAGGACGGTGACCCCTTGACCTTTCTCATGGCCCAACGGAAGGCCGGCCTCCCGGGCCGTGCCAGCAGCGATGTTTTCTTCGCCTCAGGCCTCAGTTCCAGCAGCAGCCCCGGGCAGACACCGTGAGCGCAGCCGATGCCCTGTCCCGCGGTGCCCGGCCTCATGAGGCACGCTCCACAGGCCATGTCCTCTGAGGGGGGATTCAGGCCACCGTGCTCAAAAACAGGCACAGCGCGTAGCCATTGCAAGGTGAAGGTTCAGAGAAGGCAAAAACCGTTTTCTCTACCTTTGAGGCCCAACCTTCTGATAATCCGTGCTGAGCGTTCCTAGCGAGGCCTGTTGCCTCAGTGCCCAGAACATGACCCACCCAGTGTCTCCTAGCTGATCGATAGCTCCCCTGCCACTGGCCTACAGGGTTCGATTTCGGTCAAGGGGACGCACCTTGGTTGCAGGCTCCTCTCCAGTCTGGACCCTGGTCGGGGCTTGTGCAGGAGGCAACCAATCAATGTGTTTCTCACACATTGATAGTTCTGTCTTTCCCTCTCTCTTCCACTCTCCCTAAGAAGCACACGGTCCACAGTAATCCTCGCCCCATGTGTTAGTCACAATCGTAATGAGCACACTTGAAATACTTACTGAGTGTGGTAGGCCGCCTTCAAAACACTTTACTTTGCCCTAACTGGTTTGGCTCAGTGGGCTGAATGGTCCCATTTTTGATCCTGGTCAAGGGCATGTCCTTGGTTTCCAGGCACATCCCCAGTAGCGGGTGTGCAGGAGGCAGCGGATCGATGCTTCTCTCTCATCGATGTTTCTAACTCTCTATCCCTCTCCCTTCCTCTCTGTAAAAAGTCAATAATGTATTTTAAAAAACAAAACACTTATTTTATGTGGCTCAACCTTCTAAGAAGCTCATAAAACAGGTGCACAGTTCATCCGTCATTTGGTAGGCAGTCAAGAAATAAGCTTAAGGTCACGATGCGATTAAGCCACAAAGCCAGGATTGGATCCCGGCAGCCTGAGTCAAACCCCGTGTCTTTCAGCATCGTCCCTTGTATAAACATCACAAATACAGACATCCCACGAGTGCCCACTATGTCTCTGCACACTTCCAATGGGACCAGGAACTGAGGCTGACCGAGACTAGAATTGGGATGGACTGTTTGTTCTATGAGTAAACAAGGATGCAGTGGGAGAACATCCAAGATGGCGGCCTAGGCAGTCTCCTAAGCTGCCGCCTCATCAACAATTTAATTAAAAAAACAACTAAAATCAAAAAGGACTTCACCAAAATGTCAGGAAAGCTGGCGGAGTGGAATAGCTACAACTAGAAAGAAAGAGAGAGGCTCACGGATCGGACTGGGAGCCGAAAAGCACTGAGGTAGGGAGACGCTCGCGCACGCGGCCGCCGAATACCTGCCTGGCGGTGGGAGGGGAGGAATCCCCGATTGCACGGAACCCTTTCCGACTGCACTGAACCCCGACCCCGGCTGAAATTCCGTGGTCCCAGGCTCATACGGGTGGAGTCTGGACTGCAGAGAAAGGCACCCAGAGACTCAGAGACTCAGAGACCGGGGACCGGGAGTCGCAGTCGCAGCCGGCAGGGTCTACAGACTCGCGCGCGTGAGCAAGTACGCGCTGAGGTCTGACCTCCTCCCCTCCGGAGCGGAAGGAGCCAGAAGCTCCAGGTCTGACCGTGGAGGCTGCCGCCGCCTCTCTGTACAAGGTGGCAGCCTCTCCGTAGCGGAAGGAGTCAGAAGCTCCAGTCTGACCACGGAGGCTGCCGCTGCCTCTATGTACAAGATGGCGGCCTCTCTGTAGCGGAAGGAGTCAGAAGCTCCAGACTACAGAGACCAGCCCAAGTCCGGGTGAGCCCCTGCGGCACCCACGCTCTTGCTTGGGGAACCTGGGCCGGTCAGGCGGAAACTCAGGCGAGCGCACAAGGGCAGGGCAGAAGCCAAGACTGTCAGTTCAGCCCTGAGACTCCGCCCCATCCAAGCTGAGCAGAGGCTTCTGCAGTTTTTCAAGTCTGATCCTGTAAGACTATCTCCAATACAGAAGTTATCCCAGAGTAGACACAGCTGATACCCACATCCAATTGGCCTGAAGGTCAATTCACAACAATAGAGACTTAGCTACAACAAAGCTGTGCACGCAGTCCACAAAGGGGATCACCAAGAGTGTCTACCTCAGGTAACTGAGGAGGTTGATCCACTGTGCTATATAGGACACCAAACACACAAAGCCATCCTACCAACTCTGAAAAATAGTGATAATGCCGAGACAAGGAAACAGATCTCAAACAAAAGAGATGGAGGATATAGAGTTCAGAACTACGGTTCTAAGGTTATGCAACAATATCCTAGAAAAGCTCGATAAACTCCATGAGACCCAACTAAAAAGTATAGATAAACTGACTAAATTGGAAAATATTATGCAGAGATCCAACAGCAGAATGGAAGAACACAAGAATCAGATCAAAGAGCCAAAAGACACTCCGCTGGAGAAGGAAGAAGAAAAGAGGATCCAGAAAGTTGAAGATAGTGTAAGGAGCCTCTGGGACAACTGCAAGCGCACCAACATCAGAATTATGGGGGTGCCAGAAGAAGAGGGAGTGCAAAATACTGAAAACATATTTGAAGAAATAATATCAGAAAACTTCCCTCACCTGGTGAAAGAAATAGACTTACAAGTACAGGAAGCCTATAGAACCCCAAACAAGAGGAATCCAAAGAAAAATTCTTCTCGACACATCATCATCAATATGCCAAGGGTAAAAGACAAAAAGAGGATCTTACAAGCAGCAAGAGAAAAGCAGTTGGTTACCTATAAGGGAGCACCCATACGACTATCAGCTGATTTCTCAACAGAAACCATGCAGGCCAGAAGGGAGTGGCAAGAAATATTCAAAGTGATGAATAGGGAGAACCTACAACCAAGATTACTGTATCCAGCAAAGTTATCATTCAGAATTGAAGGGCAGATAAAGAGCTTCACAGATAAGAAAAAGCTAAAGGAGTTCATCACCACCAAACCAGTATTATATGAAATGCTGAAAGGTATTACTTAAGAAGAGGAAGAAGGTCAAGTGAATTAAAAATCTCAGGAATAGAATAAACTGGTGAATATAATAGAATTAGGGGCAAAGAAAGGGAGTGGATAGATAATTATCAGGGTGAAGGGGTGTGGGGTGCAGAAAGAGACTGGATTAAAATTGTATAACCTATGGATGAGGACAAGGATGGGGGAGGGGGTAAGGGCAGAGGGTGGGGTGGGAATCGGGTGGAAGGGAGCTATGGGGGAGAAAAAGGAGAAACAATTGTAATAATCTGAGCAATAAAGATTTATTAAAAAAAAAAAAAAAAAAAAAAAAAAAAAAAAAAAAGGATGCAGTGGCTATCCTAGTAGAATAAGCATTGACGTCGTTCTCGCTCGGGCAGAGAAATGCTTCCTGATTTTCACTTACCTCTTCAATGCCTCCTCACAAAAAGGTGGGAGGAGGAGAACCACGCACAAGCTGGCCGGCGGCGATTTCTACCTCTGGCTTCCATGACGATGCAGTCATCCTCGGTGGGAAGAGAGTTCATAGGAGGATTCATTGGCTGTGAGAGAAACATAATCATGTAAGCATATATATTTTAAATCAGAATCTCCATTGTAGTGGAGTTGTTTTGTTCATTTCCGGGGCCATTCATTGGTTTCCCCAAACAAAATCCATCTTTTTCGCCTTACTGTGCCAATGCTTAATGACTTTAAGAACATACCAATAAATCAACTCTTTGTCTGTAATCTACCAGAACATGGTATCTATGTGATGAAATATAACTTTTTAAAGAGAATTCCAATGTAAACGGTTTAACCGTTGTTTAATGAAATATACAGTATAATCGACTACATTCCGCAGGCTGCACTCTACGTCCTGGGTGCTGTCACTTCGAGATGTCTCCTTCTATCGGCTATGAGCCCATGGAAGACTTCCACCCAACCCTCACTCCCAGAATCCAGGGCAGCATGCATGTCTTGTACACTCACCGTGTCAGCTTCTTACATGTGAACTGGACTGACCAGGGAGACATTATGAGTGCAACACTTCAACAGAACAGAATGGAGGGGGCCTTACCGAAAGACTAGCTCTTTTTCCTCCAGGATGTGCCCCCGAGGCAGTCTCCGATGAAGCTAGGGGAACACAGAACAGCGGTCAGCACACGGGTGGCTGCTCACCATGAGTTCCTCAGGGAGCTCTGCTTGCTGTGGACAAGGGGCCATGGTGTGGGGAGAGGGCTGGGGACCAAGTACGGATAAGCCACTGCTGGGTCATCCTACCGGGTGGGAAAGATGGCAGGAAGAAGAGAAGTAAAGGTATGAGTTGAGAAATCCTTTTTATTAATGTATTTTGATTGATTTCAGAGAGGAAGAGAGAGGGACAGAGAGAGATAGATGCCTCAATGATGAGAATCATTGATTGGCTGCCTCCTGCACGCCCCCCACTGGGGATGGAGCATGCAACCAGTGCATGATGTGCCCTGACCAGGAATCGAACCCTGACCTCCTGGTTCACAGATTGATGCTCAACCACAGAGCTACCCCAGCTGGGCTGAAAAATCTTGTTATAGGTATTTCCTTACACATGGGAAATGGAATGTGTGGCAGTTATTGAAAGTGCATCAAGTTAATGATGGAATTCCCACAGTACCTTCTGCCCATTGATCCATAGGGTAGACCTGGATCGTTTGCCAGTAGAAATTCTTATGCACAGACTCGATATCGTTTTCCTCTGGAGCTTTTCCTATAGGAAAATCCACCAGGAGAGATGGTGAGAAAGGCATTCACACCACACAGAGCTATGAACACCTTGCTGGTGAAAGGCCAGAGGAAAAGCATGAGTCATTGTCAGTTCAATCTTTAGCACCCGTTGCTTAAGGGGTTCCCAGAAGTGCCATCTGGGTCAACGTTGGACTTTAGAAATATCACGGAGTTTTGTGTGCCGTGTGAACACCTATCAGAGTGAGGGACAAACACTTTATACAGATGAGACCATCTAGAAGGCAGCGAAGCATAACATAGACTCCGGGTGCTGGTGTCTCAGGACCCGGGTTCAAATCCCACACAGAAGCCACAAGAACCTGGGAAAGTTGTGTTAGCCCATGGTCCTCCATTTTCTTCGCTGGTTCCCCATTCTGAGATTTGTCAGCACACAACCAGCAATGTCTCCTGCTGAACACTCAGCACAGAGAGTGGCTGTCAGGACCAGGAGCCAGCTAGATACCACCCAGGCCCATTGGGACACAGCATCCGGGCCTCCAGTGTGACATCAGAATGCAGCTGCTGCGGCTCAGAGCCAGAGTGTCACATTCCAAAGGCCAGGGGCACCCAGCATTCCTCTCCGTCTTTGAGGACAAGATGAATCGAAAAATCTCACAACCCCCCAATACTGTCAATCGTGAGAATTTCAAGTTGAGAAAAAATAAAGCAGACCCATTCATTCTCCCACACAAGCAATTCTCAGACAATTCTTCTTCTCCAGATATCTAAAGATTCCACTTTCAGCAGCCACGGGGGCAAAAGACCCACCACTTCGTCTCCGTCCGCTAACAGTAGTTTCACAAAGACCAATGACTTTTTTATTTTTTAAATCCTCATCTGAGGATATTTTTTCCATTTTAGAGAGCATGGAAGAGAGAGAGGGAAAGACACAGAGAAATATCCATGTGAGAGATACACATTAATTGTTGGCCTCCTGCAGGAGCCCTGACCAGCCCGGGGAGGAGCCTGCAACCGAGGGCCACGCCCTTGACTGAAATTGAATCTGGGACCCTTCGGTCCACAGGCCGAGACTCTATCCATTGGGCCAAACCGGCTAGCTCTCGGCTAGACCAAATGACTTTTAATCTTTTTATCTCAAAGAAGGGCCAGTTCTGTCTCCTCTGTGTCCTGTCGCCCAAAACGAGTTCGCAGGACTCGAGACCCTCCCCTGGGCCTGAGCCCTGTGCTTCCCGTCCCAGCCTGCCAGGCTTCTGTGTCAGAGGGACCCCACCCTCTCCTGGGGGGGCCCCGCCACTTCCGTGGTGAACCGGCCCCATGTTGAGGGCTTGCGATTTGCCAGGCGCGTTTTCAGGCGCAAGGATCCAGTAGTGAACTAGACACTCTGTCCCACAGAGAACAGATTTGTGGGAATTCAGTACTTTTTTTTGTTTTTTTGAAAGAAAGAGGTGGACAGCATGATTTTATTGCAATGCCTTAGCGCAACGTTGGAGGAGCTTAAAATCTTATATTCTAAACCAGTGGTTGGCAAACTCATTCGTCAACAGAGCCAAATATCAACAGTACAACGATCGAAATGTCTTTTGAGAGCCACATTGATTAAACTTATACTTCTTCCAACAGCACTTCATAATAGACTCGCCCAGGCCGTGGTATTTTGTGGAAGAGCCACACTCAAGGGGCCAAAGAGCCGCATGTGCCTTGTGAGCCGCAGTTTGCTGACGACTGCTTTGGGTAGTTAACGGATTAGATGTGCAAAGTCAGAGAAGTTCCTTACTGTGAAACACATGCACTTAAGAGCACACAACTTTAGAAGATTCAGCCCTAGCAGGTTTGGCTCAGTGGCTAGAGCAGGGCTGGGCAAACTACAGCCCGAGGGCCGGATGCAGTGAGTAAAACTATTGAATTAAAAAAAAAAAAAGACTGTACCCTTTTATGTAATGATGTTTACTTTGAATTTCTATTAGTTCACACAAACACTCCATCCATGCTTTTGTTCTGGCCCTCCGGTCCAGTTTGAGAACCCATTTTGGCCCTCGAGTCAAAAAGTTTGCCCGCCCCTGGGCTAGATCATGGGCCTACGGACTGAAGGGTCCCAGGTTCTATCTGGTCAAGGGCAAATGCCCAGTTGCTAGCTTGATATCCCCAATGTGGGGCATGCCAGAGGCAGCCAATCAATGATTCTCTTTCATCATTGATGAAATCAATAAAAACAATTTTTTTTTAAAAAAAGATTCAGACATCTGCTCAAGTTCAGGATTTAAAATTCCTAGGCCCTTGTTCTTTCTATAACAACCAATTTACCTGAAGCCACGCCCACTTGGAATGAATCAGGCAAAGGTGTCAGCAATGCTGTTGGTGAATGCCCTGCCCACACTCAGAGGCCACAAACACGCACAGGGTGGTTCTCTAGTCACAATCAGGTCCTGACACGGTCACGGGCTGTGTGTGTAAAGATGATGGACCCCAGCTTCCTAGAGGAGGAAGCATATCTATGAGAAGTCTTGTATTCTCAGACCCGTGAATCAATGTCACCACGTAGTATTTCACCCGCCCAAATAGGAGTTTTTCTACAACGAGGCAGGTCACCAGCCATAGACAAAGCGTTCTATGAAGGGTGAGAATGGAAACAGCCAGGCATTATTTTAAGATATCCTTAGGGGAGACCTCCCCTCACCCCCCCACTTTTTTTCTTAAAGCTACAAATGTATATAAAACAGTAGGTAATTTTCTATTTATATAAAGTTTTATTGCTCTCGCCTGTGGACACTACCTACTTTTCTCTGTGTCTAACCCTCAGTCCACTTGATTACCCCTCTTTCCCCATCATTTCACCAGCCTATTTTCCCACCTGCCATTGCTTGTTTAAAACACTGGCTACTGGTTGGTAATGACGTAAAAGCACTGCCTTCTCACAGTCGTTACCTCTGTGGAGGTGAATAAGTTGAACGACGAGATAAAGATATCTCTGTAACAGAAGAATGTTTGACAACACGGAAGGCAGAAAAGGTTCGACGTCACCAACCATCACCTAGACACATGTCCTACATGTCCTAAGGACACGAATGGGAAACTATCACAGCAATGGAGGCAACAGGCCCCTATTATCCTGAAAACAATAAACATTCCAGGATGAAACAGAGATCAACACAAGGCCAATTTCCCTTGACTGTGTGAAATGCGTACCTGCCTACACATCTCTGCGGTTCTGGATCCACTTAGGGCTTCTATAATTCATGATTTTAACACATTTTTGAGAAAGAAAAAAAAAAAAACACATACATTTCATGTTTTCCCCATGAGCATTTTTCTAAGAGCTGAGGGTGCCGACCATCGCAGGGCACTAGCTATTTACAATTCTACATGACAGCTGTCGAGAAAGGAATGAGCATCCCGAGAAGACAGGGAGCGAAGTATCGCCTCGCCCATTACAAGGGACAGTGCGCCCTGAGCCCCCCAGGACATACCTCCGAAACACTGACCCATCCCGAGATCTGTCAGCACACAACCAGCAGCGTCTCCCGATAAACACTCAGCCCAGAGAGTGGTCGTCAGGACCAGGCGCCAGCCAGATACCCCTCCCCCCCCAGGCCCATTGTGACAGAGCATCCCAGGATTCCAGTGTGACGTCACAATGCACCCGTGGGCACAGGTGCTGCGGCTCAGAGCCAGAGTGTCACATCCCAAAGGCCAGAGGCACCCGGCATTCCTCTCCGTCTTTGAGGACAATAGGGATTGAAAAATCCCACAGCCCCCCCCCCCCCCAATACAGTCAATCGCGAGAATTTCAAGTTGAGAAAAATAAAGCAGACACATTCATTCTCCCACGTGATTCTCAGACAATTCTTTTCCTCCAGATATCTAAAGATTCCACTCCCAGGAGCTAATGGGGCAAAGAACCCCCACCCCCACCCCCCTGCCCTCCCCCACTTCGTCTGATAACAGTAGTTTCGCAAAGACCAATGATTTTTTTATTTTTTAAATCCTCACCTGAGGATATTTTTTCCATTTTAGAGAGCATGGAAGAGAGAGAGGGAAAGACACAGAGAAATATCCATGTGAGAGAAACACATCAGTTGTTGGCCTCCTGCAGGAGCCCTGACCAGCCCGGGGCGGAGCCTGCAACCGAGGTCCACGCCCTTGACTGAAATTACATCTGGGACCCTTCGGTCCACAGGCCGAGACTCTATCCACTGGGCCAAACCGGCTAGCTCTCGGCTAGACCAAATGACTTTTAATCTTTTTATCTCAAAGAAGGGCCAGTTCTGTCTCCTCTGTGTCCTGTCGCCCAAAACGAGTTCCCAGGACTCGAGACCCTCCCCTGGGCCTGAGCCCGGTGCTTCCCGTCCCAGCCTGCCAGGCTTCTGTGTCAGAGGGACCCCACCCTCTCCTGCGGGGGCCCCGCCACTTCCGTGGTGAACCGGCCCTTGTTGAGGGCTTGCGATTTGCCAGGCGTGTTTTCAGGCGCAAGGATCCAGTAGTGAACTAGACACTCTGTCCCACAGAGAACAGATTTGTGGGAATTCAGTACTTTTTTTTTTTTTTTTGAAAGAAAGAGGTGGACAGCATGATTTTATTGCAATGCTTTAGCGCAACGTTGGAGGAGCTTAAAATCTTATATTCTAAACCCATGGTCCGCAAACTTCGGCTCGCGAGCCACATGCGGCTCTTTGGCCCCTTGAGTTATCTCAAGGGGCCAAAGTTATTTATCTTCCACAAAATACCCCGGCCTGGGTGAGTCTGTGTTGAAGAAGGGGCGTTAGAAGAAGTTTACGTTTAATAAATGTGGCTCTCCAAAGAAATTTCAGTCATTGCACCATTGATATTTGGCTCTGTTGACTCATGCGTTTGCCGACCACTAAACCGATGCAAGCACTGTAGTTGAACTGGCTCCTGAACTGACTTACCCGGCCAAGGAAAGTTAATTTAACGGAATAGAATTTAACGTGGAGACTGAAGAATGTTGGTGTATCTATCTCTCCACCCCCCCCCCGTGCCCCCTTATGGTTAGACATACTGTGAGTCTCCCCCACTCAGCAGAGTCACACAGGACTGACACCTTTGGTGGCCGCACTTACCATTTCCACATCATGGGTGGCAAGGAATGGTGCATGCTGGGACGAAGACAGAGCCCGTCTGTTTCTGAACAGCTGGCTCGGTCCGATGACATTATCACACTCTCTCTCCAAAGCCATTTTAAGACTCAGCACAACGCCAGTTTCTGCACCAGCACAGACGATCCTTCCTGACTTCAGCGCCAACCTCTGCTGTGTGACGTTTGAATCCTTGAAGGTTGCTGTCCCAGTTTGCGAGGGAACTCGATTTTATTTTCCACCCACAGAACTGAGGTCAGAGAGCTGGTTCTGTCAGGATTCAGCAGGAGGGACGGAGGACTGTCCTTGACCGTTCCTAGGTTCTGACTAGTAGGCAGATCTTCCTCTTTGGGGCTGAAGAATGGAGTTCCCTGTCCAATCAATGCGCATACTGCCCCCCCCCCCCCCCCCCGAGGCCACAGGCACCCTCCTGAGAGAATGTTGTACGTAAATGGCCCCCCTGGCAAATAAGAATAATGCAGGCCTCCGTGAATTTCCCCTCCACCCTCACTTTGGGGCTACTTTTTTATTTGGAACATTATCCTAACAGAGCAACTGATGTTTGCTTATCTGTACTTTTTCGTGTTTTTTCTTTTTTTCATGAGCAACTCCTACCCACATTTCTCGTGTAACAGCTTTAGTTCAAATAATCAGTTGCCTTGAGCCTTGCTACTTCCCATGACGAAAGGCAAAAGAACTTTTCGTGGAAACGGATAAAAAATGATGCTGACCCGGGCACTTGGTGTGCCCGCATACCATTTCACCTTTTTATTTTATGTATTCATTTTTAAATATATTGTATTGATTTTTTTTTTTTTTTACAGAGAGGAAAGGAGAGGGATAGAGAGTTAGAAACGTCGATGAGAGAGAATCATCCACCAGCTGCCTCCTGCATACCCCCCGCTGGGGATGTGCCCGCAACCCAGGTGCATGCCCTTGCCCGGAACCAAACCTGGGACCCTTCAGTCCGCAGGCCGATGCTCTATCCACTGAGCCAAACTGGTCAGGGCTCACCTTTTTATTGATGTCAAGGCCAAATCAGGCCCTTTGCCAACAAGTTGCTGTGAGGGCGGATCACAACCCGCCTCTCTCCGGAACACGGTGTGGCTTAAGCTGGCCTCCTTCCCTCCCACTCGGGTCTGCCTTTCCGTCTCAGTCTGCTGGTCGGTGACACCCAGTTTAAGGAGGTGTCACCTCCTCCCTCACTTCCTTGGGTGCAGGCGGTCCCACGCCCCGTGGGCACAGAGCGCTGTCCTCCCTGCCCAGAGACCAGACCTGTCGCTTGGCCCTCCCTGCCCAGCAGTGCCCACACTCCCCAGACCCCTCCCCCCCACCCCCGGGACTCCGTGCCAGGCTCCGGTGGCTCCCAGCTCCCAGCGCACCTGAACCCGGTGCCCCTGCAGGAAGTTGGCGGGAACAGCGTGGGACCTCAGCGCTCTGGCCTCCGGCTATGAGCTCCCCGAGGTGCTTCAGGTGACTGACTCATCGCGCCTGCCTGGGACCAGGGCCCCTTTGGTCCAGCCGCCCTCCTGGACACTCAGATCCGCCTGAGACGCATCGGCCTCCCCCACCCCCCCTTACAAGCTCTTCCCCTCCAGCTTTCTTCCACCGGCACCTTAGTGATGGGTCTGTCCTTTCCCCCAGGGCAGGACAGCCCTGTCCTTCCTGAGCCTGGTGGCCGAGGGGCCTCCACTGGTCACTGAGCCCTGAGCCCACCCCGCCTCCCCGCCTCCCCGCCTCCCCAGGGCCCTGCCCCAGTGCCCAGCTCTGTCGGGCTCCTGAGAGGCTCCTGGGACTGCAGGTCTCTCCCCAACCGGAAGGGGTTGCAGAGGGAGGAAAGAGGTGAGGGGAGGGGGCTGGGCTGGCCGGGAGCCCTGCGTGTGCCCAGCCTCCTGGTGCCCGGGTCCCTCGCCTGCCTGGGGGGACGAGTTCGGGGCCGTCGATCCGGATGAGGCCAGTGCCGTCCCCTCAGCGTTGCTTCTCCTCTTTCCAGCCCGCGTCTCTCAAGGAAAAGAATCCTGAGCGTCTTTTTCCTGCCGTTGATCTCAGCAGGCTTTGCTCCTTGGGCAACATATAAAAAGAAAAAGAACCTTCCTGTCGGGGAAGCTGTCGAGGAGGCTGGGCCTCAGCCACCCCAGAGCAGGTCTGGTGTGGGGGACGGGGATCTCCTTTTCCAGAGAAAAGAGCATCAGAAGCGTGGACAGAGCTGGTGTGTCCTGCTAGCAAGACCGTCTTCCGCTGGGCTTTGGCTGTCTCTCCTCTCTCTGCATCTCTCTCTGTCTCTCTCTCTCTCTCTCTTCTCTCTCTCTTTTCGTCTCTCTATCTCTCTAGTCCAGGGGTGGGCAAACTTTTTGACTCGAGGGCCACAATGGGTTCTTTTTTTTAAAAAAAAAAAAATTTATTGATTTTTTTTTTTTTTTACAGAGAGGACGGGAGAAGGATAGAGATTTAGAAACATCGATGAGAGAGAAACATTGATCAGCTGCCTCTTGCACACACCCCCTACCGGGGATGTGCCCGCAACCAAGGTACATGCCCTTGACCGGAATCGAACCTGGGACCTTTCAGTCCTCAGGCCGACGCTCTATCCACTGAGCCAAGCCAGTTTCGGCCACAATGGGTTCTTAAACAGGACCGGAGGGCCGGAACAAAAGCAACCTGACCATGCTGGCACTCTCATCTCGGGCTGCTGGTGAAGGAGCGGAGGGGAGAGAGCAAGAGAACCCTCCGCTCTTTCAGCTCCGCGGGCCGGATAGAACAGCCGAACGGGCCGGATCCGGCCCGAGGGCCGTAGTTTGCCCACGGCTGCTCTTGTCTCTCTCCATCTCTTTTCATCTCTCTCTCTCTCTCTCTCTCTCTCTCTCTCTCTCTCTCTCTCTCCCTCTCTCTCATCAGGTTTAACTGGTCACATCTGACCCCTCTGGAGTTGAAGGACCGCGCGGTGGGACTTCAGACGCAAAGCACCCCTGAGAGCAACCCGCACTTCACTCTGGAGGGGCACAAGTTCCTGATCTTTGGGGGCTCCATCCACTACTTCCGGGTGCCCCGGGAGTACTGGCGGGACCGCCTCCTGAAGCTGCGGGCCTGCGGCTTCAACACCGTCACCACGTGAGTGCCGCCCTCCCTCCGGGTCCTCGCTGCCCGCTGCCCGCTGCCCGCTGCCCACTGCCCTCGGGGAGAGAGTGTCTGTCTCTGGCTCCTGGGTCAGGAGCCCGGCCGGACCTCCCGATGAGTCCTGTCCAGCCTGAGCCCTTTATGATGAGGGGCCACCCTCATCTGCCTCTCAGACTCACAGTTGTCGTGTGCGCACACGGACACGCACACGCGGAGGAAGGAGGGTATCGAGATGAGCGTCTCGGACCCCTGCAGGGCAGGTGGATGGAGTAAAGGGAGGGCGTCCTGAGGCTTAGTGATGGGACAGGCCTCGTCCTGGTCCCAGCTCCGCCCCCAGCCTTCCCATCGCAGGCCCTGCGGTCGCCTCTGCTAACGGCAGAGAAACCGTCCCCTCCTAGGCCCGGGCGGATGATTCCGTGGGATAGAAACCTTCATCTTAGGTCTATGAAAGATGCCCTCCCAAGGGTGGCACCTACGTGTCCTTCCATGATGGTGGCAACAAGCCACATAAGGCCAGTTGAGTCTTCACCTAGAAACGGGACAGGAAGAACTGTAAGTGTCACAGCACACATTCAGCATGCCGTCGAACGCGAGGATGGGCTAGTGGCCAGTGGTAACGTGTGCTTAGGGTTTACTGGTGGCTGGGCGTTTTCTAAGCATTTTCGCAAAATCGCTTCATCCTCCTGAGTGTGTGCCCTGGGTGATGGACAGTGGATTTCCTGGGCCGGGGAATTGGGGGTGGGGGTGGGGGGAAGCCGAGGCTGAAGGGTCGGCCTGCTGGGGCGGCGCCTCCTCCAGCTGTATTTTATAACTGACGCATGTGCTTTTTGATCATGTCTATGCTCATTCAATTGGCTGCTGAGTTCTCTGTGTTTACTAGATTCAGCCTTTTAATTGTGTCGTTCAACTCTATATCCTACTTTTTTTTTTTTTTTTTTTTTTTTGCTGTTATTATCTTTGGTTCTTAGAGAAGTATTTTAAATCTTCTCATTATGGCTATGGATGTCTCCATTTCTCCTCTCGTTCATTAAACTTCTCCTTTACTCAAGCTATTAATGGTAAGATCACGAGAAGGCAATAATCATTATATTTTCTTTAAAAATATATTTTTTTATTGATTTCAGAGAGGAAGGGAGAAGGAGAGAGACATGGAAACACCAGTGCTGAGAGAGAGTCATTGAGTGGCTGCCTCCTGCACGCCCCACAGCGGGGACTGAGCCCGCAACACGAGCATGTGCCCTGGCCAGGAATCAAACCGTGACTTCCAAGTTTATAGGTGGATGCTCAACCACTGAGCCACACCAGCCGGGCTATTATATTTTCTTGATGAATTGTTCCATTTATTATTATGTTAGGCCTCTGTTAGCATCTATTTATGATTTTTTTTACCTTAAATCCATTTTGCCTGCTATTTAAGATTAATTTCGCCTCGCCTATGTCTTTTTTCCACCTTTTTGTTTCTGACGTTTTCCAGCAGTGTTCTTTTTTAAAAAGTCACTTGTAAGCATCACTTAGCAAAATGTCTTTATCCCATCCTCTCAAGGTGTAGTAATACACTCTACCATGCATATCTGAAGTCTTCAGCCACTTTTTACTCCTACTCACAACAACAGATCTTGAAATACAGTCAATGCTGCCATCACGCAGCACACACGTTCTTAAAAATCTCTACACTGCGCAAAATTGTGTAACAAGAACTATCAGGCTTAACACCAGGGAAGGGCATAATACTCGAAAAGTTTGTTGGTGACACACAAATATAATCACCTAAAAAAAAAAAGCCCCTAGAACAACTTTACACAAGTGCCTTTGGTCCCACAAACTCAGCTCTATGGGGGAGGACCCCGGCGGAGATGTCACTTCCCTTAGTCTATGCCAACATCGTTTCGAAACTCCTCCTCCTCTATTCTTGTTTTGATTAATTCCTAGCAATAACTTACTGGGCATTTGTAGACATTTGTGTTTTTCCCTTCTCTTTACATTTTTAATGATTTTTAAAAATATATATATATTATTGATTTTTTACAGAGAGGAAGGGAGAGAGATAGAGAGTTAGGAGCATTGATCAGCTGCCTCCTGCACACCCCCAACCGGGGATGTGCCCGCAACCAAGGTACATACATGCCCTTGACCGGAATGGAACCCGAGAGACCTTTCAGTCCGCAGGCTGACGCTCTATCCACTGAGCCACACCGGTGTCGGCTCTCTTTACATTTTTAATGGGCGTTACAAAGAATGGGTGGTGAGTGGGATAATGGTTTGCTTCACTAATGCATCCATCCGAGGGATCTAGAATCAGGATTATTGACAGCTTAGCTCACAACCGGGTGGCAGAGAAAGGAAGCACTGTTCATGTAATACAGGTGTAACTGCCATGGGACACTTCAGCTTGCCCCAACATGGTACCTAGGTTTTGGCATGGGCTTGGGAGTGACCTAGGACTGGTTAGGAAAGAAATAAGAAGATGCTTATTGTACTCCCCTCTCTCCTGCCACAGCTATGTCCCCTGGAACCTCCACGAGCCCCAGAGAGGCACATTTGACTTCTCCGGGAACCTGGATCTGGAGTACGTGCTGTTGCTGCTTCTGTGGCCTGGCCTGGCCTGGGCCTGGGGCAGGAAGGGGCTGGCGGGTGTTATTACGGACTATGGTGGCATCTCAGCTCTGCTTGGGTAAGGTGACCAGATGTACCACATTGGCGGGACAGTCCCAATTTTTGGAAAGAATCTTTCCAAAAGTCCCGAATCGGGACTTTTTAAAAATGCCACGGGACACGGGACAAATTGTTAAAAATCGGGACTCTTCCGCCAAAAGCGGAACGAGTGGTCACCTTATGCTCGGGAAGCCTGTTCTCAGGCCCCAGTGCCAGCTCTGCACGGAGACCAGGTGCTCTCCAGCTGGGAGCCTGCTCCTCCCAGGTGCCCCGGCCTCCCCCGAGCCCAGCCTCCTCACTGCAGCCCAGAGGAGCCCGGTCCCCCGCCAGCCCTTCCTGCTCTGCAGTGGGTCCCGCCACCCGTGCTGGGAGGGGGCTGCCCCTGGGGGCAGCAAGGTGGTCGGGTCAGGTTCATGGCGAGGACCCCCGTCCCCTGTCTGACACCCCCTCCTCATGACCCGGTGGCTGTGCAGTGGGTCCTGGGCTGGGAGCTGGTGAGAACCCAGCTGCAGGGCCTCAGGCCTGTGGCCACAGGTGCAGGGTGACGGGGTGGGGGCTCGGGTGGGGGCCCCTCACTCTCCCTGCCTCTGGTTGGGAGGAGGGCAGGCCAGCAGAGGCTCTGCCTGCGGTGTGTGCTGGCTCGTCCCCGTCCCCTGTCCTCAGAGTGGCCGCCGTTGACCTTGCCAGGGCCTTTGTCCGGCTGGCCGCGGAGGTTGGGCTGTGGGTGATCCTGCGTCCAGGCCCCTACATCTGCAGCGAGATCGACCTCGGCGGCCTGCCCAGGTGAGCGGGCTGTGGGGGTGGAGGGCTGTGGCGGTTTGTGTCACTAAAAGTAGAGCTGGAATCTGCCAGCACGGAGCCCGTGTTCTCGGGGAAGGCCTGCGGTGGCCCGGTGAGCTACGGGCATCATCCTTGTCCCGGTCACAGATGCAGGTCCTGGTGCCATGCGCGCCTGGGCGGGGAGAGGCAGCATCGGGGTGGTCGCAGCTCTTCCTTCCTGCCCCGTCTCTGGTCTCTGACCTGGGGTGGAAGGGGCTTCTGACAACCTCTGGACTTGCTCTGCAGACTCCCCCTCACACACACACTTTTCTCTTATTTTGTCAATGGAAGACCATGCTCTCCACTGAGCCGAGAGACCTCAGCCCTCCTCCGTTCCCCCTCCCTCCCCTTTGCCTTCTCTCCCCTGTGCTGCCCGCCTTTAGTGCAGACAGCTGAGTGCCGGGTGAGCACCCAGGCGCATGCTCCCGCTCACGCCACAGCTGCCACGCGTGTGCAGCCCCCGGCTCAGCTCCAGGCGGCGCTGCCCTCCCATGGCTCAGCCAAGGCTCTGTTTCCTCAGGGATGAGCGTGTTCTCCCACCCAGCTCAGGAGCCGCAGAGGCCTGACTGCGTGAAGGAAGGGATAGTTTAGCCAAGCAGGTGTTGCCCGGCTCTGCTCAGTTGGAGACACGGCCCCACCCCAAGGGTGTGGGCCTTGACGGAGCCGCCGCACCTCCTAAGCTGGGAACTGTCACCCGGACGCGTGTCAGTCTGCCAGCCCAGTGGGATGGTCCAGAGAGCGTCTTCCAGGTCCCTTGAGGGCTGCAGGAGATCAGAAGACGTAACGCTGGGCTGGAGGGAGCTCTGGAAGGAGCCGGTGACCTCCCGCCTCCTGCCTTCCCGTCTCAAGCGCTGAGCTTGTCTCCTTTCGCCCCCAGCTGGTTACTGCAGGACCCGAAGCTGAGGCTGAGGACAGCCCACATGGGCTTTGTCCAAGCGGTTGATCGGTACTTTGACCACCTGATTGCCAGAGTGCTTCCACTCCAGGTAAAACGGCCTTCTGACATTTCCTCCCTGAAGTGAGAGGCGTAGAGACAGCTGGTTCTGCGTAGCCACAGAGCAGGCCCGGCCCAGGCTCTGGGAGCCGAAGCGGTCGGTCTTGCATTCTAGACCAGGGGTGGGCAAACTTTTTGACGCGAGGGCTGCCATGGGTTCTTACACTGGACCGGAGGGCCGGAACAAAAGCAACCTGACCACGCTGGCACTCTCATCGTGGGCTGCTGGTGAAGGAGCGGAGGGGAGAGCAAGAGAACCCTCCACTCTGCTCTTTCGGCTCCGCGGGCCCAATAGAACAGCCGAATGGGCGGGATCCGGCCCGAGGGCCGTAGTTTGCCCACGGCTGCTCTAGACCTTCATCTAAGTCCAGCCTTCACATCAGGGCTTCTGGGAGCGCACGCATCACACCGGCCAGGACCCACAGAGCAGAGAGCGTGGGTGTATAATGGCAGTTTTAAATGTACTTGATGTTCTCTAGGCTCACTGCTCTTTCTCCTGCTTATTTCTACTCGTAGGTGAGCGTGGCTCTTTTATTTTTATTTTTTTAAAAATATTTTTATTGATTTTTTTTACATAGAGTAAGGGAGAGGGATAGAGAGTTAGAAACATCAATGAGCGAGAAACATCGATCAGCTGCCTCCTGCACACCCCCTACTAGGGATGCGCCCGCAACCAAGGTACATGCCCTTGACCGGAATCGAACCTGGGACCCTTCAGTCCGCAGGCCGACGCTCTATCCACTGAGCCAAACCGGTCAGGGCAATCTTGGCTGTTTCAAACAGTCACTACACACACATGGCGAAAAGGCTCAAAGCGTACAAAGGAGATTATGGTACATAAAAGTCTCCCCTCCTCTCCTTTCTCAGAGCGATTGTTACCTTTTCAGGAGACAGACAACCAATTGCGCCAGACTTTTGTGTAGATTTCCTACACACATGGAGGCAAATTATTTATGCACACACTTACACATCCATATGTGTGCATGTGTTCTTTTTAAAAAATATATTTTTGATTTTAGAGAGGAAGGGTGAGGGAAAGAGAGAGAGAGAAAGATAGAAACATCAATGATGAGAGACAATCATGGATTGGCTGCCTCCTGCACGCCCCCTACTGGGGATGGAGCCCACAACCCAGGCAAGTGCCCTTTACTGGAATAAAACCCAGGATCCTTCAGTCTGCAGGGCAATGCTCTATCCACTGTATACTTTTTTTTTATATGAAAATGTACAATTCTCACTGGACATTTTCCTTTTGAAACTTGAAAATGTATATTTAAATTCTCCATACTTTTAAAAAATATATCTCCCCCCCAAAAAAAATATAGATATTTATTAATTCAGAGAGGAAGAGGGAGGGACAGAGAAGCATCAGTGATGAGAATCATTGATTGGCTGCTTCCTGCAAGCCCCCTACTAGGGATGGAGCTTGCAACCCGGGCATGTGCCCTGACCTGGAATGGCACCGTGACCTCCTGATTCATAGGTCAACGTACAACCATTGAGCCTTGCTGATCAGGGTCACCCCAATTTCTAAAAGTGTTATTTTTAAAGCGAAGGCTGCACAGGTCACGTGTGCATGACCACAGGTTGTGACGTAGTGGAGTTTTAGGTGGTGAGTGTCCTTTGCAGCCTGGTCAGGAGGAAGCCTTCGGCGTGTGTTCCTGTGTTGAGAGCATGCGCGTTTGTGTGTGGCGAGTGCTGAGCTGGAGTTGGGGCATATATATAATTGGTTTTAGAGAGGAAGGGCGAGTGGATGGGGGGAGTGTTGGCAGGTGAGAGGTGAGTGTGTAGCTAGGAGCTCTCCTGTTGAAGCAGCTAATTAGCACGAGAAGGAGCGGAAACACTGAGGGTATGGTGACAAAGACTAGGGCACTGGGACACCCTGTGCCGCCGAAGGGCCATCAGACGGGAGAGGAGAGAGCGTGCCTCCAGGTCAGGAAACAGCCAGGAGCCGAGTGCCCACACCGGCGGGGTCAGGGTTCCCAGGCCCCCAAGAGCCCGGGTTTTCCACCCGCACCGCCTCACTTCGGCTTTCTCTGCCGCCTCAGTACCGCCAGGGAGGTCCCGTCATCGCGGTGCAGGTGGAGAACGAGTACGGTGCGTTTGCCATGGACAGGGAGTACATGCCATACCTCCACAAGGTGAGAAGCCTGGCTGGTGCCCGCGCTCCTGCTTCCTTCCTCGTCCGCCTCCGAGGCGGCTGCGGGCCCTGGCAGGCTCTGCGGGTGTCCCACGGGGGAAAGAAGAGGGGGTTCACTCTGTCCCGTTTTCCCAACAGGCCCTGCTGAGCCGAGGGATTGTGGAGCTGCTCTTGACCTCAGACTCCGAGAAAGGCGTGCTCCAAGGCAGCATAAAAGGAGGTACGCACTTCGGCTTGTTTTCAGGGAGCACGAAAGTGCTTCACCCCCAGTTTTAATTTTGAACAAGCACCAGAAAGAACCAAAAATATCTCTATCTATCTATCTATCTATCTATATCTATCTATCTATATTTATCTATATCTCTATATCTATCTATATCTATCTATATCTATCTATCTATCTA
Organism: Vespertilio murinus; assembly: GCA_963924515.1. Taxonomy (NCBI): domain Eukaryota; kingdom Metazoa; phylum Chordata; class Mammalia; order Chiroptera; family Vespertilionidae; genus Vespertilio; species Vespertilio murinus. Next base: position 20,587,917 of record OZ004720.1, on the reverse strand, counting down.
TCTATCTGTCTATATCTATCTATACCTATCTATCTATCTATCTAAATTTATCTATATCTATCTATCTATATCTATCTATCTATATCTATCTATCTATCTATATCTATCTATCTGTCTGTCTGTCTGTCTATCTATCTATATTTTATTGGTTTTTTACAGAGAGGAAGGGAAAGGGATAGAGAGCTAGAAACATCACTGAGAGAGAAACACCGATCAGCCGCCTCCTGCACACCTCCTCCTGGGGAAGTGCCCATAACCAAGGTACATGCCCTTGACTGGAATCGAGCCTGGGACCTTTCAGTCCACAGGCAGGCGCTCTATCCACTGAGCCAAACCAGTCAGGGCTAGGACCAAGAATATCTCTGAGGCCTCTCTTTGCCATGCACGTTGAAGTGGACCCTGGAGCGGTGGTATCGCTATGAGAACCCAAGGTCAAAGCGAAGAGTTCCCATAGCAACGCCATCCTTCTCCTCCATCCTGTTTCCCTTCGACAACAGCTGCGAGGGAGCTCGTCTGTCCTCAGCCCACCTTTCCATATGTATTTATTACTTAAAATGATTGGGGGTGACATTGATTCGCAAAACCTCACGGGTTACAACTCAACAGAACATCATCTGCACGCTGCATCGTGTGCCCATCACCCCAAGCAAAGTCTCTTTCCGTCCCCATTTTCTCCCTTTTCCCACCTCCTATTGCCCCCAGGTCTAATTCCTAGGACCAATCAATTTGTGTGCCCTTGGCCTGTTCTATTTCTCTGCACAAAATATGGTTAGTTTTAACTGTCCTTGCAAATGCCCAATGACAGCCCGTTGCAACATGGGATACAAGTAGTGTCTCATTACCTCACTACTCAGCACAACTTTCTTCCGTGTGCAAGGCCTGGGCCTCTGTCCCTCCCCTTGGCCGAAGTTGTCCCAGGGCCTCATGCGGCTTCTCTCCCTTCTTTCTACAGTGCTGGCCACCATCAATATAAACTCACTTAAGAAGAGTACTTTCATGCACCTTAAGACAGTGCAGGTAAGGATGTCTTAGAGAGGAAGAGTCGTAGCCCCTTCGTCTGCCATGACCCTCACGCCTCCACCACAGCCTGTACAGCTGGTGTTCAATGAGGATAGGAGGCTTGACAAAGACTATACAGCTTTTCCCCTGAGGCCTCACCTAGGTTCCAAAGCATTTTAGGGAGTTTATCTGTTTCAGCAGGGGGAGTAAGGAGGACTTTCTGCCTCTGTCTCCTCTGTTCACGGAGCACCTAATGGAGATGACCAGAGGAAGGAGGCAGGGGTTATGTGAGGTCAATCAGAGGGAGAGAATGCTCTCTTTTCTCCGAGAGAACAGAGCTCAGAAATGAGCCACGTGCATTGCTGATGGAGGAGACTGCTCTGCAGGCCTATGCTGGCTGCCAGCAGCAGAGCCCAGGGCCTTATGGGAGTTTGGCAGGGTGGGACTAGCGTAGCTCATCAGGCTAATGCTCTATGGAGGGGAATGCAATGTTGGAAGAGGGACTCAGCGCAGGGACATTGGCGGCTATCCCTCCAGCCCTCTCCCAAAAGCCACACAACCTGGCCTCTCCCTTTATGAGTCAGGTCCCCTCAGAGCTGCTGTCCCTCTGTGGAAGCCCGTGAATGAGATTTTGTGTGCTGGTCCTTTAAGAGAGCACCTGGGCTTCCAGCAGACGCCCATCTCATCTGGGCAGACAGAATCCCTGCTGGTTTCCACAGCCCATGTTATATGGGCTCCTCTCGGGACGGACAGAGGCGTGGCTAGGCACTGGGCTCCAGGCTGGGGAGCTCAGCGCTGGGTTGACACCCCTCCCTTCTCAGGGGAAACCTCTGCAGCCGAGATCACCCTCTGGATTCTCAGTCGCCACACGTGGGTGCAAGGCCAGCCCTTTTTTTTTTTTGGCATCTCTGCCCCTCCTACCAGTCTCAACATGGTTTCTTCTGCATGTCTTAGTTACAAGACTTCTATCCAGCGAGTCTTCAGATGGTTCCCCAGGTTGGCTTTTCTGTAATTTAGTTGTGACTTTGATGTGGCCCAGGGAGGCGCAGAGTGGAACTCCCTCTCACGCGCCATCTTGGATTCCTCTGGATGACGTCCTTAATGGACAATATCGTTCAGTGGCTGCTCGTGTTTGGCTCAGCCCTGGACTTGAGTGGAGTCGCTGACCTTACCAGCACGTGACCTTGGCGCTTCCGTTTCCACGTGAGGAATTGCAGCCGGGTCTTTGTGGTTCCAGAGCTGGTTCTGCCCAGGCCAGCTTCGCGTAGGACCAGGTTGGGAATTACAGAAGGTTGATCGTGATGTTTAGGGAGACGAAGAAGCAAGAGGTGTCCACGGGCCGACATGGAAAAAAAGCGAGAAGCCCAAGTTCCTCCAACTCTCATTCGTTGCATTCAAGTGTTTCTGACTTTTTTTCTTCTTCTTCTTTTTGTCTGACTTGGTGTCTCATTTGGTTTGCTTCTAGAGAGATAAGCCCGTGATGATTATGGAATACTGGGTCGGCTGGTTCGACACCTGGGGAGGGAAACACATAGTTAAAGATGCGGAAGGTAAGTGTTTCTCAGCGTTTGGGCCAAGCAGAGGTGACCCAGGTCATGGGTCATTCGCACACTGCTCCGCTAGTCCATCCGCTCATTCAACCACGACTATCCTTCAACACATGGTCCGGACGAGGACATGGCTAGGCCTGGCGGTGCCCTGGTGAAAAAAAAGTCACCTGGTTCCTACCCCAGGGAGCTTGTGCTCTAGTGGAGCTGACAGGTACATAAGAAGTAAAACACTCACTACCTGACAAGTGCTTGAGGCAAAGAGGATGCAGTGATAGGAAAGAGAGGGACAGAGCCACAGAGGGGTGTCCAGGGGGTGACGGAGGGCCTCTGAGATATGACATCTCTGAAGAAAGGGATGCATTTACCAACATTCTTTTAAAAAAACACATATTTATTGATCTCAGAGAGGAAGGGAGAGGAGAGGGAGAGGGAGAGGGAGAGAGAGAGATCGGCTACCTCCTGCTTACCCCCTATTAGAGATCGAGCCCGAAACCCAGGTGTGTGCTCCTGACCAGAATCAACCTGGGACCCTTCAGTTCCTAGGCCAACGCTCTAGCCACTGAGCCAAACCAGCTAGGGCCATTTACCAAAATTCTTATTTTTAAAAAATATATTTTATTGATATTTTACAGAGAGGAAGAGAGAGAGAGAGAGAGGTAGAAACATCGATGAGAGAGAAACATCGACCAGCTGCCTCCTGCACACCCCCTACAGGGGATGTGCCTGCAACCAATGTACATGCCCTTGACCAGAATCGAACCCGGGACCCTTCAGTCCACAGACCGACGCTCTACCACTGAGCCAAACCGGTTTTGGCCATTTACCAAAATTCTTAATCATCTCTGGGAAGTGCGCAGGCCATTGCTGGGGAGTTGGCACATGTGTGGCGGTCATTATCAGAAACCGGCAGTGATGGTTGAGAGGGTAGATCCTAGAACCAAGGGCCAGATTCAGTTCAGCTTTCAGCATGAGCCCCGTGACCAAGGCAGCCTTCCTTCCCTTCCGACTGAAGGGAAATCATGTGGTATTTGTCTTTCTATGACTGATTGCATAACACCCTCTATCTAGGTCCACCCATGTTGCAAGTGGTAAGATTGCATTCTTTTTTCATGGCCGAGGAATATTCCAGGTATATATGTACTACCTGTTCTTTCTTCAATTGTCTACAGATGAACATTCTTAGGTTCCATGTCTTGGCTGTGGCAAAAATGCTGCAACGAACATAGGAGGCACATCTATCTTTTCAAATCCGTGGCTTTAATTTTTCTCTACTTCCTTATATTTTGCCTCTACAGCTGTTGTAAAACACGTGTCTGAATTTATCAAATATGAGATCTCCTTCAACATGTATATGTTCCATGGTGGAACCAACTTCGGGTTCATCAATGGGGCCATGGATTTTGGGGAATACCACAGTGTCGTCACCAGCTATGGCAAGTGATCGCCGGTTCGGCCCCCCCCTCCAACAGTGGGGGTGCTGGAGGCTCCGAAAACATATTCTGGCACCCCCGAGTTCTTGACCTATAATCCATGCTGAGCACTGAGGATTTTCTGATCTATGTATCTTTTTTCTGTGATGCTCAATAATGCTCCAACAGTCTATCATTGCAGTAGATGGGGCTGCCCAGGACCTAAAGTTCATAAACATTGACCCCTTGACTTGAACCTCCATGTCCCAGCAGCCTCAGAGTCCCAGGAAGGACTATGGGAAACACTTCTAGCTGGATTGGCATTGGTCCCGCGCAGCCTAGCCTGGGCTGGACCGGGCTAGGGGTGGGGACGATGCATCTTCTGTCTCCCCCGGGTGGAGCTGGCTTGACTCCTTCACCCCCTTCCTGGGCTCCACTGTGCTGGTGCTCAACCATTTCCGTGGGACCCACAGAACTAGGCTCACACAGACACTTTGCCAACCACGAGTTCCGTGATCTAAAGCCACCTTCTGTGCTGCAGATCTGTCCCTGCAAACTAGAGATGACAATGCCTGTCTCCCAGGGGCAGGGCAAGGGTAACTGAGCCGATACACACTGTGTATATGTATCACACAGCTGCCCCATCTGTGTGAGCTGTGTGTTCTGGTAAGTCTGTGTAGCTCACTCCATGTCTATGAAGCGGATGGAGCTGCCCCATCTCTGCCAGAAGCGCCAAAACGGGGTCTGCCAATGACAGTGCCCTGGTGTCTTGCAGACTACGACGCTGTGCTGACAGAGGCCGGGGACTACACCCAGAAATATTTCAAGCTTCGGGAACTCCTTGGATCCGTCTTAGGTACTCAGCCACCACTTTTACTCAAGGGCTGGCCCTCCTGGTGTCTTGGGAGGGCCAGGGCAGGGAAGGGTTTCCCCCGTGGCCATAAGCTTAATGAAGGGCTTCAGAGCAAGGGTCACAGGTTCAAATCCTGATCTGGCCACGGAAAAGCTGTGTGGTCTGGCGTGAGTGTTTTTTGAGCCCTTGAAAGCCTGTTTCTTCCCTTAAAATGTGGACACAAGGACACTCATCTTCTTCTATAATGGTGCCGAAAATTACTGTTCGTAACGCTCTTAATATGATGTATAACGTAATACCCTTACAGACAATAGCAAAAATCATTCTGCTTCGTTTTATTTCTCTAAGGAAAGTTAACTAACCGCCGACTGTGTGCTAGAAAGAAGGTATCCACTGGCTTTGCCGGGAGGCATAAGACAGAGATCTTGCCCCTTAAGGGCCTTCAGTCTATACAGCCAACACTGTCCCTTCATGGTCTGTATCTGTCAGCTCTCCGTGCATACAGAATGGCTGCAACCTCACTCTTTCCTTCTTTTTTAAATCCTCACCCAAGGATATTTTTTTCCCATTGATTTTTAGAGAGAATAGAAAAGAGAGAGAGGAAAGCAGAGAGAAATGTCAGTGTGAGAGAAAGACATCGTTTGGTTGCCTCCTGCCTAAGAGGAGCCTGCAACCGAGGTGCATGCCCTCGACCGGAATCGAACCCGGGACCCTTCAGTCCGCAGGCCAGCGCTCTGTGCACTGAGTCAAACGGCTAGGGTTGCAACCTCGCTCTTGACAGTTTTTCATCACTCTTGGAGAAGTGCAGCCCTGCGCCAAGAGAGGACCCCTTTACTGGCTGGCCCTGGGATACGGGAGTTTACGTATAGGGATGGGGAGGCTGGGAGAAGGCACGTCTTGCCCCACTGCCCACTCTCATTGCAGCATCTCCCCTTCCCGCCTTACCTGAGCTCATTCCCAAGGCTGTGTATCCTCCTGTGAGGCCCTCCCTGTACCTGCCGCTGTGGGATGCCCTACAGCACTTAAACGAGGTGAGTACTGCGTGGGCGCTTAGGGGGAACAGGCCTTAGGCCACACAGAGAGGTTCTGTCAAGGCCTTTTCCTGGACAGTGTGAAAACGAATGCTCTGCATTTTGCCCCAGTTCAGAACTGTGGGGCCAGGCCACGCGCTCCTTCCTGGCGGACTGTGAAGGGGCTGCTTGGACTGGGAGGCTGGGTGGGGTGGGGGAAAGGGTCCCATTTCCCATGAACCCATTTGGTGAGTGCTCTTGTGGGTCCGCGTGGTCCCTTTGGGAAAGGCTGCTGAGCTGGGAAACCGGGAAACTGGGTTTCCGCTTCTTCTTCACCATCTACGAGGCCTGTGGTCGTCAAACCGCGGCTCAAGAGCCACATGCGGCTCTTTGGCCCCTTGAGTGTGGCTCTTCCACAAAACACCACGGCCTGGGCGAGTCTATGTTGAAGAAGTGGCGTTAGAAGAAGTTTACGTTTAAAAAAATGTGGCTCTCCAAAGACATGTCCATCGTTGTCCTGCTGGTTTTTGGCTCTGTGGACTCATGAGTTTGCCGACCACGGCACTAGGCCAAACCTCGGAAGTTCTACAGGTCCCTGCTGGCCCTTTAAAATGAGGCAACCTGCCCTATTTTAAAGAAAAGTTTGGAAACTGTTCAAAACATGCCACGTCTTGAATTCAGATTGATTTTTACCTCTTCTCATCACCGTTTTAGATAAAAAGCAGTGCCTGACGCACTATAGAGGCTAAATACATGCTTGTTTCGTGCGTATTTCTTTTTAAAAATATATATATTTTATTGATTTTTTTTTCCCACAGAGAGGAAGGTAGAGGGATAGAGAGTTAGAAACATCGATGAGAGAGAGACATCGATTAGCTGCCTCCTGCACACCCCCTACTGGGGATGTGCCTGCAACCAAGGTACATGCCCCTGACCGGAATCGAACCCGGGACCCTTCAGTCCGCAGGCTGACGCTCTATCCACTGAGCCAAACCAGTTTTGGCTAGTGCATATTTCTTTTTTCTTTTTTTTAAATATATTTTATTGATTTTTTTTTACAGAGAGGAAGAGAGAGGGATAGAGAGTTAGAAACATCGATGAGAGAGAAACATCAACCAGCTGCCTCTTGCACACCTCCTATCGGGGATGTCCTGAAATCAAGGTACATGCCCTTGACCGGAATCGAACCCTGCGTGTCCTGGTCAGTGGAGATACAAAGCATCAGCAGTCAGATGTTTTAGCCTTTCTCATCCAGAGGACTTTGGGGAGCATTAGGAGGCACAACAAAAAAAGACAAGGGTCTTAGGGGGAAGGATCCTGACTTCTCAGCGCGGCTCCCGTGTCCGCCACGGCTCTCTCACAGCTGGTCATATCCAGCAAACCAGTCAACATGGAGAGTCTCCCCGTCAACGCTGGGAGCGGCCAGTCCTTCGGGTTCGTGCTTTATGAGACTCGCATCTGTGCCGGAGGCTGGCTCGAGGCGAACATCCGAGACACAGCTCAGGTAGGGGCCAGCAGGCCGGCCGTGGCCGTAAGCAGCACATGCAGCCCAGCTCTCTACTGGGCAGGGTGGTTAGTCGCTGGTCAACTTTACTGTGTGGTCGTAATTTAATTATTTTTATTTATAAATATTTTTATTGATTTCAGAGAGAGAGAGAGAGAGAGAGAGAGAGAGAGAGAGAGAGAGACATCAACGATGAGAGAGAACCATTGATTGGCTGCCTTTTGCATACCCCCTACTGGGAATCAAGCCCCACGACCCAGCTAAGTGCCCTTGACCAGAATGGAACCTGGAACCCTTCAGTCCACAGCTTGACGCTTTATCCACTGAGCCAAACCGGCTAAAGCTGTTCGGTAGCAATGTAAAGCACCTACTATGCGTGAGGCATTGAGAACATAAGCTCACACCAAAGAGCCTGGCTTTCTGCATTATCACAACCAAGTCCACTGGGGCCTCCCTGCCAGCTCCCAGCCACGTGTGAGCGAGCACCAAGGCTGGTGCCTCCCTTACAGTGACCTCCTGCCTAAACCAGAGCCTCTCTCCGCCCTCTCCTCGGGTAGTCTGACCCCAGCTCTTCTTCTGCAGGTGTTTTTGAAAGAGACACAAATAGGGACTCTGAATGATGGTCACAAGGCCATGAACATCCCTGCAGTCAGGGTAGGTAAATCAAGAGACTGGATGCCGCTAGACCTCCGACTCAAACGCAACCACTCCCTGGTTCTGAGATGACTGCCTCGCCTCTACCACTGCCCTTTGGCATGGCTGGTCACTTAGGGCCCCAGCAGGAAGTGTTTGTCTAGAGCTCTGAGCATCACTGCCTCCCCCAGGCCTGGATACACCAGGGCGCTGCAGTGTACAAGCTTCAGTGTGAACGGAATTTCCCCTTTAAGCCCCGAGCCAACCATCAGCCGCGGGGTCAGGTCTCTACCAGAGGCACAGCTGCGTCTCTCTGGCCTCCCTAAGGCAGACCAGGGGAAGAGAGGAGAGACTGGGTGTGGGGCAGGAGCACACGGGGTCCTCAGAGAGAGGGAGGCCCCGGGGGCATCCTGTCTCCCGCCTGCTTGCCTTTCCATGTGGGACCCAGAGGAATGGCGGGTTCTGGAGTAACCCCCCTGGGTGACTGTGTGGGTTTAGTGAACTGGTCTACCCCCAACAGGAATGCCAGCTCCTGCGGATCCTGGTGGAGAACCAAGGACGCGTCAACTATTCGTGGAAAATTCAAGACCAGCGGAAAGGTGGGCTCTAGGCCTGAGACACAGGCCGTCCGTTCTCTCTGTGGTCACTCGGACCCTCAGACGGGGGGTGAGTTGGAGCTGGGGGGGAAGAACGAGCCATGTGGGCAGGGGGAGACTTAGGGTCCAGGATTGAAGGTGAGGGCTCCTTCCCTCTCTGTAGTCCTGCCTCCTTCATTTCTCCAGGGCAGGGAAGTGGGTGCTGGCTTGTCCTGTCGCAGGATCCAGGCTCATCTGGCGAATTATAGGGAAAGCTCTGGTTTTATTTAAAAAAAATATTGATGCCGAAGCCGGTTTGGCTCAGTGGTAGAGTGTCAGTCTACGGACTGAAAGGTCCCGGGTTCAATTCCGGCCAAGGGCATGTACATTGGTTGCGGGCACATCCCCGGTTGATGTTTCTCTCTCATTGACATTTCTGGCTCTCTATCTCTCTCCCTTCCTCTCTGTAAAATATCAATAAAATATACTTATTAAAAATATTGATAAAAATATTGATTGCTATTGATTTTAGTGATTTCAGAGAGGGAGAGAGAGAAACATCAATGATGAGAAAGAATTATGGATCGACTGTGCCCTGCATGCCCCACCCACACTGGGGAATAAGCCTGCAACCCAGGCATGTGCCCTGACCTGGAATCGAACCATGACCTCCTGGTTCATAGGTTGATGCTCAACCACTGAGCCACGCTGGCCGGGCAAAAGCTCTGATATTAAGTGGGTTGACTTCCTCGGTAGGCCTTGTGTGTGAAAACATACACGAAACCTTCCGTCGCAGCGAGTCAGACAAGTGTGTGCCCTCCTGGCTGAAGCCTGGCACAAGCTGTCTGCTGCCAGCTTTTCTTTGGCCCAGACGCCGAGAGAGAGCATCAGTGCCTCGACATGTTCTTTCCTCCCTCCCCCTGCAGGAGTAACCGGCCCCGTGACCATCAATGGCACCCCCCTGGAGGGGTTCACTATCTATTCTCTGGAAATGAAGACGAGCTTCTTTAAGAGGTATGTTCCCACTTATTCCCGGGAGACTTGAAAGGATCAGGACACTCAGAGATTTCTTTTTAAAATATATATATATTTTATTGATTTTTTACAGAGAGGAAGGGAAAGGGATAGAGAGTTAGAAACATCGATGGTTAAGAGAGAAACATCCATCAGCTGCCTCCTGCAAGCCCCCTACTGGGGATGTGCCCGCAACCAAGGTACATGCCCTTGACCGGAATCGAACCTGGGACCCTTCAGTCTGCAGGCCGAAGCTCTGTCCACTGAACCACACCGGTTAGGGCCACTCAGAGATTTCAAACTCTGCACTTTGCCGGCGAAGAGCCCAAGATTCCGAGGACGGAAGTGACTTACTCAGGGTGATAGAGTCTTTAGAGTCAGGACTGGAGCCCTAGAACAAGCCGCCTGTTTCTCATTTTAGTGCTTCAAGTCTGAGTGTCCCGTGGAAACAGAGGCCTAGTCCCTGGGTGGGAATCTCGGGTCCAGACTGGGGCAGGAACCGGGAAAGGACTTTCCTCTCCCGCAAGGCGTGGCTTCCTTTCCAGGCTCCGCTCAGCAGTCTGGAGGCCTGTCCCCAACAGCTCCCGGGGCCCCGCCTTCTACCTGGGCACCCTGCAGGCTGGCCCTTCTCCCAGGGACACCTTCCTGTGGCTGCCGGTAAGTGAGCCCCTCTTCTCTCTGCCCTCTCAACCGCCTATTCTTCCTTTTAAAATTTTCTTCGTGTGTGTGTGTTTGTTTTTCTTCTATTATACCTATTCTTTCTTTTTTTTAAAAAAAAATTTATTTTACATAGTTTATTGATTTTTTTTCACAGAGAGGAAAGGAGAGGGAGAGAGAGTTAGAAACATCGATGAGAGATAAACATCGATCAGCTGCCTCTTGTACACCCCCTACTGGGGATGTGCCCGCAGCCAAGGTACATGCCCTTGACCGGAATGGAATCTGGGACCTTCCAGTCCGCAGGCTGACACTCTATCCACTGAGCCAAACCGGTTTCAGCAAGTTAGGAGATTTTTATTAAAACGTTTCTTACATAACGTTACATTGGCCGGGCCACAAAAAATATTCATTATGGGCTGCATGTGGCCCATGGGCCAGGAGTTTGACATGCTTGTTCTAGAGCATATCCCGCTGTGAACTTGCTGTCAGTGCCATGAAGCTTCTCAGTCTTGTTCTCACGCCCCAGTCACCTTGGATTGTACGTTGCCCGTGTGAATCTGTCCCCCTGACTCATGATCTCCATCCCTTCTAGGACTGGAGTTATGGATTTGTGTTCATCAATGGCCGTAACCTTGGGCGATACTGGAATATTGGACCACAGGGGACTCTGTACCTTCCCGGTGCCTGGCTGCACCCGGAAGACAATGAGGTGAGGCACCCTCACCCCCGCCTTGACGCCTCCTCCATTTTCAGATCCGCCTTCATCCCCAGGAGCCAGATCGCAGCCTCTTTCTCTTCCTGTATTGAGCAGGCCTGCCACCTCTCACCGTGAGCCCTTCTGTTCTTCCTAGATCGTTGTGTTTGAAAGAAGCAAGAGTGGTTCAACCATCCAAACTACAGACACACCCAACCTTTAAGACGGTGCTGTAACATTGTTTTGGTGGATTGTTGGAGTTCGTCCAAAAGCAGGCTTTCGGGAGGAAGATTTATGTCTAGAACACCAAACACGCTGTTGTCTGCAAGCGCAAATATTGAGAATAATATTCAGCAGGGAAATGGTTATATATATTGTAGTATAGTCATGCCCTGCCTACTTTTAGGCCTTAAAAAAAAGCCTTCAAATCGTCAGTGACTAGATGTACATAGTTAAAGCTTAGTCCTTAGCAGGTTATGATCCTTCAATTAAGTGTGCCTTTAGGCAGATGGGAATACAATAAAAACAAGCTGTAAGTATCTCCTCTTCTTCATACTCAGTTGGGGGGGAAGTGAAGGGTCTCTGGCCACAGAGAGAGTAAGAATTACTGCTCTCTCCATGCCAGAGTATTTCATATGCTGATGGAGAACGTGTGTGTGTGTGTGTGTGTGTGTGTGTGTGTGTGTAGGTATGCATGCTTGTGTTGTAGGAGGGGGAATGTATGAGAGAGAGAGAACAATGTCCCCAGGCATTTCCCAGCAGCCTGTGTGTTTCCAAGGTGACCTGGTGCGTCACCTGCAATCAGAGGAGGAGTAGACCTTTGGTTGTTTGGTGCTGACCTGTCTGACAGCAAATCCTGGCCCTGAGCCCTCTGTCTTCTTGCTCCTCCGCCCTCTGGGTACAGACTCAGCTCTTGCTGGTAGCGCCCAGATATTAGTGAGACGAGACACACGTGCATGGACAAGCCAACCAGTTTTTACAAACAACCCCTTTAACAATGAAACCCATTCTTATCATCAAAATATAGCATTTGGCCTAAGTTAAAACCGATGTCCTATAGCAGTGGTCGGCAAACTCATTAGTCAACGGAGCCCAATAGCAACAGTACAAGGATTGAAACTTTTTTTTTTGAGAGCCAAAAACCGACTTCTGTGCATGGGCCACAAACTTTCAATCGCACTGTATGTGTACGCCCCGCATGCGGTATTTTGTGGAAGAGCCACACTCAAGGGGCCAAAGAGCCTCCTGTGGCTCGAGAGCCACAGTTTGCTGACCACTGTCCTATAGTAAAAGGTTATGGTGCCTACAAGCTGCAAGAAATGTGGGGTCCCAAGGGAGGAGGGAACCTTGCTGTTTGGGAGGAGGACAGAGGAGTAAGATTATCTTCCCTCCCACGAATCTGGACGGCTGGTGTACTGGATGAGAATTCTATTATGTACCTACACCGTTCCTACATCACACTTCATTCCCCAGGGCTCTGGACTCAAACCCAGGAAATCGATGGATAAACTACAGACCAATAGAGGAAACCTGAGGTAATCATCGCGAAATAGAATGAGAACGCATTATATTTCAGATGCAATAGTTACATCATTGCTAAACGTTCTGAATGGCAAAGGGTGTTACTAGATATAGAAGGTGACTAATAGTGATAAAAAGATTCATGCGAATAATGTGTAATAATTCCAGAGTTGTCCCTTCCTAAAAATTTAGCCTCAAAATACGTAAAACAAGCGTATTTTTCTCTCCATAGACAAAGGTACATAGAAGTGCTTTACTCTTGAGAAGAGTTTTTGAAATTAAGGTATACTTTATACTATAAAATTCACCCTATAAAATGTACAGTTCGGTGGGTTTTTGTATAGCATAGTCACAGGTTGTGTAACCATCACCACCATCTAAATCCAGAATGTTCGCCCGGCCAGCATGGCTCCGTGGTTGAGCATTGACCTAGGAACCAGGAGGTCACAGTTTGATTCCCAGTCAGGGCACATGTCCGGGTTGCAGGCCCGATTCCCAGTGTGCGGCCTGCAGGAGGCAGCCGATCAATGATTCTCTCTCATCATTGATGTTTCTATCTCTCTTCCCCATCCCCCTTTCTCTCTTAAATCAATAAAAATATATTTAAATCAATCGGTCAATCCAGAGTGTTTTTGTCATTCCAAAAAGAAGCCTTATACCCATTAAAAGTCCTTTCTGAGGTTTCTTCCTACCTCACTGGCTGCTCTTTCTAGCCCAGTGGTTGGCAAACTCGTTAGTCAACAGAGCCAAACATCAACAGTACAACAATGGAAATTTCTTTGGAGAGCCACATTTTTTTTTAAAACTTCTTCTAACTTCTTTTAAGTTCAAAATAGCCCAGGCCATGGTATTTTGTGGAAGAGCCACACTCAAGGGGCCAAAGAGCCGCATGTGGCTCGCAAGCTGCAGTTTTCCGACCCCGGTTCTAGCCCATATTTGTTTTTCCTCCTCTTTTCTCAATATTGAGTGTTTCAGGGCTCACTTGGTCCTCTTTCTCTGTCCACACTTATTTCACTGGTGATCTTCTCTAGGTTCAACGCTCTATCAATTCCTACATTTACGTCTCCATCCCGGACTTGTATGTTTAACAGCTCACATGCTCTCTCTTACTTGGAAGTCTCCAAGATACCTCAAACTCAACAAGCCTCCTCAGAGCTTCTGATAGTTCCCTACACACCCATTCCTCAGTCTTCTTCGTCTCAGGTGATGCAACTCCAGTTTCTTCAGTTTCTCAGGTGCCACGTGTGAGAATCATCCTTCACTCCTCTCTCTTCCTCTCATCCCACAAAGCAATCCCAAAGTCACAATGGTCCTCTTGTCTCTGCTTTTGAGATATTTCTAGAAATCCACACTGCTCATCACCTCCATTGCTACCACTCTCGTCTGAGACATCTCTCTCACGTGGCCTCACGTGGATTACTGTAGTAGCCTGCATCCTCTCTGGTCCATTTGTTTCTACTCTTGCCCACTCCAGGTGACTCTCAACACAGCAGCCCGAGGGATCATTTAAAGCACACAACAAGCCCTGACTGGTTTGGCTCAGAGGATAGAGAGTCGGCCTGTGGACTGAAAGGTCCCAAGTTGGATTCCGGTCAAGGGCATGTACCTTGGTTGCGGGCACAGCCCCGGAAGGGGGTGTGCAGGAGGCAGCTGATGGAATGTTTCTCTCTCATCGATGTTTCTGACTCCCTCCCTCTCCCTTCCTCTATGTAAAAATAATTTTTTAAAAAATAAAGCACACTTGGCATCATGTCATAAGCCTGCAATGGCTCTACCCTTCATTCAGGCCAAAGTCCTGCTCTGAAAGGCCCCACGTGACCGGGCCCCTGTATTTCTCAGACCTCACCTCCAGCAGTTCCTGCCCGCCCCTTCTCTTCCCACACTGGGCTCCTTGCAGTTCCTGGAACACAGTGTCATGAGTGCCTGAGTGCCTTTGCACTCGGGGTTCTCTCTGCTTGAAGGGTCCTCCCTCCAGATATCAGCGTGTCCGGCTAGCTCCCACCTTCCAGCTCTTTCTTCCATTCACATCTCAGTAGGACCTCCTCTGCGTAGGCCCCCTTCCCACCAGACTCCCACAGTTCCTTCCTTTATTTACTTCCTTTTGGCTATGCAATTGATCACCTTTGGACATACTCTACAATGCATGGGTGTGTTTGTTAATTTTTTTAAAAAAATATATTTTATTGATATTTCACATAGAGGAAGGGAGAGATAGAGAGAGCCAGAAACGTCGATGAGAGAGAAACATCGACCAGCCGCCTCCTGCCCACCCCCTACCGGGGATGTGCCCGCAACCAATGTACATGCCCTTGACCGGAATCGAACCCAGAACCTTTCAGTCCACAGACCGATGCTCTACCACTGAGCCAAACCGGTTTTGGCTGTTAATTTTTTTTAATAATATATATTTATTGATTTCAGAGAGAAAGGAAGAGGGAGAGAGAGCTAGAAATATCCATGATGAGAGAGAATCATGGGTCGGCTGCCTCCTGCAAGTCCCCCACTGGGGATCGAGCCCACAACCCAGGCATGTGCCCTTGACTGGAATCGAACCTGGGACCCTTCAGTCTGCAGGCCGATGCTCTATCCACTGAGCCAAACCAGCTAGGGTTGTTTGTTAATTTTGATTGTCTTTCTTCTGCAGCTAGAATATGTCAAAGCGACCTTTGTTTTTTGTCCACTGATGTATCCAAGCACCTACAACAGTGTTTGGCACATAGTGGTCATTAAACATGTACTAATTCCTTCTTAATGAGTACAGCGTTGTTGAATTAGGTCATTTGGCTTTTCGTCTTTCCAAAGGTTGAGGTTAAAAAAGTGATATTTTTCGACTATCAAGGCCAACGGTGGCATTCAGTACATTCCTTCCCAATGTACAGAGGACCCTTCTAGTCCCATTGGTACATAGATTGTACCGCTCAGCCGTGTCCCCAGGAGTGAGGGTGAATGTGCAGGGTGTCTGGGATGAGCCTCCGCAGACAAAAGGGGGGGTAACCTTTGACACCTTCTCCTGTCTCTTGGGCAAGCTTTTATCCAAAGTATACCAAAAGTTTTTCATCATAGTCTTTTTTTAAATTTTTATTTATTTATTTAAAAATATATCTTATTGATTTTTTTTTTTTTTTTTACAGAGAGGAAGGGAGAGGGATAGAGGGTCAGAAACATCGATGAGAGAGAAACATCGATCAGCTGCCTCCTGCACACTCCCTACCGGGGATGTGCCCACAACCAAGGTACATACATGCCCTTGACCGGAATCGAATCTGGGACCCTTCAGTCTGCAGACCGACGCTCTATCCACTGAGCCAAACCGGTTTTGGCTTCATCGTAGTCTTAGCAGCTATCAAGAAGGTATATGTTTTAAAGACGGGGGGAAGGTGCCGATGGCCTTGGAGAATAAGGGAGCGCTTATGCCTCCTGGGCTCGTCCCCGAGATGCTCTGGCGCTGCTAGGAGAGCCCCGTGCAGAGCCCAGCCCGTCCCCTCTCACTGTGGCACGTCCCCCATCCCCCCAACCCCTTCAATTTTGTTGTTGTTGTTTTTTTGCCTCTCGGTTAAAATTTTGCTACTTGATTAAATATTTGCTGAATGCTAGAAAAAGGACCCTTTGCACTAAACTCTGTGTCATTGTTCTGAGAAGTAAAATCGAATTTTGTTACTATCAGCTCTACAAGTTCAAAACTATGTAAAGTGTAGGAAATGCTGTATGTGTGTGTGTGTGTGTGTGTGTGTGTATGTGTGTGTGTGTGTGTGTGTGTTTAACCCTTTCCCAAAGACATTTTTATTGATTTTTATAGAGAAGGAATGGAGTGAAAGATGGGAGAGAGAGAGAGAGAGAGAGAGAGAGAGAGAGAGAGAGACAGAGAGAGAGAAACACTGATGTGAAAGAGAAATATACATTGGTTACCGGGGCAGGGAACTCAAACCCGAAACCTAACGGTAGGCATGTGACCTGACCTAGCGTGGACCCCAGGTCCTTTCTCAGTACAAGTGGGTGCTCCAACCCACCCAGCCACACAGGCTGGCCAGGGCGGAATCAGTTTTAAAATAAAAACGACAAGTGGGAACAAAAAGCAGGAAACATTTCGGTGCTGCCCCCTAGGCACCTGCTCTCCCCAAAGAAACTGAAATGTGTGAATCACCCTAAGCCACAGGAAATGTCTCCAGGATATTCTACAATGTCCTGGCTTTTCACATGATTAAGCCACTGCTGCACATTTATCTCTCTTCTCAATGGAAATGGTTTTTAAAAGATTGTGCTTGGGCTTTGCAGGAGGAGCCTTGATCGCATGCTTGCGCGGTGGTGGGGGGGAGGCCCGGGGTTCCACCCCGTACAGGACTGCACAACACATTCCCAGTATTTCTACACGTGTTCGCAGATCAAGCGCCTGTAAAAGAGTTTCCAAAACTTGGAGCGCCTCTCCAAGGCCCGGGAAGGCAGGAGGCCCGAGCCAAGGAGACACCCCCCCCCCCAGCTATAAACCCCGCCCACAAGCCGGCGGAGGCCCCGCCCCCTGCAGCCTCTCTAACCGCCCCAGCGCGCGGGCAGGTGGGGGCGTGGCCTCGGGCGTCGGCGGCGCGGTTGCCCAGGCGACCAGCGAGCGCCCCCCCCCCGCGCGGAGCCCCCCCCCAGGAGCTATAAACCCCGCCCACAAGCCGGCGGAGGCCCCGCCCCCTGCAGCCTCTCTAAGCGCCCCAGCGCGCGCGGGCAGGTAGGGGCGTGGCCTCGGGCGGCGGCGGCGCGGTTGCCCAGGAGACCAGCGAGCGGCCCCGCCCCCCGCCCCCCCCCCCCCCCCCGCGCGCTGAGCCCGAGTGAACGTTAGGAGCGCCGGCCGGAGTGGGAGCCTGGTCCCCCGGACGCGCGATGACCACGTGGAGTGCCCCGCGGAGGCCCTGCCGCGCGTTCGGACTCCTGCTGCTGCTGGTCTTGAGTCTCCTGGTGCTCCGCAGGTGAGGGAACCCGCCCGGCGCCGCCCGTCTGCTGGCACCCCAGCCCTCCGCGCCTCGACTTCCCTCTCCCGTCCAACCTCCCGTCCAACCTCCCGTCCAACCGCAGGCCGGCAGCCCCCCTGGAGGTCACGTTACCTCGACCCGCGAATCCCAGAGTTCCCACCGGGAACTTTTCCTTTTTTTTTTGTAGCTCCCCAATATCCCCGCGCAACCACTGCGCCTCCGGGCGCTCTGGTTCTGCGTGGAGACCCAGACCTCTGGGGGACACTAGGCGCTGCCCTTCCCCAGGCGCCGAGGCCTAGAGCCTCCCCACTCCTCTGCGGCCGCGTTGCCGGGCTCTGCTTTTCTCTGGGTACGGCCAGCCCTCTGGAAGGTCGGCAGAACTAGCCCTTCAGAACCCTCTCCTACGTCCCCCATCCCTGCCCCGCCTTGGGGAGCCCCCTTCTGCTGTTTTCTCAGGTCCCCCCCGCTCCCCTTTCCCCCACCAGTTCTGCGGGGAGGCTTCTCAATGTTCCATAGAGGCCAGAGCTCCAGTGACCACAGCCACGGCTGACTTAGCCGGCCCAGCCCAGTCCGAGAACACTGCCCCCGGGGCCCTCCCAGCTCCTCCGCCCTGGATGGAGGTGCTCCTCTCTAGGGTGGGTGTGCCTTCTCTCTCCACTGGCCCCCCACTCACCCACCAGCGGCCAGCTCCCCTTACAGAAGGTCTGTGGCCAGGGACGGCGTGTAAGCGGTAGAAGGCTCTCTCCACAGCCTGTGTAGCCGCCCCTGCCCGGCATTTTCCCAGTCTGAGCCTATAGGTAGGATCCTGCAGCCCTGACTGTATCTTTCAGGCTGACTCCTGGCCTGGCACTTTCCATATTCAAAACCTCAGGTGTTGGCTGGGAGAGCAGGCCAAATGCCCCGGGCACTGAAGTGTGAGCGTTGGGGAGACCGGAGGCTGAGCCACTGGCACTGGGGCAGCTTGATTTTTCCTTCTTCCCTGCCACCCCTCCTGGTTCCTCTGGACCTCCCTCCCCGGGAGGTAGAGGGGAGTTTTGGTGGCGTGAAATATCAGAACGTTTACGGCTGCCGCAGCATCTCCCCCATCAGAAACGCGTTCCACGTACACCTTTTCAAGACGTTTGGGAGATGGCGAGGGTGTCCTTGATCGTTTGGGAGAAGAAAATGATGCTCTTCTCGTTCTGGGAATGAAGAATGAGGTTCCCAGATTTTAATTTAAAATTTTTAATTTAAATTAAAATCTGGGAATCTCATTTATTTTAAATTAATTTAAAAATTTTAAATTAAAACTTTAATTTAAATTTAAAAATTTAATTTAAAATTTTAAATTTTAAATTTAAAAAATTAAGAATGAGAAGAAAATGATGCTCTTCTCATTCTTATTTTTTCTCCCAGAAAAATTAAGAAGCATTTTGTTTCCAAGGTTGTTTTTTCTTTCTTTCTTTTCCTCCTCCCTCCTCCTCCTCCTCCTCCTCTTCTTCTTCTTCTTCTTTTTCTTCTTCATCATCTTCTTCTTCTTCTTAATATACTTTTATTGATTTCAGAGAGGAAGGGAAAAGAAGAGAAAGATAGAAACATCATCGATGGGCTGCCTCCTGCACACCCCCTACTGGGGATCAAGCCCGCAACCTTGGCTGAATCGAACCCGGGACCTTCACTCTGCAGGCTGATGCTCTATCCACTGAGCCAAATCAGCTAGGGCAATGGTCGGGAAACTCATTCGTCCACAGAGCCAGATATCAACAGTACAACGATTGAAATTCCTTTGGAGAGCCACATTTTTCAAACTTAAACTTCTTCTAACGCCACTTCTTCAAAATAGTCTCGCCCAGGCCGTGGTGTTTTGTGGAAGAGCCACACTCAAGGGGCCAAAGAGCCGCATGTGGCTCGCGAGCCGCGGTTTGCCGACCACCGAGCTGGGGCCATCTCTTCTTTCCCCAGCAGACAAGATGGAGGCCAGAGAAGTCCCAGGGCCAGCTCTCAGGGTCCTTTACAATATGTGTCTTTCGGGCATCTTTTTTGGTTGTGTCACCCTTGTGGCCACCAAGGATTGTCTCTGGAGGCCAGAGGAGAACACACTCATTGTGGCATCCTCTTCCTGCTTTGACTGGGTCACTAACTGAGGGGGCGGGGGTGGCCTCTCCCAGCTGTCCTTGGGAACGTGGTGGTGGCCAGTGGTATGTAGGTCGCCTGGGACCTGGCTACTCCGCTGGCAGCTTTGGGGAGCTGAGCTGTCAGGATCCCCCCTTCTTCTGTACCCCAGAACCTGAGGAGGCAGAGGTTTGGGTGGAGGAGGGGCTGCTTGGCTACCCTTGGGCGGGTTCATGCTCAGTCAGAGCTGTCTGATTACATCATGTCCAAGAACAAGGTCCAGGGTGATTTTGGAGGAAGATTTCAACCTTTGGTATTTTAGCTTGAACAGTAGTCTTTTTAAAAAGTTACTTTGCTGTAGCTGGTTTTGGCTCAGTGGATAGAGCGTCAGCCTGTGGACTGAAGGAGGGTCCCGGGTTCGATTCCAGTCAAGGGCACATGCCTGAGTTGTAATGCAGGAGGCAACTGAACAATGATTCTCATCATTGATGTTTCTCTCTCTCTCTCCCTTCCTCTCTGAAATCAATAAAAACAATTTTTTTTACCTTTATTGTAGTGGAATTGCCATGAGGTAAACTGCACGTTCAACATGTACAGTTTGATAAGTTTTGACATATGTACCCACCTATGAAATCACAACCGTAACTAAGACCGTGAAGATACTCATCAACCCCAGAGATTTCTTGCACCCTTTTGCGTCTCTCTGCTGTGCCTCTGCTCCCCTCTCCCCAAGCACACCGGTCTCTTGCTTTCCACCACCAGGTGATCCTGAAGTCTGCGCTCTGACTTGGTTGGGCTTCCTCCACTGGCCATGCTCCTTCGGGGGGTCTGCGATGCATGCATTCATGTGACCTGCGTCTTTGAGCCAGTTGCCTCTCTTTCCCTTTCCTCCTCCCAGGAATGCCTGCCTGCTTGGTCATATAAAGGCATGGTTCCTGATTATGATTTTCACCCTTCATAGAAATGCGCCCCTGAGCAGGAATGGAATGAATTCCGCATCTCTCGTACCTGAGGCATTAGCTGGCGAAGGTCAGGAGAGAGGAGAGCCGCCAGGAAGCAGCCTGCGTGGCGCCCCCTCAAGGGCAAGTTCGAGGCTTCCCTGAGCTGCTTCCCTTGCCGGGCTGGCAGGGTGCTCTCTGGATTCCGGCGGGAGAACCTACCAGACTTCTCCTTCCGAAGGTGGATAACTTAATGGGACCAGGTCGCTTGCTTTGATCCAAATCACGGCCAGTCCCGTCTTCCCAGGGAGCGTGGACAAGTTGTGCCTCACTTCCTGGGATTCTGCGAAGTCATTGATTTTATGAGCTTTGCTTGTAGAACTCTACTGGGCTTGAGGCCTGAGTCATATTCCTGGAACGTTTGAACTCAGTGCTGTCCCTTTCATCTTACAGTAGTGATGGTGTGTTTCCCCCCCCCCCCCCCCCCCAGCATCTGGGAGTGTCCTTTTAACAGGTGTCCTCTCTAACACAAGTGGGGAAATGTGGCTCGCTGCGTGTGGCTCAGTCCGGGAGAGGTGGGGTGTCTGAGCCACTCTAGCTCTGGGAGTCTCACAGTGACATGCTGGCCAGGGACTGAAAGGGACCAGGGAGCAGAACATGGCCATTATTGGGGTACTAGAGGGCCCGGTGCATGAAATTTATGTACTGGGTGGAGGATATCCCTCAGTCCAGCCTGCACCCTCTCCAATCTGGGCCTAACCCTGCAGTCAGACATCCCTCTCACAATCCGGGACTGCTGGCTCCTAACCACTCGCCTTGCCTGCCTGATTGCCCCTAACCACTTCTTCCTACCAGCCTGATCACCCCCTAACCACTCCCTTGCCAGCCTGATTGAAGCCTAACCTTTCCCCTGCTGGCATGATTGACACCTAACTGCTTCCCTGCCGGCCTGGTCACCCCAACTGCCCTCCCCTACTGGCCATCTTGTGACAATGTGGGGGCAGTCCTCTTGTGATGATATGGGGTGGGCCATATCGAGGTGACATGGGGGTGGCCATCTTGTAACGACATGGGGCGGCCATCTTGTGATGCAAAGGCATGAGGGTCAGTTTGCATATTGAAAGATGAGACAGAAGGCCGCAGACCAGGACACAGGCTTTATTAGAGGGGAAGACCCTGCCGGGCTGCCTCCCAAAGGAAGAAAGAGCACACGTGCAGGGGGGAAGGCGCCTTTTGAGGGGAGGAAAGGGAAGGGACGGGGCTTAGGGCACTCGGCACACGCTGATTGGTGGTTTCATTGGTAAGGCACATGATTAGGGACCTAGGTGCTCAGGAATGTCCGAGCTGCAGGTGCAGGCCACGTCATACTCCGTCCATCGGTTGGGGGAAGGGAGGACCTATCATTCCTGGCTCCTTAGGATTCGCTTTCATAGACATACAGTTCCTCTCACTGCTCTAACGAGTCCGTGTCTGCACCGATCTCAGCACGGACCAGCCGCAGGCAGTTTCTGGGGACGTCTGTTTCTCCTGAGACGACAATTCCCAGTCCGTGTGTGTCAGCGCTGACTGAATGGGTGAAGCCGGGCCTTAAGCCAGACGCATGTCACAGTGGTGCGATGGCAGCCAGTGTTACAGAACGAACGGAAAGACCAGAGCAGCTCGGGGAGCTTTTGTCTGCAGAGGAGCCTGCTGGGCAGGATGCCCTCACGCGCCAGGAACCCTGCTGAGAAGTGGGCACCGAAATGGCAGCCACTGCACCAGATCCGCGCCCGGCTGTTGTCTGTCTCCAAGTTTCCTAAACTTCCTGGCTGGAGGCTCTGGCCCCAGCTCCTCGTGCTGGCCTCCTTTCCAGACATGGAACCACGGGGCTCCCTGTGGCCAACCCCAGGGATGTCATAGGTGCCTCTTCAGTGGCCTCCCGGGTGGGGCTTTCTGTCAGGCGGGTGATCTTGGCCGTGGCACTTGATCTCTCGATGATAACCCAGACCTGGACATTGGGTTCGTGAATAGATGCGTTTGCCTCTTCACAGGTATTTGCGCCTCGAGCCGGGCAGCTGTGGCCAGGAGGTGGCCCAGAGGTACTATTTGAAGTAGCGGCTGCTTTGATGTTAGTCACATGGCCTAGGGGCCTGCTCCCGGCTCCTCCCAAGTGCCCCCCGAGTCCCAGCCCTGCAGATAGCGTCTCTGCCTGCCGGCACTCCCTCCCCACAGCTGTGCGCCCGCGTGTCCTCTGCCCTGTCTCCGTGTCCAAGGTTGTGTTTGCCTCGGTCCTCGAGGCAATGCTCAGCTCGCTCTTGCCGCCTTGCAGCCAGGCCGAGGAGCCAGCGGAAGCCGAGAGGAAGCCGTCTGTGCCTGCAGGCCTCCCGACCGACCAACCGACCGACCGACCGACCGCCTTACCGCCTTTTCTCCCGGCAGGCTGCCCTGGTCCCGCCTGCTGGCTCCCTGGCTGAGATATCGGCAGACCGGGCTGCACATCGAGGGCCAGAACTTCATGCTGGAGGACTCCACCTTCTGGATCTTTGGGGGCTCCATACACTATTTCCGGGTGCCCCGGGCGTACTGGAAGGACCGCCTGCTGAAGATGAAGGCCTGTGGCCTGAACACCCTCACCACGTGAGTGCCCGCACCACGCCTCGTCCCCCGAGGGGCTCCTGGAGTCCGGTCCGGGCTTCTCCGTGGGAGCCAATGGGTGAGCCCTGGCAGGTCCTGCTCTGAGCCGCCCAGGCTGCCCTGGGGTCCTGTCTTGTGCGTCGCCCACATCTCCACATCCTGTTGGCCTTCTCTCCCCTCCCTGAGGCCCGGAGCTCTCTGTCCCCGGAACTGGCTCTCAGTTCTCTAAGGCCCTCAGTCTCTTAGTTCTTGGCCCAATCCTAACGTCACTGAGACAGTGCACCACTGAGACAGTGCACCATCAGAGTCTTTTAAAATATATATATTTTTAACTTGATTTCAGAGAGGAAAGGAGAGAGAGAGAAACATCAATGAGAATCATCGATTGGCTGCCTCCTGCACGCCTCCTACTGGGATCGAGCCCACAAATCGGGGCATGTGTCCTTGACAGGAATTGAACCCAGGACCCTTCAGTTTGCAGGTGGATGCTTTATCCATTGAGCCAAACCAGCTGGGGCATCAAAGGGATTTTCGTGATAAAGCGGTAACGGGGGGGATGAGGTGGAAGAAATGAAGAGGCCAAGCCTGTACTCTCTCCTGCCACAGCTATGTCCCCTGGAACCTCCACGAGCCTGAGAGAGGCACATTTGACTTCTCCGGGAACCTGGATCTGGAGTACGTGCTGTTGCTGCTTCTGTGGCCTGGCCTGGGCCTGGGCCTGGCCTGGGGGCAGGAAGGGGCTGGCGGGGGTTGATCAGGGACCATGGTGGCATCTCAGCTCTGCTTAGAGGGCCTGTTCTCAGGCCCCGGTGCCAGCTCTGCACCGGGACCAGGTGCTCTCCAGCTGGGAGCCTGCTCCTCCCAGGTGCCCCGGCCTCCCCCGAGCCCAGCCTCCTCACTGCAGCCCAGAGGAGCCCGGTCCCCCGCCAGCCCTTCCTGCTCTGCAGTGGGTCCCGCCACCCGTGCTGGGAGGGGGCTGCCCCTGGGGGCAGCAAGGTGGTCGGGTCAGGTTCATGGCGAGGACCCCGTCCCCTGTCTGACACCCCCTCCTCATGACCCAGTGGCTGTGCAGAGGGTCCAGGGCCTCAGGCCTGTGGCCACAGGTGCAGGGTGACAGGGGTGGGGGCTCGGGTGGGGGCCCCTCACTCTCCCTGCCTCTGGTTGGGAGGAGGGCAGGCCAGCGGAGGCTCCGCCTGCCGTGTGTGCTGGCTCGTCCCCGTCCCCTGTCCTCAGAGTGGCCGCCGTTGACCTTGCCAGGGCCTTTGTCCGGCTGGCCGCGGAGGTTGGGCTGTGGGTGATCCTGCGTCCAGGCCCCTACATCTGCAGCGAGATTGACCTCGGCGGCCTGCCCAGGTGAGCGATGTGCGGCCTCTGGCCACAGCCTCCATTGTCCGTGAGCTTATGTCAAATGTGAATCACAAACACGGGTTTAATTTTGCATTTAAAGTATATTTTTCCATTTTGTACTGAAGTCCCTTTTTGAATAAGTAGCACTCAAAGGGGTTGTTTTAAACCATGTCACCCTCACTGTCTGTCTCATCCTCTGTGGTTTCCATGTGGCGACCACGGCCCGGGGCCGGCCACCCCCAGGCGTGTGTTCCCCCAGGCGTGGGCTCCATCCGTCAGGGCTCTGCTGTGAGTCGGCCTCAGTTGGGCCATTTGTCCGCTCTGGACCTCACTTTCCTGCCTGCAAAATGGGGAGCATCACACCCGCCTGCCTGTGTCTTGGGGATGTGATCGCATCTATTTGTTAAAGTATACCAGAAGCAAATGACTGCTTTTGTGTGCTCTCCTGTCTGCATTTCAGCCCTCGGGAGTTATCTTAGCATGTGTAGTGCCCCCCGGCGCCAGGGGAGGGCGGTGTGGCTGGAGCAGAAACTGGACCGCCTGCCACCACATTACATTCATGCCTCATCCTCATCAGTATTGCCTTTAATTCTCAGAAAAGACACGTTTTTGTGTTTTGCTTTTTTTTTTTTTTTTTTTTTTAATAGGGGTCATCTTTCCCATCCTCCCTGTATTCCAGATGGCCAGGTCTGCCCCTCCCCCGCCCCGTGCTGCCCCCAGGGGCGGGAGGCTGATCCTGTTTGCCAGGCTGTCTCCTGAGGGAGGGCTTCTCCCCCAGAGTGCAGCCGCCTGCCTCTGCCCTGTTTTGTTTTTGTTCCTCTGGTTTCCAGCACCACCCAGCCCTGCCCCAGGGGCACAGGCAGGCCCGTCTCCACCTCCTTCGCCACCCAGGCCCACCTGTGTGTCCCTGGGCCATTCATCTAGGGGAGAGTGCCCCAGCCCGGCTGTGAGCCCAGCCGGAGCGGCCTCCCCCACCCCGGGGATTAGACCTCTGTCTGTGTCAGCGAGGAGCCTCAGGCTGAGCCGGAGCCGGTAGAGGGCAGACAGGGTTTAAGTCTCAGCTCAGAAGCAGCGAGGACTCTGGCACTCGGCCCTCCTGTGCAGGTCCTGGGCATCCAGGCCTGGGTGGCTTAGCAGTGGGCCCACAGACAGTCCTCTCAGGTGGTGGGTCCACGGACAAACTCTCGCAGGCGGTGGGCCCACAGACAACCCTCGCAGGTGGTGGGCCCTCAGACATCCCTCGCAGGTGGTGGGCCCTCAGACAACCCTCGCAGGAAACGGACGAGTGTCCGTGGGGATGCACAGCAGACCTGCCGCGTGGAGGTGGCGAGGAGCCGTCAGTCCCTCGGAGACCGCTCTCCCTCATCCACCGTGACCTCACACAAAGGGATGCGTCTCTGACCCTGTTCAGAGAAGGACTTCTAAACCAGGGCCTTTTCGGAGAGCCTCTTGTAAGAAAATATACGTGTTTCTCAGAATTTCATACGACATGGAAAGGACCTTGACTCCAGCTCTGGAACAACGCTCCGTGTTCCTTGGGGAATGGGGACACCCCCCCCCCAAAAAAAAAAAAAACCTTCCCCAAGACAGATTGTAGGAAGAATGAAATGCTTGCTCCCCCGCTTCTCCCCCGAGCTGAGCTCTGCACAGCTGATGCTGATGGTGCGGATGAGCTGGGTCACCGGGACGCAGCCGGGCAGGGCAGGGGCCAGCGCAGCCTGCTCCCCGCCTGCTTCCCTGGGGGGCGCTGGAGGCTGCCTCCGGGTTCCGCAGTCCCAGCCCAAGGCCTTTGGCTTCGCCCTTTACAAAGACATTGCCAAGTAAACCCTTGAAGACCAGGCCTCGCATCCAATGAAAAGCTTTTCTCACTCTGACTGGCAGCCACACCTAGAGCCACGGAGCTGGACATAAGTTGCCACCCAGCTGGTGCCCCCTGTCGGGGGGAAGGGAAGCAGGGCTGAGTGGGGGGCTGGCTCCTCTCCAACAGGTGGAGGGTGTGGGGGTGAGGGAGCGTCTCGGGCCTCGTTCCTGAGCACTCGGACATGGCCTCCCCGTCACGCCATCACCCTGCCTAGAGCGACCCACAAACCGTGGAACTAACTCCCACCCACCTCCCTTTCTGTTCAAGCTGGCTACTGCGGGACTCCGGCATGCGGCTGAGGACGACGTACAAGGGCTTCACCAAGGCGGTGGACCTTTACTTTGACCACCTGATGTCCAGGGTGGTGCCGCTCCAGGTACGAGCACCTGCCTTCCTGCGGGGCCAGCGGCCTGGGGCAGCTCTCAGCCAGGGCTCCCCGTGCCTTCCCCTGCCTGCGGCCTGTAACTGATGGTTGACTATATTATTTATTTTATTTTACATTTTTATTTATTTTGTTATTTTATTTTATTTATTTTATTTTATGTTATTTATTTTATTTTATTTTATTTTATTCCATCACCCTATACCCGTGTTCGGCAAACTGCGGCTCACGAGCCACATGTGGCTCTTTGGCCCCTTGAGTGTGGCTCTTTCACAAAATACCCCGGCCTGGGCGAGTCTATTTTGAAGAAGTGGCGTTAGAAGAAGTTTACGTTTAGAAAATGTGGCTCTCCAAAGAAATGTCAATCGTTGTCCTGTTGATATCTGGCTCTGTGGACGAATGAGTTTGCCGACCACTGGCTTATACCCTCCTCCACCTCCCATCATCCCCTCCCCACTACAATCACATGTCCTGGTCTTTCTCTTTTTAAAAATTTTTTTGCTCAACTCCTCCAACCCCCCCCCCCCCAGCCTCCTACCCTCCCACCAGAGCTGCCGGCTACTCTCTGAGCCTGTCTCCATTTTACTTGGCAGTTTTGTTTGTTCATGTAGATCCTACATACGAATGAAATTATATGGTATTATCTTTCTCTGACTGGCTTATCTCTAAGAGAAATTTCTTATTTAGCATAGCGCTCTCCAGATTCATCCATGATGCTGAAAAGGGTAAAATGTTCTTGCTTTTTTTTCTGACCGAGTAATATTTCGTTGTGTAAACGTTCTGTAGCTGTTTGACCCACTTACTGACTGATGGACGCTTGGGCAGCTTCCAAATCTTGGCTGTTGTGAGTGACGCTTGCCATGGATATAGGGGTGCAGATTTTCTTTTGAGTTAGCGCTTTGAGCTTCTTTGGATAAATCCCCCGAAGTGGAATCGCCAGATCCTAAGGCAGTTCCATTTTTAAAATTTTTTTGAGGTAACTCCATACTGCTCTCCACACCAGTCTGTATTCCCATCAACAGTACGCATGTATCACAGTGTAAACATGCTTGTCTAGTAAGTCCAGTGCGTGTGTGTTTCTTTAAAGCCTAGTATGTAAGGCATGTGAGAACACGGATGAAAGAAATGGAAATATCCACAATGAAAGAGAATCATTGATTGGCTGCCTCCTGCACGGCCCCTACTGGGGATCGAGCCCGCAACCCAGGCCTGTGCCCTAGACTGGAATCGAACCTGGGATGACCATTCAGTCTGCAGACTGACGCCCTGTCCACTGAGCCAAACCAGCTAGGGAAGAATGTCTTTTTCTTGATTTTCTTGATTTCAGCTCTGGCAGCCAATCCAAGCATTGGATTGGCTGCCAGAGCTGCTATACGCAGTGGTTTAGGCGATGGTTCCACGGGGGGTCACAGGCCTGGAGCTTTCCGCTCTGTGTCTTCCTGCCCTTCCTCCCCATCACACACCAAGCCGACCTTTGGAGACTTTTGCTTCCCAAGGGGATGTTACGCTAGCACCCGATGGGACGTGTAGTGACATGAGACCTTCCAGTTCCCACGACACACTGGGCTTGGGACTGTTTCTCTCTCCCCAGTACAAGCACGGGGGGCCCATCATCGCGGTGCAGGTGGAGAATGAGTACGGTTCCTATAACAAAGACCCCGCCTACCTGCCTTACGTCAAGAAGGTAAGTGTCATCGCGGTTCATTTCCTCACGCTCCTTCCTCGAACGTGTTACAGGCTGTGCTGTCACAAGGCGGTCTGATGCTTTTCTCATAGTAACACTGCATCTCTCAGTACCAGTTCTTTTTTTTTTTAATAATATATTTTTATTGATTTTTTTTTTTTTTTTTTTTTTTTTACAGAGAGGAAGAGAGAGGGATAGAGAGTTAGAAACATCAATGAGAGAGAATCATCCATCAGCTGCCTCTTGCACACCCCCTACTGGGGATGTGCCCACAACCAAGGTACATGCCCTTGACCGGAATCTAACCTGGGACCCTTGAGTCCAAAGACCGACGCTGTATCCACTGAGCCACACCGGTTAGGGCTCCTTCCTCTTATTTTTGCCATTTGATTTATGACCTTCGGGGAGCACTGACTGTCCTATTAGGCTTGTGCTGGGAGCATGGCTGGTGCCGGAGCCCACCCTGCCGGGCGGGGAAGGGGGGCTGCTTGCTCTGGTAAGGGTGACGTGGAGGCGTAGGCCCCCCTGAGGGCCTGGCCCACTCTGGGGTCCCTGGGGTCTCTTGCCCGGTGGCAATACGGCCGCTGGCCTCGCTGAGCCGGCCTCTGCCTGGTCCTGTCTAGGGACGCTCAGGAGCCATTCCGGGCACCTTGTGGGACCGGGAGCCGCCGAGGGTGCCTGAGCCGGGCAGCCCTGCCTCTGCCGCGCTGGACTTGCAGCCGACGGAGCTTTGCCCACCATCGAGCTCACGGACAGAGCGGCTTCTCTGTTTTCTGCAGGGAAATCCATGCTTTATCCGCAGCTCCTCCTCTTCCCCTTCCTGCCGCCTCCTTCCCAGCAGCGTGGCCGGCAGGAGCTCTGAGGAGGGTGGACGGTGACCCTCTCATCCCCCCCCCCCCCCCATAGGCCTTGGAGGACCGAGGGATTGTGGAGCTGCTCTTGACTTCAGACAACAAGGACGGCCTGAGCAACGGGGTCATCGACGGAGGTGCGTGGCGGCCGGCCGCGGTCCTTCTCCCTCTGCGTGGCCCTGGCTCTCTATCCCTCTCCCTTCCTCTCTCTCTCTATATATATTGATTTCTTACAGAGAGAAAGGGAGAGGAATAGAGAGTTAGTGACATCGATGGGAAAGAATTATCCATCAGCTGCCTCCTGCACACCCCCTACTGGGGATGTGCCCACAACCAATGTACATGCCCCTGACCGGAATCGAACCTGGGAGCCTCCAGTCCGCAGGCCGACGCTCTATCCACTGAGCCAAACGGGTTTCGGTGTCAATTAAAAATTTTAAGCAATACCACCTTCAATTTCAAAAATACAACGGATGATTGGGTAGGGTAGAAAATTAGCCCTCATCTAAGAAATACATGGGGAATCGACTGTCACCCTGTCTTGGTGCTTTTGAGGTTCAAAGTCAAGATCTGACTCCAGGGCTCCTTCAAGGGGGTGATGAGCGGAGATGCACTCTGGCTGGGGGAGTGACGTTGGGCAGAACCGAAGCGTGGTGAGGTCTGTGCTGAGAGCTGAGGGTCCAGGTGCACGAGACCATCGGACCTCAGAGGACCCAGACGCTGATCGGGGCCGGGAAACGATGCCAAGACGAGTCCGCTCGTTCTGCTGGTGAACCGAGAAAGGTCTGGGGCAGCTCGGCGAGTCTTCCCGGCTCTGCGCCAACACGTACCCTTCCCTTCTCTCCTCTCCATCCCCAGTGCTGGCCACCATCAACTTACAGTTGCTACAGGACCTGCAGTTACTGACCACGTTCCTCGTGAGCGTCCAGGTGAGCCTGGCCGGGGAGCCGCCGGCCGCTCGGCGTGCGTGTAGGGCTCTGAGGCGGAGGAGTTCGCCTCCGGGTCGGGAGTTCTGGCATCAGGGTGCCTCTTGGGGAGGGGAGCTCTGGCGCCGCCAGGTTTTCGGCTCTTCGGCTCACAGCCCGCCTTCCACTCTGCAAACCCCGACCCTGTGCCCCGGCTGCCGCACCCCGGCCAGGGGAGCCGTGTGCCCCGAGGCCTTGCCGCCGGGCCTGGAGCCATGTTGGAAGCTCTGAGCTGGGTGTGCTCCCGAGGCCTGTGGACCGGAGTCGTGTGCATTCAGCCGTGTGCCACGGGCTTTCTGTGCATCGGGTCAGTTCATCTCCCCGGGACCCTGGGAGCTGGCGCCCGCCGTCACCACGTTCCAGTTAAGGAGACAGATTTGTAGGACGGAGTAAGCACCCCGAAGGAAGGGGCAGCCTGGGGTGCACAGCGCAGCCTGCTGGGTGCACGGCTCCAGTGACCTGGGCTGGGGGAGAGAGAGCACATGGCGTGGCCCCAGCACCCTCAAGTGAGAGCCCTCCTGGCACGGAGACCAGGGGCGTGCGGGACTTGAAACGACTTCTCCTTTCCTGGACTGAAACGTCGTTCGGTGTATCGGTCCCCTGTGGGGAGGTAGGCAGCGAGCACTAAGGGAAACCCAGCCACTTTCCTATCTTGCCAAACAGTGATGGCACCGCGTTGGCCTTCCCCGTGGTGTGGTTGGTACCCTCTCCTGAGTGGCCTGTACATCTGCCCGTCACCTGGGATCAGACTGTGTATTCAGTCGCCTCTAAACGCATTGCTGTCACTGACAGCGGAGGTCAGCGATGAATGAGGAAGGCTCCATGCAAACCTGAAATACCAGCATATCCGTCCTCATCCCTGTAAATCCTCTCCCACCCCCACGCTGCTCCGGTGCTTCTGCAAACGTGCAGGCAAGCGCAGGTCCTGGGACCGACGTCGGCCTCCCCGGGACGGGCCTGTGCCGGAGGCAGGCTCTGGAGGCAGGTCTGAGACTCGCTGAGGATCCTCCCCCAGCGACAAGCGGGCGTCGTGGCTGCAGGGCTGCTCCGCGAGTAGCGGTACTGGGGCCGCCTGCTCCTCGGCTCCGATTTCGTAAACTTCTGTCGGAACATCATGGGCCTTGAAGAGGGCCCACGCCCTGCCCTCGGACACTTCCGGCTGGAAGGGAGCAGCCGCGGAGGGCGCTGCAGCCACGGAGCGGTGTCCTGACACCCTCTCTTCCCCCGAGGGCGAGGCCGGCCTGAGGGAGAGTCGGTGCAGGAGGCGGCTCCCGACCCGGAGGCTGGGTTCTGACAAATCCGTAACTCGGGGCAGATCCCAGGTTTTCTCACCAGCACCACGTGCAGTGGATCTGCTGTGTCACGGCTGGGAGCGCGTCGCTCTCCCCCTGCACGGCGGAGGCCACGCCTGGAGGCCAAGCTGGGGCGGGCGCCTCTGACCTCCTCTGTGCTCTGCGCTCAGGGGCCTGGGGGTCAGGGGAGCAGGACCTGGGAGGGGATTTTCCTCCGTTCCCCTCTTGACCAGCTAACGTCTCGTTTTGTGGTGCCAGAGGGTTCAGCCCAAGATGGTGATGGAGTACTGGACGGGGTGGTTTGACTCCTGGGGCAGCCCCCACAACATCCTGGATTCTTCCGGTGAGTGCTCGCAATCCTTACGTCTGACGGGTGTGGAGTAAGTTCCATGGCCCCCTGATTGAGGCTGCAGTTACTTGCATGTCATAGTCGGCTCTTAATTCTCCCAAATCATGATTCTTGACACATGGTTTTTTTTATTTTATTTAAAATATATATATATATATTGATTTTAGAGAGAACGGGAGAGGGAGATAGAGAAACATCAGTGTTGAGAGAGAATCATAGATCAGCTGCCCCCTGCACGCCCTCTACTGGGGATGGAGGCCACAACCCGGGCAAGTGCCCGGACTGAGAAACAAACCAGCGATTCTGCGTTCAACCACTGAGCCAAACGGGTTTCGGCTCGCATTTCTTTGACCAATGCGTGTGTGTGTGTGTGTGTGTGTGTGTGTGTGTGTGTGTGTATTAACCATTTATATTTCTCCTTTGATACTGCCTTCATGTCACTGGTTCATTTCTAATAAGGGTAGGATTGGGGAGGAAGTCAGCACCACGTCTGTCCCTACCTATGAACCCTCCTCCTCGTGTCTCAGTGAGGGGCCGTAACTGTTGTATTGTCAATCATCAAATGAGATATAAGACGCCTTAATGAGCCAATTAATTAGGAGTCGTTTATGGTGGGGGGCCCAGAGGGAGGTGTCCTTTCCAAATCTCTGAGCCCTGACATAGAGGAAGCGTCACGTGTTTGTGCTTTTCGAGCCTCCTCGTTTGCAGATTTTACAAAGGGCTCTGTGTGAATTATGGTGACAGACAGCTGTAAACTTGACTACATAATGAGTTTGTACTGGGCGTATTTATTACCAGTATTAGTCTTAGATGGCTAGCTTGCAGGATCAGTCAGTTACATTTATCTTTTTCCTTTTCTTTACTTTTTTTTTAAATACACATTTTATTGATTTTTTTTTTTTTTTTACAGAGAGTAAGGGAGAGGGAGAGTTAGAAACATCGGTGAGAGAGAAACATCGATCAGCTGCCTCTTGCACACCTCCCACTGGGGATATGCCCACACCCAAGGCACATGCCCTTGACCAGAATCGAACCTGGGACCCCCCAGTCCGCAGGCTGATGCTCTATCCACTAAGGCAACCAATTAGGGCACGTTTATCTGTTTTCTATTATTTGAACTAAAAAAATAAGTCATTTTACAGAATAACAGACTGTCTTAACGTGACAGCATTTACGGTGACGGAGTTCACAGAACAAGGGGTTGTCTAGCAATAGCAGAGAATTTTTAAACAGCAGTTTTCTATACCAGAGGGAGGTTACTGTGCTTCCTGACGTTGCAAAGCACGTCGGGGCGGGCGGAGGCCGCCCGGGTCACAGCCAGCGAAGGCTCGTCTGTGATTTTAAAACCAGCTGCAAGGCCCACGCTCTGGAGCTGGGATCCCTGCGACTTCTCTTCCTCCTCCGGGGACAGGGCCTTCCGGAAGCGGAAGGACAGCCGGGGGGGGGGGGTGAACTGGAGGAGGGACGGGGACAGACGAGCGTGCTGGGGGGATTGGGGGGACTTTGGCTTGCCTCAGACTCAGGCTCAGTGTGCACCCCCCTCCCCGCTCCCTGTAGAGGTTCTGAAAACCGTGTCGGCCATCATCGACGCCGGCTCCTCCATCAACCTCTACATGTTCCACGGAGGCACCAACTTCGGCTTCATGAGCGGCGCCATGCACCTCCACGACTACAAGTCGGGTGTCACCAGCTACGGCACGTCTCCCCCACGCCGACCCTCCCCGGGGCGCCCCGCATCGGCGTGTCGGGGTTCACGGAGAGGCCCTCGGGGACAGCTCTGGCACCTTGGACGCGCTTGGCTCGAGTGCCCGGGAGCGGGAGGGGGGTGGGTGCGGATGGTCACTTTCCAGCCTGCAGGGCACTGCCGGCCGAGAGCCCTGGGAGCCGGCGGAGGAAGTGAGGGAGGCCCCCCGCCCCGGGCAGGGGGCGTGACCCCTGCCCCCGAAGGCAGGAGGAGGCCTGGGCGTGGGGGGCTGTGCCGTGGCCGTGGGCAGTTGGGGCGGCACCCGCAGTGGTTAGTGTTCAGTCTGACGGCTCACCCCCAAAGGGCTTTGCCTCCCACTTGGGGAGGCGAGTGCTCCTGCCTCCTCGTCTGCCGCGTGACCGGGGCCGGGGTCTTGCAGACTACGATGCGGTGCTGACCGAGGCCGGCGACTACACGGCCAAGTACTTCAAGCTCCGCGAGCTCTTCGGCTCCATCTCAGGTACGGCGGCAGCACCGAGCACCGCGCGGGCCCGAGCTCCTCCCGCTCGAAGAGCCCCTGCAGCCCGTGGTCTGCAAACCGCGGCTCGCGAGCCACAGGCGGCTCTTGGGCCCCTGGAGTGTGGCTCTTCCACAAAATACCACGGCCTGGGCGAGTCTGTTTTGAAGACGTGGCGTTAGAAGAAGTTTAAGTTTAAAGAATGTGGCTCTCCAAAGAAATGTCAATTGTTGTACTGTTGCTATTTGGTTCGGTGGACTAGTGAGTTTGCCGACCCCTGCCCTACAGAACTCCTTCCTCATGCACGTACACCCCCCCCCCCCCCCCCGGCGACCTGCGACGCTAGAGGGACTGTTTGCCTGTGGTTGACTCTTGCCCAGTCGCCTGTTTACAGGTGCTGACTTCTGAGGGCTTGACAAAGACCCCTGTGTGCCCCCTGGCATTCCCTTCCCGGGGGGTCTAAGACAGGGGTGGGCAAACTTTTTGACTCGAGGGCCACCATGGGTTCTTAGACTGGACCGGAGGGCCGGAACAAAAGCACCCTGACCAGGCCGGCACTCTCATCTTGGGCTGCTGGTGAAGGAGCGGAGGGAGAGCAAGAGAACCCTCCGCTCTTTCGGCTCCGTGGGCCGGATAGAACAGCTGAACGGGCCGTAGTTTGCCCACGGCTGGTCTAAGAGCACATTGGGCCATGGAGGGGGGCCGGGAGGTGGGGGGGGCGCTGGAGGAGGCAGTGACTGTGTGGTCCTTAGGGGGGGGCCCTGTGGTCTGTGTTGCAGGCAGCCCGCTGCCTCGCCCGCCCGAGCTCCTCCCCAAGGCCGAGTACGAGTCGCTGAGGCCGGCCCTGTACCTGTCGCTGTGGGACGCCCTCCAGTACATGGAGCCGGTGAGCGCTGCTGCGGGGGCCAGGCCGGGCCAGGGGGCCTCTCTGCAGCTGCCCCTGCGGGAGAGAAAACGGGAGCAGGAGTGGGAACGCACGACAGGAACGTGAAGGGACCCTGGGCAACACGATGAGGCTCCGTCTGTCTCCGCTGGCTCCGAGGGGGAGGGGGCGCCCCTCCCGTCGCTGGTGCAGAGGGGGGTGTGATCTGAAGTGGGGGTGGACTGAGAAGCTGCCAGGCCCCCATAGCAGGGTTTTATTCTGTGTTTTGTGGGCTTTAAAAAAATATATATATTTTAGTGATTTTTCACAGAGAGGAAGGGAGAGGGATAGAGAATCAGAAACATTGACGAGAGAGAAACATTGATCAGCTGCCTCCTGCACACCCCCTACCGGGGATGTGCCCACAACCAAGGTACGTGCCCTTGACCGGAATTGAACCTGCGACCCTTGAGTCTGCAGGCCGACGCTCTACCCACTGAGCCAAACCGGCCACGGCAGTTTGCTTCCCTCCCCGTCCCATATCATCTTCCTCTTTCACACCCCCCTTTCCTGCGACTCTGGAGAGCCGTGAGAAATCAAAACAGAAGAAGTTGTTAAAGGCCCTGCCTGCCACTGCCCCCCCCCCTCCACACACACAGCGCACTACCCCCTGGGGGCGCTGTCTGCCGCCCTGCACTCCCCCCGGGGATCCAGAGGAGGCGGCAGCCTTTGCCAGCCCCCTTGGCCAGCCCTGTGCCCGCTCCCGGCTGTCCTCTCCGCAGCCAACCACCTCGGAAAAGCCCATCAACATGGAGAACCTGCCAGTGAACAGCGGGAACGGCCAGTCCTTCGGGTACACGCTGTACGAGACGGTCATCGGCTCCCCCGGCGTCCTCCGGGGCCTCGTGCGTGACCGAGGACAGGTAGGAGCGACCCCTCAGCCCTGTGCCCGGGCAGGGACCCCGCTCACCGCACCCACCCCCCCCTTTGCACGCACAGGCCCAGCTGGCACTGGGGGCGGCGGAGGTGGGCCCTCCCGTGCCGCCCCCTCCCGCCTGACAGCCCCCGACGCCTCCCGCCTGTCTGTCTGTCTGTCTGTCTGTCCGGCAGGTGTTTGTGAACACAGTCTTCCTCGGCTTCTTGGACTACCAAATAAAGGAGATTGACATCCCCTTCATGCAGGTGTGTGACCCGGGAGCTGGGTGGGGGGTCGCGCCGGCCGCCTCCTCCACCAGGGTGGTGGGTGGGCATCTGAGAGAAGACCTGGGAGCCGGGCGCTCCTTCACGGGAGCCGTGCGTGGAGGGGAGGAGCTGAGTTCTGCCCGGGGAGGCGACAGCCACCACGGACTGACGGACTGGCGGACGGACCGCCGTGTCCGCAGGGCTACACCGTGCTCAGGATCCTGGTGGAGAACTACGGGCGCGTCAACTACGGGCTCAACATCGACGACCAGCGCAAAGGTGGGTGAGCGGAGAGCTGCTGACACTCGGCCTGTGCCGGCTCTGCCGTCCCCACCCCAGCTCCTCAGCAGCCCCCCAGGCTGGCTGCCGTGACGGGAGTCACGGGAGCCGTGGGAGGGGGGCCCGGGAGGCCCACCGCAGCAGGTGGAGGTGGTTCTGAAAGGCCACCTGGCCCTACCTCTCCTGTCAGCCCTCCCTGTGCGTGCCGTCCACTCGCCCGCCCGTGCTGCATCCACGGTGAGCTCCGCGCTGGGTTCTCCCAGCTCTGGCAGTGCCGCCACCTGTTCTCTCATGCACATCCGGGCAGATGTGCCTGGCAGACACGGGGTGACTCCCCCTCAGCCCCTCAGCACTCGATGGGGGAGGTTTGCTGCTGGGGGCAAGCCCCGTAGGGCGCATGCACTCCAGGAGAAACCTTGACCTTCCCAGAAACTGCCCCTGCTCACCCTCGCCTCCTTCCCACAGGATTAATTGGAAATATCTACCTGAATAACTCTCCCCTGAAAAACTTCAAAATCTACAGCCTGGACATGAAAAAGGGCTTCTTTCAGAGGTAGGTCCCAGCAGGGGGCAGAGTGTGGGCCCCCAGGTGACGTGCAGAGAGAGCCGGCAGCCCCCTTACCCTCCCCCCCCCCAGCTGCTCTGGCCTCGCTCCTTGTCTCGCTCACCTGTGCGCAGACCAGGCCTGCCCCGTGCCCGGGCGGGGGAGTGCCCGCCGCCCCCGCTGCCTTCCTGGGCCCTTGCAGCTGGATGCGGGTGGGGCCCTGATCCGAGGGGGCCCCCTCCCCCGCCCTTGTCTTCTGTTCTGTCCGTAGGTTCGACTCCAGCGCGTGGAACCTGGTCCCCGAAGCCCCTGTGTTCCCCGCTTTCTTCCTGGCCGCCTTGCCCGTGGCCGTCTCCCCCTTGGACACCTTTATGAAGCTGGAGGTTCGTAGCCGCCCGCCGGCTCTGGTCCGTCCCCAGCTGCCCCGAGGCTGAGCCGGGAGGGGGGCCGCTCCCCACGAGGCCCTCGCTCACCCGCGCCTGGGCCTGGGCCGTCCGGCTGTGGGCTGGCCCCTGGGGAGGGAGCGGCGGGCTCACAGCAGAGGGGCCCCCGCGGGACTTCCCAGGGCCCGGGTCCCTCGTCCGGGGGGCGGGGGGGGAGTCAGGGCCACTGGGACAGAGAGACAGGGTCGTCGTTGTTGTTCCCCCCCCCCCCCCCCCCCCCGTCGTCCGGAGGCTGAGGGAAGAGCCCAGAGCGCGTCGGCCTTCCCGGGGGTCCGTGTGCTGGCTCTGGGGCCGACGCACTCCCTCTGCTTGAAGGGCTGGGAGAAGGGGGTCGTGTTCATCAACGGCCAGAACCTGGGGCGCTACTGGAACATCGGGCCCCAGGAGACCCTCTACCTCCCAGGTGTCTGGTTGGACCAAGGCATCAACCAGGTGGGCGCACTGGCAGCCCCGTCCCTTCCACCCCCCCCCTGCCCTCCCTGGTGCCACAGTGCTCCCCGGGGAGGGAGGGAGGGAGGGGGGCCCTTGTCACCGTCTGTCAGGCCTGGTTGGGGCCCGAGTGGGACAGCGTCTGGCCGGTTCCCCCTCAGCTTCTCCTTGGCACTGGTGAGTTGCGGGCCCCTGTCCCAGCCCAGTTCCTTCCAGCCCAGGTCCTTCCAGCCCAGTTCCCAGTCCCTCCCCTAAGGCTCCCTCTCTGGCTCCCAGACACACCCAGCGGCGGCTGTCAGCCCAGCGCCTCTCTCCCCAGGTCATCGTCTTCGAGGAGAGGGACGCAGGCCCCGTGATCCAGTTCACCGACACCCCCAACCTGAGCAGAAACCAGTACATTCCCTGAGCCGGGCGCCGGGCGTCCTGGCGGCGCCGGGCAGCAGGGGGCGCCATCCTCACGCTGCCTGGAGGCCTGATGAGCTGCCCCCCAAGCCCGGGGGGGGGGGGGCGGAATGGGGGGGCCATTAGGAGCATTTCCTCCGAAAGCAGCCTCAGGGAGCCGAGGGCCGTACCTCTGCCCACTGCTGTGGTTCAAGACCCCGAACCTGCAGAAGAGGGGGTGGTGGTGAGGGAGGGACGCCCTTCTCACCGGAGGGGGTTCCTGACGGGGCTCTGTGGACGGCTCTGCCTTCCCCCTCTCTCCTGGGAGGGGGCAGAGGGATGGGTGTCTGGGTGAGAGTGGTTGGGTCTCCATGTGGTGGCGCCTGGGCCTGGGGTAGGCCTGACTGCTGCACCAGCTGTGCCCTGGCCCGGCCCCGTCTGTTTCTCAAGTGGAGGCCGTGGCCCCATCTGTAGAGGCCAGTGAAGAGGTGTCTCTCCTGAGCCGACTGTTGTTTCTTTTTTCTTAAAATATATGTGTATTGCTTTCAGAGAGGAAGGGAGCAGGAGAGAGAGAGAAACATCAATGATGAGAGAGAATCATTGACCGGCTGCCTCCTGCAGGCCCCCTACTGGGGATTGAGCCTGCAACCCGGGCGTGTGCCCTTGACTGGAACCCAACCCCGGACCCTCCAGTCCACAGGCCGAAGCTCTATCCACTGAGCCACACCAGCCAGGGCCACTGTTGTCTCTTCACAGCCCTCCCCAAGCCTTCCCTGGGGTCCCGAAGGAACTCCTTTTGAGAAACACATGTTTACTTGCTGCTTTTCTGCTGTAAGCGCCTCCGGCAAGCCAGGCTGAAGAGAGAGACACCCCGGCCCCTTGTTCTGCTGAAACGGAGCATTTCCAGTTCACTCAGGGAGCGGAGGGACCCGTGGGCGCCGGCAGGAACCACACCCCTCTCAGGGCGCAGAGGGCGAGGGCAGGGACGTCGGGGGCAGGGAGCACCTCCGGGGACCGGAGCCAGCGGGCTGCAGGCCTCACGCAGACCTCGCCGCCGGCTCCGTCCCCCGCCCCCCTCCCGTGACGAAGCCGCAGGGAGGAGAGGCAGGCTTCCCCGCGTTGTCTGTCCGCATGCAGCCGCTTGTTCTGGGGCCGGCTCGCTGTCAGGAGCCGCAATAAAGCAGTCGTGTTGACCCTCTGGTGCTGGTTCTCTGACCCCGTCGGGGCGAAGGCAGCGTGCAGCCCAGCCGGCACTCGGCGTCCGTGCTGACTCCTGGCCTCCTGGCCTCCCTCCTCCGAGATGCCAGTGTGGCCGGTCAGGGCCCTGGAGAGAAGCCGGGACGGACCCATTCTGGCGCAGGCGGGCGGCGGGTGAGGGCCGGGCCCCTGTCCCTCCAGCCCAGTTCCCAGCCCCTTCCCTAGGCTTCCTCTCGGGCTCCCACACACGCCTCGGTCGGGGTGTGGCGGCCTCAGTAGCAGGGGTCGTGCGGGGTCCGAGGCCCGGTCTCCCAGATTTCCCGAGCAGCTGCCAGGCGTGTCCCTGGTGTGGGCTGGGTGAGCCTCCGGCTGTCGTCCTGTCTCGGTTTCTGTCGGCCCCTCTGCGAAGGGGCTGACGGTGAGGACTGACCCCGGCCAGTGTGTGAGCCGCCGTGCCGGTGCTGAGTTCGCCCTGCAGGGTCCTGCGGGAACCCCTTTCACGTCCGCGTGGTTCAGGGTTCAGGTTCAGGGTTCGGGCTCTGGAGGAGGCCGCACCCAAATGAAAGAGTCTCAAAAAGTATTAATTTGGGAATATTGGGGGCCAGGTGGGAGCCCGCCTCCAGGGGGAGGACTATACCCCCCCTCCGGCCTTGCTAGCCCCCTTTTATAATTATATATATAAAAATTATAAATTATATATAATTTTATATATATATATATATATATATATATATATATATATAATTGATTTTTTTTATAGAGAGGAAGGGAGAGGGATAGAGCTAGAAACATCGATGAGAAACATCAACCAGCTGCCTCCTGCACACCCCCCACCAGGGACGTGCCCTCAACCAATGTGCATGCCCTTGACTGGAATTGAACCCGGGACCCTTCAGTCCGGCAGACCGAGGCTCTATCCGCTGAGCCAAACCGGTTTCGGCCTTGCTATCCCTTTTATTAAGACTTTGGGATCCACCCACAGAGGCGGGCAATTCCAATAATAGCCAATCAGCAAGGATTTCCATAAGATTGGCAGGTGCAAGTTGCTTCAGCTGCCAATGTCTGGATTAGGCAGTGAGTGGTTGGCTCTGGCCTTCCAGAGCCTCCCAGGTTAGCCAGCCTTCGGGGTTCCTTGTCCACCACCCCCCTCCCCCCGCCGGCGGGGACAATGGTCGGTTTCCGACGGGTCCGGTGCCTGCTGAGCTATCCGTGGCGGGTTCCGCTTACAGAGGTGGTTTGGACCCGCTCTGACGTGGGCCGGAGCCCGCCCCCAGGTCTGTGGGCTCGGGGCCTCCACTGCGGATCCGTCCGTGTCAGACGCCGCCCGGGACCCGGCCGTGGGCCACCGGTGTGGAGCCACAGGGCCATGCACAGCTTTTGGGGGCCTTGGCTGGGCCTGGTGTGCATGGGAGGGGCCACGCCGTGTGCCACGGTCCACTTCCACCAGCCTGAGCCTGGGGGGCCGGTCAGCAGAAGGCCCAAGGCACCCCAGCAGCCAGCTGCCCGAGGCCCAGTCACGGAACAACCTCTTGGGTGGGGCGTGTGCGTTGGGTGAGGTAGGTCCTGGGAGTGGCGAGAAGTGTGCATCCGATGGACACGGGTTCACACACGGCACCGGTGCTGGGTCTGAGGCCACTGGGCAGAATTCTCAGGGTTCACCAAGGCCAGCCACCCCCCCCCCCGGAGGCCTCAGTGTTGGGGTGCGGTTTGGGGGAATCATCAGGGTGAGTTCATGGGGCTGAAACAGACCAAGACTGGGCTGTGTGGAGGGAGGCTCTGGACTGACTGGGCGTGCCCGGGGAAAATGGTCATGGAGCCACAGAATCCGTGTCTCCTGTCGCCTTTGTGCCCCCCCCCCCCCAGTCTGTCTGGCTCCTGTGAGCCTCCCAGGAAGGTGTGTGCCAGGAGCGCAGGTGGCACAGCCAGCACACTCTGCAGGGTGCAGCCACGGGAGCGGGAGGGTGGGGCTCCCCAGGCTGATGGGTGTGGAGGGCAGAGCTTTGACTCGGGCCAGACGGTGCCGGTGGGTGACGTGGGCGAGGGAGTCCCCCCGGGGAGCTGGTGCGGTCCCCCGGCTTTCTCCCCGGAGCGGCTGCCCCTCTCAGTCACCCCCAGAACCGAACTGCCCTGCACCCCACACACCGCTGGCACCTCCCCCGGCTCCCCAGCGCCTTGTCCTGGCCGATGGCCGTGCCGCCCCCTGCCTGCCCTCACCTCCCCTGCTTGTCGTCAGCGCAGAACTCGGAGCGGTTCCCCTAAAAGGCCGGTTAGGCCACGTCCGCCCTCTGCCCCAAACCCTCTTGGAAGCGGCTTCCCCCGCCACTCACAGCAGAAGCCAAAAAACGCCACCCTGGTCCCCAGGAGCAGCCACGGCATCCAGCCCGGCCCGCCTCCCACCGCTGACCCCTCCCACCCTCCCCAGTCCGCTTCTGTCACAGTGGCTTTGTTGCTGGCTTTCAAACAGGCCCGGCTCTCTCTCTCCTGCCGGGGACAGAGTTCTCTTTTCTGGAAGGCTCTGGCCAGACAGCGACACGCCTGCTTGCTGCTCTTCTGCTCGGATGTCACCTTCCCCCGGGGAGGGCGGGGGCCTCTCTGACCGCCCTGCGTGGGGCTCAGGTCTTCCCCACAGCGACCCTCTGTGACCCCACCCACTCCCCCACCCAGCCTCACGCCTGTCCTCAGACCAGGTCGCATCCGAAATGCTATGGATCTGTTCGCTGCCCACCGCGCCCCCTCAGGAGAAGGGGAGCTCCGGGAAGGCTGGTGCTGGCGGCTCACGGTACCACCCGACAGGTACCCGTTCGGTGGACGGACGGTGGCTGAAGCCGTCCAGGGGAATACCACGAAGCCGGGCCGAGGCGGGTTAGGGATGTTAAAAACCGTATCCGACTTTTAATTTTAAAAACAAAGGAAATAATACAGTTAATGAAATCAGACCCGCTGCCCGGGGCTCCACCCTCCACCGTCCCGCTGGGGACGCCCAGCCCGCCCTCCGGCCTCACGCCTCTGCGGCGGGAAGTTTGGAAAACGAACGGTGTAGTCCCGGACCACATTCTGATTGCTCACAGACGCACCCCCGGCACGGAAGGAAGCTGCAGGCCCCAGGACTCCGGGGATCGATAAACCCACATGCAGCTACCAGAGGACGTGGGCAAAAATGGCTCCCTCCTGCCAAAAACAAAATAGTGAAGGGGAGGGAGCAAGAGGAGACGCCTCCTTTTGTTCAGTACCAGTGTCCTGAAGGCGAGCCCTGGGCTGTTTCTGGTTTGTTTGTTTGTTTGTTTGTTTGTTTGTTTTGGCGTTTGTGTTGGTTGGTTGGTTTTTGGCTGAGAAGGTGGCCGGAGACCAGCCACGCTCACCTGAGCACAGGGCTGGGGCGGCAGTGGAACGCCGGGGCCTGGGTTCACGCATCGGATGGTCGCCTGCGCCCACCTCGTCCCTCCTCTCCCATGCCAGGCCGCGCCACGTGATGCCGAGAGGTCGGTTTCCAGAGCAACCGTTGAACATGTAAGAGGTTGGGGTGTGGGGAGGGGGGAGATGCCCTACAAGGTGGCTCAGGTCCCCAGGGATAAGGTCCCATTGGATGGGCTCGTGACTACTGTGGGGAATCCCATCCGTTTCAAAACAGGCGACCGATGCTATTTTTTTGTGACTGTTTGGGTTGTCGGACTAAGTCCAATGCCCGCCCCCCACCCTCCTCAAACTTTCCCCCCCCCACTTCCTCTAGAAGTGGGTTCTCTGCGGTCCTCAGACTGGTCCTGTGAGTTTAAACGAAGTGTTAGCGGTTAAAAAATAAACACCCCTTTCGTAGGCTCATGCCTTTCCTTTTCCTCCACGCGAGAGAGAGGAAAATTGTGCTTCTGACGCTCAGGAGCATGAGGAGTGAGATCACCACCAGAGGGCGCTGTCCCCCAGCCAGAAAGCCGGGGCCTGTCCTGAGCCGGACACACGCCCCCTGGCGGAGGGAGCCGCCGGCGCATGCACTGTTCTAGCCCGGCTCGCTCTGCAGGCTCCCCCACTCTGGAGAGAGAAGGGAGATTTTTTCTTTCCCATGTGGTGTTTAAAATAGAATCATTTCCAACGTCGTGTGTGTGCTCGGGTATCCTTTCCCCTCTGTGTCCAAATGATCTCGGTCCCTTGCCCATAAATATCTCTGCTATACAGTCCTCCTCCTGCCCCCCCCCCCCCAAATCAGGGCCAGGAAGGAGGCTCGGAATGGCCCCCACTGCTCCTGCCCCTGACGCACTGAGGTCTGTGGCTCTCAAGGGCTTCAGGAAGAGGGCTCCTGCCCTCCCCGTCCTGGCCCAGGCAAGGGGCCCTGGTGCCCGGGGGGTCTGGGGGTGGCAGCGTGGCGGAGGGGCCCACGTGGTGGTGGTCCAGGCCAGCCTGTGGCCTGCGCTGGCCTGAGGCGCACCTGCTTCTTCTCTGTGCTGCAGGGCTGAGGGGCCCGGGCGGGAGGAAGGGACTCCGCAGGGGGAGCATAGAGGGAGCCCCGAGCGCAGGCCTGCTCCTCCCTCCTGCAGGGCTGACCGCTGCCGGGATCAAAGACGGGCTTACGCTCTGGAGACAGGGACCAGAGAGAAGCCACAGAGGCATGTGTCCTTGGGGGCAGCTCTCCGAGGAGGGCGGGTGCTTCCGGTGCCCGGGGCAGGGCTGCCGTCTGGTGTTCAGGATCCTCTGGCCCGCTGGCAGGAGCTGGGAGCCGGGAGGGCCACCTCCACGTGACCACCGAGTCTTTTCCGATGCCCACGTGGATGAGCCCACGTGGATGAGCCCACGTGGATGAGCCCACGCGTCCGCCCTGCAGGCCTGCGGTGCGGGAACCTCCCCCAGGCAGGAGGGGCCAGGCCCTGCCCACGCCACTCGGAAGGGAACGCGACACGTCCGGGGTTTCTGTGCTTTAGGCTCTCCGCCCTGCGTCCCGGCCCCAGGCTGGGCTCACCGAAGCCCCAGGGTAGAAAGGAGGCCGGTGGCCATCGCTGTAGAGTTTGCCTTGGAGGACTGTCGGCCACGGGGAGAGGACGGAAGGCCGGGATCAGGGTGCGAGAAGAGGCTCCTGCGAAGAGGGGAGGAGCGGTGAGTCCGGCGGGTGTCCGAGCGGCCCGTGTGGCCCAGCCGCTCAGCCCTTCGCCCCCAGCAGGCCTCACGGAGGAGGCGTCTGGCCCGGCAGCCAAGTCCTCCCTTCGAGGCACCCTGGCTGTGAGGCCCGTGACGGCCGGAGGCGGGGGAGCTGGGTTTCACGCTGGCACTTCCCGGCCCTCCCAGGATGGAAGACCAAGAGGGAGGGTCCCGGCAGACGGATTCTGTGTCCGCACGGGGCGTGGGCCCTCGGCCGGCCGTACCTGTGTCCCGGGGCTCAGATCTCCACCGTGGGGTCCGTGAAGCCCTTCTTGCCCTCGTTCACCAGCACGGGCTTCTCTGTCCGGGTGTGCCAGACCAGGATCTGCGGGCCCAGAGGCGGGAGGGAGACCACGTGGGACA
This sequence comes from Vespertilio murinus, assembly GCA_963924515.1. Taxonomy (NCBI): domain Eukaryota; kingdom Metazoa; phylum Chordata; class Mammalia; order Chiroptera; family Vespertilionidae; genus Vespertilio; species Vespertilio murinus. The sequence continues at coordinate 20,543,171 of OZ004720.1, read as the reverse complement.
GGCCCCCCGGCCTCTCCCTGCCCCCTCCTGCCCCCGCCCGGACCCTGCATGTGGCACCCCCGCCCTCCCGGTCTGCCCTTGTTCCATCGGGATTTCCCCCGATGCTCTTCGTCTCTGCTGACGCCCCCACTCCTGCTGTGTGTACATGGGGTGCGTTCAAAATAGCGGCGGGGACAGGAAGTGCCAGCTCCAGAAAAAGAGACAAGGAGAATCTGAGGGTTCCTCTATTCCTCTTGCTTCTCATTCTCTCCTGCATTACCGTTTTTTAAAAAATATAATGTCTATTGATTTTAAGAGAAACATCATTCGGGCCGAAACCGGTTTGGCTCAGTGGATAGAGCGTCAGTCTGCGGACTGAAAGGTCCCGGGTCCGATTCTGGTCAAAGGCATGCACCTTGGTTGCGGGCACATCCCCGGTGGGGGGTGTGCAGGAGGCAGCTGGTCGATGTTTCTCTCTCATTGACGTTTCTAGCTCTCTATTTCTCTCCCTTCCTCTCTGTAAAATATCAATAAAAATATATTTAAAAGAGAGAGAGAGAGAGAGAGAGAGAGAGAGACATCGATCGGCATGTACCCTGACCAGGGGTTGAGCTGCAACCTGGGCATGCACCCAGACCAGGAATCAAATCGGTGACCTTTCAGGGCACGGGATGACCGTCAACCCACTGAGCCACACAGCCCAGGGCTCCCTGCATTTCTTTCTTTTCTTTTTTTTAATAATATATTTTATTGATTTTTCACAGAGAGGAAGGTAGAGGGACAGAGAGTTAGAAACATCGATGCGAGAGAGACATCGACCAGCTGCCTCCTGCACACCCCCTATACTGGGGATGTGCCCGCAACCAAGGTACATGCCCTTGGCCGGAATCGAACCTGGGACCTTTCAGTCCGCAGGCCGACGCTCTACCACTGAGCCACACCGGTTTCGGCTCCCTGCCTTTCTTAATGGGGCTCTCCAGGGAGGCAGAAGGTTGTTCTGGAGCCTTCCACTCAGCCAGGTGGCAGCTCAGGCCCATGCTAGAGACGCTCAAGCTAGGAAGTGTGTGTGTGTGTGTGTACGAGCACATGCATTTGTCCACGTGTGTGCACGCATGAACATGTAATTGCAGGGCAGCCATGAAACCCAGCTCTTTTGGGGTGCGGGAGGGCACTGTGTCCTCGGCTCTGCCTTACTGGTCCGTTTCCCCCCCAATCTTCCTGCTGGACGCCAGTGGCCGCATTCTCGGAAGGCACGGCTCTAAGCTGGCTCTTCTCTCCAAGGCTGTTTCCAGGCCTTTATTCCCACCCTGACCCGCAGGGAGGGTTTGGCTGGGCGTGGGGACGCCGGCACCGCGGCCCCCGGCTCCCCGAGGCCTTCCTTACCTTGGTGCAGTTGGCGGCCTTGGGCTCCAGGTCGTTGAGGGTGACCAGCTCGCGGAGGAGGCTGCTCTCCTGGTAGCCCCCCTTCACGCCGCGCAGCTTGAAGTAGGCCTGGCTCCGCTGCAGGATGAGCCGCAGGTTGACCGCGAACCCCGCCATGTCTATGGCGAAGGGCCGGTGGGGGTCGAACACCGTCTTCCAGCCGACCACCTTCCCCGCCGCGTTGACCCGCGGGGCCTCGTACCGGAGGCCCCCGACGAAGGCCACGGGCCACACCGACACCCTCCTGGTGCTGCGCATCTGCAGGGGACACGGAGTCAGCGAAGCCTGTCCCCTGGGGAGGCGGCCTCCCCCGTGCACGCCGGGCTCACGGGCCATCGGAAGCCACGGAAGCCATTGGAAGCCACGTCGGCCCAGGCGGGCCCGGCCCCAGACGTGCCCCTGGGGCGGGCACCTGGGGAGGAACCTGGCCTCTCTCTCTCCAGCCGATCCCCCCTCCTCTCCACGCACCTGCTGCCGCTTCCTCGTAAAAAAAACAAAAAAACAAACAAACAAAAAAACCCTTCTCTTTCCAATTTAGAGTCGGACCCTCCCCTCCCCTCCCCTAAACGAGCCTGACTCACAGAACACCCCAGGACATGACACTACACCCCCCCCCCACCTCATGCAGGCGAGGCGCTGGCGCTCCAGGCAGCCGCCCCCTTTAACCAGGGGACCCCTGAGGCCACAGCCGGCCATCAGACCCTTGGGTCTGGCCCCTGCAGGCTGCACCGCCTCCAGCCTGGCCCCGCCTGGGACCTCTCTGTGCATCTCTACCCAAAGGGCCTTCTGGGGAGTATCCCCATTTCCTGCCCCGCCACGCCCCTGCTCCTCCAGCCCCGCCCCCGTCCCCTCTAGCCCTGCCCCACACCCTCAAAGCCCCGCCCTACGTCCTCAAGCCCCACCCCAATTCCATCAAGCCCCATCTCTGCGTTCTCTAGCCCCGCCCCTGTGCCCTCAAGCCCCGCCCCAGTTCCATCAAGCCCCGCCTCTGCATCATCCAGCCCCGCCCCACGCCCTCCAGCCCCGCCCCTGCGCACTCAAGCCCCGCCCCAGTTCTGCCAAGCCCCGCCCCTGCACCCTCCAACCACGCCCCAGTTCCATCAAGCCCCGCCTCCGCATCCTCCAGCCCCGCCCCTCAAGCCCCGCCCCCGCGCCCTCAAGCCCCGCCCCTGTGCCCTCAAGCCCCACCCGCCCCGGTTCCGTCAAGACCCGCCCCCGCGTCCTCAAGCCCCGCCCGCCCCCGTTCCATCAAGACCCGCCTCCTCCGTGTCCTCCAGGCCGGCACCTGCGCCCTCCAACCCCGCCAGCCCGGCCCCCGCGCCCCCCGCCCGGTGGCCCTCACCTCCTCGAAGAGCTCCAGGCTGTAGGTGTTGTCGTCGTCGGCGAAGTACACCACGCCGGGCTGGCTGGCGTTGCGCGGGAAGGTCTCCCGCAGCCAGCGCAGGGCCAGGTTGCGCTGCATGGTGCCGCGCGGGATGCGCGGGTCGCGGGCGTCGCCGCGCAGCTTGTAGTTGCGGGGCGTCTCCACGTGCAGGTGCGTGTAGTTGAGGCCGGAGTCGCGCAGCAGGCGCGTGGCCAGCGGCGTGCGGTGCGGCGCGTCCTCCACCAGCAGCCAGTGCAGGTTGGGCACGTGCAGCAGCGTGTTGGCCAGGCGCGTGAGCTCGGCCTTCTGCACGGGGCGGCTGTAGGTGGGCGTCACCACGTGGATGGTGGGCAGCGTGTCGGACCACGGCGGCGGCCGCGTGTACACGTACTCGGTGCGCACCACCTCCACGATGTCGCGGTCGGACATGCAGTACTCTCGGGGGTCCGCGCCGGGCTGGGCGGGGCGCCGGGGGTCACCGCCATCATCTGCGGGGGGCCAAGGGGACATAGGCAGTGTGGGGGACAGAGCAGGCCCTGGGCTCGGGCATGGGCGGGAGGCGCCCATCTGCCTGGTCAAACCTGCCCTCTGCCCCCAGGAATGCCATCAGACCCCTGCCTGGTGCTGCCTGTGTCTCCCCACTTTCCTAGCCCTGACCCCCCCCCCCCAGCAGAGGGGACCTCGGCGGCTCCCTGTGGCTGTTTGGATGCAGCCGGCCCAGCGTGGGAGATTGGGGGGCCCCTCACCCTTGTGCGCGGTGAGCAGGGGCGCGATGGTGCTCTGGTGCCACACGGTGACCAGCAGCGTCCAGGGCAGCACGATGAGGATGATGGCGAGGATGTCCCGTCTCTTCGGCATCTCCAAGGCTGGCTGGGCCCACAGCTCCTCATTACCTGAGCGGCGGCAAGTTTCCGAGAGGAGGACCGCGGGGCGGGCAGCGCGCAGGGACGAGCACAGACAGGGGAGAAGAGAAGAACAGGAATGGGCCGGGCAGGCCAGGCCGGGGGCGGGGGGGACGGCGGCGGAGAAGCCGGTGCTGGCTAGCGGGTCTTACCAGCGCTCACAACCCACCCATTGCGGAAGCAGGTTTGCGGAGTCCGGCGCGGCCAGCGTTTCAGAAGGGGGGGCGGCTCAGGGCGCGGTCAGGAACCCCGCCGAGCGGCGCATCCCTGCAAGAGAGAGCAGACGACGATGGCCAGAGACCTGGGCTGCCTTCTCCCAGGGGCTCGGCAGGGAGGCAGAGGGTGAGGGCACAGGCGCCAGACACGCCTGCCGCCGACAAGCTGTCGTTCCTTCTTTGCCAAGTTCCGGCAACGGTCCGAGCCACAGTTTTCCCATCTGTGAAATGGGCACCGTCAGTGCATACTGGTACTTTACAAAAGTGGTTCTGAGAGCAAAGCACGTCGGCGCCCCCGGACCCCTGAGGACGGCGCTGGCGTGTGCAAACTGCGTCTGCGACGGTGCCGGCCACGTGTTTGGGCCCCCGGTGGCTCCTCCAGAGCCTGGATACAGGGGGCAGCCCTGTGGGGTGTAAGGAAACAGGGTGACCACACGCCACACCCCTAGCCCCAGCCCCCAACTCCAAGACCACGGACGGGGCTGCAGATGGGCCGAGGGGGGTCTCCGTGTGGCCGGCTGGGCGTGGCTGTTTGGTGGACGGCGAGGGGGCTTCTAGAAGGCCTGGCCGGGAGCTTGCCTCCGGGTCCTCCGCGGCTCCAGTGGAGCTTTTCTCAAATGGCCTTTATCTCGGGGCGGGTCCTAGGTGCTCTCGGGTGGAGAAGGCCAGGCAAGGCGAGCTGTGTGCCGTTCCGGGTGCACGCCCGGCTTCTGTGGCGCTCACACGGCGGCCTATTTATTCCACGCCTCCGCCTCTGGCACTCCCTCAACCCCCTGCTCGGCTGGTCTGCTGGGCTGTGGTTAGCAACAGTAGCTGTGAGATAGCACCTGGGGCAGCGGTTCTCAACCCTTTTAACGCCAAGATCCTTTTTAAAAATATATATATATATATTTTATTGATATTTTTACAGAGAGGAATGGAGAGAGATAGAGAGCTAGAAACATCAATGAGAGAGAAACATCAACCAGCTGCCTCTTGCACACCCCCTACCGGGGATGTGCCCGCAACCAAGGCACATGCCCTTGACCGGAATCGAACCTGGGGACCTTTCCATCCGCAGACTGACGCTCTACCACTGAGCCAAACCAGTCGCGCGATCCTTTAATACAGTTCCTCTCGGCCCACATCTTGAGAACCACTGCTGTAGAGCCTAAGACAGCCGTGGGCAAACTATGGCCCTCCGGCCAGATCCGGCCCCGTTCGGCTGTTCTGTCCGGGCCCGCGGAGCCGAAAGAGCAGAGCGGAGGGCTCTCTTGCTCTCCCCTCCGCTCCTTCCCCAGCAGCCCAGGATGAGAGTGCCAGCACGGTCAGGCTGCTTTTGTCCCGGCCCTCCGGTCCAGTTTAAGAACCCATGGTGGCCCTCGAGTCAGTTTGCCCACCCCCTGGCCTCAGACCGCTGGGAAACACAGATATTTACATCACGATTCATTAACAGCAGCAACATTGCAGGGATGAAGCAGCAAGGGGAATGATGTTATGGTTGGGGGTGTCACCACAACTCGAGGAGCTGTGTTAAAGGGGCCGCGGCGTCGGGAAGGTTGAGAGCCGCTGGTGGGGTGTCCGAACCGAAGGTGACGCTCAGCGGTTCATGTTCGCTATTACAGCAACCCCCCGGGGGCCACGCGCTGTCCTTGTCGCTATTTCTCGTGGCTTGCCCAAAGCCACAGCCAGGATGGGGGTGCAGCCAGACGTCAACCCAGGCCCTTTGGTCTCCTGCAACCAGGGGCATGGGGAGGCAGCTCCCAGGCCCCAGAGCCCCCAAACCTGATCAGGCATAGATGGGGGGAGCCCTGGCACAGAGCCGCCACCCTCCCCTAGGAGAGCCGACCCCGCTGGGAGCGGGGAGAGGGGAAGGCAAAGATGCAGGGGGCTGTGGAGAGACAGTTCCGCCCCATTTTGTCTTTCTGGCCAAGACATCTATGAGAGGAAAGGGAGGGGGGTGGGGGATGAGGGAAGGGAAAACTCTAAAAATAAACTTGTAGCAATAAACCCAGTTGTGCATTAATTACTCTGGAAGCCATTACGGCCTGAAAAAAATCCCATAACTTTAATGGAGGCGATTATAAGCATCGTGGCAACATCGTGGCGCTAAATACCAGGTGGTTAATTCAGCAGAACAGCCAGAGCCCCGGGCTCAGAGAAAGCCAGCTGGCCCGTGGGGGTGAGTTGATGGGAGATGGGGCCTGAGCCTGGTGGTGGTGGTGGTGGTGGTGGTGTGTGTGTGTGTGGGGGGGGTGGGTCCTGGGGGAGCCTAGGGCTGTGGGGGCTCAGGGGGACTGTGGGAGGGCCTGGGGCAGGGGGGAGGCTGCACCTACCCCCCCACCTCAGCTCTGAGATGAGGCTGCGGGGATGCCTAGGTCGCCACCGCCTTCTTCTCCCCGGGCCCCGGAGGAAGGGCAGTCAACAGCTTGTCTGTGGCCGCAGGCTCAGCCCTGCAGGTTGCGTCCACATGGACCCCGGAACTGCTCTGGGCCTGTTGTGCATGCATTCAGGCACACGTGTGTGTGTGTGTGTGTGTGTGTGTGTGTGTGTGTGTGAAGGTCAGCTACAAACGGGCTCCGAAACCATCCACACACGTGTCTCTGCCATGATAAGCCGTGTTACCAAACACCCTGGGAGCAGTGGTGAGGTGGTGGAAGGAGTCTGCTGTACAGTCAAGAGTCCCTCCAAACGACGCACTCGTGTGATGCTTGCTTCAGCTTACGCAGCCTTTAGAGAGGCAGGAGTCTCCCCCCCCTCCTCCGTGGTTGCACATCACGAGGTCATTTTCCCTGGAATCCTCACCACTCCGTGCTGGCCGCTCTCAGCACTCCCGAGGGGCGGGGGGAGGGGGGGTGTGCTTAGGAGGTAGTTCTGGGCGTTCCTGGCCTTACCCCTCACAGCGCACCCTACGAAATCTTTGTTGATTTCGTTGAAGTGACCAGGACCTGAAGGACACGTGGTGCGCCATCTGCGTGCACTAGCCTTGGGCATTTTTACGACTTTTCCTACCTATCTCCACCTACTTAGAAGAATCCTTTTTCCAGACTCACTTTATGGAGTCTTTTGAGAACACTCAACTTCGTTTTCATAGAAATACCATATTTCTCTCTTTCCAGCCCATGTTTCGTGGTTTCATACTATTCCCCGGTGAGGACCGCAAGCCTGGCCTTTAAAAGCGGGTTGGGAATTAACCTTAGGGACCCCGGGACTCCAGACCAGCCTGCGACTCAGCTGGTGTGAGCAGGGGCGGCCCCTAGAGGCGAGAGGCAGCATGACAGGGGCCCAGACTCCCGCTGGAGGCCTTGGGGGATGACATAGACCTGGTTTGTGAGCTGCAGAGGTCAAGGGGTCCGGGGAGGCTGGTTAGGGGAGCTTCCGCTGTGCTGTGCATGTGACGGAGGAAAGCTGGCCTCCCTCCTCTGAGAGCCGGCACCTGGGGGTGGATGGGACAGGCGCTGCAGCCTCAGGTCCACTGATCGGCCCAGGAGGGGTGAGGATGGGGAGGGGGCTGGGCCAGGCGCCAGCCTTCTGGGCACAGGGTCAGGGAGGTGGCAACAGGAGGCAGAAGGAGGGGGCATTTTATTTTATTTTATTGTATTATTTTTTAAAATATATTTTATTGATTTCTTACAGAGAGTGGGATAGAGATCTAGAAACATCGATGAGAGAGAAACATCGATCAGCTGCCTCCTGCACACCCCTACTGGGGATGTGCCCGCCACCGAGGTACATGCCCTTGACGGGGATTGAACCTGGGACCTTTCAGTCCGCAGACCGACGCTCTACCACTGAGCCACACCGGTCTCGGCAGGAGGGGACATTTTAAAAGGAGATGCAGGGCCCGGAGTCAAGGCCCCAGCTCCAGCTCCAGACAGTTCCCCCGGGGCGACGGGAGGCCCGGGTTTGTCCCGGAGATCCGCAGGAACTCTTACCGGGATCAAGGGATTAGTATCGATTCTTCTGCCTCCGCCCAGGAAAAAAAAGCCCCGTGCCAGAGCTAATCAGCTCCCGGGCCGGTCAATCCATACTTCATTAACCCGGCCCCGGCCCCCTGCGACCCGGCCGCCGCCGTCTCTGCCCCCCAGCCTGGCCCTGGCTTCGGCCACGAGCTCCTGCTGGGCCTGCAGGGCACGGGCTTGGCCTCTCTCCACGCCCCCCCCCTCCCTGCAGCCTCCTGCTCTCTTCCTCCTCCCCAGCCCCATCCTCTGGGGGGAGGAGAGGGGAGAGCAGGGGACAGGGATCCAGCCGCTCTTTCCACTCCAGGGAGTGAAGTGAGGTCTGCGTGGATGCTTAGTCGGAATGGCGAGCCTTCTCCGTGACATCCCCGAGCTGGGCCAGCAGGATTCATTGTCTCCATACCTCCCGGCCCAAGCAGGGCGTCTCCTTTCACATTCGAGGAAACCGAGGCTTGGAAGGGCTCCGTGACCAGCTGCGGGTCTGGAGGCCTTCTCCCCCGGGGGTCGCGCCGGCTCGGCCTCCGGACTCTGACTTGGTGCCACCCCACCTCATGCCGCCTCCTTCACCAGCACGTGGGCTCCGGGGCCTGCTGGGGGCCGGGCTCCCCGAGCCCGCTGGGCCTGTGCGCTCTGCCAGCAGAGGGCGCCAGAGAGGGGCTCCCACCTGCTCTCAGGGTGCAGCACTGATGGGGTGTGTGTGGGAGGCCAGGCCCTGGCGAGGCCCACCGTCTGCCTCCGGGTCGCACAGGCTGCACATGGCTGGCTGGGCCGCCTCGGGGAGACTCTGCCTCCACGCTTGCGCAGGTGGCCGGCGGCGGGAGCCCACGACCGACCGGCGGTCCCAGGCCTGAGCTCCCGCTCCCGCGGGCTGTGGGCCGCCCTCGGGGCCTCGGCTGCGTTGCCGTGCCTTCCACACGGGTTCCTCGGGCGCCCACTGCATTCGTCAAGCAGCGAGGAGGGGATGTGGGGTCCCGCCTGCTTACAGATGGGGTCCCGCACACGCAGGGTCACACACAATGGGGGTGCCGTCCACCCTGAAGGCAGGGACAGCAGGCGCCAGGGACCGTGGGGGCACCTTAGAGCCTGTCTTCATGACTCTCAGCTCCTGCCTGGCCCCCCTCTGCGTCTGAGGTTGATGGCGGAACCTAACCACAGCCACGGCCTTCTGCTCCGTCCCCCCAGGCTCCTTCGGCTCCCCTCTGCCTGAAAGAGTGGCCCGTGGCGGGGCTCTGGGCCCTGCAGGCAGACAGCTGCACGTGGGCTTCTGTACGTGGGCACCACGCGAGAGTCTCTCTTCCTCGGCTGCGTGGCGGTGGACACGGTTACCTTGCTGACCCTCGGCCTGCCCATCTGTAAAATGGGAACAAAGACTGTGCCTTTTCCCCCATTAGGTTTTTAGACCGATTAGAAAGAAATCAGTAGGAACTGCCCGGCCCACCACCGGCGCCCACGAACAGAAGCCCCGTGACGACCGATGTGGAGAGGGCCTGGGCTGTTGGCTGCCTGCCAGAAGGCAGGACGGAAGCCCAAACCGACACCCCCCCCCCAAATCCCATTTCACCCCCCAAAGGAGAGGCGGGATACTCAGAAGGGCCCCCTTCCAGTCTCCAGGGCTCATGTTGGCCCTGTTCAGCCTCCGTCCCCCCATATCCAGTGGGGGGCGCTGCTAGGCCTCGTTCGCTCTCTGGCAAACTCCAGGGTGGCCTTAAAACTCAACAGGACTCCGTCTCCTTGTCTGTAAGGCTCCCCAGCTAGTTTGGGGGTCAGGGGAGGGAAGCTACGACGGGAAGCCTCCAGCACGAGGCCTCGCACCCAATTAGCACGGCACATGCGCGCTAACGGAAAATAGGACAGCGGGTCTAACAGCCTCCACCTGGCTTCCAGAGTCAGCCCAGTCCGAGCTCCTTCCTGGTGGGCCTGCACTCACGGCCGCCGGGGCAGATGCCATTCGCCAAGGACGAGGCTATGCCAAGGTCGGGGGGTCCCCGGAAAGCAGGTACGTGGGCACGTGGCGGTGTGCTAAGCTGGGGGTTGTGTCTGTGGCCAGTGCAGCGGAGAAGGGAGATTCCTCACACGTGGGGCGGCCAGGCCCCTGAGTGGTGGTGGTGGTGGGGGCTCTGGCCGGCTCTCCCTGCCCAGCTCGATCTCCAGGCCCAGCCGCTGCCCACTGGCTGGCACTTCCACCAAGGCGGTGGTTGCCAACCCGGGGCCCGCGAGCCACACTCGGCTCTTTGGCTCCCTTGAGTGCGGCTCTTCCACAAAATACCACGGCCTGGGCGAGTCTATTCTGAAGACGTGGTGTTCGGAAGAAGTTGACGTTTGAAAAATGTGGCTCTCCAAAGAAATGTCAGTCGTGGTACTGTTGATATCTGGCTCTGAGGACGAATGAGTTTGCCCACCACTGCACTAAGGTGTTCCACCGTGGCCCCAGCACAGCCCCCCCCCCGGGGGGGGGGCACTGTCTGTCCCCCCCTTTTACAGCTCTGGAAGCCAGCTGGGGATTGCAGGGCTTTGCAGGCAGACAGCCTGGGCCTGCCCTGGTCTTGGGACACCTCCTGCAGCCCCTGCCCCCGCCCATTGGTCCTGTGTCTCGGCCCAGAGACTGATGCTCAGAGAAGGAATTTGGGGGGGAGGGGGGACAGAGAGACACAGGGTTCAGAAGGTCGGGCGTCACCTCTCCTGACCCCAGAACTGTCAGAGCATGGAGACTCCCCTCTCCTGGCCTTGGGGCTGAGAGCTCCCCCACCCACCCATCAGCAGGGGTCTAGGGCAGTGGTTCTCAACCTTCCTGACGCCGCGACCCTTTCATACAGCTCCTCATGTGGTGGTGACCCCCCGCCATAACATTATTTTCGTGGCTGCTTCCTCACTGTCATGTTGCTGCTGTTCACGAGTCGTTATGTAAATATCTGTGTTTTCCGATGGTCTTAGGCAACCCCTGTGAAAGGGTCGTTGGACCCCCAAAGGGGTCGCGACCCACAGGTTGAGAGCCGCTGGGCTGGGGTGACAGCCCAGGGCCTACCATTTCCTGCCCGCTCCCCAGCGCCTCCATCAGCGCCGTTACGTGGAGTCAGCTGACCCCACGCCGGGATGGGGCCTGGTTAACGAAGGGTGTTGAAGGGGGAGGGGCGGGGAGGGCCCGGCCTGAGAAGGCCTGTGAGCCCGGGGTGGGCGATGTGTGCCCCCCTGCAATGAATGGAGGCCCCCCCACAGCTCGATCCCCCAGAACCGTGGCCGGCAAACTGCGGCTCGTGAGCCACATGCGGCCCTTGGGCCCCCTGAGTGCGGCTCTTCCACAAACTACCACGGCCTGGGTGAGTGTCTATGTCAGGGGTGGGCAAACTTTTTGACGCGAGGGCCACCATGGGTTCTTACACTGGACCGGAGGGTCGGAACAAAAGCAACCTGACCATGCTGGCACTCTCCTCTTGGGCTGCTGGGGAAGGAGCGGAGGGGAGAGCAAGAGAACCCTCCTCCGCTCTTTCGGCTCCTCGGGCCGGATAGAACAGCCGAACGGGCCGGATCCGGCCCGCGGGCCGTAGTTTGCCCACGGCTGGTCTATGTGCTGGAGAAGAGGCGTTAGAAGAAGTTTACGTTTAAAAAATCTGGCCCTCCAAAGAAATGTCAGTCGTTGTCCTGTTGGTATTTGGCTCTGTGGGCGGATGAGTCTGCCGCCCACTGGCCCAGAAGGTGGCAGATCATGCTGACCCGGTTTTATAGGCCGTGCGTTATATTCGACAACAGCAGGGCGGCCGTGGAGCGCTGAGACAGGCTCATCCTAAGGCAGCCTCGCCACATCCACAGGGCTTTTGGGGTCACCCAGGGCTCCGGCAGGAGGGGACAGCGTTCTTCCTCGGGGGTCAGGCAGGGGTCACTGCACCTGGGATGCTGCTGCCCTCCCGGAGCCTCCGCCAGCGGTGTTCCTGCTGGCCCTTTAAGGACCGGCAGGTGCACTCCTCCGGGGACCGTCCCCGGGGGTCCGGGTGCTGAGGATGCTCAGCCAGCCCTGGACGCCGAGGGAAGCCACAGAGGCCCACGCGGGGCAGCACCCCCCGAATACAGGGGGCCCCTTCCTCTCCGTGCCCTCGATGCCTGGCACCGGCATGAACTCTGAGCACACGGGGACTCGGCCTGGACCTGCAGGACATCCGTCGGCCTCACGGAAGGACACGCAGGGTGCGTACACGCACGGACGGCACCTGAGGCGGTCGCCCCAGGGAGACGGAGCCGATGGGGGTGACCTGGAGCCGGGCAGCGGAAGGGGCGTTGTTTAACAAGCACCGGGTTTCCAATGGGCAAGACGGGGGTGCTGGGGAGGGGTGGGTGCCCAGTATGGGTGCGACTGTACTGAATGCCTCTGAACACCTAAGGATGGTGAAGATGGTATATATATATATATTTTTTTAAATATATATTTTATTGATTTTTTACAGAGAGAAAAGGAGAGGAATAGAGAGTTAGAAACATCGATGAGCAAGAATCATCGATCAGCTGCCTCCTGCACACCCCCTACTGGGAATGTGCCCGCAACCAAGGTACAAGCCCTTGACCGGAATCGAACCCGGGACCCTTCAGTCTGCAGGCCAACACTCTATCCACTGAGCCACACCGGTTTCAGCTTTTTTTTTTTTTTTTTACCACAATAAGAAAGAACCGCCATCCAGAAGGTCTGGAAAGATTCCCCCCAACAACGACGCACCCCTCAGGGCCAGGACGTGGGACTGGGGGTCAGAGGTTACTCTGCAGGGGGGCTGGGGAGGCAGGCACCTGTGGGTGGTGCCCGGTGGGGCTGCTGGGTACCCTTTCCTGTGGGCTGTCATTTGGGGTTGTCCCCGCGAGGAACAGGGGACGTGGCTGGAGGAGAGTGTGTGTGTGTGTGCGCGCGTGTGAGAGAGAGAGAGAGAGAGAGAGAGTGTGTGTGTGTGTGTGTGTGTGTGTGTGTGAGAGAGAGAGAGAGAGAGAGCGAGTGAGAGAGAGAGAGAGTGTGTGTGTGTGTGTGAGACGCTCAGCCTGCTGCTGTGTCTCCCAGTCCCGGGCCTGGGTCACACACACACTCACACACACACACACACACACACACACACACACGCACACACGCACACGGCTGTTACTGCACCTCCCAGTGCCAGGCTTGGGGGGGTGGGGGGGGCTGGAGGCTGAGAACAGCCGAGACACGTGTGCCCGGAGGGAGAGATTTACGGGCCCGAGAAGAAGTTCCTATCGACAAGTGATGAGTTAGGCGAGCAATACTTCAGCTTAAACTCAGAGACTGACGGGGAAGAAAAACCGCACACCCGGAGGCCGTCCATCAGCATAAGCAGGCGGGCGGCTGGGGTGCGGGCCCGGGCCCGGGATGGTCGGCGCCGGGGTTGCCGGCCGGGCCTCCGGGGACCAGGGCTGGGCCCTCGCTCTGTGCTGTGGCCGTGGGGGGCAGGGGCAGTCAGCCACAGCATGGGTGGGGGTGCTCGCAGAGCTGGGGGAACGAAATGGTCGCCCCGATGCCCCGTGAAGGCCTGTCTCCATCCCTGCACCTCCCAGGGCCACAGTGCCAACACCCGGGAGCAGGCCCTGACCTCCCGGGCATCGGGACGCTGGCCGTGGGGGCGCTGGGCTGAACAGGGTCCCGAGGACACCTTGAGAGGGTCCGCAGACAACGGATGGGGACCCGGATGGGAGCCAGGCGGCTGTAGAACCTAAGTTTCCATCCAGCAAGGGCCCCTGACCGCCACCAGGCTGCCAGGTGACCCCGGCAGAGTGCGCACGGACACTAAGCTAACGACCGATCCCCGAGTGAATTGGGCTCCACATGTGTTTTTAACGCAGGCCTGTGGCCTGAAGGGGCTGACCTTCCTGGGGGCCGGCAGAGACCCTGTAGGTGGGTTTCCCCCGGGGCCAGCTGTCGGAGGAAGAGAAGTGACAGCGCCCTGGGTCTCAGTGCCAGCCTCTTCCCCCCGGCCCGGGGGGCTGGTCCTGCTGCTCTCGGCCCCTGGGTATCCTGCCAAGGGCACGGCCGGCCGGCGAGGGGCGTGGGGAGGCGTGGGTCCTATTCTGGAAGACGGCACGGAGGTGCTGAGTGGCCTGAGACAGGGGTGGAACCTCTCTGAGCGCCGGTTTCCTTACCCAAGGAGAAGAAGGAAGCAGCCTTCTTCAGAGTCACAGGGCCCTCCCTCCTCCTGGGGCGAGCCCTGCAGGCCAGATGGTCACCAGGCAGCCCACCCAGCAGCGTGTGACTCCCCTGGGCACATGCTCCCGCTCAGACCCGCCTCTCTCCCCTTTTGCCTTCTAGCAGCGTGGCTGGCGGGTCGCCTCCTTCTCCTGTCTGCGGCTCCTGCGGCCTTTCGTGGAGAGCTCGCCCAGGTAAGGGGTGCGATTCAGGTGGGGAAGTGCTCATGCGATTTACACTCCTCATAGATTGGGCAGGGAAATGGGGGGCAGGTGGGGAGGTTCGCACAAGATTCCGTCACGCAGTGCGTTGCTGACGCAGCTGAGCCTGCAACACGTGGACCCGCCGGCTCAGTGGTCGGCAAACTCATGAGCCGACAGAGCCCAATAGCAACAGGACAGCTATTGAAATTTCTTTGGATAGCCAAATTTTTAAACGTAAACTTATTCTAATGCCGCTTCTTCAACATAGACTCTCCCGGGACTGTGGTATTTTGTGCAAGAGCCGCCCCACTCAAGGAGCCAAAGAGCCGCATGCGGCTCTCGAGCCGCGGTTTGCCGACCATTTGCCGACCACGGAGCCGGCTGATCTCAAAATCCTGCAGGCCCGGCGAGGGCCTTCTCCCTCCCCACGGCTTCCCTCTGCTGGGCTCAGGGCGGTGGCTCCCTGGCGCTCCCTCCCTCAGAGCCAGGGGTGGGGTGAGCTCAGGCCAGAGCCCCTCAAGTTACGCTCCATCCCCTTCAGCGAGGTGCGGGTGGTGCATTCGAGTGTCTGGGGACTTTGGGAGGCGCATTCTGGGGCGAGCAGCTCCAACAAGACAGAATTGCCATCGGATCCACGACCAAGGAGGTGTGGCCCGCCCCTCGTCGAATTCCGTGTCCCGGGAGGGGTGTGCGTGAGTGGCACCGGGGTTACTGTCTGGCCGCATCCCCATCACAGGTGGGGGGCACGGAGGCGGGGCCAGGGAGGTGAGCAAGATCACAGATCTTAATTGCGATTGGTCCCTGCTGGCAGCCCCGGCCTCGGCTGCCTGCTGTGCCCGGCCTAGGATGGCCCATAGAGTGATTATGAAGGGAGCTGTTCAATAAATGAATTTAAAAAAAATCACTAAGCAAAGCATTTTGCTATTTATTGCCCGCTCTGAGTGATTGCCCTGATGAACGGCCATGACTCATGCCTTCCTCATAAACACCCTATTAGTGTCCCCATTTTAGGGATGAGAGATATGAGGTTCAGCGATGTCCCCCGGCCACAGGGCAGCGGGCGGCAGAGCAGGGGCCTGAGACCAGGTGGGCTCCGGAAACCCACGCTCGCAGCCACCTGCTAAGCCACGGGGAGGCTAGCCCAGTGGCGCCGGGAATGCTCTGTAGCTCGAGGGTCGCCACGAGCCACGTGTGGCCACGGAGCCCTGAAAACGTGGCTGATGCAGCTGAGGGACCTCCGGGAGGCAGCGCAGCTCACCCCACATCTCGTGTTGGGCCCTGAGGTTCTGCATAATGAATGGGCTAATGAGGAACCCGGGATCTTGAGACTTAAAGAGACTGGTGGTGGCTCAGAGGCCGGACTGCTGAACGGCCTCATTAAGGAGAGAAGTGAGAGAAGGCGCCGTCGGGGAGGGTCTCAGCACCCTCTCTCCCTCCTGGAGCAGCAAGTAGGGGTTCACGTTTCCCACCGGCAAGGAGAGAGAACCCCCACTCCTGGTCTGATCCTGAGCTGTGGGGACCCACAGCCCTGCGGGCAAGGTTTGGACTCCAATGAGGTCCACTCCTGCCGGCTGGGACCCCCCCCCCACACACACACACTTTTGGGCTTATCTGGCCGAGCCCGAGCCCCGGTCAGGCACTTGGCTGGGAGGCTGCCGGGGCCTGCTGTCAGCTGGTGTGTGCAGGGAGCGCAGACTCATTTTAATACTGGCTGGAGCGAAACCTCATTAGAAAAGTAAATTTGCTGTAGCTGCAAAAAAAAAAAAAAAAAAAAAAAAAAAAAGCAACCCACACAGCCCTTCCCCCGAGCTGAAGAGGAGGAAACCTTGACTTTGGATTCTTTGACGCTCTGTTCCCCGACCCAGGAGGTGCCCCGTCCGTGTCTGTGGGAGGAAAGGGAACGTGTACGATCTCCGTCCGCCCTGCCGGCCCTCCGACAAAGTCAGGAGGGGCCACCGACCTGGGCTCCTGGCAAGGGGTACTGAGTTTTCAGACGCGCGTCGGCTCATCAATTGGGATCATGGCATTCCCTACTAGCTAGGCACGCGCCCGGGGTTGCTGCTGTCGTTGGGCGAGGGGACACGGAGAGGGTCCTGGGGACAGAGGCACGCCCCGGGGGGAGGTGGTCCTTCGGGAGGCCCAGGGTCTGGAGGTGTGGCCACAGGTCAGGCGGGCGGGGTGGCTGGAGGGATGGGAGAGCCGGAACCGAGGCCGATGGGATGGCCTCCAGGGATGGCGAGGGGGCTGCTACGCCAAATTCTCTAGAGCCATCCCCAGCGTGGAGGGACCGGGGAGAGGCTATACAAAATACATGAAGTTGCCGAAACCCGTTTGGCTCAGTGGTAGAGCGTCGGTCTGCGGACTGAAAGGTCCCGGGTTCGATTCCGGTCAAGGGCATTATACATTGGTTGCGGGCGCATCCCCAGTATAGGGGGTGTGCAAGAGGCAGCTGATCGGTGTTTCTCTCTCATCAATGACGTTTCTAGGTCTCTATCTCTCTCCCTTCCTCTCTGTACAATATCGATAATATATATATATATATATATATATATATATATATATATATAATTTTAAAAAAATAGACGAAGTTAGCATTCCCCGAGCTCACCCACCACCGCCTGGCCAGAGGAGGGTTCCTCCACGTCCGGGCCTTTGGGAACCAGGACTCTGAGGCTCGGCGTCTCGCTGAGTCTGCTCACCCGCCCCTGACGGAGCTGGGGCAGGGCCCTGGCCTGGCTGGGAGCCTGTGCTCTGCGGGCACCCCCTCCCTGCACCCCGTGCTCTGTAGCAGGGTCCCCGAAGCTCTTCCTGCCTGGAGGCCTGGGGTTTGGGGGTGCTTGATGGAAGGCTTTCTTTTTCCTTCTCCCCAGACGCCATGGCTTCCTTGTCCCACTGTGTCCCAAGACCAGGAGGGGTTGGGGGGCAGGGCCAAGCGTTAGGGAGCCCTTAGCAGTGAGCAGGAACCTGGGAGAGAAGGTCTCCCCGAAGATCCCTGGGTCTCACAGCTACCCCCCACCTCCTGTCTTCCCTCCAGGCCTCTCTCTGAACTACTCTGGCATTCCTCAGAGCCACGGAGAGAGCTTTCCTCAGGAGCCTCCCGCTCCACCCAGAGACCTCCCTGCCCGGGCCGCTGATATCGGGGACCCGGGGAAGGAGGGCACGTGGGCTGGTCCCGGATGCAGCCCCGGGTCTCGCTCCGTCCGTCCGTCCGTGGCGTTGCTCTGGGCGCGCACTTCCGTGACTTCTGTCTGTCCCCGCACGCGGGCTCCTCTGCCTGCCCCGGACCCTCAGACTCTCCTTCCTCTTCCTCCGCCCTGCCTCCTGTCTCCCCCGGTCCTCCGCAGAAGAGGGGAGCCCCTGCGCATCTCTGTGCCAGCTCATCCTTCTTTTCCAGCCGGACTAACCCAACCGTCTCCCCTGTCCCAGCTCCGTCGCCCTCCGCCCCGTGTGTGCTGAGCCTTCCGCCTTGCTCCCACCTGCAAAGCCCCAGCCTGCCCGCTTGCTCACCCCGTGCTCCAGGAGCAGTGCAGCCCCTCCTGGTCCTTTCACCCTCAAACCCCCTTCTCCCGCCCCCCCCCCCCCCCGGCCCCGGCATTTTTCCCCAGAGCCCTGGTTCCTGGTCCAGGCTCCAGGCTCGTCACTGCAGCTGTCCCACGTGGATGGTTTCCCCGCACCAGCCCATCCTGTGCTTTGCTCACCCAGAAACCTATGTGGACAGATCTGACCGGTACCTATGCGTCCAACATGCCTGAACTCGGGGTGAGTCCCGGGCCTCCCCTGGTCCGTACGGAACGGAGCCCAGCGGGCCCCGTGGCCCCGGGCTGAATGAGGCGCCACGCACGACCCCCCCCCCCCCGGTTCCCTTAGCCCCAGGAAGGCCTCTGGCTCCCTCAGCCCCAGGTGGAGGGGGACAGCACGCAGCTCCCGGCCGCCGCGAGTGCCCGGCGCGGACAGGGCAGCGCGGGTGGACTCTCTGAAGGTCTCGTGGGGAAGGGTCTTCATGTGAAGAAGTGGGGGACGTGATGTGAGCCCAAGAAAAGGCTCAGGCTCACCACTGAGCAGGTTCCGGGGGGGGGGGGGGGAGGGGGCTGTCTCCATCTCTGTGGAGGCCCCGCAGGCAAATCTCAGAAAACCGCACAACAGCTGTCCTGTGAGGCCAGAGCCCCTCAAGCCCAGCGACTTAGGAGGCTGTGTGCCTCCTGTTTACACAAACACACACACACACACACACACACACATACACACACAGTCCCTTTATAGAGCTACATGCACCCCCGACATCCCCTCCCAACCAAACCTTTTAAACAGTGTGTGCCACGGAGGGTCCCAGCGGGTACCCCCGCCGGCGGGTACTCATGCAGATAGAGCTGCCGCCGCCAGCACGGGGCTGACACCGGTCAGCAAAGGCCACCTTCCACTCCCGGGCATTAGAGGTGCCAGGGCCCCCAGCCCCAGCTGCTCTAAAAACCCATCGCACAGTGGGCAGCTGAGTCTCGGCCTGGACAGGCGAGAAAAGGGGAAGGGGAGCTAGCCAAGGCCTGTGTGTGTGTGTTTTGTGTGTGTGTGTGTGTGTGTGTGTGTGTGTGTGGTTCTGGACCTCAGCTGTTTGGTACCGGGCTGTCACCCCCTCGGTCCAGTCCAGGTCTCTGTCCCTCAGATCCCGTGGCTTCCTTCTCCTTGGCTGCCGTGCCTCTCGCCTCCCCCTTCGGAAGTTGTGTGCTGTGACTTTGGGGGAATCAGGACCTCAGGCCTGAGCTCAGGCACAGAGGAGGGGGCGGTGAACTGGGTCTGCCTCCCGCCATGGCCGCCCCCGCCCCCTTGCCAACAGCGAACGGCCCAAGGACCCTTTGCCACCCTCGTCAGCCCTCAGCCCCTCTCCCGTCCGTCCGTCCTGGCAGAGCTGCAGAGCTGGGGCCTCCTGAGCCTCAGAGCCCTTGGGGATGACCCAGGGAGTGGGTGCAGCAGGGGGTGGGTGGGTGAGTGGGTGGGTGGGAGGGGGATCCTGGCCCAGGCTCATCTGGGCCACCAGGAACCACCTGCTGAGGTGGGGAGGGACCCGGAGCTAAGAGCCTGGGCCAGTTGTCAGAAGGTCCTGGGAGCCAGCTCTTCCCCAGATGCTGGGCCGAGCAGGGCAGGCAGGCGGGGGACTCACCCAGGGTTGTTTGGGAGCTCCCGGGGGGCATGCAGCGGCTCCAGCCCCGGCCTCTCAGGCCCCCGCTCCAGCTGTCCCCGTTGCTTGTGCACACACACACACACACACACACACACACACACACGCACGCACACACGCAGGCGCGCGCGCGCCCGCGAGGACATGGCGTGGGTACTGATGGGGATGCATAAAGGGGCTCTGTGCGCGGGCCGCGGGGGGTCACTGACCTGCGGCGGCGGCGGCGAGTCCGGGTCCCCGGAGATCCGATCGTGTCCCCACGATCGCCATTCATTCCGGGCGGCGGCGGCGGCCCCCAAACCCGGGCCCCGGCGCCCCCAGGCTGCGGCGGCGGCTGCTCCTCGGGGCCGCGCGCCCCTCCCTCCCCCGGGGATCGCGGGCTGCGGCCCCCGAGGGCCGCTTCATAGCCGCGGGGTCCGAGCTCCTGCGCCCCCGCCCGCCCAGCCCAGCCCCGTTCCTCCGGTGGATGGAGCCGCAAGCGCTCGGGGCGGGGGGCGCGGGCAGGGCCGCGCGTGGGGCGGGGGGCGGGAGGGGGAGGGGAGGGGAGCGGGGAGGGGGGCGCGCGGGGAGCCGGGGTGCGCGGCCGCCCAGCCAACCCGGCCGGCTCCGAGTCCCCTCCGTGCGCGGCTGCGCCGCCGCCGCCGCCGGTGTCGTGGCTCTGACAGCGCCTCCTCCCGCCCGCCCCGCCCCCGTTTCCCCCTCATCCCTCCCCTTCTCTCCCCTCCCCTCTCCTCCCCTCCCCTCCCCTCCTCTCCCCTCGAGCAGCAGCGCGCAGGCTGCCGGCGGGACCCGCTGATGGTCGGTACCAACCTCGCCAGCTCGGGCGGGGGCGCGAGGAGGAGGCCGCGAGGACCCCCTCCCCCCCCCCCCCGATTGGTATCAGCTCCCCTCCTACCCCGACACCCCGCCCCGACACTCTGCCCAGGGGGAGGAGGCTCCAGCTCGGTGCACCCAGGCTGGGGCTGCAGGCAGGGGACGAGCGCAGGGGTCGGGCCTCGGCTCTCGAGAGTTAACGGCGCGCGCCCCGGCCGGCCGCTGCCTGCACCCCCTTCCCACCCCGCCTCCATCCTGGCCGTTCCCGGGGCCCAGCTTGGCAGCCCTTCTCAAAGGGTGATTGTTTCCGGGCTGGGTAGCTGTGGAGAGGCGGCGGCGGCTCTTCTCTGGGACCGAGGAGGAGCTGAGATGAGGAGCAGTGGGGAGGGTGCGGGTGGTGCGGCTCCCTCCCAGGCTCCAGGCACCCCGCAGGGGGAGATGGATGCAGGGGTACCTGTGTGTGGTGGAGATGGGGTGGGGGTGGGGGGGTCCACAGGCGCCGGCCAGTATGGTAGCCCCACCTGTAGGCACCGCTGCTCTGCCTAAGGCATGCCAACCTGCTGAGTGCCAGCCCCAGCCCACAGGAGCCTGGGCATTTCGAAGGGAAGGCAGCGAGGCAGCGCGTGGGGTGGGAGGGAGCTGGGGGGGGGCGGGGGAGGAACAGTGGGGGAGCACGGATGGAGCAAGGGGTCCGAAGGCTGTCCGGGAATTTCTCTGGGCGCCTCGGGGAAAATTCCATGCACGTTTCCTGCCCGTGTGTGCTGGGTGGGCTGGGGGGGGGGGTGCGTGGCCAGGGAGCCTGTGTGCGTGCACAGGCGTGTGCGTGTCTGTATGCGCGTGGGGTGCGGAGGGAGCCGCCACGGCATGTGCCCGTCTCTGAAGACACTTCCAAACGCGCTTTTGTCAAGTTGCCAGACACTCGGGAGCTGCCTCATATATTTGCACAGGCGGGCGGGCCCTCCCGGACACCTGTGGCCAGGGACGCCCCCGGTCCCTTCCCCAGCCGCAGAGGAGGCCGGTGCTGGGCGCTGGCCCCCGCTGCGTGGGGATGGGAGTGCTTTTCAGTAACTGAAGCCATCGCGCAAGGTCTGATGCTTCGGCCCAAGCTGGGCCCTGTTCTTCCCAGTGAGCAGCAGCTCTGTGTGTGTGTGTGTGTGTGTGTGTGTGCGTGTGTGTGTGTGTGTGTGGTGGGTGAAGGGAGGGGCGGTGGCTTTAGAGCCTGCCATTTTGGGAAAGGCCTTGAGGTGAGGTGAGGAAGGAGCCCCACCATCCACACCCTCCCACAGACCCCTGGCAGTACGACGAGTTTGACTGCCTCTGGGGACAGCTGTCCCTCC
Organism: Vespertilio murinus; assembly: GCA_963924515.1. NCBI lineage: Eukaryota > Metazoa > Chordata > Mammalia > Chiroptera > Vespertilionidae > Vespertilio > Vespertilio murinus. Next base: position 20,521,666 of record OZ004720.1, on the reverse strand, counting down.
CTCGCACCCATCTTGGGGTCCCTGCCTGTGGAACAGCCCTCGGTGCCCGCGTGAGGGAGTTCTTCCACATCTGACCCCCGTGCCTCCTGCTCAGGCGCAGGACCGTCCCTCACTCTTCCCCATCCGCCTGCTGGGATAACGCTTGGCCCTTTAGACCAGGGGTGGGCAAACTTTTTGACGCGAGGGCCACCATGGGTTCTTACACTGGACCGGAGGGCCGAAACCAAAGCAACCTGACCACGCTGGCACTCTCATCTTGGGCTGCTGGTGAAGGAGCGGAGGGGAGAGCGAGAGAACCCTCCTCCGCTCTTTCGGCTCTGCAGGCCGGATAGAACAGCCGAACGGGCCGGATCTGGCCCGCGGGCCGTAGTTTGCCCACGGCTGCTTTAGACTCTGCTAGGAGAACCTGTCCTGAGACCATGGCATCCTTGCCTCCAAACTCCCCTTCCCACTAGGACTCCGCACCCCCTGGAGGGAGGGAGGGAGGGAGGGAGAGCAGGGGGAGGTACAGGAGGGAGAAGGGCAGGGAACCAGCTCAGAGGGAGGACCTGGCTGCCAGTTTGCAGGGAGCACGGACGGCCTCTCGCTCCGCTGCGTCCAGTCCTGTTCAAAAGTCACTGAATGGCGGGGCAGACATGACCTTGGAGAGTTTCTGGTGGCATCTAAAAAGAGTGTCTCCTTTTTACAAACAGGGATTCCGTGGCCCCCAGAGGGACCACCAGCAGTGTGTGTGTATGTGTGTGTATGTGATTGGGGGGACTTGCACCGTTTCTCTCTGAGGACACAGCCCCAGGTGCAGCCCTGGGAGGAGGCCTAGGCTCCAGGTGGATTCTGAAGGCGCTGCAGTGCAACCAGTGGTGGGACCCAGCAGTCCGGTCCTATCTGGCCCGGACAGGCTGTGGCCAGCTGGTCCCTCTGCAGGTGTTCTTGGGGGGACATCTCCCCACAGCCGATGGGAGCCCCTCCCAGGTGGAACAGGAAGGGTGACTCAACAGCAGTGCTAACGACACCCCCTTCTAGGATCAGGCTTGCAATTTGGCCCCAGACTGTGTACACCGTGGTTGTTTTTTTTTTTAATGTTAATTTTTAGAGCCAACTTAACGCAATAATGTGGGATTAGCATGAACATGATAAGGCTCAGTGAGGAGACAACAGCTGCCATCCGTTTTAGTGGGAAGTGCTGGCAACACCCCAAAAGCATGGGAGCACACGCACATCCACACAGACTGTATGCGGCCACAAAGCAGGCGCACATGCAACGCACACGGTTGCACCCTCCTGGGCCTGGTGTGTACACACGCGTGCACATGGGCGTGCCTGCGGCCACCTGCATACAGACAGAGACACATGTGCATACACACACACACACACACACACACACACACACATACACACACCAGCCTCCACAGAGAGATAGAGCAGCGACAATTAAGTGAGAACACCCAGGGCCGTAAAGAACAGCCATCAGAAAAGCCCACTTTGAATGGGTCCTTCACGTTCTAAGCCGAGACGGGGAGCCCTTTTTCTTCTTCTGCCAAGAGCCATTTGGGTATTTATCATATCGCTCACTTAATGTAATTCACTTAATATCCATTTATGTTGCTATGAACAAAAGCTCCTAGAGGTATTGGATTTTGAGTCCTGCCTGCGGTTGCCTTGGCCGGGCCAGACCTTACACGGCCCGCAGGCCGGATGTTCCCCACCCCTGGTCTAAGGTCTGTGCCCACCGAGCGCCCTGGTTGTGGAGGGGAGTGCAGGCAGGAAACGGAGTGACCCCATCCATCACATTGATCGAGCGGCTCCTCCCCTAGAAGGCTCTCGCGTGGGAGGTCCGTCACACACACGGAGCCTCAGGCTCTGAAGGAGGATGCTCCTCTCCCCTCACACCACCCTGCCCTTGCTCCCCACACCCCAGCCTCACTTGGTTTCTCACACATACATGCACGGGAGCCCTCTGCTGCGTCCCAGCTTTGCCTATGGCCATTCTCTTCCCCCGGGGCCGCTGTGTGCCGACTCCACATGCACGCACCTGAGCCGTCTCACCCTGCAGGTCGGCAGCTCCACCGTGACCTCTTGACAGAGGTTTCCCCCGAAACCTGCCCTGTCAAGAGCCCCTCCCAGAGTTCTCCTAGCCCTTCGCCCTGTGGCTGTCCTTCCCTATCTCCTCCACCGTCTGTGTTTATGCTGTTCGCTGGCCCACCTGTGGCACTCGCGAGCCTAGAAGCTCCTGAGGAATACGAGTCCTGGCGCTCGAGACTGTCTGCAGCAGATGCCAACGTTGTCACTAACCATGTGACCTTGATTCAGTCCTCTACCTACCACGCTCCGGGTTCCTGACCCATCCAGTGGAACCTTGTCCTACACGGTACCCAATCGATACTACCTGGTGCCAGGAGACTAGTCAATGCCCGGGAAGATGGACAGTAGACCTTTGGGCGTTGGCACAGCTTCTGCCCTCCCTTGAGCCCCTCTCCCTTTCTCTTTTTTTTGGGGGGATTTAGAAGGCGCTAGGTATCTTCCCTACATGGCGCGTTGATGACATTCATTCATTCATTCATTCATTCATTCCACCTTATTTCTGAGAATCTGTTCAGTGCCAGGAGCTCTGCTCGGGGAGGAGACGGAGAGATGAATGGCGAGGCTCCCGATTTCAGTCCGGCAGTCCTCTCAAGCTTGAGGTGTCTGTGTTTGTTTTCGCCATCTGCTTTCCCTGTGTTCCCTGCCGGAAAGAAGGGGTGGGCAGAGGGGTGGGCTGTCTGTGGGGAAGACAGAGATCCAGGCAAGGGCCGCTGCAGATGGGAGAAGGCAGGACGGGGAGGGGAAGCAGCGGGCAGTGGCCTCCGCGTGCTCTTTTTCATCACCCAAGATGCTGTGCATGGGGACTTCCTTGGTGTGGGGGAGGAAGAAGAGGAGACTATAACTCCTTCCTTCCCTCCTTCCCTTTCTCCCTCCCTCCCTTCCTTTCTCTTTCCCTTCCTTCCTTCCTCCCTTCCTTCCTTCCTCTTTTCCTTCCTTCCCTTGATTCATTCTCTTCTCTTCTCTCTCTCTCTCTCTCTCTCTCTCTCTCTCTCTCTCTCTCCTTTCTGGAGCCAAGTTGGTGAGGGGTTACCCAAAATTAGTGGACCGACCATCTGCATGCAGCCCGATCAATGTGCCCTGGCAGATGGAAAACAGAAACTTACACCCAACACTCGCCAACAGCCTCATGGGTCGTGGGAAGCTGAAGGAGCTCAGGTACATTGCCATGTGGCCTATGAAACAGGAGTCTGTTGGGATTTTTGGAAGCAGGAAGAAGGAGGTATGAGCATATGAATGGGTAGGATGTTGAGTGCTGAGGACCAAGCTTCTCCTCGGACCCTGGGCAGAGATGAAGGGGGCAAGGCCACTGGGACCCTGGACACTGCTGACCAGCAGGTCCTCTGGCGGGACCCCAAAGATGGCATCCTGATCTCTTGCCCTGATAACTAACCGCCAGGCCAGTGTGGTGGCTGCTTAGGCGCCACACCCTTAAAGATGGCTGCACCCAGGCCTGAAACTGGAGAGACTGCATCTTATCTGAGGGCTGCTTCCTGGTTGCATGCACTCAGGGTCTCTTAGAGGAACTGATAATCTGTCCTCCTGTTGCCTAGTGATAAAGGGTCTAAGGCAGGGGTGGGCAAACTTTTTGACTCGAGGGCCACCATGGGTTCTTAAACTGGACAGGAGGGCTGGAACAAAAGCAACCTGACCATGCTGGCACTCTCATCTTGGGCAGCTGGTGAAGGAGCAGAGGGGAGAGCAAGAGAACCCTCCGCTCTTTCGGCTCCTCGGGCTGGATAGAACAGCCGAACGGGCCGCATCCGGCCGGCGGGCTGTAGTTTGCCCACGGCTGGTCTACGGTGTGAGGGAGAGCTCTCATAGGGGCCCCTGAGATAGAGCACCCGAAAGTTTTAATTCTCCAGTCCTGCTTTCTGCCAACGGATGGCCATTTATTTAGGGGCGTTCTGGTCTTCCGTCCCTCATCAGCAACGCACACACCCTCAGTCCTCCATCACCCCGGCTTTAGCTTCATGCCTGCAGATCCATGTTTCAGCACCGCGGCCAGCGCCACTCATGCGAGGCATATGTTCTCGCATCTGGGCATAAGCAGTGCAGGAGTCTGGAGCCCAGCTTGGGCTTGGCAGGAGGGCATCCTATTGTGGGAGCCAGGCTGACATCCACGTAGAGCCCTGTTCCCAGGCCCCGCAGCTCCGTGTCTGTGTGACGTGACAGCTCGAATAAGCATGTGAACAAAAGCAGATATTCACGGGGTGATTGAAGAAGGTTACTGGGGCCCATGTTTTAGAACCCCGGGCCTGAGCTAGGTCAGGGGTGGCAAACCAGTTTTTACTTTGCACGCCAATGTCAGTAAATTGGTTGTGGGTGTGTGAAGTGTTCTGAAGCCACATCTGTGGTGAGGAGGACAGAGCGCCGCCATGACCCATGAGTGATGTTTGCCTGGCGTGGGTGGTGGCATAGCGATGCCCATTTCTGCTAACTGGGTGATAGCCCAAGATCCTGCTCACTTCCAGGATCATGTGCCTTTAAAAATTAGTGTGGTTTTATGTGGTCTCTTCTTTCGGTTCTTTATTTAAAAGTAGATAAATGTGTTTGTTTACTCAGTCATCTGACATTGATCGAGTGCTTGCGAGGTGCTTGTTCCCGGGCAGTACCTTCTGCTTTGCCTCCATGAACGCACAGTCTAATAAGGAGCAGGGACACCTACAGGGCCCAAGGTAGTGGGGCGAAGACAGTGTTCTGTGGGACCAATGGCATGTTCTTGGCGTAATGAAGGTATGGTGAAGTCTTGGCAAAATGGATCACTCAACTCAAACTACAATGTCCCTACACACTGATGGCGCTAGAAGAACTTGAAAGTAGGTTTTCCATGACTTAGATCTGAGGTCCACAAGAGAGGTCCCAAAGTCTGGGTCATTAGTTTGCTTGTAAAGCCACCTTGTGAAGTGACGTGTGCCTATTGATGTAACTAGGGCAACCACAAAGCCCTGTGCTAGGCCTGGTCTGGCTGTGGTCCCATGCAGACCCTTTGATAGAATTCCATGGTTGCTGTACAGGAAGTTCCCAATTTGAATCAATATTTAAGATTAAATATATATTTGAAGGGAGATCCTAGAATGCCCACATTCTGAATTAAGGACTCAGAGGAAGGATGGAAGTGTTTTGGCAATGAGAGGACTTGGGAGGGGGGAACACCAGAGTTGTTAAGATAGGCCATTCTAGCCAAAACCTGTTTGGCTCAGTGGATAGAGCATTGGCCTGTGAACTGAAAGGTCCCAGGTTCGATTTCGGTCAAGAGCATGTACCTTGGTTGTGGGCACATCCCCAGTAGGGGGTGTGCAGGAGGCAGTTGATCAATATTTCTCTCTCATCATTGTTTCTAACTCTCTACTCCTCTTCCTTTCTCTCTGTAAAAAAATCAGTAAAATATACTTTTTTTAAAAAAAAAAAAATAGGCCATTCTAATGATCTTTCCTTGTTCCCTGGTAAACCCGTATCATCTTTGGAATCTCAGAATGTTTGTTTGTGACAAAATCAGATGTAAGGAGCCTCCAGCAACGGGAAACTGGGTACTTGAGCTTCACAGCTGTGCCCACTGAGCCAGCAAAGGGAAGAAAGCTGAGCAGGGCACGTGGTACGGCCACTGGTCTCCCCTCAAGCTCTGCTCCTCAGCAGGCCCGGAGAACCAGGGCATGCAGTGGTCCGAGACCTCCGGAGGCCGAAGGCTGAAACTCTACCCGTTTATCCCAGGGTTAAACAGCGAATCTCACTGCCTCTCTTGAAGATGCCACAATTAAACAGGCAGAGGAATGTATTTCATAAAATATGTATAATGCTCCATACCAAAGCACTTTCATCTCTCTTAGCTCGCAGCCAATGTGAGCAACAGTTGGAACGATCTTTCACTGCCCATTAAAATCAGGCACTGGCCAGCCATGTCTTCGGGGATGGAGGCCTATCATCACCATCGTCACCATCATCATCATCACATCATCGTCATCATCACCACCGTCTCTACTGTGTATTTGGTCACATGAGTTCCGTGGTCTTGGTCACTAAATCAGCTCTCTCACCTGGCACAACGTTTGGTACATGCTAGATGCCTAACACATATCATGATGGTACCAATGTTTATTACAACTGAATGAGTGAATGAATGAATGGATGGTAGTCTACATACATACACTATGTTGTTCTGAGATCTATAACCCCATGAGCTGAGTGCGGTAGGTATCATTACTCCCCCCCATCCCAATTATATACAAGAAAACAGTCACAGATGGGTGCCTTGTCTTTTTAAAATATATATATATATTTTATTTATTTTTTACAGAGAGGAAGGGAGAGAGATAGAAACATCAATAAGAGAGAAACATTGATCAGCTGCCTTCTACACTCCCCCAACTGGGGATGTGCCCGCAACCAAGGTGCATACTCTTTTTTTTAAAAATATATATATATTATTGATTTTTCACAGAGAGGAAGAGAGAGGGATAGAGAGTTAGAAACATCGATGAGAGAGAATCATAGATCAAGTGCTTCCTGCACACCCCCTACTGGGGATATGCCCGCAACCAAGGTCAAGGACATGCCCTTGACTGGAATCCAACCTGGGACCTTCCAGCCTGCAAGCCGACGCCCTATCCACTGAGCCAAACCGGTCTCGGAAAGATGCATACTCTTGACTGGAATTGAACGCGGGACCCTTCAGTCCGCAGGCTGACGCTCTATCCACTGAGCCAAACCGGTTTCGGCTGGGTGCCTTGTCTTGACCTAGTCCTGTCTTGTGGGACTCAGTCCTTCCAGACCTCGGAGAGCTGACTGCCTTGTGCTTGTCAGGTTTTCTTCCTTGGGTGGAAAACGATCACCAGCCTGCCTGCTCCTGCCCCACTTTCGGCCCTCGCTCGTGCCTTTGCTGGGGGCTGAGCACAGCCCGTAAGCAATTGGGCTCCTGGGTTCTATCAGACCAACCTCACTCCCACGGTTAACAGTTCCCTGGCAGCGCGAGAGCCCTCGGAGCAAATTCTCCGTTATTGGATGGAGCCCACATGCAAGAACAATTGAACTAAATTGATTGTATTTTCCAAATCGTCGCCCAGCTTCTAATTCTATCTGTGAGATGGACTAATTTGATCCAGAATTAGCTTCTAAATTGAGACGCCAAGCCCTTGACCAGGAAGGGAGAAGAGAATCTTGGTGGAATCCAAGGGGGGGGGGGGGGAAGGGCTGTGTGCTTGCACGAGGCTCAGCGGCTCTCCCAGGAAGGTCCTCTAGGTGGGGAGCAGGTCATGTTCACTGAGGCGGGCTCCTGTCACTTCCTCTGCCCACCTGTGTGCCCTCCCGCCACCACGTCTACATCTGGTAGTGGTACCCCAGAACCAGCTGAGTAGCGGGCTTGCATTATGGCTCAATGAGCCCCTCTGGATAGCACTAAGGCAATAAATAGAGGTAGATTTTAATTATTGATTTTTTACAGAGAGGAAGGGAGAGGGATAGAGAGTTAGAAACATCGATGAGAGAGAAACATCGATCAGCTGCCACCTGCACACCCCCTACTGGGGATGTGCCTGAAAGTCCATGCCCTTGACTGGCATCAAACCTGGGACCTTTCAGTCCGCAGGCCGATGCTCTATCCACTGAGCCAAACCGATTAGGGCTCACCATTGCATATATATATATATATATATTTGATATTTTGCAGAAAGGAAGGGAGAGAGATAGAGAGCCAGAAACGTCGATGAGAGAGAAACATCGACCAGCTGCCTCCTGCACACCCCCCACCAGGGATGTGCCCACAACCAAGGTACATGCCCTTGACCGGAATTGAACCCGGGACCTTTCAGTCCGCAGACCGATGCTCCACCACTGAGCCAAACCGGTTTCGGCTCACCATTGCTTTTCAAAGGGCCTGGCATCGAGTACGTAGGTATTTAATAGGCTCTTTTGAATGCATAAATGCCTGAAGAAAAAACTAGAAGTAGGAAGTCAAAAATCTAAGACTGGACCGCTGACTAAAGGACCCCAGGCGGTTCTGAGCTGCGGATTCTGGGGAGGGCCCAGGAACCTTCATTTTAAGTCTGTGCTTCGGGGTTCAGGTGGTCGGCCCGTTACATGTTGTGTGGAAAGCCACGCCGCCTGCCTCAGTTCACCAGCGGCTTTTGGCTGGGAGCGTTAGGGCGCATTTTCAAGTCTAGGACGTTCGGCTCTGCGTCCCAAACTTTCCCCCTACAGCCCAGCTCCCATGGTGTGTGTGTGTGTGTGTGTGTGTGTGTGTGTGTGTGTGTGTGTGTATGTGTCTGTGTGTGAGGGGGGTGTGGGGAGGGGGCATGCTCATGGGTGCAGCTGACTCCTATTGCACGGGGAACTCCTCCCCAGGTGCTGGCCTAGAGTCTCGGTTAGCGCGGCCCCACTCTCTCGGTTAGAGCAGCCCCCCCACGCAGCGCGCAAGATGGGGCTTTTCTTTCCGCAAAGATGAAATTGGCCTCCTTGTTGCCAGCTCTAAGCAGATGTTTATTTGTTGTTCTCGTGTTTGCAACTGTTGTGATGAGGTTTGCCTCCTTCTCCTTTAACTGAATTACGTGTCATTTAGCTCTCAGCGCAAGCTGCAGAGCGAGCGGGATCCGCCTGGCACGTGGGCCTTCCGATTCCTGCTCCCAAACCACTCACCCACCGGCGCAGCCACGGGCACAGCCACGGGCACAGCCACCGGCGCAGCCACCGGGTGGTACCTCGCCAGGGAAGGCCCGAAGCACAGGCGTTCCTTTGGCCGCACCTGGCACTCCCCACCCACATCCCTCCCCGGGGTGCAGCTCTGGACCAGGACCAGCGGGGAGGCCGGGGTGCTGAGAGAGGCATGCTCTCTCTCCCACGTGTCCCGACGCCCACGTTCTGGGAGTGGGCGAGAAGGCGGGAACCGGATCTGGTTTGCCTTTGTCGATGGGCATTGGCCTCTGCTCCTGACCTGAGTACAAGGGAAAGGAAATGAAAACACGTTTGCAAGAGAGCCTGGGAGCACCCAGAGACATGGAACAACGTCTTCAGATCCTTCCTTCCACCCATTCCAGGTTCCAGACACCTCAGACCACACCCCTGCCTTGTGGGAGGGGGGAAAAATAAAAGAATGGGGTGTTGGGCTAAATGAGCTAGGTCTGAGAGTGTTTTGTTATTTTTTTTAATGTATTTTATTGATTTTTTACAGAGAGGAAGAGAGAGGGATAGAGAGTTAGAAACGTCAATTCGCTGCCTCCTGCACACCCCCAACTGGGGATGTGCCTGCAACCAAGGTACATGTCCTTGACCAGAATGGAACCTGGGACCTTCCAGTCTGCAAGCCAGATGCTCTATCCACTGAGCCAAATAGGTTTCAGCAACTGTCTTGTTAATGGCTCTGATTTGCACATCACAAGTGGCTGTGTTTAAGCTTTCCTTCCTAGTAATTCTGCAGTGAATTAACTCAGCATTTTCAGTTTAGCCAGATAGTGATCAAGAACCTTGATCCTCAGATAAATCAGGAAAAGGTGATGGACTTGGTAACATTCCCAGGGAAGGAGGCAGACTCCGGGCCGGGCCGGAGGTCTCTGAGACCTGAGAGCTACTTGGCAGTAAATTTACCTGGGGAGGGAGGGCGGGGTTGGGAGGCCGGGCAGAGCAGGCCAGCCAAGGGCGGCCATCCGAGCAGGTGTTGGCAGCGGGAAGCCAGCAACACGGGTCACGGAGGCCGCAGGAATCGAGGCAAGATGAACGCTTGGCAGGCAGATGGGGGCGCGTGGCCCACGGGGGCCCAGAGGGTCAGGCCGGCGGGCAGGAGCCAGGAAGCTCTGGCAGCTGGAGAAGGAGAGACTGCCTGCGGGCACTGCCCTCCCCTAGTCAGCGGAAGGGATCGGGGTAGACACTACCCGTCCTGAGGAAAGCAAATGCGGGCTTTGAAAACTGTTGACTCCTCCTGATTGTATTCACCTTCATAAGATAGACTTCCTCCGTAGGCCATCGTATTTTATACTGCTGAACATTTTATCCTCATTGTCCATTTTTATTTAGAAAACATGGTTGCTGTAGGTAGAAAGAAGACGTTGAAATTTAGGCAAAAGTGGGGCCTCTCCCCCTTCTTTACCCCCCTCCCCCATGGGAGGGCGGTCCAGGGTGTGTGTGTGTGTGGGGGGGGGGTGCCTCACGGTCCAGGCGCCCACCTCTCTGCACTCCCTGCTCCCTCTTCTCTTCAGTGTCCCCAGACTTTGCTCCCGCACCTCCCTCTGCACCCTAAAGCCAGCCCTTCGCAGCACCCGGGGCCTGTGGTGGAGTTGAGATCTGTTTGAACTTGATTTCAGGGGAGGAGGGGCTGAGATGAGCCAGTGAGCCAGGCACTGGAGACGCAGACGCGGAGGAGATGGACGCATCCCCTCCTGCGGGGATGAGGACCCAGCGCCCTGTAGACATCCTAGGTTTGACCCTCTGGGTCCTGGGCAGCAGTGCTGAGGCTAGGTTGAATTGCAGATAGAGTTGGGGGCCAGTGAGTGGGATCCTTCCAAATTCGCTCATCGGTAGGCAAATGAGGCACCATGGCTTGCCAACTGGAGAGTAGCACCTCAGACAACAAAAGGAATTTCGAGATGGTTCGATCCAACCTATTCACTCCTCACACAGATGCAGAAACCAAGACTTGTGGGGGGCATGCGATGAGCTTGGATGGGGTGTGATGAGTGTCTCTCCTTATGCAACTGGCAAGCAGCAGAGCTGAGATTGGATTCACATTTACCGGTGCTTCCCTCCCCCGACCGGCCCCCCCCCCAAAAAAAAAATTATGCCATGAGGGTGCCACTTGCACATCCTATTCCTCATCTTCATTTTAGCCCAATTACCGAATTACTTCAGATCGCAATGTTCATCTGGGCTGAGAATTAGCTGAATAATTGCCCCATGGACGCCATCCAGAAAGCCCCGTGGATGCAGCGAGCCCCGGGAGCCAGCTTTGCGGGCGGAGCTCTGCCCTGCGCCCCTGTCTCCGGGGCAGCGAGACCTGCCAGGGGCTGAGTGTTCAGCTGAGCGAACATGGCACACCCACCCAGCAGCCCCCATGCCCCACCGAACAAAACACAGCACGGGCGGAAGACGAGAAAACGCGATATTATAAAGCCACCAGTTATTCCCACATCCACTCATTGTTTCCTCGGGCAAACTCTGATCTCCCCCCTCCTCCCCCGAACCAGGGAGAGGAGAAGATGTGACAAGATAATTTTTAAGTTCATTTGAAAAAACAGACAGGTGAAAATAGCTGAGAATTACGGCAGAGACGTTTGGTGGGGGAGGAGGTGGTTTACCATATATTAGGGTATATAAACCATGGCTGACGGAAACTGTACAGTAGTGAAGGAGGGATTGACAACGCGGGGTAACCCCTATAAGGGCCCTTCATGTGTGGCATCTCGGCGGGGAAAGAGTGGGTGGGGAAAAGAAAAGGGCTTGCTGTTTAGGAAACATAACCTGCTTGGAGCCCCACTTCATGCCCTGTGTGTGTGTGTGTGTGTGTGTGTGTGTGTGTATATATATATATATATATATATAATTTGATTTCTTATAGAGAGGAAGAGAGAGGGATAGAGAGTTAGAAACGTCGATGAGAGAGAATCATCTACCAGCTGCCTCTTGCACACCTCCTACCGGGGATGTGCCGGCAACCAAGGTACGTGCCCTTCACCGGAATTGAACCTGGGACCCTTGAGTCCGCCCTCTATCCAAGGAGCCAAACCAGTTAGGGCTGTCCTTCCATTTCTCACAATGAAACTAGGCTTGATTGTCTCACGGGACTCCTGTCGTACGTGTGGTTTGCTGTTGACCGAAATGTCCTTGTGCAGCACACGGTTGCATGGGTATCGATGACGTCCGTCATTGTTAGCCTCATCGGTCAATACTGCCGGCCCAGACAGAATCTGCCAGAGAGAGGCAGGTGCTGGGTGCATTTCTCTCTCTCCCTGTGGCAGGAAAACGTTCCGGAGGTGACCCTGCTCGTAGAGGTCAGTACGTAAGGGGCCAGGCTCAACCCCAGCCCCTGTGTGCCTCCGGGGGAGGGTCCTCTGACTCGTGTCCGGCGGCTCTCCGCGGGCCACATGCTTTTACAAAGTTCCCCGCTGGGAATGTGGCAGGAAACAGGACCCCCGCCCGGGCCCACCATGCCCTGCGTGGGCCTCGGGTGGCAGGAACGGATGGATGCCTGGTCTGCTGCCAGCTGCCCGCTTGCCCGTCTGATACATTCCTCTGTGCACGGTGGGGACAGGAATAGAACGGGGGTCAGGACGCCTGGCCAATGCCAGGGGGAGTCAGACTGAGTGCCAGTTGGGAATCCGCATTTGCTGCTCCGACTCGCCTCCTAAGACGGGGCCTGAGCTCCGGGCCTGGGACCTGCCTGGGTGGTTTATCCAGACGCTTTCCAAGCGGGTGGCTCTCCCCTCCCTCCTCCTGCCAAGCATCTTAGCGAGGGGAGCTGTCTGTGCCCACGGCAGTTCCCCCAAGCATCTTAATAAAGAGAAAGGAAACACAAAGCCAAACCCTCAAACTCCAGCTCAGCAGGGCCATGCTGTCCGACTGGCTATGTTTAGCCCAGCCGTGGGCAAACTACAGCCCGGGGCCATCCGGGCCTCGGAGCTGAAAGAGCGGAGGGTCCTCTTGCTCTCCCCTCCGCTCCTTCACCAGCAGCCTAAGATGAGAGTGCCAGCATGGTCAGGTTGCTTTTGTTCCAGCCCTCCGGTCCAGTTTAAGAACCCATGGTGGTCCTCGAGTCAAAAAGTTTGCCCACCCCTGGTTTAGTCTGACAAGTTCTGTCCCTTGTCTTTCCTCCCGAGGAAAGCCCTTCTTTTGATCCCAATGACTCTCAGAGGGAAGGTGGCATAGAGACAGTTATCTTCTAAAGTTGCTGAGGCATTGAGCCATGCAGAGCCCCGCCCCCTCTGAGAGCAGGCTGCAGGGGGCGGGTCTCTCAGGGTACCCCCAGCCCCGCCACTCCTCGGTGCAGGCCCTTAGCTCTGTGCCCGGTCACTGGCAAAGCTGAGGTGGCATAGGTGCCCCTGGGGTGGTCCCAGCTCCGAGCCAGCCCTGGGTCTGGGGAAGGCCCTCTGTGTGGGGGGGGGTGGGGGAAGGGGGGTAGGACCACGCTGTTCTGGCAGGAAGCTTTGTCGGGTGACTGAGTTCTGAAGGATGTGGGGGAGGTCGGGGGGTCGCTCAGAAAATGGGGTCAGGGCTGCAGGGCTGAGGAGGAAGCAGGAGACTGCATCGCCCGGATGACGGGAGGGTGCGGGAGGGAGATGGATGGAGATGCCGCTGGTGACATAAGGAAGCACGCCGGGTGGGAGTGAGGGAAACGGAATTGACTTTCTCAACCCACACAATTCTCCCTTCCATCAAGCTCAGCGCGGTGGGGAGAGATAAATCACCCACGTGCATCTGGGTCAGGTAGGATTCTGGGAAGACTGGTGGAAAGGGGTTCTCCATTCCTGCCGAGTGTACCGGGCTGATTCCTGAGCCTCGTATATGGTAAGGGGCTGCCCCTTCCCCTCCCCTCCCCCTCCAAGGGGACCTGGCTGGGAAGGGCTGTTCCTGGGAGGACCGGCCTGCAGCCTCCACCATGGTTCTGTGGCAAAGCTAACGCCCTCCAATCCCTTTGGCTAAGGCTCCCCCTTTTTCTATTTCTGGGCCATCCCCTTCCACTTACCCTTCAGGGAGACACAGATCTGGGGAGAGCATGGGCTCGCCCCCTATTTCCTGGCCAATTCACTCATCCTCTCTGTTTCCTCCCCTTTCAAAGGCGTTTGAGGGTCCAGCCAGGTGAGTTGGGTGACGCGTTCTCAGCCTCTTTCCCTGATGGGTCGTCCGGCCCCAGGGGGTGCACACTGTCCTCCCAGAGCCCCGAGGCTGCTGGCTGGCACCCCCCCCATTCCTGCTGCCCAGCTGGTGGGCACGGAACTCCACTGGTTCCGAGGAAGCCAGGGTGGCGCCTGGAGTGAAATTTCTCTTTATAGAATACCTTTATTGATTTCAGAGAGGAAAGGAGAGGGAGAGAAAGGAACATCAGTGATGAGAGAGAATCATTGACTGGCTGCCTCCTGCATACCCTTCACTGGGAATTGAGCTCACAATCCGGGCATGTGCCCTTGGTCCAAATTGAACCTGGTACCCTTCAGTCTGCAAGTGGACACTATCCACTGAGCCAAACCGGCTAGGGCTAAGATGAACAATTTTAAGAAAAGTATTAAATAATAACTGCGTGACAGTTATAGAAATCCACAAAATGTTCTAATGAGAGAGTTGTGTGGTCCAGAGCACTGCCCATGCTTCCATGAGCATAACTTTTATTATGTATCAGTTTTGATGCTTAGAATAACCAGGACCCAATTGATGCCTCAGACTTCCTGACGATGCGTTCAAATTCTTCACAGGCACCATTGATCAGAAACTTTGTTCTCCCAAGTAGGTGATAAGTTTTAGGACCTTTTTTTTAATAACCATTCAAAATTTACGACAGTTGAAATTACATCTAAAGCCTCAAATAGTTCTCCTTTTCTATCAACGCAAAAGTAATGTTGGCATTTCTTACAATAATTGGAATGTATTTCTTATTGGCCTTTTTCATGCCAAGTATCTACACTAATAAAAGAGTAACGCGTACCAATTGACTGTGCCCTCGCAATGCACACCAGCCAATCAGGAGCCAGTATGCAAATTAACACAAAATATGGCGGATTAATTTGCATATGCAGGTGCTCCAGGCCTCTGGGCAGCGTGGGAAGGCGGCTCCTGGCTGGAAGGAAAAGGTGGCTCCAGCCAGAGCAAAGTCAGTGCCGGCAGCCAGGGGAAGGAAGGCTCATTCTTGCACCAATCTTCATGCATCGGGCCACTAGTTTTGAAATAAAAATCACTGTGGGTGCACCCTGAGGGCAGCCAATTCAGACACTTTTGAGGGCCCTGGGCCCTCAGCTGTCACAGCCAATGCCCCTACCCATCTCAAGTCCGTAGCTCTGGGCTTGGGCTGCACACAGCCAGAAGGGAGTGAGCGGTATTAATAGTTTCCCCAGCATAATCCATCATCCCCTCAACGATGCCTTTCTGACAGTTAATTAGAATCCACCGGGCGGCATAATGAACATCGTGTTTAGAATTACAATCCGTCGCTGAACAGCCGATCGGACAGCCTGTTGTCTCCCATCACCCCAATATCTCAACGGTGCAGCTCCCCATGCCTCCTTAGCACTGGTGGCCAACAAATCAGCTACATGACTTCAGGGGGTCGGGGGAAGGGGGCTTAGTCACAGGAAAGGGGGTGGGCCTCTGCCTGTCCATGGGCAGGAGTTCGAGGAGGGACAGAAGGAAAGCCACGGGGGCCCAAGGCAGCCATTCTGGGATCCATCCCCCACTGCACTGCGCCCCTGGACTGGGGAGAGCGGTGGTGCTGCTGATAAGGCAAGCGACAGGAAGGCCGCCTCGGGCACACTGTGTGCTGCTGCTTTCAGGGGTGTCCGGCCTCCGGTGATGGCTGACTGTGAGCTGCCGGTGCAGGTCGGGGAGCTGGGAGTCATGGGAGGAGCACAGTGGGCTCTCTGGAGGGAGTCTGAGTTCAAATTGCTCATTTACACAATGATTGAGTTGTGTGTGTGTTTTTAAATGTGTGTTGTTGTTTTGTTTTTTTTTTACTAGAGGCCTGGTGCATGAATTCATGCATGGGTAGGTTCCCTCAGCCTGACCAGTGATTGGGGCCATGGAGGGAGGGTTTGTGGAGGGAGGGACCACAGGAGGTTGGCTGTGGGAGCGCACTGACCACCAGGGAGCAGCTCCTGTATTGAGCATCTGCCCCCTGGTGGTCATTGCATCATCATAGCGACCGGTTGTTCAGTCCATAGGTCATAACAGTTGCTTAGGCTTTTAGATAGACAGATAGATAGATAGATAGATAGATGATAAATAGATAATCGTGGTGTTGAGGCTGCTTGGTGGTTGAGAACCCACTTCCTTGCTAACCACCTCTCCCCTCACCCTAGCAGTCAGGTGGTGCCAAAGCTGGTTCTCTCAGCTTCTTCCCAAGCCCCCCGCAGAGCTCCGGAATCGGCGGGGCCCGGGTTCGATTGCTGGGCCCAGGCCGCAGCCCCAGGACCCCCGAGATCCTGCCTGGCTTAGCGCTCCTGGTGCCCCCTGCTGGGTGGCATTTTACCCACCATGGTCACCAAGTTCTCCCCTGCCCACTCTTTCCTCGTCCCAGTCAGGCACCGACCGCGTAGGCGTTTTATGAATGCCCATTCAACGGCAGGCATTTCCAATCACGTGTCCCACGGGGGCACAAGCAAGGAAAACGGAAGAGGCTTAACGCTTCCTTTTGCCCGCGTCCAGGACCAGCCTGGAAGGGTCTCTCTGTCTTGGTGTCAGCGGGGTCGTCTGTCACTCGGGGGCAGTGAACGGCAGGGGACAGCCCAGGCTCCCCACGCTCACGGCAAGCTGGATGGAAAGTGATCCTGCCCCCTACCTGCTCCCCGTGGCTGGGGGCTGGGTTTCCGCTCCCCCCCAATCTTCCAGGCCAGCGTCCCACCCAGAGAGGCCTGCCTAGAGATGGGGCCCCTGGCTCTGTGAGGCGGGAGGAAGACACCCGTGAGTGACTCCCAGTTGCAATGCCTGCAGGTGGCTTTCTGAACACATCTGGCGCCTCGCAGAGCCATCGCTGTATCCTGGGCGCACAAGCCAGTAAATACAGATCCCTCTGTCGTCCTCACAGAGGCATCTCGGTCTGCCCGTGTTGGCTGAAGTGTCGCCAATCTGCCATTTCATTTCATGTCATTTCATTCCAGGCCATTGCCTCGTGGTGCTGTGTCAGGGCCTCTGGATACAGAACTCCTCCTGCAGCCCGGGCCCTGCGGGGAGGGACCCTGGCCCGTTGGCCGTGGCCTCTGCCGGGGAGCACACTCAGGTATGGTTAGCTTGGGCGTCAGCCACCTCTGTCTCCTTGTCTTCAGCTCTCTCTGGGGAGACCATTTAAACAACAGAGAGAGAATTGATTTCAGAGAGGGGAAGGGAGAAAGAGATAGGGAAAAAAACAACAACATCCATGACGAGAGAGGTACACACCCCCTATACTGGGGATGGAGCCGGCAACCCTGGGCATGTGCCCTGACCAGGAACGGAACCGTGACCTCGTGGTTCGTGGGCTCACGCTCAACCACTGAGCCACACCGGCTGGGCGTGGTGAAGCCGTGTTTGTTCTGCATCCTGGAAGCCTGCTCTTCCATCTTCCTGAAGAAGAAGCTCAAAATGCAGCTCAAAGACATTCAGGTCCAGGTCCACTTGATGGATGTCAGAAGGTTTCCTTGGGGGGGAAGGGGAGGAGCAAAATTCACTTTGTCCTCAACGGCAGCTCCTCTGAAGACAGCTCCCGCTGGAGGGACGGCCGCCCCGCCTGCAGAGCCCCCTGAGGTCTCCCCTAGGCCAGAGGGAGACGGGCAGGAGGCTGCTTGGTGGAGGAGGCCTGGAGCATGAGCTGGGAGACTGCGGAAGGGAGGGCATGAACGGAGGCCAAAGTAGCTGAGGAGGAGGGGGAGGGCGGGGGTGGGGGTGGGGGCTGGGGAGGGTACCAGGGATCTACTCCAGCCAAATGGGCCGGCTGGCCCGGTGAGCTCCTCCTGTAGCTGCTCAGCTGCTTACCTGGCCTCCACTTCCTTCTCGCAACAACCGCTATAAAGGTTTGTGTTGCCTTGTTCTCCTCTTGCTCCTGTGACTCTGGAGAGATCTGGTGCTGCCCTGTGCGGCCCAGTGTGGCCCAGTGTGGCCCAGTGTGGCCCAGTGTGGCCCAGTGTGGTGGGCATGTGTCCCCCTCTCGGAAACTGTGAGTGACCCAGCATTTTTTCAACGGCCACCTCTCCTGACCTCTTGGCCCGCCCAGGCCTGCATAGCCCCAACCTGGGTCCGTTTTCAAACAAGGGGCAATTCATTCCAGGTCGTGTCGGCACCCCCCCCAGTTCCCAGATTCCTTCAGATGGTCACGAGCGGGCTCCAGACACGCGGAGATTTGCATTCTCACCCGGAGAATGGATTTCAGGCAGCAGAGAACTCACTCTGTGATCCGAGGAGCCACCTGGAGGGGGAATGGCATTTAAAATCCATCAGGATAAAGGTGAGAGACCGGCGCAGTGATGTCCTTAACGACGCCTCGGAGAGTTCATTCAGGAGGTCTATATTAAGATGATGTGCAGCGCTGATGGAGTCGCAGGCGCATTCGCCGGTGGCCCCGAGAGCAAGGTGGAACCAGTGCTGCCTGTGACGAGCCAACAGTTGGGGAGAAATGCTTTTCGGAATCCTTTGTCAGAACTACCGCTGAGCGCGTGAAGCTGCACAGCGCCCTTCCGGCACCGGCAAGCTCACCTGGCAGCGCGGTGTGAACTAGCAGCACCTGGCAGCACGGTGTGAACTAGCAGCACCTGACAGCGCGGTGTGAACCAGCAGCACTTGCCTCTCCTTCTCGGGAAAGCTTCTCCGTCTCCCTTGCCAAAGGGATGGCGTCAAAGCTTTCGGGCCAGTTCACGCCAGGGAGACTCTCGTTGGAAGCACTCCTGCTGTTAGAACAAGTTGACCACGGGAAACCGTCGACTGATTTCTTCAGCTCTTGGTGGCTGACCGGGAGAAGCCAGGACCCTTTCTTTGGGATTCAAGCACTGCACCTATTTCACCTACAAGAGAGAAGTGGTAAGTCAAGAACCTAACATCGCCCCCCCAGTGTGGCTCAGCGGTTGAGTGTCGACCTGTGAACTAGGCCAGCCGTGAGCAAACTACGGCCCGCGGGCCAGATCCGGCCCGTTTGGCTGTTCTATCCGGCCCGCACGCGGAGCCGAAAGAGCAGGCCAAACCATTTTAGGTAATGATGTTTTACTTTGAATTTATATTAGTTCACACAAACGCTCCATCCGTGCTTTGGTTCCGGCCCTCCGGTCCAGTTTAAGAACCTATTGTGGCCCTCGAATCAAAAAGTTTGCCCACTCCTGAACTAGACGGTTGCAGGTTCGATTCCTGGGCAGGGCACATGCCTGGGATGTGGGCTTGGTTCCCAGTGTGGGGCGTGCGGGAGGCAGCCGATCAATGATTCTCTCTCATCATTGATGTGGTTTTTTCCCCCCCTCTCTCTCTCTCTTTACCTCTTCCTTCTCCCTGAAATCAGTAAAAATCAAAATAAAATTTAAAAAGAACCCGAACGTCACATTCAAGCTTGCCCACACGTCTGGGCGTGGTCCTAGTGGCTCTTGGAAAGAGACACCGTAAGTGTACAGTGAGGCCTATTTTCCAACCTTGCTATGGGTCATGATGTTTTGGGCCTGCTGGGGGAGGGGAGGTTAGGGCATTGTGAGAAGTTGCACTAGAACCGTGGTTGGCAAACTTCGGCTCACGAGCCATAATGCAGCTCTTTGGCCCCTTGAGTGTGGGCTCTTCCACAAAATACCACGGCCTGGGCGAGTCTGTTTTGAAGAAGTGGCGTTAGAAGAAGTTTAAGTTTTAAAAATGTGGCTCTCAAAATGTCAGTCATTGTACTGTTGATATTTGGCTCTGTGGACAAATGAGTTTGCCGACCACTGCCCTAACCAATCCATTTCCTAGACCCTCCCCCCACCCCCCCCCACCCCCTCGGAGTCCATGTCACTTATCCAATCCAATCTGCTCCTTTGCCCAGGCTAGGTTTGGCCCCTGATGGTCATCTTCTCGCCGTATTGAAGAAGCACCTCTCCCCGGGCCATCTTGGCCCCTCCTGGGCCCAGCAGAGGGGTGCCCCCTTTGTTGTCTGGCTCTCCCTCGGTAATTCTGGGTAAGGACTGGTAATACTCTCCCTGCCCCTCCCGGCCAGCTTGGGGAATCAGGTCTTCAGGGGTAGAGGATGCAGTGGTCCCCCAAGGAGCCTATGAATGCGTCAACCTCCAAACTCAATCAAGCTTATTGTCTGATTCAGCTCCTGAGTTGATTATGCTTAATGGTGTCTAATTCCCTGTGCTCCTTCCCTTTATTAATATCTCGCTACCCACACAAACATAATCCCTGGAGGCAGGGCCAAGGCATCAACATGCCCTTCCATCCTAATGACGCAGGGGAGGGGGGGGGGAGACTTGTGGGGGAAGGGCAAGAGAGAAACAGGGCTGATCGCCTTTCTTTCCTTCTTCAGTTAAAAATGAAATTCCTGGGCTTGAAAAGCACAATATTTTCCCCCTTACCCCCCCAAAAAAACAAACAAACAAACACACACACACACACAAACAAAACAAAATAGAAGACATTAACATTGACTTCTGCTGCCGTGTAATATGTGAAGAGACCCCCATATGGGTGTTATTTTGAGGTGAGCCAGAAGGTCAAGAAGGAAACGTGACCCCTTGTCTAAGGGTCTAGGAGCAGGGGTGGGCAAACTTTTTGACTCGAGGGCCACCATGGGTTCTTAAACTGGACCGGAGGGCCGGAACAAAAGCAACCTGACCACGCTGGCACTCTCATCTTGGGCTGCTGGTGAAGGAGCGGAGGGGAGAGCAAGAGAACCTTCGGCTCTTTCGGCTCTGAGGGCCGGATAGAACAGCCGAACGGGCTGGATCTGGCCCTTGGGTCGTAGTTTGCCCACGGCTGGTCTAGGACCCTTTCCTCCTGGAAGTGGGGACCCTCACATTCCCGAGAAGCACTGTGTCTAACCAGGGCTGCAGCGCTGGGGGCGTCCTGCTCCCCACGCCGGCCTCTCCAATCCCACAGCGTGGGCAGTGCCGGGGCTGAGCCCGGGCTAGCTGGGCAGCTGTGGGAGGGCCTGGACATGCCATTGTGGGGGCACATTGAGGAGCTGGCTTTCCCCTCGGCTGCTGTACAGTTAGTTACCTGCTGCCACGCGCACGTGTCATGGGGCCGAGGCCTAGGGACCCTGGGCCGGCAGCCAGAACTTTCCATTGTTTCCTCTGGCATTCGCTTCCCCCTGGCATCCCGGAGCCCCGCCCCCGCAGGCCTATTCAATCTGTGATTGCTCCTCCTTCTGTTTGCCAAAGTAATTTAGCTAAAATGCGGATCCTGGACTCGGCCACTTCCTTCGTAAAAGCCTTCCACGGCTCCCCGTCGCCCACAGACAGAGGCCCTGTCCTGAGAGGAGGTTCTGACCTTTGACCTCTCGCTCCCTGGCCTCCAGCCATTCACGGCCTCTTGGGACGCGTCTCCAGTCAGAGGAGAGCTGCAGCAGGGCCTCCCAAGCCAGCTGCTCCCCACCCCCAAGCCTTCCTTCCGCTGAGGGTGCCCTCACCGTCTTCTCTGGTCAACGCCTAGCAATGCTCAACGACTTGGCTCAGGAACCCCTCCCGGAGTCTTCCCAGCCCCCCTCCCGCCTCCACTCCAACCACCAACCCTTGTGTGTGTGTCTCTGGGCTGCCTGCACTGACCCCAGCGCTGCGTGGGCCTGGGGGTGTGGTCCCCCACCAGTCCCGGGTCTCCTGACTGTGTCTCTGGGCTCTGCAGTGTGCCGTGTATGGAGGTGGCACCCTTAGGTTTCGGCTGGAGGTTGTGTCCGGGTGCTCGCACAGGAGTCAGGGGGGTGCAGCCATTCTAGCGACAAGGGGTGCTGGGCCTGCGTGTTCTTGTCTGCCACTTGCCCTCTGGCGGCTTCTCCCAGGTCAGCGGCTTTGAGCCCCGGGAAGGCAGGCCCCGCATGGAGCCCAGGCCTCCCTGGGCAGTGGGGGTGCACTGCCCAGCGCTTTGCCCGCAGCTAGTGGCCCACACTCCGGCTCTGGCTTTGTGTCCAGCTGGAATGGGCAACCTGGACTCGGGGTCCCCATCTCTAAAATGAGCAGGGAGGCCCAAGCCGGATTGGCTCTGAGGAGAGAGCTTCGGTCCTTGGACTGAAGGATCTTGGGTTCGGTTCTGGTTGAGGGCTCGGGCCTCAGCTGCAGGCTAGATCCATCCCTGGTCCCAGTTGGGGTGCGTGTAGGAGGCAGCCAACCCACGTGTCTCTCTCACAAGGAGCGCGATTGCCCTGCTGCCCCCAAGAGAGAGTGTCCACTCTTCGGGGCGACGTGAGATGCCGGAGTCACCCATCGTCTCTCCAGCGCCCAAGGAAATGGGGCTGGCCTCCGGCTTCCGTTCCAGGTGTGGGCCGCCTCTCTGCTTCCCCCATGGGGAACCTCCTGGGAGCTCACCTGCTCCAGGAAGCCTAGATTACCTACGCTCCCTTGCCAGCACCATCTCTACACCAAGCTTACCCATTGAATTCTTTACTCCATGGGGGAGGATTGATGTGTTTTCTTATCTCTTTCTCTCTGTCAAGTGGCACCCATCCAGACCTGGGCAGCAGCCTTCTTCCATCTGTCGGCAGGCCTAAAAGGAGGGCTTTGGGCTAACACAAGATTTGGTTAATTTCCCCACCGGCCAAGTACATATGCTGTTTCTGTGCCTGTGTTTCCCTTCTTTAAAAAAAATCTATATCTATATCTATATCTATATCTATATCTATATCTATATCTATATCTATATCTATATCTATATCTATATCTATATCTATCTATATTGATTTCAGAGAGGAAGGGAGAAGGAGGGAGAGAGAGAGAAACATCAATGATGAGAGAGAACCATTGATCGGCTGCCTCCCGCACGCCCCACACTGGGGATGGAGCCTGAAACCTGGCCGTGTGCCCTGACTGGGAACTGAACTCTGGCCTCCTGGGTCATAGGTCAACCCTCCACGCCAAGCCACCACAGCTGGGCCCGAGTTTCCCTTCCTTACAATAATTGCCTTCTTCCCCTCCCACCTAGAAACCTGGGAGGCCACGGGGTGGGAGATGGCGCTTTTAGAAAGATGTTCCTTCGATAAGACAGGCCACGTACAGCAGCGACGGCCACGGGGTTCCTTTCCCTTTTGTTTGGTGCTGGGGCCTGCGCAGCCCACACTTCCGAGTCTTTCAGCGTGAAATAACGGTTGGGGCCAGCTCCCTCCTGCCGACAAGCAAGAACAGCAAGCATTCCTAGTGAGAGGCTTAGGTCCTCTTCCATAGGACATTCCCCAGTGTCCAACATGGATTCCCACCGGTGCATTCTCTCGGGGAGTGGGGTCCCCTCCACGCTCCTACGGGGAGGAGGAGGAGGAGGAGGAGGAGGAGGAGGAGGAGGAGGAGGAGGAGGATGGAGCTCTCCATCATAGATCAGCAACGGTAGGTACAGCTTGCAGACACGGGCGTCCTGGAACCAAGGACCCCCTAAATCTCTGCTTTTGTGACATTTCCAATCTCTGGCTGAGCGCAAGGTAGCACCCCTCCTTTTATGTGGCCTTGGGGGGCCCGGGCTACTTCTTCCACTCTGCAGGAGGAGAGAAACATTTCCTGTGAAAACCAGTGGATACCGTGTGAGCCTGCATGCAATTAAGAACTCCATTAAGCAGGTTTGCAGAATCTAAGCCCCTGGTCTCGCAAGCTTGATTCTGAAAGTGGCTGCTCAGGAAGGGGCTGAAGGGTGGCGGTGGGGAGAGGGGCAGGGGGAGGGGTATAGCCGTCAGAGAGGAGGTCCGATGATTCTCTGCCGTGACCATGGGGGAGGGAGGCAGGGGTCACGGCCATGTGGCCCCACAGCTCGCTGCAGGACCACCTGATGCCGCCTTTCGGAGGTCTGGGCCTGGGTTGGGGGGTGCTGGACCCCCTGCAGCAGATGCAACAGCAGAACTCTGGGCCCAGGGCGGGCTCTCCCACCCTCCCCATCCCGCCCTGTCATCGCTGCCCCCTGCCGGCCAGGTACAGCAGGAGAGGACAGCACATGCCACCGTTATAGGCTGTGGTCTGTCTGCTGCCTATGTATCTGAAGGGATAGAAGTGGAAAACAGCTCTCGCTGGTTTGCCTCAGTGGATAGAGAGAGCATCAGCCTGCAGACTTAAGGGTCCCAGGTTCGATCTGGTCAAGGGCACATGACTGGGTGGCAGGCTCAATCCCCAGTAGGGGGGAGGGGTGTGTGTGCAGGAGGCAGCCCATCAATGTTTCTCTCTTTCTCTCTCTCTCTCTCTCTCTCTCTCTCTCTCTCTCTCTCTCTCTCCCTCCCTCCCTCTCTCCCTCCTTCCTTCCCTCCCTCCCTCCCTCCCTATCCCTTTCTCTCTGAAATAAATAAAAATATATTTGAAAAAGTTCACAGTGGAAAAAGCCACCTTGACTTCTAGAAAGTCGGATGGAGTTGAAGGGCAGAAAATACAAGACTGTGTACTTTTTGATTATACATACATAGTTCATTTCAAAAAAGAAAGGAGGAGGCTGATTGAGTGGAACTTAGAGAAGGCAGGCCTTCCATAGAGAAAGAGTTGTCCCTACGATGCTTATGGGCAAGCAAATCCAAAGTGATGGCAGAAGAGACGGAGGAGCTGGCAGCACTGCCCCTTTAATCACATAAAAGGAACCAGCCCAGGGCGTGAGGAGGGCCTGGCTGGGTTCGGAGATGGGACCTCGGCAGGGAGGGGCGCAAGGAGACGTAGTCAGGAAAGACGCAAGACAAGTTAGAAAGGAGGGCTTTCTGCATTCTGGTGACGAGAAACCGGTTAATTCATCACAAAGGGCAAAAATGGAAAAGTGGGATGGTTTGTAGCAAATGCACTTATATGTTTTTTTTCCTCCTAAGTAGTTCTGAAACTGTGCATCCGACACCGGCATAGCTTTCTTTAACTGTATTTCGTTAGGTTAACTGCCTCGGTTGAGTATTGAACGTAGATCCAAAATAGTCTTCCTCTAAGGTTTTGCTTAGTTCGAGGAGGTGTTGTGCTTTTATAAGGTTAAGTGAATCCAACTCGAGCAGCGATTTGCAGGCGCTGGGCCGCAATAACGTTTAAAACATGCGATGCCTGACTAGTCAGGGGCACTGCCCTTTCTTCCCTTAAGCTGTCATATAAAAATTGACAGTAGCCAACACAACAATAGTCCTCCTGTATGAATGCTCTGTCTTGAAACATAAACATATAGGTCATATAATAATGAGTTGCATCTTATTTGGTCACATTGAATAATAAGGTCACATCTGATTGGTTAATTCTTTTTAAAAAATATATATATATTATTGATTTTTTTACAGAGAAGAAGAGAGAGGGATAGAGAGTTAGGAACATCAATGAGAGAGAATCATCGATCGGCTGCCTCTTGCACACCCCCTACTGGGGATGTGCCCGCAACTAAGGTACATGCCCTTGACCAGAATCGAACCTGTGACCCTTGAGTCCGAAGGCCGATGCTCTATCCACTGAGCCAAACCGGTTTCAGCTGGTTAATTCTTGGCACCAGAAATACAATCATAGGCACCTTATATACAATCATAGGCACCTGACTTTAAAAAAAAAAAAAAGTCACTTTGGAGCAAAACAGGATTATTACTAGAGGCCTGGTGCATGAATTCATGCACCAGTGGGGTCCCTCAGCCGAGCCTGCGGGATCAGGCCGTAACTGGCTCTCTGACATCCCCCAAGGGGTCCTGGATTGCGAGAGGGTGCAGGCCAGCCCCAAGGGACCCCACTGGTGCATGAACAAAGTCAGGGAGGGACCACGGGAGGTCTCGAGGGCTTATCCAGCCTGTCTTACTCAGTCCTAATCAACCAACCCCAGCAGCAAGCTAACCTACTGGTCAGAGTCTCTGCGCCCTGGTGGTCAGTACAGCCTTAGCATGTCATTAGCATATTACACTTTGGTTGCGTGGCCGACTGGCCAACCGGGCACTTAGCATATTAGCCTTTTATTATTTTGCAATCAATCAATGTTCTACTCATTGCCTTTTGTCACATCAGCAAAAAATATATATTTTTTGATGTGCCGCAGATCTGTAGTCATTAGTTTATGTGCCAAGTGATGGAAAGGTTTAGAATCGCTGGACAGGAAGAAATGCAAGAAAAGCTGGGATGCTTGACACAGAGCATCCTATCTGCTGGGGGCCTCGCGGTTTATCTGGCAGAGCTACAACTTAGGCACTTACAGTAAAGAGACAGCGTTGGGCCTGGCTCACTGTACGTCTGACACTGTGCTCAGTGCGGCACCGGCGGTAGGTAGTCCTCGGCCAGCTTGCTGTTCACCCCCATGGCAGTCATGTGTGCAGGGAAGGTGACCTCATTCCAAGGCAAGCCAGTCAGGTGGCATTTCCCTAGGGAGTCATCATTGTTTTGTTTTGTTTTGAATATATTTCTATTGATTTCAGAGAGGAAGGGAGAGGGAGAGAGAGAAGCATCAATGATGGGAGAGAATCATTGATCGGCTGCCTCCTGCATGCCCCCCACTGGGGATCGAGTCCACCACCTAGGCATGTGACCTTGACAGGCATCGAGCAGTGACCCCCTGGTTCATAGGCCGACGCTCAACCCCTGGGCCTCGCGGGCCAGGCATGAGTCATTGGCTCATAAAGGCTACTTAGGGGCAAGGAACATGGTTTTGGCCAATGAGCAAAAGGGTGAGGAGAGGAGAGAGGCGCCTGAGAAAGGTTTCTGGATAAGAGACCTAAGAGCGCCTCTCTTCTTCCTCTGGACCTGTCCTGCCTGGCTGTGATGTGGGGACAGTGACAGCCCTACTGTGACCATGGGCACACCTAGTAGGACAGACCCAACATAAAACAAGGCTGGTCCAGAGACAAGGTTCCACTTTTTCCTCAACCCCTAAGCCACCCAGGTCCTTCCTGACACTGTCGAGTCCTTACCTTTGAAATTCCTGAAGTTATTTTCCCTAGGAATGTTTGTTTTGTGGGCGAATACATTTCCTTATTGAGGCGGGCTGGTTAGTTGGGATTGTTAGACAGTCACGCATGTATTTCTTTCTTTTTTATTTTAATATATATTTTATTGATTTTTTACAGAGAGGAAGGGAGAGGGATAGGGAGCTAGAAACATCGATGAGGGAGAAACATCGATCAGCTGCCTCTTGCACACCCCCTACTGGGGATGTGCCCGCAACCAATGTACATGCCCTTGACCGGAATCGAACCTGGGATCTTTCAGTCTGCAGGCTGGCGCTCTATCCACTGAGCCAAACCGGTTTCGGCCACGCATGTATTTCTTATCCCAACAATTTTATAAAGTGGTGACTATTATGATATTTATTTTGCCGGTGAAGACATTGATGCTTAGAGTGGTCATGTGACGTGCCTACGGCCACGCAGCAGTGGAGAGCGAGGGGCGTGAGGGCCACCCAGGGCCACTGCGTTGGGCTGTTCCGTTTTTCCACGAAGCTTAGCTGGGGGCCCCTCCAGAGGGCGAGCCACACAGATCGAATCTTCCCAGCCAGGCTCCGCTCCCTTTGTCCGCTTCCTTCAGCCAGGGAGTCATCGCCGCAGCGACAGCCTCTTGGATTGCAAAGGGTGACAATTTGTACCTCTTATTCCATCACACTGCCTATCAGCAGATAGCCGGCTCTGACAATCGATCCCACACGGAGCCGCTTCCCCCTGCAGAGATGCATCGGACCACAGGAACCGATTGCAGGCTGAACCGGCGGGCTTCCGAAGGGCCTGTGGGGTGGGGGACTGGGGGCTTGATCCAGTTCTTGATGTTGAGAAACAACCAAATTTCTCTCGGCCCGGGCTGCTGACTCCCTGCCCCTCTGCCTCGGTTAGGCGGAGATGTGAGCCAACCACCTTTTCCCCTGCTAGCTCCCCGGCCTCCAGGGGGCCTGGACTCCCCAAAGTGGGCCACACAGGGTCACGTGGGTGGTTCGATCCCATCTGGACCTCGCCGCCATCCGGACACGGCTGGTATATGGATCCCTTGTCAGTGTTCCATCCTCTGCTGTGGGAAGTGCCAGGATTTGGGAATAGAACCACGGGGAGGGGTCGCAGCAACGATGGGGATGAAAAGCAGCGAGAACGGACAGATGCAGGGGGGGGGGCATTTGAGAAGGAGGCTCTTTAAGACCCCAAGGGTGGGAAAGACGGGCTCGGTATTAATAACGACTGGAGCTTCCTGTGGCTGCACTTTCAGCGTTTTCAGAGCACTCATTGGAACCGCACGATGCCCTTGATGCCAATGTCATAACGAACACGGGACAGGCAGCAATGACAATAGCAATGACAATTGTCCAGCCGCTATTCCATGCTATTGCGTTGCATAGACCATCTCCTTTGCCACTCATGGCAGTCTTGTGAAGTAGGTGCCATCGTTGTCCCCACATCGCAGACGAAGAAGCGGAGACCCGGAGGAGCTAAGTGAGCGTCACGAGGTCACATGGCTCGTAGGCCCCGGAGCCTGGCCTAGACCTCGGGCCCTCTGGCTCCAAACACGACGCGCTCCCAGCCGGCCTGGAGAGAGGGCCCAGGCTCTGAGCCCTCAGCCAGGCACCAGTGTGCACCTGCCTCTCGCACCCAGAAGCTGGTAGAAACAAATGCCAGGGAGTTGCGCCTCTCGTTAGGGGACAGAGAGAGGAGTCTTCTGCCTACGTTTGCGCGTGGGGGCTGTTTGTTAGCTTCCGGGCATTTTGCTGAGGCTGCGATCTGCAGAGCTGCTCGTGGTAATGAAATTCGGGCGAGTGTCAGGACTCACAAGGGAGCTGCGACGTGGGAGCCGCGGCCACTGAGCACGCCCGGTCCCAGGCAGAAGCCTCAGGTCATTGCTCTGCTCCGGAGGGTCCGGGTGGGAGAGTCTGTCCCCTGCCCTGGGGCCCGCCTTGCTCTGTAGGGCCTGAAAGGGCCTTGTTGGCCTATAGCTCTCGTGCCCCCAGGCCAGGCCTGCAGCCGCGCTGCTCCGCCGGGAGGGCTGTGGCTTTCCTGCCTGGAAGCACGCGCGGCTGAGTTTCGCAGAGGCTTTCTCGTGGAGCTGTGCGAAGCTCCCCTCACGGCCTGTTTTCACAGCTCGTTGCATGAAATCACTCTATCATCGAGTGGCTTGCAATCCAGGCTGGAAGCTGTGCCGCCCAAACCAAGCCTCTTCCTGCCCCTCGGCCGTCTGCCTCCCCGCGCGGATGGGGGGGCGGGGTCTGATGGGAGCGGCCAGGCCAGGGCACAGCGGTGACGGGAGCGTGTGAGTGTGTGTGTGTGTGTGTGTGTGTGTGTGTGTGTGTGTGTTTGGGGGGTGGGCCAGGATGGACTTGGGAGATTACTGTCTGAGGAGAATCTGACCCCAGGAACAGAAATAATAGACTTGGCCGAAACCAGTTTGGCTCAGTGGTAGAGCGTCGGTCTGTGGACTGAAAGGTCCCGGGTTCGATTCCGGTCAAGGGCATGTACCTTGGTTGCGGGCACATCCCCGGTAGGGGGTGTGCAAGAGGCAGCTGATCGATGTTTCTCTCTCATCGACGTTTCTAGCTCTCTATCTCTCTCTCTCTTCCTCTCTGTAAAATATCAATAAAATATATTAAAAATAATAATAGACTTGTTGCCGGGACAGGCTTTTAGCAAACCACCCTCCCAGCAGCATCGGGTATCGGGGGGCCGGCCAAGCAGACCCGCTTCCTAATCTTGGCTGTGAGGCGAACCCAAGTGTCCAGCACGGAGCCGGCGGCTTTGCCCGCCTGTGGCCTCGGCTGTTTGTATCTGTGAAATGGGGATAATGTGAGTGCATAGCTTAGGGGTTGCCGTGGGAACTGGATGGGGCGGGGCGTTTGTGCCCAGGGCTTAGGATACGGGGCCTGGCACATGCCAGGTACAGGGCTGACTGAGACGATGAGGGCGTGTGCATTGGGGCTCACTCAGGTGATAAGGTGTGAAAGTACCCAGGCCTCCTCTTCCTCTCCTTTCCCCCTCCCCCCAAGCTCTCTCTTTTTAGCTCATGCTTGGACCTCTCTCTCTGTGAGTCAGACCTGACCATCCTCTGCACAGCCCTCCGTGGGTCTTGCCCCCTGGCTCCCGCTGGTCTTTGTGGGCCTAGCCCCACTTTGACTTGCTCCAGTTCCGCCTCTCCCCCTCCCCCACCCTTGGGGCTGGCCCCATGGCCTCCCTGATTTCATCCCGAAACCCTAAGGCCGGCTCCCAGTGTGCCTTCCAGATGGTGAGGGTACCCCACTCCCCGTCCCTCCAAGAAACAACTTTAGGGGGATGGGGTGGTGAAGCTGTTTTAAATACAATGGCCAGGGCGCAGTAGGCCCTTATTAAAATACGGAGAGATTGCCGAAACCGGTTTGGCTCAGTGGATAGAGCGTAAGGGTCCTGGGTTCGATTCTGGTCAAGGGCATGTACCTTGTTTGCTGGCACATCCCCAGTGCGGGGTGTGCAAGAGGCAGCTGATCGATGTTTCTCTCTCTTCGATGTTTCTAATTATCCCTCTCTCCTTCCTCTCTGTAAAAAAAAAAAAATCAATAAAATATATATATTTTTAAAAAATACGGAGAGATGAACAAGGCCTCATTCCCCTCAATACTTAACGGGGTACTCGTTCCTCGGAAAAGTACCCATGGACATCGAAAGCCGACGAACGCTGTTGTTGACTAAAAACTGCTCCGTGGATCTGTGCGTCATGTTTTATTCAGTGCATTAGGGAGCACGCGAGCCGGGCCACCTGCTGGTCCCGCCGCCCCAGGGCGCTGGCAGGCTTGCTGATGGAGAGAGGAGGTGGGACAGGGGCCGGGGGACAGCTGAGGGCTAAAGGAGAGAAAAAAATAATCTTCCAATGAGAAAAAAATCCTCCCCCCAGTTTAGTGTTCAGCCCCCCATTCCGGGGTGTGCAGGGAGTTGCTGTCCAGGGTGCTGATGGCCGAGGCGGAGACAGGGACACGTGTGCTTGGACCCGGAGAAGTGGGGCCCAGTGCTAGGGGGAGGAAGGGGAGACTGATCCTCCCGGCAACCATCGCTGCCCTCCTCACGCGGCAGCTCCCCCCGGGGTCTCACCATCGCTCTCTCACGCCTCCCTCGTGCTCAGAGAGGGGACCCAGGGGTGTCTGAGCCAAGGAGAGTGGGAGGGGCGGCCAGACAGAAGGTCATCAAGGATCCTGTCCCAGGGCCAAACAAGGGAAGTTGTTTCAAAAAGAGAGGGTGATCTACTGGCCAGATGGGGCCTAGTGACTGCAGAAGAAGAGTGAACATGGGTCCTTGGGTCGGGAAGGAGGGTGGCTCTTGATGACCCTGGAAAGAGCCGTTTTAGGGTTGTGGTGTGGATGTGACCCAGGTGGGGTGAGGGAACGCCCCAAAGAAGAGGCACCTCATGTCCTAGGGCCGGGGGGCAATATCCTGGCCTCTGTCAATACTTCCCAACTGGCCAGCCAGAGGCAGGGGTGCGGCCCCCAGGGATGGGAGGACGAGCAGCTCAGCCTCAGGGTGGGAGGGACCCCTGGGTGGTCCAGAGGATGGGACACCTCCCCTTTGGGACCCTCCCCCCTGCGTTGCAGCATCCCTCCCCAGCACCGCTCCTGGGCTGGCCAGACATGCTCGAACACCCGGGCGGCAGATCTGTCGCTGTTTCCTGGGGAGGCGGCTTCTGATTTCCATGGGAGAGCACGCTCCCTTCCACGGGTCAATAGCTGTCTTCTTGGATCTCCCAGCAAGTGGTCCCGCAGAAAACACAAGCCTGCTCCCCGTCCCAGGGCTCACGGGGAGGGACGGAGGCGTAGGGGACTGTCCGTGTCCAGGGCGGACCTTTCCTGGAACCTCCCTTCTCCCTCACGCCGCCCAATGGGGCCACAGCAGCCCTCACACCCCAGTGCTGGCAGTTGGGATGATGGTGACATCGCAGGGGACTCCCTGAAACCTTGGGAAGGGTCCTCCACCCCCACCCCCACCCCCACCCCCACCCCAGCCAGGCTTCCTCTCGCCTCCGCCTAAGGAACAGATGAATCTCATTATGCAGAGCTTCTGAGGAGTGCAGTGAGCCAGGAGCCTGTGCCAAGCCTATGATGCCTCTCCTCCCCCATCCCTTCTGGCATCACACCCCTCGGGCAAGGCAGCGGGAAGACTGGCCCCTTGTCCTGCCGTCTGCAGCCCGCCCACCTCCATCCTCACCCACCTCCATCCCCCAAGGAACCGGCGCCTCCACCCCCCTCCCCCCAAGCAGGGAGTGAGGCCGGGGCTCAGGGGCCTGGAGAAGGTGCCCACATGGGCTCTCCGGCTCCCTCCCTTCAGGCTGAGGGCCAGGCCGTCTTCCCGCACATGCGTGTTGGGAGTGAGGAGAGCGTGTTGGCCCAGTGCACGGAGATCCTAGATGGAGAGGGAGCTGCGAGAGGAGGGTAAGACGCTGCCGGGAATCCTGTCACCTCCCCACCAAAGCTGCCACCGGCTCTGCTGAGCTGCCAGCCGGCTCCCTGCCTGTGCCCCATCTCCACTCCACCCCACACTGTCCCAGGGACCGGAGCAGAAGTCCCAGTGAGGATGCCATAGCAACTCAAAGGCAACATGCGGTGGCGTCTTGTGACAGAGGGCTCTGGGAAGCCTGTGGGTGGGGGGAGGAAGAGAGAGAGAGAGAGAGAGAGAGAGAGAGAGAGAGAGAGAAGAGAGAGAGAGAAGAAAGAGAGAGAAGAAAGAGAGAAGAAAGAGAAGAAAGAGAGAGAGAGAAGAAAGAGAAGAAAGAGAGAGAGAGAGGAGAGAGAGAGAGAGAGAGAGAGAGAGAGAGAGAGAGAGAGAGAGAGAGTGCCAAGTCCAGAGCAGGACCAGGTGAGACATGCTTGGTGGAGTTCTAACTGGGGTAAACCCCAGAGCCTTGGAAATAACCCCCAGCCTTGGACTTGAGCCCTTCCTCTCTGATCCTGCTTTGTGTTTCGTGCTCTTGAGCAGTGTCCCCTGTTCTCTGAGGTCAGCTGGAAGAGCGACCGCTTTTGTTTCTCACCGGCTGCTGGGAAAATGAGCTGGGATGGTGACCTGCAAGTGTGAGAGGGCCACCCTCCTGCCGGCATTCCCCCGTGAACAGAGGCCAGCTCGGGAGTCCAGAGCCCTGGCGTCCCCGGAGTCAGACCAACTGCCTCTGACATCAGAGGGCCTTGGGCTTGCATCTCATGGTTGGTCCACTCGGCCTCCACTGTCCCCGAGGGGCCACCTGTGACCTGCAGAGAAGAGCCCTGGCTTGGGGGGCTGCACAGGGCACAGGCTCGGGGGGAAAGTCAGGAGGCCGTCTCTTACCAGGCGTGCAACTCCGGGCGCAGGTTTCTGTTTGAAAAATGAAAGTGCTCGCAGGACCCCCTGCGTCAAGCAGTGGTGAGGATTTAGGAGGTCATGCAGGTCAAGGCCTTAGAAGAGTGTCGGGCGTGTGATGTGATTGGGTGATGATCGACGGGAAGGCGTGTGTGAGGGCTAAAGGAGCGGTAACGTGTGTGAAAGGGAGTGGGAAGCACTCGATGGTGAATAGTGATTATTACCATAGAACCGGGGAAACCCTCTGGACCTTCCATTCCCATCCACATAATGGGAACACCCTCTCCCACGCCCCACTCCTTTGTCTTTCAGGCAAAACTTAAGTGGTGCCCTGACCGGTGTGGTTCAGTGGATAGAGCACCAGCCTGCAGACTGAAAGGTCCCGGGTTCGATTCCGGTCAAGGGCATGTACCTTGGTTGCGGGCACATCCCCAGTGGGGAGGTGTGCAGGAGGAAGCTGATGGATGATTCTCTCTCATCGATGTTTTTGACTCTCTCTCCCTCTTCCCTTCCTCTCTGTAAAAATAAATAAATAAGCCATTTCCTACTCTCCTCCCAATCCAAATAGCCCATTTCCACCCTGACCAAACCCTAGGCAGACAGACAGACAGACAGACCATGTGCCCCTGCACGCACGCAGGTGAGCACGCCCCTCCTCGCTCAGGGTGAGCCGCTGCCCGGGGACACTTGGCTCCTGGGCCCGGCCCTGGACGGGAGCCACGCACTGCGGGCAAGAGGAGCCCAGGACACTTTCCTTCCTGCCTTCAGCTCCGCGTTGGGTGCAAAGCAGCGAGTGGACAGAGGGCCATCAATACCTGCCACGCCGCGAGGGGAAGTGCAGCCCACTTAGCCGCCTGGGCATCGATTTCCACCTGCTCCTGTTGACGAAGCGGCGTTCTCACGCAGTGATAAATCCATTAGACACACGGGACACTCCATTATTCACGGCGTCCACCGTGCCACGCAGGGGCCCTGCGTGGTGGCTGGTGCTGCGGGACTCTGCCTGGGCCCCGGGGAGCCTGGCGGGGCGGGTGGGTGGACGAGGGGGCAGAAATGACCGGACACCGGATGCTGCGTGGGGGAGGAGAAGGGCCCTGGGGCCTGGAGGCTCACCTTGCACTCGGGCGTGATGGGCAGGTCTCATTGCCACCTCCCTTCTTGCACTTGACCTTGGGGCCTTGAGGCAGGACCTGTCTTCAAGGCTCCAGACTCCACGCAGAGGGGTTTCCTTGTGCACCCCGGACCCCAGCTCAACGGCGCTGTGAGAGAGGCAGGTGACCGTGCCCGCCTCCACGTTCAGCGATGTTTCAAGTGGCTTTCTGAAGGCCTCACTGAGGCAGCAGAGCCAGGGGCAGCACCCAGATAGCAGATTTCCTCACTCTGAGCTGGATATATATATATAATCAATATATATGATTGATTTTCAACAGAGAGGAAGAGAGAGGGAATAGAGAGCTAGAGATGTCGATGAGAGAGAAACATCAACCGGCTGCCTCCTGCACACACCCCCCACCGGGGATGTGCCCGCAACCAAGGTACATGCCCTTGACTGGAATCGAACCTGGGACCCCTCAGCCCGCAGGCCGACGCTCTGTCCGCGGAGCCACACCGATCTCGGCGGGTTACGTGTTTCTTAAGTTTCCTTTCCAAGGCCTGGGCGGCGCGGCGGAGGAGGTGACTCAGCCGTGAATCCGGCGATCGGAACCCGGTAAGCGAGGTCAGGCCGACCCACCAGGAGTCAAAGCAACATCTCATCAACGTCCTCTCGTCGCCCGATGACTACGGGCAATAGCTGACGTCTGCGGACCCCGCCATCCCCCCACCCCCCAGGGCTGCGCGCAGCACCCCAGCCCCGTCCCCTTTAGGATCCGGTCCCCGGCACCTGGCTGTGAGACGGGATTGGATGCTTGTAAGCGCCCCCTCTCCTTGGCTGGCTGGCCTTCTCTATCAACGCCTCATAGGATTCAACCCTGCCTTCGTGATTGGGCACGGCGACGGGCAGCTGGAGCCCAACCCGGGTTTCCCGGGCCTCCCAGCAGGGGATGCTCCAGACCTGGACCCTGTCTTCTGACTCAGACTGGGCCCTGCCCTGGACCTGACCCGTGTCTCGCACCCCGAGGCCCAGGGCAGCTGGCCGCCTGGCTCAGCTCACCCCACGTGCCCTCCCGGCCTCCCGGCCCTCCCGGCCCGTCTTGGGAGCCGTGGGGTTGGTGTCAGGAGGGACATCTTCTGCCAGCCCAGGCCCTCCCAAGTCCTAAAGGAGACGGTGCCCTTGACGCGGGTGGTCCTGCCTGGACCCCGGGTGGGGACCCCCCTCCCACATGGGCAGACCCCGGGGCCGAGGCTTACCCGGCCCGGTCCTGGTCCGCACACGGCAATCGGGGGCCCGAGCCGCCCGCCCGCCCGCCCGCTAATTGCTTTTGCTATTTGTGGACTCTGCCTCCCCTGATGTGCGCTCCTGCCGGGGACAGAAATAACCTGGCTCTGGGTAGGTCATTATTGCCAGCACTTCCTGCCTCAGCAGACGCTCAGCGGAGAGATCGGGCCTGACTCAGCATGTAGGTCTCAGCCCGGGACCAGGCACCATGGGCACAGGGGGTGAGCGGGAAGGGGAGGAGGTGGGGTGTCACTGAAGCTCCAGAGCCCCCGTCCCCGCCCCCACAGCAAGTTTCACTCCCTGGAGTCCCTCTCAGTCCTCTGGGCTCACCTTCCTTTCCCATGTTCATTGGGAAGCCATGTGATGAAAGAGAGGAGGGCAGGTGTTTGGGAAAGGGGGGAGCTCTTCTTGATTTGGATTGGAGCCCCCCGTAGCCTCTACCCCGCCCCCCGCCCCCAACCCCCGAGGCCTGGGTCACTGGAGCGGTTCAGGGGACCCTCCGTGGGAGAATGAATGTGGATTTTGGAGTCAGAAAGCCCGAGTTTCAGCCCCAGCCCCGTCCATTCCTGCCCGGAGACCGGATGAGTCCCTCTAGGTCTCCATCCCGTGTCCTCCCCGCAACGGAAGACGAGGACGCCCTCGACACCGGGGTCCAGAGAGAGCCTTGCAAGAGGAAATGTGCTCTGATCTCAGCCTGTGGCCCTGCCCATCCCTTCCCTCCTCCTTCCTGCCTTCTCCGTGCTCAGCCTCCTCCCTTCCCCCTTTCCCTCCCCCCCTCCTCCCTTCCTTCTCCCTGCACCCTCCCTCGGGGCCATGCAATCATCCCTGGCCCATCCACCGCCCGTCCCCGGCCTCCCACGTAAAGGCCAGGCGTCACACGTGGCACCGGTGCCTACGCATCCCTCCTCTCTCCCGGTGACACCCTTCAAGGTTAGCGCCAACTGACAGCTCCAGCTCCTTCCACTTGCTGGGGAAACCGTCTCCATAGCAACCAGTTGGCAGCTTCCTCCTTCCTTCTCCTCCTCCTATCCCCCCCCGCCCCCCCCCCCAGAAGCTCGGGCCTCTTCAGCATCCAGCCACCTGAGCTGCTGCTGTCTCGGGGACGGGCAGGGGAGTCCCTCTGCACAGCGGTTCCCATGGGACAGGAGCGCCATCTCCCTTGGAAACCAAAGAAGCCCAAGCACTTGGGTTCCTCCCTAAAAAAGGACCCGCCTTCTTTGCCAGCCAGGAAGGTTAAGGGAGGGACACGGGGCGGCCAGCTCCATCTGGTGGGGGAGCCTTTGGTGAGGACCCTGCGCCTGAGACGTGATTTCAGGGAAGCGCTGAGTCCCTTCCAAGGACGTGGGGAAGATGCCCCGGGAGAAGGGGGTGGCGGGCAACCAGATGGCCGGGCCAAGTCCAAGCCAGGTTCAGGTACTGCAGCCGGCTCCGGGGGCTCTGAGCGGAGAGAGGGGCCTGGTGCGTGCAGGCCCATCCGATCCGACGGCACACGGGATGCCCGGGCGCTGTGCATGCCAGGCGCCCTCACACGGCTGTGGCGTAGGCATGTCCCTAACCCCGCAGGGCATCTGGATTTGGTTTCCCTCCTAATCTGGCAGCTGACCGTGCGTGGCCACCAAGGCATGGGATCTGGTGAGGTGCAAGGCCCGGCTCCCAGCACGGGGGCTGGGGGCAGAAGCGCCACCCGGGCAGGGCTGAGGTGCCCGCTGCTGGCGGGCCAGTTCTCTCCCGCAGGCCCCGCCTCCCCGAAGGACCCCAGCTGGGTTCTCCTCTTGATGCCCCACCAACCGCTCACAGCCCGCCCGCCCGCCCGGCCAGCTCGCAGAGCCGAAGGCGCGGGGGCCAGCCCTGCGACCACCTGGCGCTCTGTGGCCTCGGCAGCCCTCCCTCTCTGATTGGACCTGTCCTTTTTTTTTTTTTTTTTTAAATATATTTTATTGATATTTTACAGAGAGGAAGGGAGAGGGATAGAGAGCTAGAAACATTGATGAGAGAGAAACATCCACCAGCTGCCTCTTGCACACCCCCTACCGGGGATGTGCCCGCAACCAATGTAGATGCCCTTGACCGGAATCGAACCTGGGACCTTTCAGTCCGCAGGCTGATGCTCTACCACGGAGCCAAACCGGTTTCGGCGGTCCTGTCCTTTGCTGGGGAACCTTCCTCCATCCTCGACCACCGGCGTCCCCATGGGGAGGCAGGCAAGGCCCAATGGACAGGCTCTCGCTGCACCATTCCCCTTTACAAACACCAGAACTCCCACCCCCCCGTCCTGGCAAAGGGTCTGAGGGGTGGTCGCAGCTCCCCCGTCGTCGGCCAGCTGCCCATTTTTCAGGAAGAGGAAGAGGGGGCCTTGGCCAGGGTGATTGTCCCTGAAGGGCCTGGCCCACCCATCATCGGTGTGGCCAGGACGGGATAGCCACCACTGCACGCGATCCTGAATGTGGTGCCACGGCACCTGGTTTCTAGGACTTGCACGCCAACGGGCTCTTTCAAAAATCTCAGCCCGTGCGGTGCAGCCTCCGTACACAGACCTGCGATGTCCCAGAACAAGGGATATTATGACCCCTGACCCCGCTGCCCACCAGCGCCGTGACCCGAATGAAGGCTTGTCCAGGCCTCTGCTCCGTCAGCCCCAGGCCCCAGCCCGTGTGCCGAGCTGCCCGGTGGCCTGCCTGACTCCCTCCGGTCCCTCCTTCCTCGGGGACGGGCTCGGCCTCCTTCTGATCGGTGTGGCCGACGAGGGTGCAGTGGCCTGGGGAGCCTCCTCTCCATCCTCCTCCCTGCACCCCAAACCTCCCGCCCCTCCCCTCCCCCCTCAGGAAGGTCTTTACTTTTTCCGCCGTCGAGGGGCGTATGAAAATAAAAAAAATGAATCAACCAACGGCGGCGGCGACCCTTCCAGCCAATCGCGGTTCGGCTACCCTGCAATTAAACAAAATGCACCCGCCCGAAACACGTATTTACATCTCGTTAGCAGAAGTCAAATGCGACAACGGGCATTAAAATTAAGAAATTAGGCCCAATTACCCTGTCGGCGGCCGTCGGGAGAAGTTGTCAGGGGCTGGCTTATTCATTAGTTCGCACAGAAGTTCAGTGGCTTCCTAATCGTGCGCTATCTTTCATCCATCCCCTCCTTCTCTTGCTTTAAAAAAAAAAAAATGGTGGAGGCGTTTTTTTTGTTTCTCTGCAGAGAGCGGCAGGCAGCCTGGGCGAGTTGGCGCGGCCGGGCTCGGGGAAGGGCCAGGGAGGGCTCACCTCCCTTCTGTGCTGAGTCACGGGGACCCAGCTATGCCATGCCTCGGATCAGGGGGGCAGGAAGGCTTGGCCACCCGCTGCCCTGCCCTCTCCTCTCCGACGCCCGGGTCCCTGGGGCGGGCTCTCCACGGACCCAGCGCCCCTCCCAGGCTCGCTGCCTTTCACCGCCAGCCCCACGGAGATGGGGTCCACTGGGAACACAGGCTCCTCCTCTTGTGCCGGCAGCTGCCACCAGCCACAGCTCCCAGGCCGGTCTCTGCCCGGCCAGATCAGGCCGTTTGTGCATGTCGGTCGGGTGAATGAACACGAATGTTCTTTCCTGCAGGTGAGAGGATCTCCCGGGCCCCTGGCAGGGCCCAGGTGGATGGTCTTGAGCTCGGAGGTTGAGGGCACGGCCCTGGCTTTGCCTGGAGGGCCGTCCGTCCTCTCTGGAAGCTTCTGCCCTGCTCCCTTCCCTGGATCCTTTGTCCTGGACTCCTGGCCATGTTCGAGAACCCGTTACAACCCCCTGGCCTCCTTGCTGTCC
The DNA here is from genome assembly GCA_963924515.1 of Vespertilio murinus. NCBI lineage: Eukaryota > Metazoa > Chordata > Mammalia > Chiroptera > Vespertilionidae > Vespertilio > Vespertilio murinus. The sequence continues at coordinate 20,482,474 of OZ004720.1, read as the reverse complement.
CTTCGTCTCCACATGGGGGGGGGGGGTGCCCACGGTGTGCCCGTGAGCGGATGCTTCCCGAACCTGCGTCTTTGTCATTGCTTCCCTCTGTCTCCCCCGCCAGCGGTCCCACCCCTTCCGTCTCGCAGGCAAGCGCTGACCTACATTCTCACGGGCACCCGCCGGCCGTGACGCTGCCAACGTGTCAAGTGGTGTTGAGTGCGATGGCTCTCCGCTGGGGTCGGATGCCCGGCCCCTCGGGTTGGCAGCTCTCCTGGTCCAGTGTCTTCCCCACTCCTGTCGGCTGGGGCTCCAGAGCCTGGGAGGCCAGGAAGAGAGGCAAGGCCTTCCCCGGAGGTGTCAGAGGGGGTGGGCATGGGTGGGGGGGGTTGCGGTAGGGGACAAGGCGGGCGGCTAGGCAGGCACTGAGTGGATGGGGAAGGGGAGCGCCCTCTAGTGGGAGCGTTCTCAGGCTGATCTCCCGTGGTCCGTGGGACGTGGCCCCGAGGCACAACGCAGGGTGTCTGTCTGTCTGGGCTGCGCAGGGGACAGATGGACACGTATTCTCCACGCGGGACTGCAGGCCAGCCTGGCGAGTTCTGGCGCGCTCACAGGCTCCCGGCAGAGCCACTTGAAACCGGGGCTTTCTCAGGAAATCCAGGCCAGGCTGCTGCTATTCTGGGAGCCTCTTGGGCTTCTGCAGAGAGAGCGCGAAAAGCGGGAGGGGACCCTGGGCTGAGTCCGGGTCTGCTTTCCCACCCCCACGCGGTGCACGGCTCCGGGAGGCCTCGACCTCTCTGGGCCGACATCGCCCTTTACCCCCAGTCCCTTCTGCCTCAGAGGCTTCATTCTGAAGAGCGAGAGAACGCAAATGCAGGGGACGCCCTGCTCTCTGTCTGGAAACATGGACTGACACGGCCACTGTGGGTCCAGGTTAGAGGCTGCCCTCGGAGCACTTCCTCTCTAACCCAGGGGGCTGCACGATCAGAGTCAGGGGGCTGACTCCAGGTCCCAACAAATCCCGGTGAATGCATCCAGTCAGGTGCTGCGTCTACCAGGTGGGTGCTGTGCGCAGGCACCGCGGCCGGAGCTGGACACAGCGGTGGGCGAGACCCACACTGTCCTGCCACACGGAGCCCCCAGCCTGGCAGGGGAGGGGACCCAGGGCCACAGCTCCCCGGCCCCGAGAGGACAAGTCCGGCCATTGTGTGTGCCCAGGAAGGGACACCCAGCCCAGCCTCGGGGGGTTCAGGCGGGAGAAATGGGGGGGGGAGGCAGAAGCAGGGCATGTGGCAGTCCCTTAAAGGTTCCTTCACTTGCTTGTTCATTCACTCATTCATTCATTCATTCCTTCGTGCACCCATTCATTCCTCAGCATCGGGTGCCGGTGGACGGCGGGGGCTCTCACGCAGCGGCTTCCTGGCTGGGGACTGTCTGAGCCCAGGTGAGGATGGGTGGGGGGGGGGTCTACGGGAGCTCCAGGGTCTCCGGGGCTCAGTGTGCATGCGTTCATTTCTTTATCACGTCAAGATCAGAGCGTGTCTGTCAAGTTCATCTGCGTGACGATGGCAGGAATGGGAAGAGGGAGTGGGGGACGGTGCCCGGGAGGGGCACCCACCACGTGAGCTGAGCTCACCTACCCATGAGGCGCTGGGAGCGAGACAAAGAGGTTTGGTGAATAGCTACACCCCCCCACCCCCCACCCCTGGTCCCCGGTCCCCGGGCTGGTGGGGGAAGAGACATGGGCAAAAAGACCGGTCACACAATTCTCGCTGAGTCAGAGGAAGAGAGCCCGTTGGCAGGCAGTGCATGTGTGCATCCCCCCCGGGACTGCCACGTGCATGGGTGTCTTTTCCGTGAGACCATGGGACGGTGGGTCGGTGTCTTTGGTCCTGTGTGTGTCTCTGTGTGTGACAGCATGACTGTGCCTTAGGACGCTGCCGCCTCCTGCTTCCGGAGGGGTCGGGAGCATGGCTCTGTGGATGGCACCCCGACGGGCCACAGGGTGGGTTGGGGGGGATGCAGACTCTGGGCTCCACCCTCTGCAGCCCAGCCTGTGCCGCGTGGAAACCGCCTCTGGCTCCTCACTTGCTCCGTCCTTCTCCTGGGAAACCCCTGGCACGGCGTGGATGCCACCTCCTGGTGCAGGGAGCAGGTCGTGATGTGCCTGGCGAGAAGGGAGGGGGCAGTGGGGTTGTCTCCCCGGTCCATGGGTCCATCCAGGTCCATCCCACGAGGCCCTGAGCCACGCCTGCGGGGTGTTGTCTTTGTAGCCAATACCGCGCAGGGATCGCTGTGAGGGTCTCACCTCAAATCCTCCATTCGGAACACAAATGCGACACATGCCCGCTGACAGGGTAGGTAGGCATGGCGATCACACCAAATGCCATTCAGGCTGTGTTCGTATTCGGAGAGCTGGGGGCGCTGGCCGTCTGAGGTCAAGGGAGCAGGAGAAGCAACCCCCCAGGCTGACTCACACGGCGCTGGATTTGGCGCCTGGGTGAGGATAAATCAATGAGCTGGAAAACACAGCCCCTCTTCCCTTCGCCGGGCGGGCAGGCACGCTCCCGGAATGCACAAAGCAGGCACGGAAATTTCAATTAGTGTCTCCCGCCCCACGGCTCTCTGGTTGTGAATCATTAGGTTGGAACACGGGGCACAAACGCGCCAGAAGCGGGTGACTCGGGGGCCACCCCACAGGTGAAATCTCTCCAAGTAGATTCTGGGGGTGCGGGGGGAGAGCTCCCTGGGGCGCAGCCAAGCTAAACGCAGGTGTGGAGAGCGGGAAGGCGCCTGTGCAGGGCCCTGCGATCATTGTGATCATTGCTCAAGCCGGGGGGACCCTATGGGAGGTAGCCCAGTCACATCAGAGAGCCAGGGTGATGGCCTCCCTCCCTCCCCCACAGAGAACATCGTAGAACTTTTGGAAGTGGCTGTTGTTAAGCTTATGGTGTTTCATGTGGTGACTTTGGTGGCTTTTAGGGTACATCATTATCTTAAAGCTCGTCCATATTTTTTACACTAACTATGTACAGCTTTTTTGTACTTCAATCATACCTCAATTTATTTATTTATTTTTTTAAAAAGGAGCACAGCCGAAACCAGTTTGGCTCAGTGGATAGAGCGTTGGCCTGAGGACTGAAAGGTCCCCGGTTCGATTCCGGTCAGGGGCATGTACCTTGGCTGCGGGCACATCCCCAGTAGGGGGTGTGCAGGAGGCAACTGATCGGCGTTTCTCTCTCATCGATGTTTCTAACTCTCTATCTCTCTCCCTTCCTCTCTGTAAAAAAAAAAATCAATAAAATATAATTTAAAAAATAAAATAATAAAAGGAATGCAACATTTAGACAAGACAAAGAAAACTATGGCTTCTTTAACAAGCAAACACACAAAAAAACTGCATTCTAAATCTAGTTTATCTCAAACCCTTCCCATCTATGTTTTAGTTATTTTTTTTCCTCTTGTTCCTCTCCCTCCACCCCCCGGAGATGATGTAGGGGTGAACCTCAACTTCCTTGCTTTGAATGGCTAATACCCCAGCTGCAGCCTCATTCCTTAGGGTGAGTGCCCTGGTCGCCTCCTCGTCCAGACTCATTAGCACACCTGCAGCGTGCCGCATAGGGGCTGCCCGTGAGGGTGATGGTGGTGGCTCTGAGAAGTAAAATCAGAGGAGCTCACCATGGGGAACAGAGTCAATGAGCCATTTTTAAAAATATATTTGGAAGTGATTTCCGTTAGGGTCACCGAAGGAGAAAGGCACGAAACGGGTAAAGGATTATGCACTTACTAGAGGTCCCGTGCATGTGCAAGGGTAGGGTCCCTAGGCCTGGCCAATTTCCCTGCCTCCCCACCTTCTCCTTCCCGCTACGTTCCATGCTGCCCCCTGGTGGTCGATGCACATCATAACTTGCGATCGGACTCCCTCATCTCCCAGTCGAACTGCTGAGGGGACACTTTGCATATTAGCCTTTTATATACACAGGTAGATTAGGTCATCTGAAAACCAGATGGGCTGAGCCCCCAAATGGTGCCAGCACCCAGGGACGGGGAGGGGAGTCCGAGATCTTAAAGGACTCCAGATGGGCTTTTTCAACGGGGGATTCCCTGGGCGGGTCTGGATCCTGGGCAAGTCCGGAGGGGAACGTTACTGGTCTTAGAAAATGGAGCGTGGTCTAAGCGAAAGGGAATGTCAACGATGAAACGATTGATAGGTCTGTTTCCCAGGGAGGGGACATCGATCGGATGATTTGATCAGACCCGACCATTTTTAAATTATTAAGTCGCCACAGAAAAGAATTACACCTATCCCCTATATTTGAATTCACCTGTGTTTAAGAGTTTATTCTCACTTGCTGTCTCTCCAGAATGTAATACCATACATATTTTCCTTTTTTTACTAAGCATTTACTTGGGAATAAATTGCACGCGTCCTGGCCTCTTATACCTAAAATATTTCAGCGTGCATTTCAGGGGAGAGAAATATTGTCTTTTATGCAGACAGCATTATTAACTCCGGAAAATTGATTATTAATACAGAGCTTAAATCTAATTTACGGCCGATACTTCAGTTTTGTCAATTTATGTCTTTTTTATAGCGTTGCTTTTCCTGCAGTAAAAGATGGATCACGTACTGTACTGTCATACCATAGTTCTTTGCCTCCTCCTTTAATCTCTAAAAGTTTGTGTCTTTTTTTAAATAAAAATAAAAAAATCTATTATTGAAACCGGAGAACCAATGGGTCCGGGCTGCCTGTCAGTACTTGAGCCAATCGAGGAGAGACGGGGTTGAATCATATATGATTTGTTCCAATAATGGCAGCAGCGTGGGAGAGCAGCAGACCATCCAGGTATCTGCTCTGCCCCTCCCCCCCCATAATCCAGCTGTTTATATGGGGTACAAGGACAACGATTACATGGGGAGCTGGGCAAGAGGAATAAGAACAGGTATAATGGTTATAGGCAAAGCAAGCCATGTGGGCTGGGGGGTTTGCTAAGGGCATGGGGGCATCCGGGACTCCATTCCTTTCCTCAGCAAGGTTGTTCGTCTTCCCGTGATAACAGGCAGCTCCCGGATGGGGAGGATGGACCCCATTTCCGGGTGGTCTCCCAGGTCCCGTGTACAACTCCCCGCCAGGTCAGAACGGACTTCCTTTCACCAGAGCAAAGCAATCAGGGTTAACCAGATCACGATGAATGTCTGGGGGCAGGAATTGTAGCTGGTCCCCAATATGATATCCCTGCCCCTCCCATGATGATGACTTGGACATTTTCGAAGAACACGGTTGACCAGGCATTTTTTATAAACCCTTCTACCGCCTGGACATCCTCATTCTGTCACTGTCGTTTGCTAGATATTCGTAAGAAGAACGCAAAAGGAATTGGACATTGCCTGGCTTCCTGGGCTGGGAACCTGAGTCTGTTTGCTGTCCCCGCCTTGAGGAGAACAGGGATGTGACTGTGGCCATGCATGTGGACCAGGTGATGGGAAGCTGGTGTCCGGGAGGCTGACGTGCATCTTGCTGGCTCATTGGTCAGGTGAGCATTTCTCAGCTATTGGGGGTCCGATGGGCTGCTTGGGAGACTGTTACCGCTCCACCCGACCTATTCTTTTTTAAAAAAATATATATATATATTATTGATTTTTTACAGAGAGGAAGAGAGAGAGATAGAGTTAGAAACATCGATGGGAGAGAAACCTCGATCAGCTGCCTCCTGCACACCCCCTACTGGGGACGTGCCCGCAACCAAGGTGCATGCCCTTGACCGAAATCGAACCTGGGACCCTTCAGTCCGCAGGCCGACGCTCTATCCACTGAGCCAAACCAGTTTCGGCCCAACCTATTCTTCCCTCTGGCCTCCCTCCCTAGAACTCCGGAGGCATCGCTCCCCCTTTCTTCCTGCCTCACTCAGAACCGAATCCTCCGACTGAGCCGAGCGGCAGGGCTGGGTCCCTATTCACAGCTCCATCCAGTGTAACTGATTCGTGATTTCTCTCTACAAATGGGCTGATTACCTAAATTGAATCTTCGTGCTCGGGCATTTAGAGGAAGCTTCAGATGCAAAAATTGTTTACACGCGTCTCTGAGTCTGAACCCTGAATGGGAGAAGAATGTTCGCATAAATTTACGAGGGCTAACAGGCACCTCTTGTCTTGGGGGCAGATTAACCCTGCGGGAGGGTCCCAGCAAGGAGCACGACGGCCGGCAAACTGCGGCTCTCGAGCCACGTGCGGCTCTTTTTGGCCCCTTGAGTGTGGCTCTTCCACAAAACACCATGGCCTGGGCGAGTCTGTTTTGAAGAAGTGGCGCCAGAAGAAGTTGAAGTTTGAAAGATGTGGCTCTCCAAAGAAATTCCGACCGTTGTGCTGTTGATATTTGGCTCTGTGGACGAATGCGTCTGCCGGCCATGGCATCTTATTCTGAGAATTGGTTCACATATGGTCCGAGATGTAGCTTTCTCCTTCCTCTGGTGGGGGGAGGCCTAGGACTGCCAGGAACCCCCAAGCAGCCAGGAGCCACCCCATCAACCGGTCCTATTGTGCAGGTATGCCTATTCTCAAGAGGACAGGCTCGGGGGCACCATCCCTCCTACCCAGCACACTGCTCACCGCACACACCTGCTCGCCTGCAGTGTTCCCTAAAGAGGCCTTCCCTGTGGTGTCCTTCAGGAGCCCAGGCTGTGGGGTGCCCTCTCTTCCTCTGTCCTTTCTGTTCCCCAGCGTCTCTAGGTGGACTGCCTTCTTGGACCGGAGCCCCCAAACCCCACAGCAGGGTGGAGAACCTGGGTTTGGGGATGAGACCGACGGGGACTCAATCCTAGCTTCCTCACGTACCAGCTGAGTGCCCTGGGCAAGCTGTGAAGTCAATCCTTCTGCTCATCCACTTGCTCCCCCATAACAGGAGGGTGCACTCGAAGGAAAACAGCTCTGTGCAGCCTTTGGCAAAGTGCCTGGCACAAGGAACCCCCAATGCTAGGCGTGCCGGTTAAAAATTCGGATTAGCCATTAACCGGTTAAAAATGTGGATTTTGTAATAAAAACAAAACAACACAGGATCATTTCAAGAGAAACATCAAAAGTGCTTCGTCCAAAGCAATGTCCATCGCTAGCACTTTTCTTCAAAATAATGAATCAAAACTTCCCGCAAATGCCCCCTTTATTTTTTTGGCACAAAATTGGACATTTCTAAGCGTAAAAATATCTATGATACTAACACCTTCAGAAAATTTGACATATGAAGTTTTGAAGCTTGTTGTCAATACAACAACATAGCATACATATCAAATCGCATATATATATCAACATACATTAAATGGCCAGGTTATTATGATCTCTGAACGCATAATAATCTGACCACTCAGTGTATATCCTATATAATAAAAGGCTAATATGCAAATTGTCCCCTCAACCAGGAGTTCGACCAGCAGGCAGGCCGGCTAACCGCCCATGTCCTCTCCCTCTGGCCAGGCTGGCCGGACCCCACCCATGCATGAATTCATGCACCAGGCCTCTAATATATATATATATATATATATATATATATATATATATATATATACTGAGTGGCCAGATTATTCTGTGTTCAGAGATCATAATAATCTGGCCACTCAGTGTATGTGTAACCCCATCTATTAAAAAAAAAACACCCCGAATTATTAACCGGTATACCTAGTATATAATCACTATTATTATTGTCCTGTTATCATTGTCTTTATTATTATACTTACCCAGATTTTGTGACTCTCTAAAAGCCCCCATGTAGATGCAACACTGAAAAACAAAAACAAAGACACGAAAACAAACCCAGACACAATGCGACAGGAACCCAGTGCCATCTATGACTCTGCAAAACAGCAAACTAGAACCTAACCACGGCTCTCTACCGAAGCGCCCAGCTTACAGTTAAGTTAAGCGTCGCCCTGAGCTAAATATAGGACGCGGGAAATTTCTACAGGAACAGGTGACCCAGATTCTCCCGCCAGGTAACCGGCACGGGAAGGGGGGTGCAGGGAAATGGGGCAGCTTTCAAGGGAACCCCGCCTGTGTGCAGCCGGAGTGAGGCAGCCGCGGCGGCAAGGACTCCTGTTGTTCGTTGTTGGAGGAAACCACGGGACCTGACCACGAGCAAATATTCTCCGACAGGACAATTGTGTGGGGAATGTTGCCAGGTTTAACTGTGGAACTGCAGTTATGGCCTCAGCAGCATGCCTACCTGTTTGTTCTACATGAATGCTCAAGTCCTGGCAGGTACAATGACTGCCGTGCTGGGGTTTACTTTAACCTCCTGGAGGAAGCGAGGCGGGCACGGGAGAGGCGCACATAAGGGTTACACGGACCGCTGTGGCGGCTCTTTCTACTTGCACGCATGTTTGAACATTTCTGTAATGAAAGAAGGCTAAAAATCCACACAAGCTCCCGCTGGTTTGATTTTTTTTTACCAGCGCCCCCTGGTGGTAGCCCAGTGCACACACTCTGGGGAGGGACCCTGGTGCAACTCAGGAATCAGAGGAAACTGGCTCCTGGGCCTTCACACACTCACACACACACACACACACACACACACACACACACCACAATATCTGCCACCTGCTCTTCGGGCCTCTGCCCTCTTTCCTGGTCCTGGACTGTCTAAGCCCGTGGTTGGCAAACTGCGGCTCGACAGCCACATGCGGCTCTTGGGCCCCTTGAGCGTGGCTCTTCCACAAAACACCACGGCCTGGGCGAGTCTGTTTTGAAGAAGCGGCGCCAGAAGAAGCTGAAGTTTGGAAAATGTGGCTCCCCAAAGAAATGTCCATCGTTGTCCTGTTGGTATTTGGCTCTGCGGACTAACGAGTTTGCCGACCACAGGTCTAAGCAACTGCTGGACCCGCTTGCTCTCTGACCCACGCCCTCAATTCTCTGAGCCCTAAAGTATCAAAACTGGGAGTGGTGATAGCAACCTTCCGGCTTGAAGCCCTCAAAACACGTGACTCTTTCCTCCTCTTCCTGTCTTTGGTTCCTCTTGCTTTAGCTGAACTTTGCAGGCTGGGGAGAGCCAAGCTTCGGGAGCCTGTATCGAGGCTGTTGATGATACAAATCAAGCCAGCTGGCAGGCCTTGGTGCACAGAACTCAGCTCAAGGCCAGTCTCCTCCTCCTCCTCCTCCTCCTCCTCCCCCTCATGCATTTCTGCAAATCATAGCTTCCAGCTATTAAACTAAAAATGCATCTTTCACTGTCAAGAAGCAGTGCCACAGACATCCAAGAGTCCTTAGCTATGCAAGTTTGCTATCTTGGCCTAGAAATGGCACAGCTGAGCCAACTTAATATCTTCCTTCAAGAATCTTGGCGGCGCGGACACCAAGAATGTTCACCAGCTGTCTCCGGCTCCGGTGAGCGAGGAACCGGAGGAGCCCAGAGGAGCCACATTTGACCTGTTGTGAATTCAGCTTGCCACCCACCCGCGAGGGGCCCAAAGACAGGCCCTGGGGGCAAGGGGCTGGGCCACGTTCAGCCCTCATCTCAGCAGAAGGGCTTCCTAGGCAGGACCAACCGGCAGAGGGCCGGGCCCCAGAGCCCCGGGCCTTACAGGCCAACAGTGAATGTTTTGATTTGTATTTAAAGGAATAGAGACACGCTGGAGAGTGACGGAGCGCTCTAATTTTCATCTATAAAACAGCCAGAGCTAAACTCCTGTCTTTTCTTAGCTACACGTACGTCATCGCCGCATTAACAGAAAAAGCAAAGCTTTAGGATCAAGTGACTTTGGTAATGAGCTTGGGCCTGGGAGAACCCTAACTCCCCTAGCCCAGCAGGGGGCAGTGGGACCAGCTCTTCTCCAGCCACGGGAGGCGCGCCCACGGGACACGTGGCCTGGACAGGCAGGCTTCCCCGGTCACTGCAGCGCAGGATGGCTCAGTGGCTCAGGGACCTCCTTCTCCTCTCCTCCAGGGTCTGCAGGGTCCTTGGGCTAATGTTGCCCCGTGGGCAGGTCCAGTTCCTCCACCAGCGCCTGAAGCAAGGCTGCTGGGAACCCCTCTCCTGCGCGCTGCCCCCCTCCCCTTTCCCAGACAGACCCTGGTTCCACACCTGCCTGGGCAGCGGGGCCTCCGGTTGGAAGGACTGGCCCTCACCTCCAGGCGGCTGCGGACCTGGTCCTTGGGATCTCAGGCAAGCCTCCTCGGCATTCTGTGCCCCCAGCCTCTTGTTGTGTCCCGCGGGGATCAGGGAGAGCCAGTCACCCACCCCCCCAGATCATCCACCATCTACCTCTCACTTGTCATCACCAGCCAGGGGTTTGTTTCCGTAGCCTGGGTTCACCGGACGGAGGGGCCCCTCCAACCCCTCACACCCCGAGGCCTTGGTTCTGAACCGCCCGGAGCCACTGGCGGTGGTGGGTGTGAAAGAAGCGCCTTCCGCTGTAGTGACTTCATCAACCAATTCAGGGAATCTCTGGCGTCCTCAGAGGGAAGGTGATTACAAGCTCCGCGTACACGTCTGAAAGATCAGCATGATCATTACAGCGCATTACTCAGTTTGTTAAGTGTGCTTTAAGAAACTCACCACGGGATACATTTTCATGGTAAGGGCATCTGTTGTTTCTTACGAACGATTAGCTGCCGCAGAATCGTCAATTTAGCTTTGTTGTGTGATTAAGACTGTTTTTTTTTTTCTCTGTCAAATATATGTGTATATATATTTTTTTTCTCCTCCCTCCCCCAAACTCCCTCTGCAGAGAGGAAAGGAGGAAGGGAGAGGGAGAGAGAGAAACAAACCAGCTTATTTTTAAAAAAATATATATTTTTTATTGTTTTTTTACAGAGAGGAAGGGAGAGGGATAGAGTTAGAAACATCGATGAGAGAGAAACATCGACCAGCTGCCTCTTGCACACCCCCTACTGGGGATGTGCCCGCAGCCAAGGTACATGCCCTTGACCGGAATGGAACCTGGGACCCTTCAGTCCACAGACCGACGCTCTATCCACTGAGCCAAGATGGTTTCGGCCAAACCAGCTTATTTGAAAAGGAATAGCATGGGCTTGATGATCAGAAAGTTCTGGGCTCACATTCCGAGAGCTGCGTGACGGTGTGGTGGGTAAGAGCGTGACCCCGCACTGGGCTTAACGCCTGGGTCTACCTGTGTTACTTTGTGGAAAGTTACTTGTGTTTTCTGTGCCTCCGTTTGTTGTCTGTGAAACAGGGGGGTGGGGTGAATATACTACCTATCCCTCAGGGTTGTTGTGATTCCGAAGGACATGTGTGAAGGGCTTAGAGGAGGTCCTGAACAATAGTAACTGCCATTATTATTATTATTATCATCGTGATGATGATGGGTGATGATGATGATGATGATGATCATGACAACCCTGGACAAAGACCTTCTCTTAACTTCTCTTTCTGTGTCGCTAAAGTAATGATAAACTTACCTTCCATGGTGGACACTGTGACACACCACCCAGCCATTCCCTTTGATGAAAAATCGCTTCCTCAACTATGTTGGCAACAGCTTTTCGAGGTTAGTCCCTTTAGGGACCTTGTCTGCTGCACCGCAGAGGAGCGGTCCTACCGGAGTCGTGTCTTGTCTCAGTCTACATGCATGACTGATGGGTATGGGCCTGTGTGACCTTTTCACCTGGGCCCAATTTGGGAGAACTCTGAAAGACTCACTTTAGAGGCCTCTGTCACAGTTCAAATTCTCCCTCTGTCCATTCTTTCTTAGTTTTCCTTTTCCCCCTCATAGGTCTTGATCCCAAAAACACTTCTTAAAAGCATTTTACTTTTTCAAATTTTGTCTCATAGCCAACTGTCTTAGGAACCCAGCCTCACAGAATTATTGCCAAGATTAAGAAGCATACCCCCACTTACAACACCACTTACAAGCATACCCCCACTTACAACATCTTTTTTGGGGGCCATTCTCTCCATTGTACTCTATGCCTTCTACCTGAAACATGGCACCTATGACCAAATCAAATTTTTTTTAAAAAAATGTTTTATCAGGCCAACCTAAACTCATTGTGTTTTCGTTCAGGGTAGGGTTTGACAGTTGGCCCCAGGTGACAAGAAGGAGTCAGGTCCAGCTGGTTTAATGAAGTCGGTTTAATTCCTCCCCCAAATACTATACTTCCGGTTGAGAGGAAGGTCCTGTGTCTCCAGGAAATGCCTGTTCATTGATAGAGTCCCTGCTTTGTTATGCAACATTTTCTCACACCCGCCTCCCCCCCCCCCAACCCCTCCACTTCCCCAAGTTCATTCATAATTCTAGTTGTTGCCTTTCTAGGAACCATGCATAATAACATGAGACTAGGCACTAGTTTACATAGGGATTATCAAGGCTCTTTGCAAAGCAATGAAATAAATATACATTATTGGACAGGTACAGCAGCGTTACCTGTACTGATCATGAAGGTCATTTTTTCCTGTGTGTTGCTTGGGGAAACCTCAGTCGATGAATCTTGCTCCTAAGCTCACACTTCATTTTCTTTGTGGCGAAAAGCAGGGGCACGTGGGCACTAATAAACAATAAAAATAAATGATATTGGCAAGAGGCGAAGCCATCAACATCATTTAAAGTCTCCTCCGCATCCCGGGTTGACAAGGGATCGCTCCACTTGCACTAGAGAAGGGAACGCTTGAAAAAGAGACCCAAGGGTGGACTGGTGAGGAATTCATCAGCACGAGCGTCAGACAGATGCCCTGACCTTTGCTTGAGTGATGATTCTTTCGATCAGGTCAAGCCCCTGGGAATTACAGAGCACATGCTCCCTGTAGGGCTCATATTTTATTTACCATCTGCCAGAGCGCGGGGAGTTTTATGGGTTAGATAATCTCCCATTTACAGGTAAATACTCTTGGGGGGAAATCCTATATAATAAAACCCTAATAGGCAAATCAACCAAATGACACGGCGACTGGTCGCTATGCCATGCACTGACCACCAGGGGGAAGACACTCAACATAGGAACTGCAGTGACATGCACTGACCACAGGGGGCACGCCGCTCAGCCGGAAGCCAGTTCAGGGCTGGTGAGCGCAGTGGTGGTGGTAGGAGCCTCTCCCGACTCTGCTGCAGGTGGGCGGTAAGGAGCAAGGGGTCCCGGACTGTGAGAGGGCACAGGCTGGGCTGAGGGCCCCCACCTTGCCGATATCATTTATTCTTATTGTGTATTAGCGCCCACATGTCCCTGCTTTTCGCCACCCCCAGTGCACAAAATTTTGTGCACCAGCCCTCTAGTAAAATTATAATAATATGTATCTTTTTTTTTTTTTTTTTTTACAGAGAGGAAGGGAGAGAGAGGGATAGATAGAAACATCGATGAGAGAGAAACATCAATCAGCTGCCTCCTGCACACCCCCTACTGGGGATGTGCCCGCAACCAAGGTACATGCCCTTGACCGGAATCGAACCTGGGACCTCTCAGTCCGCAGGCTGACGCTCTATCCACTGAGCCACACCGGTTTCGGCAATAATATGTATCTGAAACCTAAAATGCACCCACAGGAATTACAGGGAATAAGGCAACACACTGCCATCTAGCTGGCAGCACGTTTATTCCCGACTGTGATACAAAGCGTAACTAAGCCAGGGTTATAGAATAATTTGTGAGAGGTAAATTATGGATTTGATTGTGCCCTCCACAGCAAGAGAGGGGTAAGTCCTAAATCCCAACGACACGTTAATATGACCTTATTTGGAAATAGAGTCTTTTCAAATTTCAGCAAATTCAGATGAAGTCAGACTGTGAGACAATAATCCTTTGTCATTTGAAGCAAACTATTTGTGGTCCTTGGTTCCAGCAGCTCTAGAAAACGAATACAGTCGGTTTTAGAAACTTTTGTGGGTAGGTTCTAAGTTCAAAAGTCATTATTGTTTTGCTTCTAGATTTAAGGAATCTTTTGTATCAGTCATTTTCCCCATTCAGCTTAAGCTCTAGTATAGTGTTTCCCAAACTTTTGACATATGTGTACCCCTTGTATAATTTTCATAACGCTGAGTACCCCTCGTCAAAAAAAATGGATGTATTTTAATAACAATCAAACTATATTTATTTTTTTATTTTTTTGGTACATACACAAAGTAATAATAAACAAAAAATAAAATTATTCATAATAAAATATAAATAAAAGTTATATTATAAATAACATTTATTTGCACACCGGACCATCTCACGCCTCACAAGACTGTCTTGACTCATGAGAACGTAGAATTAGGCGCAGCTAAGCACGGTGCAGTGCCTATCCCCACCAAACTCGGGTGCAACTCGTACCCCCACCAAACTCTTCCCTACCCCTGTGGGTACACGTACCACACTTTGAGAAACACTGCTCTAGTACAAACCTTGTGTTGAGATGAAAATGGCCCTGAATGTGTGTGTGAAGGGTGGTGGACAGGTCTCACGGAAGAGGGAAAGGAGGAAGAGCAGGGAGGACGAAGGAAGAGCGGAGGTGGTGGTAACTGAGGTGGAACAAGGGGCAATAGTGGAGCCCTAGCTGGCTCCACTATTGGCTCAGTGGATAGAGCGTCGGCCCGTAGACTAATAGGGTCCCTGGTTCAATCCCCGGTCAGGGCACTTTCATCTTAGTTCAGGAAAAAAGCTTTAATTAATTTATTTTTTAAAATTTAAGTACAAGTGCTCTGTCTCTGAACTTAGGGCACACCATGGTTGCCTCTTCAAGGAATCCAACGTGTTTACTCTGCCTGGGCACAAAGGCAATTCTAACAAATAATCGTCTGCACTTCATAATAAACTAGAGGGCCCATGCCGGGGTTGCATATGCCTCAGTCCCTAGTAGGGGGTGTGCAGGAGGCAGCCGATCAATGATTCTGTCTCATCCCTGATGTTTCTATCTCTCTCTCCCACTCTCCCTTCCTCTCTGAAATCAATTTAAAAAAAACATACATATAAAATAAGACCTCCTTAGTCATGCACGTTTAAATTATTTCCACGTCTTTAGTTACCCATGTATCTGATAATCATCTCTGCGTGTGATAGCACATCTGCCTGTATAGCTGATCACTTCCCCAGAACTCCTGGGCCCCTTTGTTCCTTCCACGGAAGCAGGCCCCAGGGTCTAAGGTCAAACCAACGGGTGATTCCATGGCAGTTAGCACCCGTGACAGCAGCCTGGCCACAATATACGAGTGGTCCCATAGGCTAACTTCCGCTTCCGCCACAGCCAGTGGCTTCAGGGATCACTAATCGTCCAGATTGTTCTCTCCTTCCTATGACTCGTCAAATCCGAAGAGAGCCATGTGAGATACTGGTGGTGGCGGTCTCCGCTTGAACTCTTGGCTTGCCATCATGCACCTAACACCTAGAAATCTCCAGGCGATCAACGTGTTCATCTCTTCTTGCTCCTTAGTCTTCTTGGCGTTAGGGATATTGGTCGATGACTGGGTTAGACTAAGCATTGATCCCAGAGGAAATTTTATAAACGTCCACAGCCCATGGAAATATAGTACCATTTGGCCAAAAGGTAAGAACAGTACCCTTAGGAGCGTGGTTGGCAAACCGAGGCTCTCGAGCCACACGTGGCTCTTGGTCCCCCCCCCCCCCTTGAGTGTGGCTCTTCCACGAAATACCACGGCCTGGGCGAGTCTATTTAGAAGCAGTTGAAGTTTAATAATGTGGGCTCTCCAAAGAAATTTCAGTCGTTGTGCTATTGGTATTGGGCTCTGTTGACTGATGAGTTTGCCAACCACCGCCCTTGGAAGATGGGTGGAGAGGGAAGGTTCACCTTTCCTTGACTTCCATTTACCATTCCAGCCTACTCGTTATGTGTTTGGTGCAATTTCCTCAGGCTGCCGTGGGCCCACTTTCATAATTAATGCAGCCAAGGCAGAGTTCAAAAGTCTCGCCATGTCTAATGTTCTGGAGACGTTTTGAAGTTCACAGATTCCCTGGCTGGACAGTTGAGAAGTCTTGGCAGTAGCAACAGGGTGGTCCCCAGCACAGCAAGAACAGAAGGGTATAAAAGAAAGGCAACGGGCAACAAGGGAAGTTGGTTATACTGACAGCCGAGGCGAGTGGGAGACACTCGAATGTTTCCTAAAGAAACGAGTTCTGAGAAAGGGAAGGCGGAGGAAAGAAGCTTACGGAGATACCAAGATAGAAACGGTTTCCTTGGGGTCTCCCTCCCGCTCGGCTCACAGTTTCCTGCTTCTTCATCACCCCCCCCCTTCCCACTTCCGTCTGGATTACGTCATCAAATCCCCTCCCCCATTTCCGCTTTGACTTGGGGAAATGTGGCCCTGGGTGGGCATGAGCCTAGAACAGGGGCGGGCAAACTTTTTGACTCGTTGAGGGCCACAATGGGTTCTTTTTGTTTGTTTTTGTTGTTTTTTTTTTGTTGTTTTTTTTCATTTTTTTTTAATTAAGGTATTATATGTGTACATAGCTTACCATTGCCCCCACCCCCTTACCTCCCATTCATGCCCTCCCTCCCCAGAGTTCTGTGTTCGTTGGTTGTACTTATATGCATGCATACCAGTCCTTCGGTTGTTCTCTTATCTCCTCCCAGGTCTCCTTCCCCTCCCCGCTGTCATTTGACAGTCTGCTTGTTTTATGGTGATTATCTCAGGACCACACGAATAGAGTCCACTCCTCCTCTGGTTCACACCGCCCCTCCCCCCGGGTCCCACTGCTTCCCCTGGGACACACGACTCGCCCGGGGGCACAGGGCCCCCTAGGACACACGGCTCACCCGGGGCACACGGCCCCCCCACAATGGGTTCTTAAACTGGACCGGAGGGCCGGAACAAAAAGCATGGATGGAGTGGTTGTGTGAACTAATATAAATTCAAAGTCAACATAACGTTACATAAAAGGTAGGGAATTTCTTTTCTTTTTTTTAAAAATTTCAATAGTTTATACAGCCGAATGTGCCAGATCTGGCCCGTGGGCCGTCGTTTGCCCACGGCTGGCCCGGAAGAAACTCTCTGTCCCTCTCTCAGAAGAGCGTCTTGCTTTCCCACAGGCGACATGGAAATGGTCCGCGCCATGCTGCTGGTGGTCCTCAGCTTGTCCTACTTATACAACTGCTACCTGGGCATGGAATACACCTACATGTTCCCGCAAACCGCGTGCGTCACCTTCACCGCCGCCTTCCTCACCTGCTTCACAGGTAAGACTCCCTGGCTCCCCTCCTCTCCGCGGGGTTGGTGAGCCCAGCCGGTAGTTTCTGACTCTCGTGGAACTTCCCAGATTTTTTTTTTTTTTGGCTCCGGTATGCAGCTCCTGAATGGAACCATCCACAGACGTGGGATAGGTTCTCCCCCCACCCCCAAATATATTTTATTGATTTTTTTTTTTTTTTTTTACAGAGAGGAAGAGAGAGGGACAGAGAGCTAGAAACATCGACGAGAGAGAATCGTCCATCAGCTGCCTCCTGCACATCCCCCACCAGGGACGTGCCCGAAAACCAAGGCACACGCCCTTGACCCGAATCGAGCCTGGGACCCACCTCAGTCCGCAGGCCGACCCTCTATCCGCTGAGCCAAACCGGTTTCGGCCGTGGGATGGGTTCTTGGATGAGGTGCCTTACATACAGGGGGGAGGCTTAGAAGTCAGGCCTATCGGGGAGTGAAGGTGAGTAGAAGCATCACGGTTCCTCACAAGGATCTTCCCCCCCACCCCCCACCCCCACCCCCCCTTCCTTTTGTTTGGCCATTAGGGATCCTTCTGATCTCTGCCCTCCTCCTGTATCACATAAATCTAAGGCAAGGCAAATCCGTGTACTACTCGAACTATCAATTAAGCTGGAACATTTCCACGGCCTACATGAGTATTTTCTTCCATTTTGCCTCCGGTGAGTGTTTTTGGGGGGGCCTTTGCTGGGTGAACAAGGACCAACCTCTCCCGGATAGAGTGAAAGGATGGGAAAAGGGAATAAGGAAAAAGTGCCGATCCTGGCATTTAAAAAAATATATATATATATATATAAAATTAATAATATAATATAAATATTATATTATATATAATATATATAATATATAATATTATATTATATATTTTGTAATATATTATAAATTTATATTTGTTATATATTATAAAATTTTATAACATATAATAAATATTATATTATATATAATATAATATATTTTATAATATATTATAAAATATATTATATTATAATATAAATATAATATAAATAATATAATATAAAAATAATAATATAAAAAATATATATTATTGTTTTTTTTTACAGAGAGGAAGAGAGAGGGATAGAAAGTTAGAAACATCGATGAGAGAGAATCATCGATCAGCTGCCTCCTGAACACCCCCTACTGGGGATGTGCCCGCAACCAAGGTACATGCCCTTGACCTGAATCGAACCTGGGACCTTTCGGTCCGCAGACCAACACTCTGTCCACTGAGCTAAACCGGTTTTCAGCCGCTCCTGGCATTTTTAAGGGGCTGACATTCAAGTGGACTCACGCTCTGATGACAATTCCTCTCAGAGGCAGAGCTGGAGACCGGGACTGGGTAACTTCCTTAAGACTGGGACTTCCTTATCTCCACCTTTGCTACCATCTTTCATGCCCTCCCCATCTCAGGGAAGACTGAAGAGCAGGCATGTTCACGTAGGTGGTGGGGGGGGGGGGGGCAGTGTCATGCCAAGGCAGTTTTGGATCAGACAAAAGCAAACTCTAATACTAAATGTTCAGCCACCGACATTGGAGGCCCTTCTTTCTAAAAGTGGTTTTCTTTTTGTTTGTTTTTTGTTCATCCTCAACCGAGAATATTTTTCTGTTGATTTATTTATTATTATTTATTTTTACTTTTATTTTATTTTTTTAAGGAATGTGGAAGAGAGAGGGAAAGACAGAGGGAGACACTGATGTGAGAGAAACACATCGATCGGTTGCCTCCTGCACGCCCCTGACCTGGGCCCAGGCTGGGGACGAGCCTGCAACCAGGGTACACGCCCTTGACCCGAATAGAACCTGGGACCCTTTGGTCCACAGGCCGACCTCTATCCACTGAGCCAGACTGATACGAGTGGCTCTGAAAGAGTTTTAACATTTCATTTAGAAATCCCTAAATCAGACGCCATGTCCCCTTTTCAAAAAGAACACCCACCCCCCACCCCCGGTTGTGTGTTGGTGGGGAGGTGCTTAAACTCTTCCGCACCCACTTGTAGTCTGTTCCACGGAAGCCTCGGACCTCCCCATTTCCAAATGTCTTGGGGGCGGTTCAAAAGAGAACCCCTGGGCTTTGGGGTCAGCGTCTCTCTGCCAACGCAGAGGGAAATAGTTCTTGACGATTTCACGAGACGTATCTGCCTTTCCTCTGTCCCCCTCCCCTGGCTTCTCTCTCCCGCAGGATTCTTCTCTCTCCTAGAGTACCAGCGCGTCACAGACGGCAGTTTCGCCTCCGAAACCAACAGCCTGGCCAGTGATCTCAGGCTGCAGTTGGGGAGTTCCATCCAAGTGATCTCCTTACAACAGTCCTCCACCCCTCTGCCTAGCATTGTCCGTGTACGCTCTGAGGAATCCGGGAGCAGGTTCCCAAAAAGCCCCCAAATCCAAAAACGCCGGGTGACCTGGGCTATATGAGTGGATCACCCATCACTCACGTGTGCTCCTCTTAATGAGAAAAACAGTTTCGTGTGCACATTTCCGGGTGGATGGTCAACTACGTTGTCTGTGAACGACCGTGACCTGGTTGAAATTGGTCAGAAAGCCCAAACTATGGCTTTAAAAAAAAAAAAAAATCCCTTACCTACTGAACTATTTTTTTTCTATTTGTTGGAAGGTAATAAATATTGCATAACGAATATTTGCCGCATTGTTCATCATATACATCACAAGAATTTAGAGTCATGTCTATAATGCCTTCTGGGTTTTATTTTGTGAAATGTTTCAAACAGTCACAAAGAATACAAAATAATATAAAAACCTGTGCACACATCATCCAACTTTATGAAATTTTACCAATTTGCCCTACCAGCTTTATTTTTCTTCCAATTACAGTTGGCATTCAGTAAATATTAATTTATGTTAGTTTCATGTGGACAGCATCGTGATTAGACCCTTATAAAATGTATGAATTGTTCCCCATGATAAGTCCACATAATTGTATTAACTATTGTCACCCCAGCAAATCCAACAATTTTTTTTAAAGAAAAACAAACAAAAGGAGTGGAAAATTTATGTCACAAAAATACAGAGAAACAAGGCCCATAAAAATTCTGGCATGTCTATGTTAATTTAGGTTAAGTGAATGTTAAGAGTAGGGATTAGGAGATACAAAAGTCATTTTATGTAAAGATGATAGTTTCCATTTAACAGGGAAATATTAAAATGCTAAATCTATGTGAGCCTAGTAAAATAGCTTCAAAATCAATATGACGTATGAAAATTGCTATTAGTAAGTCATCCTTAATAAAAAAAAAAAGTATCCTAATAGCTTACTGGTCCCTAACATGGACACACTTTATATAGATCTATAGGCAGATAGGTAGATCTATATAAAGTGCAGAGGGTGAGAAAATGACTGTCAATCAAGAATTGATTGCTATGCCACTACCAAGGATGTGAAATAACACTAGCAGATAGGGTGTTTTTTGTTTTGTTTTTTTTGGGGGGGTTTGGTTTTTTTGTGTTTTGTTTGTTTGTTTGTTTTTACCACTAATAGAACCTTCTCAAAGAGCTTAAAAAATAACAAACTGTATCCTGTAAGGAATATTTGAGATACATGAAAGAATGGAAAATTAGAAGAAAAAAATTTTTATATATATTTTATTGATTTTTACAGAGAGGAAGGGAAAGGGATAGAGAGCTAGAAACATCGATGAGAGAGAAACATCGACCAGCTGCCTCCTGCACACCCCCCACTGGGGGGTACCTGCCCTTGACCTGAATCGAACCTGGGATCCCTATCCACAGGCTGATGCTCTATCCACTGAGCCACACCGATCAGGGCATCTTGTCAGCATTTTAGTATGGCCGTCCCTGCTGTCTATGGCTAAACTAGATGGGCAGAGTGACCCTGCATCTTTAGGGTTTCCTATATGTCTCTCTCCATCTAATGTGCATGCCCCTGGTCATTTTTAATCACATGGGCATCCAGATTGTGAGAATAAATTGCCTTGAGAATATCTTGCTGCTGGCTTCGAAGGAAGAGACGATGACACTG
Source organism: Vespertilio murinus (assembly GCA_963924515.1). Taxonomy (NCBI): domain Eukaryota; kingdom Metazoa; phylum Chordata; class Mammalia; order Chiroptera; family Vespertilionidae; genus Vespertilio; species Vespertilio murinus. The sequence continues at coordinate 20,461,380 of OZ004720.1, read as the reverse complement.
GTCTTGAAAACATCCACCGATGTTACCACGGAGAAGGAGCTGGGCTTTTATATTAATTTTGCCCACCGTAAGAAAAACGGAGTCTCGGTGTACACCTTTTCGTTAACCCTTTAGGACAGTTGAGCCGCAGACTCCCTCGTCTCAATTTTCCTACCACAGGAATACGGTAAGATTACACCTCGGACCCTCTTCCAGTTTGGGGGGGGGGAGGGCAGGTCCTGGCCAAAATGCATGCATGGCCTGGCCATTCTGGTTATTTTTTTAAATATATTTTATTGACTTTTTTACAGAGAGGAAGAAAGAGGGATAGAGAGCTAGAATCATCGATGAGAGAGAAACATCGATCAGCTGCCTCTTGCACACCCCCCACTGGAGATGTGCCCACAACCAAGGTACACGCCCTTGACCGGAATCGAACCCGGGACCCTTCAGTCCGCAGGCTCTATCCACTGAGCCAAACCGGTCTCGGCGCCATTCTGATTATTAGAGAATTTAAAAAAAAAAAACATGTAAAATGCTTTGGACGGAGCCTCCTATTCAAAATGTTTCTTCTTGTTAGGACGAAAAGACTCAAGATGACAATTGTGATTTGGCTTGGAAAGCCGCGCCTCTGTGTCCTGAACAGACATCACACACGTGAGCAAAATCCACCTTCGCAGGCATTCGCGTCCTCCCTGTGGGTTTATGGTGAGCTACGTGGCTGTAGATTGCTAGGAACTGGGCCTGTGGAGGGATGGGCACTAGGGTGGATCTGGGGGGGGGCGGGGAGCTCGGCAGTAAAGATTAGGGAGCAGCCTCGGGCACTGCCTCCCGGTGACTCAGCCTCAGCTGCCTTCCCTCCCCGTGCGTTTGGCTGGGTCGCATAGCAACCTCTGTGATCAGGGTACAGGGTACAGTGGGACAGAGATGGGTAGTTCTCCAAAAAGATAAAGTGCCAGGAGCAAGGGGGAAGAAACAAACGGGCCTGCTGCTGAGGAGCCTACACTAATTTAGAACGGTCATTTACAGTATCCACCTTGTACTGCTTGGTATCTGTTAAAAAAAAAAACAAACTCTGGGTTAAATGCCTTGCATACTTGGTAATTATTTGTAGGGGTGGGGGGAGGATTCTCTCTCATCATGGATGTTTCTACCACTCTCTCCCTCTCCCTTTCTCTCTGAAATCAATACATTAAAAAAAAAAATAAAACGTATGGTTTAGAGTTAGCAGCTAGGTTGTATTATGCCGATCGTAGCTTTTTAAAAGTATATATCTTATTGATTTTTTTTTTTTTTTTACAGAGAGGAAGGGAGATAGAGAGCTAGAAACATCCATCAGCTGCCTCCTGCACTTCCTTCCCCCAACGGAGATGTACCCACAGCCAAGGTACACGCCCTTGACTGGAATGGAGCCCGGGACCCTTCAGTCCGCAGGCCAACGCTCTTATCCACTGAGCCACACCGGTCAGGGCTCGACCGTAGCTTTTAGTGAGTGACTTGGTGTCCATATGGGATAGTTCATCTTTGCAAACAACTGGGAAATTTTGTATCCTAATACAATGAAATACTTCAATTCTGAAACTTTTTTGGGGGGTGGGGGTGTCCTCTGATTTTTTTTTAAATTTAAATTTTATTTTATTAAAAAAAATAACACCATCAGCCAAAACCGGTTTGGCTCAGTGGATAGAGTGTAGGTCTGTGGACTGAAAGGCCCCAGGTTTGATTCTGGTCAAGGGCATGTACCTTGGTTGCGGGCACATCCCCAGTTGTGGATGTGCAAGAGGCAGCTGATAGATGATTCTCTCTCATCGATGTTTCTAACTCTCTATCCCTCTCTCCTCCTCTCTGTAAAAAATCAATAAAATACATTTTTTAAAAATAACACCACCAAATTTCTGGGTTTGGATTAAGCAACTTAGTGCTGGTGATAATTAGAAGCAGAATAGCATCATCCCAATTTACTTGGTTATTATTGTCTTACAGTATGAGGTTTCTGAAGAAAAGCGGGTGTTGTTGAAGAAAAAGTGGGTGGCCACTGGGTGGCGCCCGACTCCTGAGCAGCCCAGTTGTTTACAAAGGCATCTGTGGAGGCCTGACCATTTCAGTTAGAAGTACTGTGGGGGATTCTGACAAGGAAAAAATTGGATTGTTGTGCCAGGCAGATTCCGTTTTAACTCTAGTCTCTTGCTTGCTAATGCAGTGAGTATTTCTTTTTCTTTTTTTAAAATATATTTTATTGATATTTTACAGAGAGGAAGGGAGAGAGATAGAGAGCTAGAAACGTCGATGAGAGAGAAGCATCGACCAGCTGCCTCTTGCACACCCGCCACTGGGGATGTGCCCGCAACCAAGGTACATGCCCTTGACCGGAATCGAACCCGGGACCTTTCAGTCCGCAGGCCGACGCTCTATCCGCTGAGCCAAACCGGTTTCGGCTGAACTTTTTTTATTTCTTCCTAAGTTCTAAGCTCCGCATGAGACTTGCAGCCAGGGGAGCAGAAGGCAGCAGGCAGCTGGGCCAGGGCTCACCCGCCCCCTCCCCAATCCTCCGCTCCCTTCCCAGGGAGCTAACAGCAGCCCCGCCCGGGTTCACTTCCTCCCTGGAATGTTTCCAGGAGCCAGAGCAGAGCATGGCCTAGGCCAGCCGTGGGCAAACTACGGCCCTCTGGCCAGATCCGGCCCGTTCGGCTGTTCTATCCGGCCCGCGGAGCCGAAAGAGCGGAGGGTTCTCTTGCTCTCCCCTCCGCTCCTTCCCCAGCAGCCCAAGAGGAGAGTGCCAGCATGGTCAGGTAGCCTTTGTTCCGGCCCTCCGGTCCAGTGTAAGAGCCCATGGTGGCCCTCGAGTCAAAAAGTTTGCCCACCCCGGGCCTAGGTTCTCCCTGTTGTTCCTTTTACCCCAGTTTCTTTCTTTGTCTCGCTGCCCTCGGCTTTCATCAAGGTGCTCTCAACCCCACGCTGTGGGATCTTTCCCACAGGAGGTCAAGGACCCGCATACCGCAGGCCGGTCTGAGTCACACCTGCTGCAGGCCCAGCCCTGTCTGACAGCACGGAGAGCAAAGAGTGCCTTTCTGAGTAAGCAGTTCCGCATTCTCAGCCCTGAGATCGATCGGTGCAGGACCGTCGTCAGGCACGTGACAGGCAGTGTCATCAGGGCCAGGTGGTCCGGAAGGTGGCTCCCGGAGTTCCGGTCACATCTGGCAGTTTGGTTAATGGATGGATGGGAGGTAACAGGCGGCCAGGACAGGTGAATTCTGCAGAGGGCTGTCCATCCAGGCACTGATGCAGGACTGGAAAGTTAAAAAAATAAAAAAATTGTGTTTCATTTTTCAATTCCCAGGCTGGTTAGAATAAGAATGGCATGGCTCAGTGGTGGATCATGGAGCTGTGAACCAGGAGGTCCAGGGTTCGATTCCCGGTCAGGGCGCATGCCTGGGTTGCAGGCCCGGTCCCCAGTGTGGGGCGTGAAGGAGGCAGCCAATCAATGATTCTCTCTCATCGTTGATATTTCTATCTCTCTCTCCCTCTCCCTTCCTCTCTAAAATCAATATATTTTTTTTAAAGAATGGAGTCTTTCCTCCTGCCTCAATCTTCATAACGTTAATCATGGTAGCCGCTGGGTTCCGTGACTCCATTGTAGATGTCCCCTGTTTTCACGCTTTCCTCGGTGATGGCAGCCATCATCCGGGTCTGAAAGAAACGCCGTTTGTCTGACCATGTGAACTATTTGGCTCTGGTTTCTAATAGTACTCAGTGCTAGATTTTTTTTCCAGGCCATTTTTAAAATATATATATTTTATTGATTTTTTTTTTTTTACAGAGGAAGGGAAAGAGACAGAGAGTCAGAAACATTAATGAGAGAGAAACATCGATCAGCTGCCTCCTGCACACCCCGAACTGGGGATGTGCCCTCAACCCAGGTACATGCCCTTGACGGGAATCGAGCCTGGGACCTTCCAGTCCGCAGGCCGACGCTCTATCCACTGAGCCAAACCGGTTTTGGCCCCATCTTATCTATTATCCATCCATCTGTGGCAAGTTTTCAGTTGGGCTCAGTTTTCATGTGATCTGCCCGAACATCACATTTGCAAGTCACCCGTGGTCATATGAAAATAGTGGCTGTGTGTCGTAATTGCTGTCATCAGCAGGTCAGCTAAAAAAAAAAAAAAAAAAAGTGCTCATAAGACTTGTGTACAGCCAAAACCGGTTTGGCTCAGCGGTAGAGCATTGGTCTGCAGACTGAAAGGTCCCAGGTTCGATTCCAGTCAGGGGCATGTACCTTGGTTGCGGGCACATCCCCGGGTAGGGGGTGTGCAAGAGGCAGCTGGTCGATGTTTCTCTCTCATCGACGTTTCTAGCTCTCTATCTCTCTCCCTTCCTCTCTCTGTAAATAATCAATAAAATATATATATATATTTTTAAAAAAGACTTGTGTACATTTGGGACATTCGCTCCCTTTGAAATCTGCCTTACGATAGATATCTCTAGTGAACAGCAGTCACAAGGCCTCTGGATGTATACAGCTCTCAACATTTCTGTGCACGCATGCAGGAATCAAAACATGGTATACATGTGGGAACTTGTTTACTTAAAAGGTTTATAGGTCTTTAGAATACAGATAAGTAGGCATGCTAAGAACAATAGGAAGTCCTTCTATGAATGGCATGGACACGCCAGAGGAGACGCAACAAACAGGAGGGAAGAACTGAGTGAAACTCCATGCTGACGGAGAGGGGGCAGCGGGAAGTGAGAGGGTGAGCCAAACGGGTTACTTACATTGTTACTGCCGCTCCCCCCCTCAAACAAAACAAAACAAAACAACCCCCCACACAAAAAAACTAGATTTAAGCTTCTGATGAAAAACCCGTGAGTGATTCATATCTGCACTGCCACGGTTCCTCCCACTTCCCCCAACACACACACACACACACACACACACACACACACACACACACACGCAGCACCACGCCCCAGGGAGCATACGATCTTGGGACAATGACTCAGATCAGAGATAACTCAATGTCCTGAAGCTCCTACAGTTATTGGAGGGGGGGGGGAAATAACAGCCCTCCCCTTCACCTGTCCTTGACGGTCCCTTGTCCTCGAGAATCAGGCAAAGAAACAAGAGCGCAGGTCCCTTTGGAGCCAGAGACCAGCAAAGCTCAGAGAGAGAGAGAGAGAGAGAGAGAGAGAGAGAGAGAGAAGGAATTTCCCCTCGATCCCTGACTTTCAGAGCCGCCACTTTGCTGCCGGTCCCTAGGCGTGGGCGGGTCTTCCCGGAACTTTTCACTGCGACTGTTGACTGTTTCTCTCTCGGGGGTGACACAGAGGTTCTGACGCCCAGCAGGTAGGTGGCCCGCTACGGGGCCGGGGAGGGGTCCCCGCTAACCGGGGCTGAGACCCGTGCCCGCTCCCTGCCTCTCCCCCCCTGCAGCGCTGCTCGCGTCTGCTCTAGCTGCAAGCCCGAGGGGTGCAGGAGTTAGTCCTGGGGTGCAATGGGGGTAGGGAACAGGGTAATTAGGGGAGAAAGGCAGTGCAGGTGCCGCAGGTGGCAGGTCGGGAGGGTGGGGGGATCTTGTGGGGCTGCAAGTGGCAATTGTCACCTCCTAACAATCTCGAGACCCCCCCCCCTTGTCCCTACTTTCTCTTTTACTTTACCCCCCTCTCCCTCTCGCCCTCCCCTTTGTACGGACAATTCCTGTTGCCTCGATTTTTTTTTTGTGTGTAAATTTATGCTGTGGAAATGGAGCTTCCAACCCCCTAAGCTCCCCCCCCACCCCCCCGCCCCATCCAAATCATACCGCAGCCCCTAAACCCTTCTGTATAGAAATTCAAGGGTCCAGCTCACGTGCCTTCTGTTATTCCCCGGGCTCCGAAACTCTAGGACAGAAAATTTAAAGTTTCTTTTTCTTTCTTTTTTTAAAATATTTGTATTGATTTGAGAGAGGAAGGGAAAGGGAAAGGGAAACATCAATGCTGAGAATCAATGACCGGCCGCCTCCTGCACGCCCCCTCCTGGGGATGGAGCCCGCCACCTGGCAGGGGGGAGGCCCACCCCGGGGTTCTCCGCTGGCCCTTTGGTGGCCCTTGTGCCACTAGCGCCCCCCCCCTGCCCCCTCACCTAGGGCAGCGCCTGGATTCCAGGCACCTGACTCACTGGCCCGCCCTTCCCTCCCTCTGCTCTCCCAGCTCCGATTCAACTTTGAACTCCATCAGCTGTTGCTGGCAGCCTGCCTCCCTGTGGCTGAGTGCTCTTCTGAAGTGCCCCGGGGCGGGAGGGAGAGAGAGAGAGGGAGGGAGGGAGGAGGGAGTTCTGACTCAGCTAGGCTGTCCTGGAAAAGGTGGAGGGGGCAGAGAGGGGTGTGGGGGAGGGAACCTCCCCCGGGAGGGATTTGTCAGAGTGCCCAGACCAGCCTGTGTCTTCCCAGGAGACACTCAGCCTCTGCTGCTCCTCCGTCTCTTCCCCGGGAATCCGCCACCCTTGGTGAGTACCGCCAGCCCTTGCAGATTGGGTCTCCCTCCAAAATTTTCTTCAGCGGCTGTACCCCCGTATCCTTGACCCCCTCCGGCGGCGTTAAGGTCCTGGCTGGCCTTACTAGAAACTCTTTCCTAGCCCAGCAACCAGCATGTGGTACAGAGATCGATTCCCAGCATTGATGTTTCTCTCTCCCATCCGATGTGCTTGTGCGTGGAAACCCTTTTCCTGAGCCTGCGTCCCTGTCCCCACAGCCTGCACCGCCTCTGTGCTTCAGCCCGTGTGGGCCTTTTTTTGCCGCCATCTGTTTTTACGCAATCCCTCAGAATAAAAAACAGGCACAAAACCAAAAGCCTGCCGTGGTGGCGCTGGTTTGTAGGTATGGGGTGGGGGCGGGGGGGGGGGGGCATGGTGTATCAGAAACCATTGCAATCAGGTGGGTGAGCAACACGGCCGTTGCCCTGGCTTGGAGTAGGGTGTGGTGTTTGTTTTAATCTGTTTGTTTTTTGGGGTGTGTTTTTTTTAAAATATTTTTATTGATTTTTTTTTTTTTTTTTTTTTTTTTTTTTACAGAGAGGAAAGGAGAGGGATAGAGAGTTAGAAACATCGATGAGAGAGAATCATCAATCAGTTGCCTTTTGCACACCTCCTACTGGGGATGTGCCTGCAACCCTTGACCGGAATCGAACCCTGGACCTTTCAGTCCACACAGGCTGACGCTCTATCTACTGAGCCAAACCGGTTTCGGTTGTTTGTTTGTTTTTAAATATATGTTTTTAAATATATATTTTTATTGATTTCAGAGAGGAAAGGAGAGGGAGAGAAAGATAAGAAACATCAACGATGGGGGAGAATCATTGATCGATTGGCGGCCTCCTGTGCGCCCCCTACTGGGGATCGGGCCTGCAACCCAGGCCCGTGGCCTTGACTGAAGGCTGACGCTCTACCCACAGAGCCCAACGGGCTAGAACCAGGGTGTGATGCTTAAATGGTGATTGTGAGGAGCACAGACAGGCCCCAAAATGGACCTGCCGAAAGTGAAGGGACCTTTGAGGAAAGGGGTGTGGTTCCCGGAAGGGAAATGAACTTTCTCAAGAGCCCGCCCAGGCCTGTGGGCTGTGGGCTCCGGGAAGAAGTTCCAGATTCCCAGCGACTCCTCCGCCCCTGCTGGGAATCTGCACAGCAGTTGGTTTCATTTCTCTTCGGGCATCTTCTGTGGGCCAGGCGATGACGTTTTGGCTCACGGTTTGTTTTCTGCAAAAATCCCCTCCTGGGTCCTGGAGATTGCGGCTCGCTCAGGTCACCAGCCTGAGACCGGGCAGGGGGAGGCGAGCTCACCGGTGACTGTTCAGAATGGCTGGGGGGCAGCTCGCAGTGAGACGGGGGTCAATGACGAGGAGCAGACGCACCTGCTGATTCTCTGGATTTTTAAAAAAAAGCCCCACCCGGCCTGGTGTGGCTCAGGAACCAGAAGGTCACCAGTTCAATTCCCGGTCAGGACACAGGCCCGGGTTGCAGGCTCCATCCCCAGTAGGGGGCGTGCAGGAGGCAGCCGATCCATGATCCTCTCTCATCATTGCTGTTTCTCTCTCCCTCTCCTGAAATCAATAAAAACATACTTTTTTTTTAAAGTGTAACAAATTTTAATCCGTGGACATAATAATTTTCGGCATGTCACATAAAATGGTTGTCTGAGGTCATAATGAAACTTGTGAGACATGCTTTGATTTAACATGGAGGGCATGTTGAATTTTGTGATATATTAACAGCCTGGCCAGAAGAGAACAAACTGGCTTCAGTAATAAACCCCAAAAGAATAGCTCCAAGATGCCGAAACCGGTTTGGCTCAGTGGATAGAGCGTCAGCCTGCGGACTGAAGGGTCCCGGGTTCGATTCCGGTCAAGGGCATGTACCTTGGTGGTGGGCACATCCCCAGTAGGGGGTGTGCAGGAGGCAGCTGGTTGATGACTCTCTCTCGTCGATGCTTCCAACTCTCTATCCTTCTCTCTTCTCCTCTGTAAAAAATTAATAAAATATATATATTTTTAAAAAAGTGGGCCTGGTGTTGGGACCAGCCTCAGGTGAGGTTTCCTGTGTAGCGTTTCACCTGGATCTGGCCTTTTCGCAGAAGGAGCCTCGCTATTGACGCCTTTATCCCCTGCTGTCCGGCCTTTTCCTCCTTCCGGGGTCCATCACGAACCCTCGGGGTAGATGTTGGTGCCAGAGAGAAGCCCATCGGTGCTGGCGCGTAGGTAGGTGAACCCCAACGTGGCGCTCCACTCATGAGGTGTCTTGTCCGCAGTAACCCTGTGTGTGTGCCACCATGGTGTCCCCGCCCTGCGGCCTGCTGACCCGCCAGAAGGAGCCAGGTGAGCCGGACTCGTGCCTCTCTGGCTTGCCCTCGTACCCCCGGCACCTGGCGGGAGGCATTCTGCGAACCGTGGTGACCTCCTGACCTCCGGCCTCTCCCCCTAGTGCCCCTGAAGAGCATTTCGGTGACCTTGTCCATTCGCGAGTTTGTGGCCGGGGTGTCTGCTACCCTCAACTATGAGAATGAGCAGGCCGTCCCGTTGGAGGTCTTCTTCGTTTTCCCCATGGACGAAGACTCGGCTGTCCACAGCTTCGAGGCCCTGGTGGATGGGAAGAAAATCGTGGCCGAACTGCAGGAGAAGTCGGAGGTGCTGGGGATGAATGCATTACGTCCTCCCTTTTTATGCCCATAATGCATACTCTTTTTTTATTTTCTTTTTTTTTTATCCGTCCACTCCCTTCCTTTGCCCCTGATTCTACTCTATTCACCAGTTTATTCTGTTCCTCAGATTTTTTTTTTCTTCTTCTCTTTTCCTTCCCCCCCCCCCCCCGTATATGAATTTCAAGTGGGACACTCTCTCCCATTTGTTTTTTGTAGGGAGATACCACAGAGTGTTCTGTAGCAAATGGCTGCAGACTGTCCAAATGTCCCAGGACCACATGAATAGAATCCGCTCCTCCTCCGGTTCACACCGCTCCCCCGGGACACACGGCTCTCCCAGGGCACATGACCATACTCTTAAAAAAAAAAAAAGATATATATATATATATATATATATATATATATATATATATGATTATTGATTTTTACAAAGAGGAAGGGGTAAGGATAGAGAGTTACAAACATCGATGAGAGAGAAATATATATATATATGTATATATATATATATATATATATATATACATATATATATATGATTATTGATTTTCACAGAGAGGAAGGGGTAAGGATAGAGAGTTACAAACATCGATGAGAGAGAAACATTGATCAGCTGCCTCCTGCACACCCCACACTGGGGATGTGCCCGCAACCAAGGTACACGCCCTTGACCGGAATCGAACCTGGGGCCTTCCGGTCCGCAGGCCGACGCTCTACCCGCTGAGCCACACCGGCTAGGGCCCATCATGCGTACCCTTTAGGGTAGTCTTCATCAGATGCAACTTCCCCGAAATGTTGATGTCGAATGCTTTGTCCTCTAGTCCCTTCTAACCGGTAACTTCGCTATAACCTCTGGAGGGAGACACCCATCAGAGGCGCTCCGAGTTTGGCTGTGAACGTGGCAAGACCGATCACGGGCTCACCCCGCCTGTCTCCTCCCCGAACACGTCACCCTTCATGCCGTGTCACCCGGTCTTTCCTCGTCCCCCCTTCAGGCCCGCACCAATTATGAGAATGCCATCAGCCAGGGCCACCAAGCCTTCTTGTTGGAGGAGGACGAAGAGTCTGGCGACATCTTCTCTTGCAATGTGGGGAACCTGCCCCCCGGGTCGAAGGCGGCACTCACCCTGAAGTTCGTGCAGGAGCTGCCCCTGGAGGCAGACGGGGCCCTGCGCTACGTGCTCCCCGCTATCCTGAACCCTCGGTACCAGCTCTCCAGTGAGTATAGGCTCTTTCTGCAAATACCAGTTGGGGGGAGAGGGAGGAGAGACCCCCTTCAAGGTTGTTGGGGTGCTAAACGTTGCGGGGAGGGGGACACGCCACTAAGGTAACTTTCCACAGGAGGCGCTGAGGGCGGCGGCGGTGGCCTTCACGTAAAGACTCCTCCCGTCGCTGCCAAGGACGTGCCCTACACGCTCAGCCTGGCTGCCACCGTCAGTTCGCAGCATGGCATCAAGAGTGTCCAATGCAATTGCCCCGTGAGTCCCATCCAGTACCTCGACGACAAGACGTCTGCTCAGGTAATTAGTGAGGGGGCACTGTGGTTGGCAGCACCCCTGTGTTTGGGTCCTGATCTTCCTCCTCGCTCCATCTCCTAAATATTGCTAACTTTGCCCTGTTAGCCCCGGGGGAATCACACTGGGTCCCTTCTTTTTAAAGGAAAAAAAAAAATATATATATATATATATATATATATATATATATATATATATATATAATTTTATTGATTTCAGAGAGGAAAGGAGAGGGAGAGAGAGAGAGAAACATCAATGATGAGAGAAAATTGTTCACTGGCTGCCTCCTGCACACCCCCTACTGGTGTGCCCTGACCAGGAATCGAACCTGGGACCCTTCAGTCCACCGGCCAGTGCTCTATCCACCGAGCCAAACTGGCTAGGGCTGGGCCCTTTCTTTCTTTCTTTCTTTCTTTCTTTCTTTCTTTCTTTCTTTCTTTTTCTTAATATATATTTTATTGATTTTTTTACAGAGAGAAGAGAGAGGGATAGAGAGTTGGAAACATCAATGAGAGAGAATCATCGATCAGCTGCCTCCTGCACACCCCCTACTGGGGATATGCCCGTAACCAAGGTACATGCCCTTAACCGGAATTGAACCTGCGACCTTTCAGTCTGCAGGTCAACGCTCTATCCATTGAGCCAAACCGGTTTCGGCTGGGCCCTTTCTTGATCCTTATCTCCAGAGCCTCCTGCCTGTTCTCGCCCTTGCTCCTGGCCCTGCTTACCCTTGGAAGGAGCCGGTGGACCTCGGCTCTGACCTCAGCCCTAGGCAGAGGCCGGATGGTCTGACACGGCTTCTTGGCTCGCTCCCAACTCAGATCTCCTTGGCTGACGGACACAAGTTTGATCGGGACGTGGAGCTGCTGGTTTACTACAATGAGGTGCACACCCCCAGCGTGGCTGTGGAGATGGGGGCGCCCGCAGCCAAGTCCGGTAGGTGCCTCCTCCCTTTGTGGGTACCTCCTAAGGCCGTAGAATTGCCCTCAAATTCCCCTCACTTTTTTTTTTCCTTTTCTATTCAATAATGGAAAAGAAAAAAAAAAAAACGGGACTAGTTTACACTATGGCATGCAAAAATGGCTCAGGTCAATGAATATCATGTGTAGATATCCTACATGTACATTTAGGTGGATTAGTAGATAATCAGACAAAGGACCTGAAAAAAAATTGACAAGGGAAATGCAGCTAGTTTACAAATATGGGACAATGATCAGCCTCTGTAAGTATAAATAAAAGTGAAATAAAAGTAAACGATGTGACTTTTTCACTTTTCCAACGATGAGAGATTTCCAAATCTGGGAACACCTCCTGCTTTAAAAGGCGAGGTGAATACGGCACCCTCGCAGATTGCTGTAAGCAACAACGATTTGGTATCGAACTTTGGAGAAGAGACGTGGCGATACGCGTCAAAAGAAGCATTCGTTTCAGTGATTCCAATTTTAGGAATCTTTACCTATGGAAAAAAGTGCCCTTAGAAGAAGTTTACGTTTTAAAAACGTGGCTCTCAAAAGAAATGCCAGTCGTTGCACTGTTGACATTTGGCTCTGTTGACTGATGCGTTCGACGACCACTGCCTTGGGGACAGTCAAAACATAATGTCTGGGGTTAGGCTCTTATTTCTGTAACCACTACTGCTTTAAAGATACGTAGCTATAGTTGATCTTCAGTAGGCCATTTTTCTTATCTCATTGTTGACATTTGGCCGCGATAACTTCACACTCCAGCTCACAAATTGGAACTCCTTAATTTGCCTTCACTTGTTTAACCATTCTCCGCCCCCCCAACCCCCCCCCCACCCCTATCTCCTCACTCTACCCCTCCGCAGGACAGGCTGTCAATGCTAAACCTGGTAGAGGGGGTCCCAGCCTCAGCCAGGTTTGCTCCAGCTCCTGTTCCCTGAAACTCGGGGGCCTGTCTTGGTACATGAGTGGCCTGGTTTTGTCCTTCCCTTTGGGCGAGCTCCCCCTTGTGTGCCCGTGAAGTACTCCCACAACAGTATGTGGTGTGTTTTTGTTGTTGTTGTTGTTGTTTTTAGTTCCTTTTCCTCTCAGTGTCCTTATTCTTTCTGAGTAGACTCTTTGATGGGAGATCCATCCGCGATGGTGAGTTTCTACCCAAATATCCCAGAGGCCCAGTCGCCAACGGCATGTGGAGAATTTGTCTTCCTCATGGACCGCTCGGGAAGTATGGGATGTCCCCTGAATTATCAGAATCCATCTCAGATGCGCATAGGGGCAGCCAAGGTAAGACTAGTTCTTGTTCTGGTCACGTGCTCAAGTAAGGATGAGGCTCGGGGGTTAAATGAGAGTCCATCTGGGTCATGTGGATCTGTGTGTCCAGCTGCACCGCAGCTCACGTGACCACTCCAAGGACTCTGAGACTTGGAGGCCCACGCCCTCAAGAGTTAGATTGGGTGGGTCTATGTGTCTTCAAGTATCCTCTCTCACTCGCTCCTCATCCTCTCTCCCTTCAGGAAACACTGATTTGGCTGCTGAAGAGTTTGCCTATGGGCTGTTATTTCAACATCTATGGATTTGGATCTACCTTTGAGGCCTTCTTTCCGTAAGTTTTTGAAGAGGCCACAGAGAGTCCGAAAAAAAAAAAAATCCTCTAAAGAAAGGACTATAGCTAAAACTGGTTTGGCTCAGTTGGATAGAGCGTCGGCCTGCGGACTGAAAGGTCCCAGGTTCGATTCCGGTCAAGGGCATGTACCTTGGTTGCGGGCACATACCCAGTAGAGGATGTGCAGGAGGCAGCTGGTCTGTCCCTCTCTCTTTCTCTCTGTAAAAAAAATCAATTATATATATATATATATTTTTTTTTAAGAAAGAAAGGACGATTTTGTTATAAAGGGGTTACAGTAGCATTGACTTTGGCATTGGGGGTTTCAGGTGAGGTTGTGTACAGTGGGGGGAATCTCAATGCAGGGGTGCAATACTGGGCAGTGTCAGCGAGCTGTGCCCCTGAGGGTGTTTGCTTTCCTCAGGGAGAGCGTGAAGTACACTCAGGAGACCATGGAGGAGGCGCTGAAGAGAGTTAAGAGCATGGACGCCGACCTCGGGGGCACAGAAATCTTGGCACCACTCAAGGCCATTTACAGTAAAGCTCCCATCCCGGGCCACCCTCTCCAGGTAAGAACTGGAACAGAGCTCACAGGAAGGGGGTAGAGAGAACGAAACCTGGGTTCCAAAATAAATAGCCCGAGTTTCACGGAAAGACTGTCGCAATGTGGTGTGCATTTCAGAGTTGTCTGTCCTCGGGTGAAAGGGGGAAATGACAAGAAGCATTCTATGGAATTCCTCCTCCCTCAGCTCCACGCTCTGAGCTTGGGAGGTGGAAGCTGTCTTGTAGGATCTGCCACAAAAGCCTGAGGTGAAACTGGCAGGCTGATGAAAATGCCCAGGGTTCGGGACAGACCATGTGAAAGCCAGTGACAGGGGTCCACTCGGGGTTGTTCACACGGGTCTGAAGAGGCACCGGTGTCTCCGGCACGAAGTAGTCGAGTGTTTCAAGGGCAGATTGCGGCATTTTAGAAGTGAACTTAGAAAAAAAGAAAAGAAGAAAGTGAACTTCATAGAGACTTGACCAGTGTCTTCGGTGTTCAGCTTTTTGTCTTCACAGATGGAGAAGTGAACGACACATTCAGTGTCATTGGAGAGGTGAAAAGAAATGGGCAGAGGCACAGGTATGCAGACAATGTCATCGCTGGGTGACTGGCCCAGGTAGAGTGCCACATGTAATGTAGAGCCGTGTGGTACCAAGTGCTGACAAGTAGGTATGGGCAGGAATACTATGGGGTTATTTTTGCTTCTTTTTAAATAAAAAAATCATGTTATACAATTTTTATGCCATGTATTTTGCTTCTTTCCCTCAGCAGTGTATAGTCACACATACTTTGCATGAAACAGTAGTTAATTTTCACTGGTGGATAGTATTCCACAGGATGGCTAACCCGTAATTCATTGATTGATTCTACTGCTGAAGGACTTCCATTTAGCTGTTTAAAATAATGCTTTTATGAATATCCTTGCATTCTTACACATGTATTTTTTTTTTTGCATTCACACACTTGTGTGTGCACCTATATTTGCACATATACCTACTAGGGGCCCAGTGCACAAATTCGTGCACCTTGAAAGGAACCGTGGGCCAAGAGGCGCAGTGGGCACAGGGACAGGTCTCGGCCCATCCTCCGTGCCCCGACCCAGCCCCTCCCGCCATGGCCCCTGTCCCCTGTCTGCCGGCAGCCCCACTCCTGCTGCAGTTCCCATGGGTGAGCAAAGGTTTCAGTAACCACCAGAGGCTCGTCCTAATGACAGCCAGTGGCACCCCGCCCTGGTTTGACATCCCAGCTCACCTGCTCCACCATCCCACCTTGGCCCATGCCAGCCATGTTCTGTGCATGCCCCCCAGTGGTCAGCACACGTCATAGTGTCTGGTGGTCCGGTTGTTCTGCCATTCGGTCTATTTGCATATTATGGTTATAGATATATAATATTTGTTTGCACATGTGTCCACACACATATTTCTTTGAATTGACATGGTTGTGGATTTATTGGGAATGCCCGTTTTCAGAAGGAACATGGTTAGCATTGCATTAATAGTGTGGGTGTTTGCTCTAGATCTTTTTGTAGACATCCTGCATCCGATTAAGGATTTTTCTGTTTTTGAGAGTTATTTTCTTTTTGTTTGCATTAAGAAAAAAATAGTAATGAATGGTTGAATTTCATCAAATGCATTTTATGTATCTGGTGAGATGAGAGAATGGTTTTATCCTTTATTTTTTCAACAAAGTGTTCACTGTAATGACTATTGTTAAATATTAGACCAACCTTGCATTTCTGAAATAAACCCAAGTTAGTTGTGATCTATCAACATTTTTCATGATATTTTTTATATTCAGTTGACCAATAATTGTTTTAGGATTGAAAAATATTTTTCCACAAGAAATATTGGCATGTACTTTTTAAAATAATCTTGTTGGGTTTTAATACCAATGTCACAATGGTATCATATAATGAGCTGAGAAGAATTGGCCTGTTTTCTATTGTGGGAAAGATTTTCTTATGTGTTTACTAGATGTTACTGAGGAGATTTTTTCTGTGGGAAGATTTTTAAATCTCTTTATTGAACTAGAACTATTCATATTTTTCTATGTTCTTGATTCTTATGGGAGTTTGTCCATTTTATCTAAGTTTTCAAATTTCTTTGCATGAGGTTATCAACAATGTTGCCAGATAATGTTATTAAGTTTTGTAGAATCGGGGGTAATGTTTCCTTTTTATTCCTGACACTGATTATTTGTGCCTTCTCTTTTGTTCTTGCCCTAAATCTTTGTCTGTTTTTTTTAAAAAAATGTTTTTAAATGTTTTTTGAATATTTTTTATTGATTTTTGGAGAGAGAGGAAGGGAGGAGGGTAGAGATATATAGAGAAAAACATTTGTCAGCTGCCCCCTGCATGCCCCCTACTGGGGATCAAGTCCGAAACCTTGGCATGTGCCCTGACTGGGAATTGAACCAGTGACCTCTTGGTTCATGGTTGATGCTCAACCACTGAGCCACACCAGCCGGGCATGTTTGTCAATTTTAATAATCTTTTCAGCCAAAAAAATAAAAAATAAATATATTTTGATTGTTATAATAATAATAATAATAATAATCTTTTCAAAAAAACAGTCTTTTTTGTGTGGCCTCTCTTTGGTGTGATTGTCTTTTGTATCAATAACATTTGCCTCTTTCTTTCCTTTTTTCTTTAAAATTTTTGGGTTTGTTGGCTGCTGTTTTCCCCCAAGATCTGGGGAGGGGTGTTCAGGTGGTTGAACTTTAGGCTTCTTTTTCTGACGTGTATATTTAAAACTAGAATTATAAACATATCTGTGACTGAATCCTAAATTTGGGGTATGTCCTTTACCATTGGTATTCTCTACTTTCTACTTATCAATTATGACTTCTTTCTAAGACCTATGTTATTTGGAAGTATACCAACTAGTGCGCGATCTCTTCATGTATTTTTATGTGTGTGTGTGTTTTTTTTTAAACCATGATTTTATCATGTCACCCTTTAGTCCCCGTCTCTAACTTCAGGCTGTTTTACAATCGCAGGTGCTTCTCATTTGGTATTGGAGAAGGCGCCTCCACCAGCCTCATAAAGGGCATTGCCCGGGCGTCGGGGGGCGCGGCAGAATTTATCATAGGCAACGAGAGGATGCAGTCGAAGGTGAGGGGCAGGCCTGTGTCCAGGGGGGGTGATCCAGAGGGAGTGGGGGGCCACGGGCACCTTGCTGCAAGAACTGAGGCAACCTATTGCCTCTAGGATTCATTTATGTTACTCCCAAGGCTTTGGGCTACAGACTCCGTGGGACTACTTTTGTCTCTGTGTGAACGGGGCCCACTGTTAGTTTCTGGAGAAGTGGCATCTAGTCCCAGCAACAAGGTGCTGGAAAAGGTCAGGGCTTTGTGTTTCAAATAAGAAACAGAGACACTTGAGAATTTTGCCTGCCGAGCTTGGCATTCCAGGTGTGTGCTTTAGGACCCAGTGGGTCCTTTAGTCTCTCCTCCATGCAAGCGACACAAAGAAGGATGACCCTCGCCTAGCCGGTTTGGCTCAGTGGATAGAGCACCAGCCTGAGGACCAGAGAGTCCCGGGTTCCATTCCAACCAAGGTCAAGGGCATGTACCTTGGTTGCAGGCTCCTCCCCAGGCCGGGCCCTAGTCAGGGCCCACGCAGGAGGCAACCCATCGATGTGTTTCTCTCACTTCCACGTTTCTCTCTGTCTTTCCCTCTCTCTCCCGCTCTCTCTGAAGATCCATGGGAAAAAAATCCTCAGGTGAGGATTAACAACAACAAAACAAAAACAAAAACAAAAAACACACAAAAACAAGAAGGATAGCAGTCATATGTCTGTAGGTTGGAGTAGGTGGTAAACTGTTACTCTGTTTAATGAGTAAGCACAGGGGAGGCCTCCTCCACCTCTGGTTCCAGTGCTATGTTCCTCTTTCCCAGTTGCTGCCGTTTCTTGTCGAATGCCTACTTCTCTGTTACTGCATTCACATGTATTACATTTCTCTGCCTTAGCTTCCCCGTGTGTGAAGCAAAAGTAAGAACACCCACCTGCTAGGAGAGTACTAGGCAGTAGGTCTGCCATGCATAGCTCGTGGCCATGATGAGCCCTCAGGTAGTAGTCGGTATGGTTGCCATTTTGTATTTGTGGTGCTTACTCTGTTCTCTTCCCTCTGCCAGACTCTCAGGGCCCTGAAGCGCTCTCTGCAGCCTGTGGTAGAGGATATCTCTCTGAGCTGGGATTTGCCTGCCGGTCTGTCTGCTAAAACGCTTTCCCCGGAGCCAACTGTCATCTTCCAGGGTCAAAGGTTAATCGTCTATGCCCAGCTGACTGGGACCATGCCGGTGAGATTCCATTCTTGCTTGTTCCTCCTAGGCCAGTGGTCGCCAAACTCATTAGTCCACAGAGCCACATATCAACAGTACAACGATTGACATTTCTTTTTTTGAGAGCCACGTTTTTTTTTTAAAACGTAAAAACTATATAGGTAGGTGCATTGTTATTAACGTTAAGTAGGGTATGTGGCATTTTGTGGAAGAGCCACCCTCAAGGGGCCAAAGAGCCGCATGTGGCTCGCGAGCCGCAGTTTGCTGACCACGGCTCTAGCCAGAGTCGGCGCTGCCCCGAGCTCTTCTCCGGGACGCTTGCCCGACAGGGTCAGCCTCCCTCCCTCGCCATCATGTCAAAGTCGATGGTTTTCTGAACTAGCCAGAAACTGTAAATGTGTGGGCTTGGGGAGCTGCCCCAACGCTGACATCTCTCCCTGGGTGATCTCTTCCTTCCCTCACGTCTACTCTTCTCTGCGTTTTAGCCAGCCGAGGCAACAGGAAAAGTTTGCCTCAAGTACACCCTCCAGGGCACGAAGTTTGAGAACCCGGTGGCGTTTTCTCTACAGCCCAAGTCAGATGCCAAGTAAGATTTCCAGTTTTTTCTTACCTAGTTCCTTCCTTTTCTCTCTCCTTTTCCTCCCCACTCCTCCCCTCTCCTCTCCTTCCCTTCCTTCCCCTTCCCTCCACTTCCCTTTCTTTCTTGTCTCTGCCATCCTTGGGGGGGTCAGTTTCCTGCTCTTCATTTTGGGCTCAATGATTTCCCTAAAATCACTTTTCTGGCCACTCGGACTTCATCTCACCCCTATCTTTATGTTCCTCCCTGTGCCATCCCTGGCTTCTCGGTGTAGCCAGGGATGGCACAGAGATTCTCCCTGAGTCACAGGGATCCTTTTTTTTTTTTTTTTTTTTTCCGATTAGCCTCACCATTCATCGCCTTGCTGCCAAGTCCTTCATCCAGACCAAGGACATGGGCTTCCAGGTGACTCCAGCAAATGATAAGAAGGACATCTTGAAGATAAGCCTGGAGTGTGGCGTCATAAGCTCCCACACGGCTTTCATCGCCATCAACAAGGATCTCAACAAGCCGGTTCAGGGACCCCTGGCTCGCAGCGACGTTCCGAGTCCAATGCTATTTGCTCAATGTGCGGCGTTTGGTTCTCCTATGAGGATGATGTGTAGTGCACCTGCTCCTCCTATGCCTGGTAATTCTGCTATGAGATTGGGTTCTCCTGGTCCAAAATCACGGATCAGCCTTAAAAGTGGTGAGTTTTATCGTAATCGAACTCACATAAAACAAGGGGCCCTGTATATGTCATTGAAAGCAAAAGTTTACGAAAAGCCCTTCCCCTCCCCCCCACCTCTTGTCTCTCCACATCTAGCACCTCCTCTGACTGCTGTAAAACTTTTCTAGAAAACTAGAAATTACACCATTAGCAAGGAAATGTGAAGTATTCCAAGGGGAGGGTGGGGGGGAAATGAGGGAAATGAAGGTGAAGGTGCATGTAACACATTGAGTAGTCATACTGCCTAAACCTGAAGCTGATGTATCCTATTGATACTGGTCAATGACGACACAAATGGCCGGCAAACAACCTGGTAGTGTTAGGGAATGGGTGCTGATGGCTGAGCTGTCTCACACTAGAGCCAAAACTGAAGAGTGAAATGCTCAGGGAGAAATAGAGCTTTTGTCAAGGAATATCGAGGGGCCGATCAGCTGCAAGGGTTGACTGAGATCACCATGGAGGACACGCGATGCAGCGTCCCACCCCCACAGGATTTGCTTCAGCGGGGCTCTGGTAGACTCTGCTGAGTCTACCCCAATGCCTGTGGAGGTGGTGGAGTGGTGATGCTTTGACATGGTCTGAAGCTGCCCATTGGGTGCACTGGCTCTGGAGACTCCTGGGAGATCAGCCACTACCTTTGTTCTGCCCCTAGGGCCACCCAGCATGAGCTACACAACGATCTGCAGATGGCTGCTACTTGTGTTGAGCTTGGGGGTGCCTAGGAGAAGCCAAGCTACAAACCAAGGCTGGCGGTGGCGAGTGCCAGGCCCAGGGTCACTTAGCAACAGGTACTAGGCCAGATGCTGCTTATTTGAGAGATGGTAGGAAAATATGAAGCATGAGCCAAGACAGGCCATTCTGATGGTTAAGCCACTAGAAACAGCCGGTGTGGACAGGGTCTCCACCAGGGTGGGGCTATCAATGTTAATCCAGGTTGATGGAGACTCAGATACGGCGGCCACCTGATGGCCCTTTTGGGGGAGGGTTCAGCAAGGGAACAGTGGCCTCTACCAGTACTTCTGTCTGGATGAAAGGTGCCCACCCGGCTCGTGCTATGACGCCAGAGCATTCAGTTCCTCCCTGTATGCCTCAGGTGCCTTTCAGGTTGCTGTCCCCACACTGGAGCTCTGAGGAGTGAGTCCGAGTTCGTCCGTATGTGGACTCTTTAGGAGGAACTGCTTGGGACTCCTGCAGACTCTGTCTCCCTCAGCTTCATCCCTTGCTGTTTTTTTTTTGTTGTTTTTTTGTTTTGTTTTGTTTTTTTATAACCAGAAGTTATGGGGACTTTTCTTCCCAGCACTGGAACTCTGAGTTGGAGACTTGGTGTGGGGCTGGGAACCCCTTGCTCTTCAGGGGGTACCTCTGTAGTTGAGATATCCCCCCTAGTTTTTATCTGCCCCTACCTGGGTGTGGCACCAGTCCCTCCTACCAGTCTTGATGTGGCTTCTTCTTTTAATTCCATAGTTATAGGACTTCCATTGAGCTTGATTTCAGGCAGTTCTGAATGATGGTTATTCTGTAGTTTCGTTGTAATTTTGATGTGGTTGTGGGAGGAGGCAAGTATACTGGATTTATTTATACTACCATCTTTTTTTTGAATTTCTGGATATGTTTGAAGTATATTATTTCTGGATATGTTTGAAGTATATTATTTTTCAACTAGTTTTTTTTTTACAGGTAGAACAATTCTGCTTGATAACCAGATATCTTGTCTTAGGAGGGAGTGGCTGGAGTAGAGTGGAGGTTAAAGCCTTTTGATTGGAGGAAGACAAGAAGCTTTGCATTAGGGTGTTGGATAGGTTGTATACATGGGTGTGCTTAAACTCTAAAGAGGATGGCAGCCTTTGGCAGGAAGCGAAAGTCTTCGGTCTAGTTTTCAGATACTTCCGTGAATGTAGAAAAGTGACAAAAGAAGTTGGTGGTTGACAGCAGTGAGGCTACTGGTATGAGGAAGGTAATCCAGGTGAAGGTGGAGAGTCCTGATTATGGATGTGGCGGTTGGAACTGAAGAGGTTTTGCCAACCCCACCTACCTCACCTCTCCAACCCTGGACGCTTGGGTTCTGGTACCTGGGGCAACCACCATTTGAGAAGGATAGAGGGAGAAGAGATTTCTAGGAGGAAAACTTTAGTTTTAAGTGAAGATGAGTAGCTGAAGGAAGCCTCCGATAATGAAACCAAAGATGCAGAAAAGATCATTGTCATGCATCATGGAGGACACTGTTGGAAGGGTGGGAGGGTGCAGGATTTGGGCTCCTGGGAGAAGAAGAAAAAGCACAATGAAGACGACGATTGAGGCTGACCCGGATAGGAGCATACATCTCAAATTATCAGGGCCCTCTGCCTACAGCAGAGAGCATAGGGTGCCTCAGTGTCAATGTCTATATTGTTGTTTTCCAGCTCAGACAAAGCCCTGTTCTCCTACCATCCTCTGGCATTTCTGCCCAACTCGTATCAGAGCATGTCATACCAGAAGAATGGTTATGATCCGCATAGGTCCCCAATTAATAAGAGCCTGTATTAATTTCCAAGTGAGCATCTTTCCAGGGATATTTTCTCACCAGGACTTGTCTCTCACACATATAGCGCCAAAACTACCCAGACTTCGAGGTGGTGGAACTAAAGCAATGAAAGCCCAGATTATCGGAGAGCAGTTTGATTCTTTGGAGGACATGTCATTCGCATGTTCTTCCCCCCACATGACCGACTTGGAGACTAACCATGCAGGTGAGATGACCCTCAGTGCTCTTTTCTAGTCTGTGGGAACTGAAGAACTCAACTTCCGCGTTCTGCTGTCTTGTGGCTTTCTCTACCCAGAAGGTGATGGGCTGGAAACGCGTCGGGCCAGAGGGTGAAATTTCCCAGGCTCTCTGTTAGGGTCAGCCCCGCTTCCGTAGTCTACAACACAGGACGCTGAAACCTGCCCCCGTGGGGTTCGGGATGAGCCCCTTTGCCGTCTCAGCTCATACACCTTGCCTAGCGACGGGGTCCTCCTCTTGCAGAACCCACCTGCCGGCCTGTTTGGGCCCAGCTGCATCAGTCATTCTCTTACAGGTCGGGGTTGAAGACCGGCCTTTTTTTTAATGCTGTCTAATGACTTTCTGTCACTACACGCTATTCCTTGGTCATCTCATTGCCTTGTGTCCCACACAGCTGGGTAGCCAAAGTGCATGTTACCTAAAATAGACGTAAAGGCAACTTCCGTCCAGTCTCTTCCCGTTTGTTTGTTTGGGTTTTTTTTTTAAATGTATTTTTATTGATTTTTTTTTTACAGAGAGGAAGGGAGAGGGATAGAGGGATAGAAACATCGATGAGAGCGAATCATCAATCAGCTGCCTCCTGCACACCCCCCACTGGGGATGTACCTGCAGCCAAGGTACATGCCCTTGACCGCAATCGAACCCGGGACCTTTCAGTCTGCAGGCCGATGCTCTATCCTCTGAGCTAAACCGGTTTCAGCTCTTTCCGGTTTTGTAGCAGGGGGTTATGGTGTACGATCCTTTCATTGTTCCGACATCTTAACCTCTTACTCTTTCTTTGTGCATTCTTCTTAAATAAAATAAAATAAAATAAAATAAAGAAAGGGCTTCGAGGTCTAAGGTAGATTCAAATCTCTTGTACTACCTGTTACCGTGGGGTTTTAAGGAAATTAGTTCACTTTTTATTTGTTTTAGTTTTTAGAAATATGTTCATTGATTTCAGAGAGGAAGGGAGAGGGAGAGATAGAAACATCCATGACAAGAGAGGATCATCAATTGGTTGCCTCCCGCACACCCCCTACTGGGGATCCAGCTCGAAACCCCAGGCATGTGCCCTGACCGGGAATCGAACTGTGACCTCTTGGTTCCTAGGTCTGTGCTCAACCAGTGAGCCACACCGGCTGGGCACGGTAACTTTTTAGAGCCTTAGCTTCCTCAGCTGCATGCACCTTCTCATGAGAACTTACTTCCTGTGACCCACAGAGCAGATTCTCCGTGTACTGTAGGGTTGGTTTCCTGCGCGGTCCTAAAACCTATATCCCCGCTATAATGAGCTTCCTCTCTTATGGAGCCTCTTACTAACGTAGAGAGAAGAGTTCCCAGCACTACTATTTGCTGGGAGCCGTTTAAGTGCTTTCTGGGTACTAGATGTTTTTCCTCATGCATCAGGCATCACCGTCTCCCATTTACAGAGAAGGCTGCAATTTCTGTGGGTTCAGGAACTTAGATTTTGAGGGCATGGGACGATGCTTATCCAATTGAGACAGTCCGGCCAGATCTGGATTACTCTTTGAGGTAGACTGCTAACTGCTTCCTTTATTTATGTTTGCTCTCTTTTGACATCCTTGATCATTAATATTGAAGCTATATTCATCTATTTTTTTTATTATTACCCAAGGATAATTTCCCATTGATTTTTAGAGAAAGGGAAAGACAGGAATATTGATGTGAGAGAAACACATTGATTGGTTGCCTCCTGCACGCGCCCTAACCAGGGCCCAGGCTGGCAAGGGGCCTGCATCTGAGGTATGTGCCCTTGATCGGAATCAAACCTGGGACCTTTCGGTCTGCAGGACGATGCTCTAGCCACTGAGCCAAACCGGCTAGGGCTATCTATAATTTTTAAATATACTTAACATTTTAAGGGTCATTGCCACAGGACTGGATAAGGCTTTGAGTAGCACTATATCTTCCTCTCGTTTCTGAATTTTTAAGTGTGTCTCTCCTGGTAGCAGTACAATACTAGGATGGCCTACACTGTCATGTCTCCTGCGGAAGGGCTGAAATGGGGGGCTTGGTAGGATATGTACTCTTGCTATAGACTTCCTCTGGATTCAGACATCTCTCCCTGATGTATGCCAAGGGGCCAAATTACACTTCCTACTTTCTCATCTTCTTTCTTTTTTTTCTCTCTCCTCCAAAATCTTTGAAGATGATCCTCTCGTCCAGCTGATTTCCCTCCAAAAGGCAGATGGTTCCTGGGATCTGAATGAAGGTCTGGCCGAGGCCCTTGGTATGAGCTTGGGAGATATACAGGCTGCACTCCCTGTCAAGGTGAGACTCAGGAAAGAAAGAAAAAGAAGGAGTTTGTCTGTTTTTGAGAAGTTGGGATGAGTAAAGAGAATTGGGTGAATCATAACTCGCCTGAAGAAGCAGAGTATAGGAGGGCAGACGCTAAGTAAGTCTCTAATAAATAGAGGTTGAAGGTTCTTCCTGGGAAGGTTAGAACAGAAGGAACGAGGAACTCATGGTCCAGCTGGTAGGAGTTGATGGATGACGAAGGGGACGCAGAAATTCTCTTTTCCTTTGACTGGTTCCCTGCCACCCATCTCAGTGATACTAACAGCTGACCGCTGAGCAGTTACTGTGCTAAACACCTCGCTTCATGACCTTACTTTTTCATCACAACCATGAAAAACAGCTAAGTCCTATTTATGTTGCTGTTTATAGATGAGGAAGCCGAAACCCAGGGAAGTATAATACTGTGTCTACGTTTACCTGACTAGTTAGTGGCAGAGTGGGGGTTCAATCCTAGGACTATCTTTCGAACCCACATTATCGCTCCTCTTCCTAATGAGGAAGTTGTCCGGAAATGAGCAAGATCCAAGTTAGGGATGTGAAGCATCAACAGGGGTGATGTAATTATTGCAAATGCGTTCAAGTCTGCTGATGAGGACACATCACGTCCCGGAATTTCAAGGTGGCTTGCGAACCGAGATGTTGTGAAATATAAGACAAATGCCAAAAGCCTTTTGGAAGGCAGTATCGTTTTTGAATTTACAAAATCTGGAAGGTGATTCAATAAACCTCAGATATCCTGTAATTGCAACAGCAATCCAGTATCTACTAGTTAGATGTAACTATCAAGCTCTTCAAATATGGCCAGTGCAAATGAGGAACTGCATTTTTAATTGAATTGAGATGAGCTATAATTGTGAAATGCATTCTGATTTTTAAAACTTCATATAAAAAGGAATGTAAAATATTAATTATTTTATATTGATTATATATTAACATGATATTTTAAATAGATGAGCCCGGCTGATGTTGCTCTGTGTGTACTTATGATGTTGAGTGTGTACCTATGAACCAGGAGGTCATGGTTTGATTCCCAGTTAGGTCACATGCCCTGGTTGCAGGCTAGATTCCCAGTATGGGGCATGCAGTTAGGTCACATGCCCTGGTTGCAGGCTAGATTCCCAGTATGGGGCGTGCAGGAGGCAGCCAATCAATGATTCTCTCTCATCATTGATGTTTCTGTCTCTTTCTCCCTCTCCTTTCCTCTCTGAAATAAACAAATATATTTAAATAAAAAATACTTTTAAATATACCAGGTTAAATAAGATGTATTGTTAATAACATAATTGTACTTTTTTATTTTTACATTTTTACACATGGCTGCTAGGATACTTAAAACTATATTTCTATTGAAAAGACTGTCCTAAAACAGATAATTATACAAGAGTAATTTATACATAATTTATTAATTCAATTAGTAACTATAATGAATTTATAGACAATTCAAAGGGCACATTAAGGATCATGAAGATCTAACTTGGTTTCACTGAGAACAAGACATGCTAGACTAGCCGTGGGCAAACTACGGCCCGCGGGCCGGATCCGGCCCCTTCAGCTGTTCTATCCGGCTCTCAGAGCCGAAAGAGCAGAGGGTTCACTTGCTCTCCCCTCCACTCCTTCACCAGCAGCCCAAGATGAGAGTGCCAGCATGGCCGGGTTGCTTTTGTTCTGGCCCTCTGGTCCAGTTTAAGAACCCATTGTGGCCCTCAAGTCAAAAAGTTTGCCCACCCCTGTGCTAGACTAACATTTTCTTATTTGACATGGTAACTTAGCCAATAAATCAAGGCAATGAAGAGCCCTGGTGTGTCTGAGTTTCATTAGGGAATTTGAACTTTTCTTAATGATTAGTATACAGACTGATTGCAAACTAATTGGAAACCCATGGCACTGAAAAATGAATGTATTCAAATGAAGCAGATATGCAGATTCACCGGTCTCTGATTCTCTGGGGGCCCATATTTTCAATGAGTATTTAGGTGAAGATGTAGATCAGTATGTTCCTATTTGTGTGTGACAAAACTGTGAGATGGCGTAGCAGACAAGAAAATCAGGATCCCAAAAGACCTGAACAAGGACTTGAATTTTTTAAAAAAAGAGGAAAAAGCTGGCATCAACACTTTTTTCAATCTGAATTCTCAACCATACAGGTAGAGAATAGAAGCCAAATGACTTAGCGGTCGCACATGAAAATTAGAGATTTTAGAGGACCACCAACTTATTATCAATCAGCATATTTGAAACATGATTAGTTGCAGGCAAAAGGCTTGTTAGGAAAACTTTATGTATTATATAATTTGGGGCTGGAATGGTGGGATTTTATAAGTACATTTACCTCCAGATGTGACCATTTAAAGAGAGATATTTTGGAAATCACTGTGTTTGTTTTCAGACTAGGACAGTGTTTGGCAAATTCATTAGTCACCAGAGCCAAATATCAACAGGACAACGATTGAAATTTCTTTTGAGAGCCCATATATGTTTTATGATATTTTACAGAGAGGAAGGGAGAGAGACAGAGAGCTAGGAACGTCAATGAGAGAGAAACATCGACCAGCTGCCTCTTGCACACCCCCTACTGGGGATGTGCCCGCAACCAATGCACATGCCTCTGACCGGAATCGAACCCGGGACCCTTCAGTCCCCAGACCCACACTCTGCCACTGAGCCAAACCGGTTACGGCGAGAGCCCAATTTTTTAAACTTAAACTTCTTCTAATGCCATTTCTTCAAAATAGACTCGCCCAGGCCATGGTATTTTGTGGAAAAGCCACACTCAAGGGGCCAAAGAGCCGCATGTGGCTCTCGAGCCACAGTTTGCCGACCACATGACTAGGAGAACAAACACGGGATTCTTACTGACAGAAGTCCTCTTAAGGGAGAATTAAAGGAACGGGGACTTTTGATCTGAAACAAGTCTCCTCAGAGGACAGGATAGCTGTTTCCAAATGTTAACGCCCATGAGATAAAAGAATGTATTTTAATCCGTTGTCTCTAAAAACTGGAATTGGGAGCCGCGGGTGAAACCTCACGTTTTTTCTGGACTGTGGATGACTTTCTGTCGAGCTAGATGAGCACCATGACCTTGACCCAGAACGTTTGGTCTCCAGTCCCAGTTCCATCACGTGCTTCTAGAAGATTCACTGTGGGCAAATCCTTTCACTTTTATATGAATCTGTCTTCTCTCTTAAAATGTGTGGCAATTGATCATTCCTCAATATGTTCTTGTTTTAGTGGGGGTTCAAATAAAAACACACACGTGAAGATGCTTGAGGAAATATAGAAAGCCACCGTGTGTGTGTGTGTGTGTGTGTGTGTGTGTGTTTTGTTGGTGTTTTATCACGGCTGGCTGACCCTCGTTGGGGGTGTCTTAGGAGCTTCAAGCTATGTCCTGGTGGTTACACCGGATTTAAAATTTAAGACATTTCTACCTTAAGACTCCCGGGTTTGGCTCAGTGCAGTGGTCAGCAAACTCATTAGTCAACAGAGCCAAATAGCAACAGTACATCAATTGAAATTTCTTTGGAGAGCCAAATTTTTTTAAACTTAAACTATACAGGTAGGTGCATTGTTGATAAATTAATCAGGGTACTCCTAAGCTGGCCTTTGCTAAAAACTCAAGGGGCCAAAGAGCCGCCGTTTGCCAACCATTGGGCAGATACGGCGTCGGCCTGCAGACCAAAAGGTCCCAGGTTTGATGCCGGTCAAGGGTATGTGCTCTGGTTTGATCAGGCAGCTGGTCGGTGTTTCTCTCTCATCGATGTTTCTAACTCTCTATCCCTCTTCCTTCCTCTCTGTGAAAAAATAAAATCAATGATATATCATTGATTTATATATATATATATTTTTATATATAAATATTATATATATATATATATTTTTTTTAATATATAAATATTATATATATATATATATATATATTTTTTTTTTTTTATTTTTTTAATTTTTTTTTTAAAGACTCACTGGATTGTTGCCCTGAGGTTTAGGGCCTGGAATCATGCCTTACAAGTCCTAGAGGAGGTTCATCTCATTTAGTAGCCATGTTGGGGGTGGGGGACGGCCTGGTAGCTGAGGAGGGAGAATGCAGGCTTCAGAGACGTCTCCGTCTGTGTAGAGCGCAGATTCCTCAGGCTGGGCCACTGTCCTGGCGGTGACCTGGCTGCACGACAGACATAAGGACAAGAAAGACGAGTGGGAACTGCTGGAAAGAAAAGCTGTGGCCTGGATTCACAGCCACGCAGGTAGGAGCACAATCCGGAGGACCCTCCCCCCCCCCCCATCTCCTTCCCTCCTTAGGAAGCTCCGCCTCTTCCCAGAGAGTGAGTGAGCATCCGGACCATCCCCGTCTGGAGCTTCTCCGGCCTCCCAGCTAATGCTTCCCGGGGCAGGAGGAGGGTGCAGTCTTCAAGTGGGGGGACTGGGAGGTGTGTAAAGAGGGCAAGGAGCATCGGGGGGCATTTATTCTTCTCGCTGTGTCCCTACTGAGGATGAGGCTTTCCTTTTTTTTTAAGTGTTGAGTATCTCCACTGGGGCCAGAGGAGAGGAAAGGGAATCTAGGCCATGTGACCAGAAAAGTCAGGACTCAGGGGAGGTGATCGGGGAGGTTCAGGGGAGACTGACCCTAACCCTAACCCTAACCCTAACCCTAACCCTCTCACTGCTGTCCCTCGGCCCTCACTTTGGTTTTCTCCTCGCAGGCTCCGCCAGGGATGGGCTGGTGAAAGCTGCCGTGGACTTTCTGAAGTCGTCGGTGGATCCTGCCGTCTTCGCCCCCTGAGGATCCCGACCAGAAGCACACGTGCCCCCTTCCTGCTCCCGGCCCCTCCTGTCCCCTCCGCCTTCCGGAGCTCGATCTCGTCTTGCATACCTCTCCTGTCGGTTTCCTGTGATTAAAGTCAACCGTGCCCGCCCCCTTCCCTCCATGTTCCAGGTTCCCTCTGGATGTGACGTCCTTTCCCCAGCGTGTGCCCTCAGCCAGGCGTCAGGGTCTCAGACCTGCTGTCTTTCTGGAAGGAGTTCAGAGGCAGTCTGGTCCCTCCCGGGCTTTTCAGAGCGACAACATGAGAAACGTGTGGCGTGGACTCTAGGCTAAAGGTTGCCAGGTTGATGTCAGGGACCTTTCAGTCCCAAACACTAGCCTAGTGGAATGTGTTGTTCCCTAACATACTGCTGTATCAATATTAAAGTGACACCTTGTTGTATCTGATATTGTAGAGATTTATTCATTGAATCTGCGTGGGTTTTCTCATCCCTTGTTTTCCCTCCCAACTTACCGTATTTTTCGGACCATAAGACGCACCTTTTCTTCACCAAATAGTGGGAGGAAAAGTGCCTGCGTCTTATGGTCCGAATAGAAGAAGTGCCTGCGTCTTATGGTCCGAGTTGCAGAGCGGCAGCGGGTCCCCCGGGACCTTCCGTGTCCCTGGGGACTGCATCATCCCTCCCCCGCCCCGTATCCAGGCTTCTCAGTAGTCCACTGAGATACTGGCAGAGTGGCAGCGGGTCCTCCCTCACCTTCCTTACGGAAGCCGATGTGTGCAGGAAGGCGCGATGCTGCTGTACTGTGTCACCGCCGTATGCTATTGGAGGATAGCATGTAGTAGGCGGTGTTACAGTACACAGCAGTGCGCATGCCCCTCGCTCCAGTCATCGGCTTCTGAGGTAAAATGTCATACACACACACTACACTACACTACATTTTCCCAATAAACTGTTCCCAATAAAAAAAAAAAAAAACTGTTTTCCCTCTGTCCCTCTTTTCCTTTCAATTGTCACTCTTTTCCTTTCAATTGTCACTCTTTTTCTTTTAATTGTCACTCTTTTTCTTTTAGTTGTCCCTCTTTTTTTTCCATATATTTTATTACACTATTTGGTTCAGAATATTTTTTTTCCTATTTTTCTCCTCTGAAAACCAGGTGCGTCTTATGGTCGGGTGCGTCTTATGGTGCGAAAAATACGGTATATTTTATATATCAATCTCTCTCTCTCTCTCTCTCTATATATATATATATATATATATATATATATATATATATATATATGAGGATTTCAGAGAGGAAGGGAGAAGGGGAGAGATAGAAACATCCATGATGAGAGAGAATCATTGATCTATTGCCTCCTGAATGCTCCCTACTGGGGATCGAGCCCGCGACCCAGGCATATGCCCTTGACTCGAACCTGCAACCCTTCAGTCCACATGTAACTTTTCTGATACCTCCACTGTTCATGCGGTATCCTGTCCCCATACCTTCTGTTGCACACTGATTTCCTAGGGGCACTAATGAGAACCCTGGCCATACCTTTACATAGCTATGTGATGTTACACACATGATTTAATCCCTCAGGAGCTTAGTGTCGCCATCTGTAAAAGTAAGCGATGAAATTAGAAGTTTGGGAATGGGGGGATGAGGACAAATATGTGATACCTTAATCAATAAAGAAATTTTTTAAAAAAACAACAACAACAACACTGTGTTCTGACTTTCCCCCTAGAATCCTCAGGACTTCTGAGCAAGGCCTCACTATCTATTTTCTAAGGTTCAAGGATGGCCTAGAGCAGAGTTCCATGAGATTTGAGTGAACTGGTATTGGGAAGATGTGCCCGCGTTTCATAGCGAGACTCCTCTCCCAAGGACTTCCTTCCAAGTTCGCTGGTGCTGGCGTGTGACCCGCGGGGGGCTTGTTGACATGCAGCTTCCAGCCAGCCACAAGAACTCCTGGATTCAAGCCTTCCCTCTAACCCAGGTCTCCAGGTAATTGGTGCCCATTCAAGTTGAAGTTAGCCTCTGCATATGAGGTAGGCTGTTACCCAAGTCTACCGTGTTGATGTCACGACAAGAGAGAATTTCCCAAGGACCATGCAATGTGCAGAACTACCCTCTGCACACACAAGATGGCCATCGGCATTTTTATTATTCAGGGCGTGTATTCATTACGTTTATTGGTTTTTTTTGTGTGTGTGTTTTTTTTTAAATATACTTTATTGATATTTTACAGAGAGGAAGGGAGAGAGATAGAGAGCTAGAAACGTCGATGAGAGAGAAACACCGACCAGCTGCCTCTTGCACACCCCCTACTGGGGATGTGCCCGCAACCAAGGTACATGCCCTTGACCGGAATTGAACCCGGGACCTTTCAGTCCGCAGACTGATGCTCTACCACTGAGCCAACCAGGTTTCAGCACGTTTATTGTTTACCTCCCCTTTGCTCACTCTTTAGCTTCCAGGCTTGGATTTGACTTGGGGATTTCTAAAGCAAAGCACAACATGAGCAAAAAAACCAAAAACAATGATCTTGATTCTGTCTTCTATTATAATGCAGAGTCCACTCATTTTTTTCCATTTGAGGTCTCATGCTGTGAAATCTACCAACCTGTAAACTTCTCCAATCGAAGCAAGTGTCAGTCTTGGTAATCAACAGATATGTTTATTGACGCCCACCTTCAGGGCGTGGCACTCTGTGATCTGTTCCATTGGTCCGTATGCCTGTTCTCGTGCCAGTACCAGGCTGTTTAGATTATAGTGACTTGATAGCGTAGTTTGATATCCGGTATTATGATCCCTCCAACTTTGTTCTTCTTTCTCAGGATGGCTGCAGCTACTTGGTTCCTTTTTTTGGTTCTTTTTTTGGTTCCATGTCAATTCTATTTTTTGGAGTATTTGTTCTAGATCTGTAAAATATGCCCTTGGTATTTTAATAGGGATCGCGTTGAATCTGTAGATTGCGTTGGGTATTTTTGGACATTTTAATCATGTTCATTTTTCCAACCCATGAACAGAGTATGTGTTTCCACTTGTTTGTATCGTCTTCCGTTTCTTATTTCAATGTCCTATAGTTTTCTAAGGACAGGTCTTTTACCTCCTTGGTTAAGTTTATTCCTAGGTATTATTTTTTCATTGTCGTTGCTATGGTAAATGGGATTTTTTGTTTGTTTATCTTTCTTAGAGTTCATTATTAGTGTATATAAATGCTATCAATTTCTAGATGTTATTTTTGTATCCTGCTCCTTTGCCAAATTCACACGTCTACCAGGTCTTTTGTGGACTCTTAAGGGTTTTACTGCCCCCCTTACAATTTGGATGATTTGATTTGATTTTTTAGGCTAATGCTGGCCTCATAAAAAGAGCTTGGGAATCTTCCTTCCTGTTGAAATTTTTGGACTAGGTGTTAGTTCTGTGAAATATGCCATTGGTATTTTAACACGGACTGCATTGAATCTATAGATTGCTTTGGGTACTATGGACATTTTAGTTGGTGTTAGTTCTTCTTTGAATGTTTGCTAAAACTCCCTTGTGGAGCCATAAGGTCCAGGACTTTTGTTTGTTATTATTATTATTATATTTTTATTATAAATTATTATTATTTTTGCTTCAAATTCATTAGTTTTTATTGGTCTATTCAGGTTTTTTGATTCTTCCTCATTGAGTTTTGGAATATAGGATGTTTCTAGGAATTTGTCCATATTGTGCAGGTTGTCCAGTTTGTTGGTAAATAGTTGTTCATAGTATTTTCTTATAATTCTTTGTATTTCTGTTGTTACTTCATCTCATTTGTTTCTGATTTTATTAATTTAGATCCTCTGTTTCTTGATGAGTCTGGCTAGTGGTTCATCACTCTTATTTATCTTTAAAAGAACCAGCTCTTGGTTTAATTTATCTTCTTTATTGTTCTTTTATACTCCATATCATTTATTTCCATTCTCATCTTTGTTATTTACTTCCTTCTACTTATTCTGGGATTTTCTTATTGTTCTCTTTCTAATTCTTTTAGTTGTAGGGTTAGATGGTATATTAGAGATTGTTTTTGTTTCTTGAGGTAGGCCTGTAATGCTATGGACTTCCCTCTCAGGACTACTTTCACTGTGTCCCATAGATTTTGAGTTGTTGTGTGTTCATTTTCATTTGTTTCCAGGAAGTTTTCAATTTTTTTTCCTTGACCTCATTGATTAATAAATAACATACTATTTCACTTCACTGTATCAGAATATTTTGTTTTTATTGTAGTATTTCTAGTTTCATGCCATTGTTATTTGAGAAGATACTTGGTATTATTTCAATCTTCTTTAATTTGTAGAAACTTATTTTGTGCCCTATCATGTGGTCTATCCTTAAGAAAATCCCATGTGCACTTGAGAAGACTCTATATTCTGCAGCTTTGGGGTGAAATGATCTATAAATGTTGATTAAATCTGTCTGATCTAGTCTCTCTTTTAAGGTCACTGTATCCTTGTTCATTTTTTTTTTTATCTGAAAGATTGATACAGTGATATCAGTGGGGTGTTCAAATCCCCTACTGTGACTATCTTGCTGTTGATCTCTCCCTTAAAGTTCTCCAAGAGATATGTTATGTATTTAGGTGCTCCTATATTGGGTGCGTATATGTTTTAGCGGGGTTATATCCTCTTGTTGGATCGCACACTTTGGTATTATGTAGTGGCCTTTGTCTCTTTTATGGCTTTTGTTCTGAAGCCTATTTTGTCAGATAAATGTATTACTATCCCTGCTGTCTGTGGTTTCCATTTGCATGAAAATTTCTTTTTCCATCCCTTCCTTTTCATCCTATGTGTCTTTTGTTCTGAGTTGGGTCTCTTGTAGACAATATATATATATATATATATATATATATATATATATATATATATATGGATCATGTTTTCTTATCCATTTAGCTACTCTATGGATTCTGATGGGATCATTTCGTTCATTTACATTTAAGGTTATTATTGACAGGCACTCATTTATTGTCATTTTTGTCCTTTATACCTGTGTTCCTCTCTTTCTCTCTATTCTTCTCACAACAGTCATTTTAGCATTTCTTGCAGAGCTAGTTTAGTGGTAATAAACTCCTTTAGCCTTTTTTTTTTTTTTTTTAATCTGGGAAGGTCTTTATTTGGGGCTCTCTAAATATATCCCCATTTTTGCTGCCTCTTTGTATTTGTTTCTGTATATTAGATCGACCTTCTATGTCTTCTGTTCTAGGTAGAATGGCCTCATGTAGTAGATTTCCTGTGAAACTCAAGTGGTACAGTCTTTTTTTTTATTATCTGAACCGGGTGCTTCAGAGAAGTCCCTTGTGTGGGTTACGTGAATCCTCTTGTTGTTAGTAAGTCTTGATGGCTGCTGACTTATCCATGGGTGGGTTTGTCCCTCAGGCTAGCTGACTGTGGAGAGATATAGATACTTCCCACTTGAGGGCACCCTTTCTGATGATCTCATTACTATTATCTTATAACTAGATGATGAATTAGTTTCACAAACTAATTGCTCCCTCAGAGCCATCAGTGGGTCCAAAGTGGGACTTCAAAAAAAAAAAATGCCCAAGGAAGCAATCCAGGGAGAGTGAGTCTAGGCAAGTCTTGATCGGTGCAAACCCTATGAGACTCGATTCTTTATGAGTAGGAGACCTGACACGCCTTTAGCTGGAGCACTCTGTGCTCTGCCAAGAAGCAGCAACTGTCAGCTCTCATAACCGCACTTTGGAAAACTTGATTGTGCTCTCAGGTAGACTGTGAGAGCGTCCACACTGCTGCTCTTATATGACTATTAGAGGACCAGTGAAATAATTTGTGCACAGGTAGGGAGGAGCTGGTGGTGGAGGGAAAAGACAGAGGAAGGTTGGCCACCGCAGTAAACTAATCAACGGCTGATTCCATGAGTAATTGGGCTCCCTCCTCCCTCCTATATGGGTCCGGGATGTGCATAAAACAGATTTAGGGATGTCAGGGCCCCAGCAGTAAGGTCTGGGTCAGTGCACATCATAGCTACGGCCGATGGGCCAGTCGTTCTAATCATTCCGGTCGTTGGGTCCTAACAGTGGCTTAGGTTTTTATATATATAGATGAGCTCCAGCTCCACACACAGGTCCTTCCTGGTCCTGATAACTTCTTTTTCCTAAAATGGCCTTCTTATAGAAACATCCAGTATCAAGAAGTCTGATCATAAGCAAGGACCAAAGACCTCTGACAGCCTTTGCTGACCTGGGACAGATGCCACCTTGGCTTTTGCTCGGTTCTAGGGCAATAGGTGAGTTCCTCATTTTGGCGTGGCCATTCTATTAGATACGTGTTTACGTGGCACCTGCCACAGGTTATGATTGGAATCCCATGGTGAAGGTCCCTCTGTAACTTCAAAGCCCCCACACTGGGGTTGATATTCAGGCATAGTGTCACCTCCTACAGAGTTTTAAAAAGTGTCATATTTTTTAAAGTGTTAAGCCTAGTACTAGGTACACAGCAAATAGTCAATGCATGTACCTATGTAGCATTAGTATTAGTATTAGTATTAGTATTAGTATTAGTATTAGTAGTGTTAGTACTAGTATGTGTTATCAGAGAAGGATATCTCTGTGCTACCAGACCCTATGTCCAGCTCTTGACTTGCTGAATCTTCCCCATTAGAGCTGTTTTTGACCTTCCGCCTATGGCTCCTATATTTCTTTCTTCATCACAGGAACGTGAATTCGGAGCCTTCCTTGCTGCTACTAATTCTTTTACGTAGCATTTCAAATTTGCCTCAAATGCTCTTAGAAAATGTTAAAAAGGACCACAAAGACCAGAGCAACATCTCCTGATGTGTTTGGAAATATTACACCTCCCAGTTCTGGGAGGAAATAACCTGGAAATGATATGGTCCAAGTCTATTCAATAGTGTTGTTTAATAAGGCATCTAATTGCAAGTAATTATACACTGCCAGCATTAAAGGAAAACACTTAAAGGAATAACTTTTAAGATACATAAAAGATAGGAAGTCTTTTCATTTGGATTTCTTTGCCAAATACTTTCGCAGTCATATCAGATACCTTACTCTTGTACTAGGTTATTTTTGTTGTTCATGTTGTAGTTATGGTCATTATGATTTTTATTTCCTAGGTAATGCTACTATGTCAATGAAAATTTCCTGTATAAATTACTTAAACCAGTACAGTGAAATCAGGTTTTAAATGAAGTGTTCTGGTTTCTAATACCATTTCTTTTCCTAATATTTTTCAGCGGGCATTAAAAAGAGTACGAGTTTGTTGCTCAGAGATATTGTGAGATTTCAGAATAGTAATATACCTAAAGAGAGTAAATCCATGAATTAAAGAACTGTAAAAACGGTTTCCCACATAACAGGAGAATGTTTTGAATACACCTTTAAGCCCCTGGCCTTGTCATCACAGACGACCACCTGCCTCCAAATAAACATTCCTTCCAGGGGTTGGATAGGCCGTGGCTCTAACATAAGCAACCTCTCACCAACTCCACGTTTCATACAGACATTGCCATTCCTCAGGGGGCTGGGCTCCGCTTGTTAAAAACACAGCCAAAGCACTCCTCAGCAAACAGCTAAGGAATTTGCTATTGGTGTTCAGACATTGGTGTCCCGAGTCCCTCTCAGGGCCTGGCCTGAGCCCGGCCATGCGGAATGCCTCCACGGTGACCGAGTTCATCCTGCTGGGCATCCCGCACACCGAGGACCTGGAGGCCATGCTCTTTGTCCTGTTCTTGACCTTCTACGTGTGCACTCTCCTGGGAAACCTGCTCATCCTGCTGGCCATCGCCTCCTCCGTGCGGCTGCACACGCCCATGTATTTCTTCCTGTGCGAGCTGTCTGTGTGTGACGTCTTTTTCCCTTCTGTGAGCTCCCCCAAGATGCTCTTCTACCTCTCCGGGCACAGCAGGGCCATCTCCTATGCGGGCTGCGTGTCCCAGCTCTTCTTCTACCACTTCCTGGGCTGCACCGAGTGCTTCCTGTACACGGTGATGGCCTACGACCGCTTCGTGGCCATCTGCCACCCTCTGCGCTACCAGGTGGTCATGAGCCCCAGGGCGTGCGCCGTCCTGGCCTCAGGGACCTCGCTGTTTGGCTGCGTGCAGGCCACCTTCCTCACCACGCTCACCTTCCAGTTACCGTACTGCGGCCCCAACGAGGTGGACTACTTCTTCTGTGACATCCCCGTGATGCTGAAGCTGGCCTGTGCGGACACGGCCGCCCTGGAGATGGTGGGCTTCGTCAGTGTGGGCCTCATGCCCCTCAGCTGCTTCCTGCTCATCCTCACCTCCTACAGTCGCATCGTCTACTCCATCCTGCAGATCCGCTCCGCCGAGGGCCGGCGGCGGGCCTTCTCCACCTGCAGCGCCCACCTCACTGCCATCCTCCTTTCCTTCATGCCGGTGGCCCTCATCTACTTACGGCCAACGTCAGACCCCTGGCTGGATGCAATGGTTCAGGTCCTGAATAACCTGGTCACCCCCATGCTGAACCCCTTGATCTACAGCCTCAGGAACAAGGAGGTAAAATCCTCTCTGAGGAAAGTCCTCCATCAACTGGGCTTCCTTCCTGAGCAGCTGTAGTGGATGAACAGTAGCCAACAATGGAAGTGCACTTGCAACCTATAAACAATTTTTATATGCTCCTCAATAATTTCTTTTTAATGGGAACGTCCAGATATTATGATTGCCTCCATTTTTCAATGTGGGGACCAGGATTCAAGGAGTTCAAGTGGGTTGAGTGTGAACTCATATGAAAGCATCTGTAAGGAGTGATGGCAGAAGGAAGGCCTGAGGGCTGGTCTTCTGAGTCTGGGGCCTGTGCTTTCTCGAGGACATCCTATTGCTGACGAGGTAGCAAGGAGCCTGCCACAGGAGGCAGAGTAGCCTGCTCCTTCTGCTTCTGCTTTCTTTTCTTTTCCACCTACACCCCTTCATCCTCTTCTTTGTCCCCCTCGCCCTCACACTCTATCTTGGCTGCCTTGATGGTCTCCTCCAATGCCTGAACTGAATAAACCCTCATTTAATTGGTCTGGGTATTGTTGAAAGAAATGGAGTTTCTAGCAGGGACCTAGGCAAGTTTCTTCTGAGTGAAGCCAAGGTCCTGGTGGCTTGCTGTTACCCAGAAACTCCATCTGCTGGGTTTTGACCTGGAAGCAGGCCCTGGCTGCTTTATGTACATGTAGAAGGTCAGCATGTCACTGGTAATGTGAGAAGGGCAGGTGGGGAAATTCGTGGAGCGGTGACTGTGGTCTGATGCCACATTAGAAAATCTGGACTTGGCTTCGCATTTGTCAGTACAACCAGGGGGCCATTCTGGGTTCAAGCCGTCATTGCTTATGTCTTTGGTTTCTGACTCATTGAAAAGCTGTGACATTGTTCCCCATTCTTTTCTCTCTCTCTCTCTCTCTCTCTTTCTCTCTCTCTCTCTCTCTCCCTCTCCCTCTTCTTTTCTTTTGGCTTAAGTACGCTAAGAAGGACAATAATGGGCTGTTTCAATGCAGTGCACTATTGTTTCTATGACTGGAATTCATTGAGGATCCTAGCACACCTGAGGCAATATACCATTGCCATTCATTCTAACAGTGAAATGGAGAGGGAAGGAAACTGAGAGGAGAATGATGGGAAAGGAAGGGACCCGGGTGGAGACCAGTTTGTCTGCCCTTCTCAGGACCAGAGAGCAGCCCAGGAACCTGCCAGGCCCACCATTCCTGCTGTGTGTGCACCCCCAGCCCGTGTGGGGAGCCAGCCGTGCCCCTGCAGGGGAGACGGACTCTGTCCTGTCGCTCAGCCGTTGCACGCCTCAAAGCCTTCTCAGTGCTGCTGCTCCTCGCTCCTCAGGAAACAATTGCTTGAAGAAGAGGAAGGTGGCAATGCATCTCCAGTTAGTTCACACGCAGTGGATTCCCGCTGGAGCCTACGTCCACTTGAAGATCTCTTCCCATTCCTTAATTTCCTGGTGGGAGCTGCTCCGATGGTCCAACTAGAACAGTTTTTTAAGAATAAAGGATGCAACCCAATTCCTTTTCATGTTCACTCGGACAGATGTCATTGGGTGAATAACTTAGGAC
The DNA here is from genome assembly GCA_963924515.1 of Vespertilio murinus. Taxonomy (NCBI): domain Eukaryota; kingdom Metazoa; phylum Chordata; class Mammalia; order Chiroptera; family Vespertilionidae; genus Vespertilio; species Vespertilio murinus. The sequence continues at coordinate 20,422,178 of OZ004720.1, read as the reverse complement.
TACAGGTGGGGATTGCAAAGATGAAGAAGAGGTGATTCTGCCAGAGTGAGTCACAGTCCGCCGGAGAAAAGAAACAAATGTGCAACTGACGTCCCACGATAGAGATGTGAACTATGGCAGGAAATATGGAGTATATTTTTCCGGGCTGTGGAGGGACCTTACATAAAGAGATGTTGAGGGTTGAAGGCTTTTGTTTGTTCTGTCTTCCATCCACACACATACCCCATGAAGAATGGCTTTTGCAGGGAGAAATGTTTTATAGGGAGAAGCAAGATGCTTCTCAGTCTTTTGTATTTTTGTGGGGTGGTGGGGATGAGACATAATTCCTTGAGTGGGTATCTCAACTATGTGTTATATGTGAAAAAAAATTCTTGTAAGAAAAATAAAATTAATTTGACCGGATCCTGGCTGGTGTGGCTCAGTGGATAGATTGTCAGCTTGTGGACGGAAGGGTCCCAGGTTTGATTCTGGACAAGGGCACCTGCCTGGGTCATGGGCTCTATTCCAATTGCGGGTGTGCAGGAGGCGACCAATCAGTGAGTCTCTCACATCATTGATGTTTCTATCTTTCCTTCTCCCTCCCCTCTGAAATCAGTATAAAAATAAATCTTTAAAAAAATTAATGTGTTCATAACAATATTGGGATCTTAATGGTTATCATTATAATCACTATGGTCATATACATGATTTACTTTTAAGCTAGAAGCCCAGTACATTAAATTTGTGCAGGGGTTGGGGGTATCCCTCAGCCCACCCTGCACCCTCTCCAATCTGGGACCCCTGGAGGGAAGTCTGACTGCCCGTTTAGGCCTGATCCCACCGGCCAGGATTTTGCCTAAATGGGTAGTCAGACATCCCTCTCACAATCCAGGACTGCTGGCTACCAACCGCTCGCCTGCCTGCCTGCTTGATTGCCCCTAACCACTTCTGCCTGACACCCCTGGTAAACCCCTAAACACACAAAAAACCACTGCAGGTGTTACATAAAAATAGCATTGGAGCTCCTTCTACCATGCAAACTATCTTGGAGAGATATAGATATTGTCCACTTATTGCACCATCCTGGAGAGATACAGATATAGCCCACTTTTTTGCACCCCTTTTCGATGATCTCACTTCCATTATCTTATAACTAGATGATGAGTGAGTTTCACAAACTAATTGCTCCCTCAGAGCCACCGGTGAGTGGAAAGTAAGGCTTAAGGGGGTTTGAAAAAACTTCCAATGAAGCAATCCAAGGAGAGCATGTGCAGGTCTGGATGGTGCAAACCCTAGGAGACTCGATTCTTGATAAGTAGGAGACCTGAGGCGCCTTCAGCCGGAGCACTCTGCTCTGCCGAGAAGCAGAAACTGTCAGGTCTCATAACCGCACTTTGGAAGACTGGCCTGTGCACACGGGTAGACAGTGAGAGTGTCCACACCGCTGCTCTTATATCACTAAGAGCTCCAGCTCCACACGCAGGGTCCTTCCTGGTCCTTGCTGACTTCTTTTTTCCTAAAATGGCCTTCCTATAGAATCACCCTGTACCATGATGTCTGATGACAGGCAAGGACCAAAGACCTCTGACCTCTGACAGCCTTTGCTGACCTGGGACAGATGCTCCAGATTGAAGAGAAATTTGCACGGTTCAGAGATAGTGCTCACGTGTGGCTAGAACTTGTAGCAAGAAGGTCATGGTCAGCAGCCTTACTCCTCAATAATGCCACTGTTCCTCTCGGCCATCATCATGGCTTTTGCTCAGCTCTAGGGCAATAGGTGAGTTCCTGATTTTGGCGTGGCCATTCTATTTAGGTATGTCTTTAAGTGGCACCTGCCACGGGTTATGATTGGAATCCCCACGGAGAGTGGGTCTCTCTAACTTCCAAGTTCCCACATTGGGGTTGATTTGCAGGTATAGTGTCAAAGGTAAGACCCAAGTGTGATTTTTTAACAACTAAATTAGATGTTAACTATGTGTGCTCTAATGTCATGAATGGAAATGTCCGGGAGGAAGTAAAATAGAATCCTTTTCCTATCTTAGTATGAAATGATGGTGCAAACCCAGCTAGAAGGGTATCCTTGCCTAACGATGGGACAGGCTGTCCTTTAGAAGACAGGCAAACAGAAGGCCGTGTTCCTGGTGGAAAAGGGCATGGGCGACAGCACGAAAAAGACTTGTCTTCGCTGTGGCTCAGACTTGCTTTGTAAATGCAGACAACTTGCTTCCTTTTTGTAAATTTTGTTTCCTGATTGGTAGATGGCAAGCAATAGTAGTAATCCTGTTCTTCTTACAGGATTACTTTTTTAAAATGTCCTATTTTTTAAAGTGTTAAGCCCAATACTTGGTACACAGCAAATAGTCATTAAATGACATACACAATAATGCATGCACCTACATAGCATTGGTATTGGTATTGGTATTGGTATTGGTATTGGTATTGGTATGTGTTATCAGAGGAGGAGATCGCTGTGCTGCTAGACCCTCTGTCCTGCTCTTGACTGACTGAATCTTCCCCATTAGAGCTGTGCTATGACCTTCTGCCTATGGAACATGAATTTGGTGCCTTCTTGCTGCTTCTCTTTCTTTCACGTAGCATTTCAAATTTGCCCCAAATGCTCTTAGAAAATGTTAAAAGGACCACATAAACCAGAGCAACGTCTGATATGTTTGGAAATATTAAACCTCCCAGTTCTGGGAGGATACAACATGGAAACCATATGGTCCAAGTCTAATGCTTTCACAGACATTTCAGAAACTTTGCTATTGTACTAGGGTGTTTTTGTTGTTTTATGATCATTATGATTTTCATTTCCTAGGTAACGGGACGATGTCTGTAAAAAATGTTGTGTGAATTATTTAAAGGAGTACAGCTAGTAAGGGACAAAACCGGGATTTAAATGAAGTGTTCTGATTTCTAATGCCATTTCTTTTTCTGACATTTCCAGAGAGTATTAAAGCAAGTGACTTTATTGCTTAAAGATATTGTGAGAGTTCAAAATAGAAATAGACCTAAAGAGAGTAAATCCATGAATTAAAGAACTGTTAAAAGGATTCCCACTTAAGAGAACAATGTTTTGAATACACCTTTAAACCCCTGGCCTTGCCATCACAGACCACCACCTGCCTCCAAATAAACATTCCTTCCAGGGGTTGGATAGACCATGGCTCTAACATAAGCATCTCTGACCAACTCCACATTTCATACAGACATTGCCATTCCTCAGGGGGCTGGGTTCCGCTTGTTAAAAACACAGCCAAAGCACTCCTCAGCAAACAGCTAGGGAATTTGCTATTGGTGTTCAGACTTTGGTGTCCCGAGTCCCTCTCAGGGCCTGGCCTGAGCCCGGCCATGCGGAATGCCTCCACGGTGACCGAGTTCATCCTGCTGGGCATCCCGCACACCGAGGACCTGGAGGCCGTGCTCTTTGTCCTGTTCTTGACCTTCTACGTGTGCACTCTCCTGGGAAACCTGCTCATCCTGCTGGCCATCGCCTCCTCCGCGCGGCTGCACACGCCCATGTATTTCTTCCTGTGCGAGCTGTCTGTGTGTGACGTCTTTTTCCCTTCTGTGAGCTCCCCCAAGATGCTCTTCTACCTCTCGGGGCACAGCCGGGCCATCTCCTATGCGGGCTGCGTGTCCCAGCTCTTCTTCTACCACTTCCTGGGCTGCACCGAGTGCTTCCTGTACACGGTGATGGCCTACGACCGCTTCGTGGCCATCTGCCAGCCTCTGCGCTACCAGGTGGTCATGAGCCCCAGGGCGTGCGCCGTCCTGGCCTCGGGGACCTCGCTGTTCGGCTGCGTGCAGGCCACCTTCCTCACCACGCTCACCTTCCAGTTACCGTACTGCGGCCCCAACGAGGTGGACTACTTCTTCTGTGACATCCCCGTGATGCTGAAGCTGGCCTGTGCGGACACGGCCGCCCTGGAGATGGTGGGCTTCGTCAGTGTGGGCCTCATGCCCCTCAGCTGCTTCCTGCTCATCCTCGCCTCCTACAGTCGCATCGTCTACTCCATCCTGCAGATCCGCTCCGCCGAGGGCCGGCGGCGGGCCTTCTCCACCTGCAGCGCCCACCTCACTGCCATCCTCCTTTTCTACATGCCGGTGGTCCTCATCTACCTAAGGCCAACGCCAAGCCCCTGGCTGGATGCAATGGTTCAGGTCCTGAATAACCTGGTCACCCCCATGCTGAACCCCTTGATCTACAGCCTCAGGAACAAGGAGGTAAAATCCTCTCTGAGGAAAGTCCTCCATCAGCTGGGCTTCCTTCCTGAGCAGTTGTAGTGGACGAACAGTAGCCAACAATGGAGGTGCACTTGCAACCTATATACTGCTTCTATATGCATCTCACAAATATTTTTTTAAATGGGAAAATGCATAAATTATGATTGCCTCCACTTTTCAATGTGGGGACTAGGATTCAAAGAGTTCGAGTGGGTTGAACTTGAAGCCTATGTAAGGAGTGATGGCAGAAGGAAGGCCTGAGGGCTGGTCTTCTGAGTCTGGGGCCTGTGCTTTCTCGAGAACATCCTATTGCTGACGAGGTAGCAAGGAGCCTGCCACAGGAGGCAGAGTAGCCTGCTCCTTCTGCTTCTCCTTTCTTTTCTTTATCCACCTGCACCCCTTCGTCCTCTTCTTGGTCCCCCTCGCCCTGACGCTCTGTCTTGGCTTCCTTGATGGTCTCCTCCAATGCCTGAACTGATTAAAACCTCATTTAATTGGTCTGGGTATTGTTGAAAGAAATGGAGTTGTGTAAAGAGAATGGCCTCTAGCAGGGACCTAGGCAAGTTTCTTCTGAGTGAAGCGAATGTACTGGTGGCCTGCTGTTACCCAGAAACTCCATCTGCTGGGTTTTGACCTGGAAGCAGGCTGCATCAAGTTTATGTACATGTAAAAGGTCAGCGTGTCAGTGGTAATGTGAGAAGGGCAGGTGGGGAAATTCATGGGGCGGTGACTGTGGTCTGATGCCACATTAGAAAATCTGGACTTGGCTTTGCGTTTGTCAGTACAACCAGGGGGCCATTCTGGGTTCAAGCTGTCATTGCTTGTGTCTTTGGTTTCTGTTTCATTGAAAAGCTGTGACATTGTTCCCCATTCTTTCTCTCTCTCTCTCTCTCTCTCTCTCTCTCTCTCTCTCTCTCTCTCTCGTCTCTTCTTTTCTTTTGGCTGAAATATGCTAAGAAGAACAATAATGGGCTGTTTCAATGCACTATTGCAATTTATTCTAACAGTGAAATGGAGAGGGAAGGAAACTGAGAGGAGAATGATGGGAAAGGAAGGGACCCCGGTGGAGACCAGTCTGTCTGTCCTTCTCAGGACCAGAGAGCAGCCCAGGAACCTGCCAGGCCCACCATTCCTGCTGTGTGTGCACCCCTAGCCCGTGTGGGGAGCCAGCCGTGCCCCTGCAGGGGAGACGGACTCTGTCCTGTCGCTCAGCCGTTGCACGCCTCAAAGCCTTCTCAGTGCTGCTGCTCCTCGCTCCTCAGGAAACAATTGCTTGAAGAAGAGGAAGGTGGCAATGCATCTCCAATTATTTCACACGCAGTGGATTCCCGCTGGAGCCTACGTCCACTTGAAGATCTCTTTCCATTCCTTAATTTCCTGGTGGGAGCTGCTCCAGTGGTCCAACTAGAAGGTTTTTTTTAATAATAAAAGATGCAACCCAATTCCTTTTCATGTTCACTCAGACAGATGTCATTGGGTGACTCACCTTGTGCTGCATACAGGTGGGGAATGCAAGGTGAAGGTTAACATATACATTTTGAAGGTGAAGAAGAGGTGATCCTACCAGAGTGAATCACAGTCTGCCGGAGAATGTGAACAAATATGCAGCTGACATCCCACGATAGAGATGTGAACTACGGCAGGAAATATGGAGTATATTTTTTCTGGGGTTGCGGAGGTGTTGAGGGTTGAAGGCATTTGTTGTTCTTTTTTTCCGTCCACACACATACCCCATGAAGAATGGCTTTTGCAGGGAGAAATGTTTTATAGGGAGAAGCAAGATGCTTCTCAGTCTTTTGTTTTTTTTGGCGGGGGGGGGGTGGGTGCTGGAGATGAGACATAATCCCTTGAATGTGTATCTCAACTATGTGCCATCTGTGAGTGAACATTCTTGTAAAAAAAATAAAATTAAATTAATTTGACCTGGCTCTAGCCAGTTTGGCTCAGTGGACAGAGTGTCAGCCTGAGGACTGAAGGGTCCCGTTTTCAATTCTGATCAAGGGCACACACCTGGGTTATGGGCTGAACCCCAGTGGGGGGCATACAGGAGGCAACCCATCATCTCAGCATTGATGTTTGTATCTCTCTCTCCTTCTCCCTTTCCTTTCTGAAATCAATAAATATATTTTTTTAAATTAATGTGACCTGTTTTCAGAGTTCTTCCTTCCGTGTGGCAGTGTGTCCCTGAATTGGAGATTCGCCTTACACAAAATGACTCTATTTCTGTCTCCTTAAACAAATTGACTTCCCTGATCGCTTCGGAGTTCCTGAGAGACTCGGGGAGCATTGCTGTCTTCAGGGAGTGTCTGAGCTTCCTTTCCACCTCTGTAGGGGCCCAGAATGTCAGGCGTAGCCTTGGGTTTGAAAGCCCCAGAGGGAGTCTAATGGTGGAGTGAAACTTTTCTGTGTTCTGGACATAAAGGAACACTATTAGAAGAAAAATTTTGTAGCGGGGAGAGAAATCAATGGGCATAATCCCAAACCAGGGAGATCATCTAAGGAGCATGTTTAATCCCCAGGCCTAGAACATAGACGGGGGCTCAAGGCCCAAGCCTGCGGCTGGGGCGGTGACAGAGAAGTCCAAACATAAAAAAGCTGAGATTCAGAGTATGATCTGAGCAGAGTGGCCTAGAGCGGCAGCATTACTGGAGACACTGGATTCAAATATGGTCGCAGAGTGCATCTGTATAGGATACCTGACCCCGGGTGGAGTCTGGTTTCCTTGAAAGGCTTCTCTGGCTCAGTGGATAGAGCGTCGGCCTGCGGACTGGGAGGTCTCAGGTTCTATTCCAGTCAAGGGCATGTACCTTGGTTGCTGGCACATCCCCAGTAGGGGGTATGCAAGAGGCAGCTGATGGATGATTCTCTCTCATTGATGTTTCTAACTCTCTGTCCCTTTCTCTTCCTCTCTGTAAAAAAAATCAATAAAATATATTTTTTAAAATATTTTTAAAGTCTTCTCTGTGCACTCCAAGGCATTCTGAAACCTCCCATTGTATTCTCTGTTCCCTTTGTGTTTGCTCCTCCCTGCATTTGTTACGTCACCAATGCCTGTTCTGAGTTTCACCTCTGCATTTTGTCCCACCTACAGCCCCCGGAGAGAGAGACAATGGTGTGGGCCATCTCTTGGGGAAGCCTGTGGGCTGGACACAGAAAGGGTAGCTGGGATAAAGGCTCCCCACGCGGCATTGAGGGAGCGTGAATGGAAGTCTTCCAAGGAGTGTTCGCCATCTCTGTTTATTCCTGGCGCTCCCTGGCACGCTGCTCGTTTGTTCTAGATCAAATTAATTGAAATGGATGAACACACTGGTCAGAATTAATGACTTTTAGTCGCTTGGTTTGCAATTTTTTTTGCTCAAGAATATGGACTTCTCCTTCCCCCCAAAAAACGTTATTCAAAGCTAAGAGAAGGACTCAGCAACTCCTCTTCTGAGTATCTATCTGAAAAATGTGAGAACATTCATTCTCAAGGTTATACACACCCATATGTTCACGGCAGCGTTTTTTACTGGTTTGCGGATTAGCCATTAACCAGTTAGAAATGCGGATTTGTAATAAAAGAAAACAGGATAATTTTAAGAGAAACATTAAAAGTGCTTTATTCAAAGTAATGTCCATCGCTAGCTACACATTTCCCCATCTTTCAGGTAATTTGTGGATACTGTCCCAATAGGACTTTTCTTGTTTTGAGGGGTCATTCAGAGACCCAATTTTCCACTTCTTCGTACGTTTTGAAGTGCTGCTCAGAAAGTGCGTGTGCCATCAATAAGAACAAGTGGTCATCTGAAGGAGCAAGGGCTGGCGAATATGGTGGGTGGGTTAATGCTTCCCAGGCAAGATCTTTTAACGTGCCTTTAACTGCCTGCTCCTACTGGGGATGTGCCTGCAATCAAAGTACATGCCCTTGACCGGAATCGAACCTGGGACCTTTCAGTCCTCAGGCTGATGCTCTATCCACTGATCCAAACCTGTTAGGGCAGCATGCACTTTCTATGTGCTTCTATGAACACATTGCTTCTCAAAGTAGACATTGGAAAGCTCCAGATAAGAAACAAATTTACATAACTTAAAAAATTGTTTTGAGAGAGAAAAACATTGATTAGTTGTCTGACACATCTACCCTCACTGGGGATCGAACCCACAACCCAGGTATATGCCCTGACCATGTGTATGGGATGATGCTCCAACTCACTGAGTCACATAGACCAGGGCTGCGTAACTTTTCTTACCATTTACATCAACCTAGAAGATTTCTCTAAGGAGTTCACTGAGAAGAAAACTTTTTTGTTAATTAATCTCAAAGGCATTCACTTCTAAGAGATGTTTCTCATGCTCATTATCTCTCTGGCTTTTGTTGCCCCATAACACTTGATGGCCACTTGTGAGTTGTGTAATGGGGCAAAGTGGATTAATAAGGCTGGGAATTGGCTTAGGAAGTGCAAGAAGGCTTGTTAAAGTGTTTATGGTTTGGGGTTCTCTCTGCAATGATTATTCCAAGGGAAAATTAAGGGTGACTGTAACATACATGTATGTGGGCATGCATACACACAAACACGTACTGATGACATTCAGCCTCCTGTACAAACACACACACACACACACACACACACACACACACACACACACACACACTTAGGAGCAATTGCATTCACATCAGTTTTATTTTTCCTAAGTCACGGCATAGAGAGATCCTATGATCTTACCTTTCTTGTAAGAACCAGCGATAAAAATCCCACTTGTCAGTGATGATGAAATGAAATATTCCTGGCAGTGGAAACACGGAGTTGTGAATGTCACGGCTTCAGTGGCTCCATCTTCTGGGTGTGGGATCTTCTCACTCTCAGAGGAGCATCTGTGGAATCTGTCTCCCATTCTTCAGCGCACAGAGCTGGCTTTGTCCAGCAGAATGAAAATCAGGCAGTCACACTGAGCAGCTGGGGCAGGGTAAGCAACTGGAGACTCGGTCCAGTTCGAGAGGAAATGCAGGAAGCTCAATTTACCAACTACGGTCAGTTCTCAGGGCTTCAATGAATCCCATTCTTGCTGGTTCTTGCCATCAGTGCACTCTGTGGAGATTTCTGTCTCATGTCACACGCACCCAACTTTTAAATCCAAAATTTAGAAGTACTTGTCCATTCTTTGTTATTTGGGAGACACCAAGAAACAGTCCTTAAATGCACACAAAAGAACACACATACACACACACACACACACACACGCACGCACGCACGCACGCACACACACACACAGCCTAATCAATGGAAGAGCAACCATTTTGATAACACACTGATAGAATAACAAAATAAGAATAAAGAGATAAATTCTTACTTTGTTTTAGAATTTTTATTGTGTGTTAAAAATTGCACACAAGTTTTATTCAAAAATAGAGATGAATGAGACCTTAAATAACATATAAAGAAATTTTTATATATGACGAAGCAACGAGACACAGGGAGCCCAAACAGCATACACACAATAATAAAAAACAATCAAGGTCAAAGTGAGCACGGGGTACCAGTCATGTATAAAGGAGGCCTAATATATGGTAATGGAAGATAATCTGATTTTGAAGGGTGGGCACACAATGAAATATATATATGATTATGTGCCATAGAAATGTACACTTGAAACCTATATAACCTCAATAACCAAGGTCAACCTCAATATATTTAATAAAAAGAAAAGATCAACAACAAACAAACAATAATGGGTTGGTGTCTAATGTAGAATTTAAATGTCCATTGCTCTTTTCTGCTTTAGAATAAAGTTCTAGAATTTTCTTGGTACTTGTCTTATCCACCGCAGAGATGGCAAATCCCCCGAGACCCAGCGCTGTGTGTGCAGATATGTTCTAGTACTAACTCCATCTCCCTTTTCCCCGCAGAGGTTCAGTACCGGGGCCTGAATTTTTATCCTTATTGTTGAGAGGATCACAGTTGTCCCCCTTCTTTTATCCCGTTGACCCCTTCCCCCCAGGTCCTGCCTCACCCCAGGCCTTCACCAACCTATTGCCTGTGTGCATGGGCAAGGCCTAGATAGCCGTGGGCAAACTACGGCCTGCGGGCCGGATCCGGCCGGTTCGGCTGTTCTATCCGGCCCGCAGAGCCGAAAGAGCAGAGGGTTCTCTTGCTCTCCCCTCCACTCCTTCACCAGCAGCCCAAGATGAGAGTGTCAGCATGGTCAGGTTGCTTTTGTTCCGGCCCTCCGGTCCAGTTTAAGAACCCATTGTGGCCCTCGAGTCAAAAAATTTGCCCACCCCTGGCCTAGATACATATAAGTTCTTTGGTTAATAATAATAATAAAAAAAATGGATGCCATTTTTCTTAGATTCTGGCTATTTCTTAGATTCTTGCTATTCTAATACCATAACCTCTCCTTGATTTTCCCCTCTAATACCACCTTCATTCCCCAAATTTTCAAATTCTGGCAGTCAATTAAACTCAGTTCCTATGTTATCTTCCCCTTCATGCTCACCTTGATATTCCCCGGTCAAATTAGCCTCTCTCATGGAACTCGCTTTCTATTTTTTAACTACAATTTTCTGTGACAGATAATATATAATATGTGTTTCCTCATTGGTGACAAAAACACCTTCACCTGATTCATTTTTCATTCTCTATAACCCTTAGCTAAGTGACTCACTGGCTCCTCAATAAATGTTTGCTGCATTAATACATTAAAATAAGAGGAAACCTATTTAGGTTTCAGATCTCTGTCGGAGGACAGAACTCTCAACGTAGAGAAAAAGGAGAGCATTTGGATTCCACGGGGTCCTAAAGAGGACCCTGGGAGTCAGCAGTAGACCAGGGGCCCTTTGAAATGAGGTGTAAGCTTGAAGGTCACTTAAAATGTTGCAAGTAGCCAAAACCGGTTTGGCTCAGTGCATAAAGCATCAGCCTGCGGACTGAAAGGTCCCAGGTTCAATTCTGGTCAAGGGCATGTACCTTGGCTGCGGGCACATCCCCAGTAGGGGGTGTGCAAGAGGCAGCTGGTCGATGTTTCTCTCTCATCGACATTTCTAACTCTCTATCCCTCTCTCTTCCTCTCTGTAAAAAAAAAAATCAATAAAATATATTTTTAAAAATAATAAAATAAAATGTTGCAAGTAAAATAGCTGGTCAGTAACACACTGGTCAAATAACTTTCAAAGTCCATTAAACATGATTGGGCTTATTATGTCCCACCTATAATTTATATATGTGTGTGTGTGTGTGTGTGTGTGTGTGTGTGTGTGTTTGTGTGTGTGTGTATCATTCTTTATTGATTTCAGAGAGGAAGGGAGAGGGAGAGAGAGAAACATCCATGATGAGAGAGAATCATTGATTGGATGCCTCCTGCACACCCCCTACTGGGGATCAAGCCTGTGACCCACACGTGTCCTTGGTCAGAATCAAACCTGGGACCCTTCATTCTGCAGGTTGACACTATCCACTGAGCCTAACCGGCTAGGGCTCTTCTTGGGCCTGAAAACCGCCTGGCATATAGCAAGCCCTCAACAAGGGCCTGTTCACCACGGGAGTGGTTTGGGCCACCGCAGGAGAGAGTGGGGTCCCTCTTACACAAAAGAGTGACAGGCTGAGATGGGAAGCACATGGTTGGGGAGGCCTCTGGAGTCTCGGGAAATCAGTTTGGGCGACAGGAAACAGAGGAGACAGAGCTGGCCGCTCTTTGAGATAAAAAGATTAAGAGTCGTTCGTTGGTCTTTATGAAACCACTGTTACCGGACTTGGCGTCAGTGACTCCTGAAAGTGGAATCTTTTAGATATCTGGAGAAAAAGAATCGCCTGAGAATCGCATGGGAGAATGAATGTGTCTGCTTTATTTTTTCTCAACTTGAAATTCTCACGATTGACTGTATTGGGGGGGGTTGTGAGATTTTTCAATTCATCTTGTCCTCAAAGACCCGAGAGGAATGCTGGGTGTCCCTGGCCTTCAAGATGTGAGACTCTGGCTCTGAGCCATGGCAGTTATGCCCATGGCACTGTGATGTCACACGGGAGGCCTGGAATGCTCTGTCACAATGGGCCTGGGTGGTATCTGCCTGGCGCCTGGTCCTGACGACCACTCTCTGGGCTGAGTGTTTAGCGGGAGACACTGCTGGTTGTGTGCTGACAAATCTGGGGATGGGGAGCTTTGTTTCGTGTTTCAGAGGTATGTCCTTGGGGGTCCAGGACACGCTGTCCCTTCTAATGGTCGAGGCTATACGTCTTCTCTGCATGTTCATTCCTTTCTTGACAGCTGTCATGTAGAATTGTAATTATCTAGTGCCCTGCGATGGTGGGCACCCTCAGCTCTTAGAAAAATGCTCATGGGGAAAACATGAAATGTAGTGTTTTACTTTTTCAAAAATGTATTAAAATCGTGAATTACAGAAGCCCTAAGTGGATCCAGAACCGCAGAGATGTGTAGGCAGGTACGCATTTCACACAGTCAAGGGAAATTGGCCTTGTGTTTATCTCTGTTTCATCCTGGAATGTTTATTGTTTTCAGGATAATTGGGGCCTGTCGCTTCCGTTGCTGTGATAGTTTCCCATTCGTGTCGTTAGGACGTGTGTCTAGGTGTCGGTTGGTGGCGTGGAACGCACTTCCTTTTCTGCCTTCCGTGTTGTCAAACATTCTTCTCTTACAGAGATATCTTTATCTCATCGTTCAACTTATCCACCTCCACAGAGGTAACGACTGTGAGAAGGCAGTGCTTTTACGTCATTACCAACCAGTAGCCAGTGTTTTAAACAAGCAATGGCAGGTGGGAAAATAGGCTGGTGAAATGATGGGGAAAGAGGGGTAATCAAGTGGACTGAGGGTTAGACACAGAGAAAAGTAGGTAGTGTCCACATATGAGAGAAATAAAACTTTATATAAATAGAAAATTGCCTGCTGTTTTATATACCTTTGTAGCTTAAGGAAAAAGGCGTCTCCCCTAAGGATATCTTAAAATAATGCCTGGCTGTTTCCATTCTCACCCTTCATAGAACGCTTTGTCTATGGCTGGTGACCTGCCTCGTTGTAGAAAAACTCCTATTTGGGCGGGTGAAATACTACGTGGTGACATTGATTCACGAGTCTGAGAATACAAGACTTCTCATAGATATGCTTCCTCCTCTAGGAAGCTGGGGTCCATCATCTTTACACACACAGCCCGTGACCGTGTCAGGACCTGATTGTGACTAGAGAACCACCCTGTGCGTGTTTGTGGCCTCTGAGTGTGGGCAGGGCATTCACCAACAGCATTGCTGACACCTTTGCCTGATTCATTCCAAGTGGGTGTGGCTTCAGGTAAATTGGTTGTTATAGAAAGAACAAGGGCCTAGGAATTTTAAATCCTGAACTTGAGCAGATGTCTGAATCTTTTTTTAAAAAAATTGTTTTTATTGATTTCATCAATGATGAAAGAGAATCATTGATCGGCTGCCTCTGGCATGCCCCACATTGGGGATATCGAGCTAGCAACTGGGCATTTGCCCTTGACCAGATAGAACCTGGGACCCTTTAGTCCGTATGCCCATGATCTAGCCCAGGGGCGGGCAAACTTTTTGACTCGAGGGCCAAAATGGGTTCTCAAACTGGACCGGAGGGCCAGAACAAAAGCATGGATGGAGTGTTTGTGTGAACTAATAGAAATTCAAAGTAAACATCATTACATAAAAGGGTACAGTCTTTTTTTTTTAATTCAATAGTTTTACTCACTGCATCCGGCCCTCGGGCTGTAGTTTGCCCAGCCCTGCTCTAGCCACTGAGCCAAACCTGCTAGGGCTGAATCTTCTAAAGTTGTGTGCTCTTAAGTGCATGTGTTTCACAGTAAGGAACTTCTCTGACTTTGCACATCTAATCCGTTAACTACCCAAAGCAGTCGTCAGCAAACTTCGGCTCACAAGGCACATGCGGCTCTTTGGCCCCTTGAGTGTGGCTCTTCCACAAAATACCATGGCCTGGGCGAGTCTGTTATGAAGTGCTGTTGGAAGAAGTATACGTTTAATCAATGTGGCTCTCAAAAGACATTTCAATCATTGTGCTGTTCATATTTGGCTCTGTTGACGAATGAGTTTGCCGACCACTGGTTTAGAATATAAGCTTTTAAGCCCCTCCAACGTTGCACTAAAGCATTTCAATAAAATCATGCTGTCCAGTCTTCCTTTAAAAAAAAAAAAAAAAGTACTCAATTCCCACAAATCTGTTCTCTGTGGGACAGAGTGTCTAGTTCACTATGGGATCCTTGCGCCTGAAAACGTGCCTGGCAAATCGCAAGCCCTCAACAAGGCTTCCTGTTCACCACGGAAGTGGTGGGGCCGCCACAGGAGAGGGTGGGGTCCCTCTGACACAGAAGCCTGGCAGGCTGGGACGGGAAGCACAGGGCTCAGGCCCGGGGGAGGGTCTCGAGTCCTGGGAAATCGTTTTGGGCGACAGGACACAGAGGAGACAGAACTGGCCCTTCTTTGAGATAAAAAGATTAAAAGTCATTGGTCTAGCCGAGAGCTAGCCGGTTTGGCCCAGTGGATAGAGTCTCGGCCTGTGGACCAAAGGGTCCCAGATGCAATTTCAGTCAAGGGCGTGGCCCTCAGTTGCAGGCTCCGCCCCGGGCTGGTCAGGGCTCCTGCAGGAGGCCAACAATTAATGTGTTTCTCTCACATGGATATTTCTCTGTGTCTTTCCCTCTCTCTCTTCCATGCTCTCTAAAATGGAAGAATATCCTCGGGTGAGGATTTAAAAAATAAAAAAGTCATTGGTCTTTGTGAAACTACTGTTAGCGGACGGAGACGAAGTGGTGGGTCCTTTGCCCCCGTGGCTGCTGAAAGTGGAATTTTTTGGTATCTGGAGAAAAAGAATTGTCTGAGAATTGCTGGGAAAATGTATGGGTCTGCTTTATTTTTTCTCAACTTGAAATTCTCACAATTGGCTGTATTGGGGGGTTGTGGGATTTTTCAATCCTACTTGACCTTAAAGACAGAGAAGAAAGCTGGGGGTGCCCCTGGCCTTCGGGATGTGACACTCTGGCTCTGAGCCGCAGCAGCTGCATTGTGATGTCACTCCGGAGGCCCGGATGCTGTGTTCCAATGAGCCTGGGGGGTATCTAGCTGGCTCCTGGTCCTGACGGCCACTCTCTGTGCTGAGTGACCGGCAGGAGACATTGCTGGTTGTGTGCTGACAAATCTCAGAATGGGGAACCAGTGAAGAAAACGGAGGACCATGGGCCAACACGACTTTCCCAGGTTCTCGTGGCTTCTGTGTGGGATTTGAACCCGGGTCCTGAGACACCAGTACCCAGAATCTATGTTGTTATGCTCCACTGCCTTCTAGATGGTCTCATCTGTATAAAAAGTGTTTGTCCCTCACTCACTCTGATAGGTGTTCACATGGCACACAAAACTCCGTGATATTTCTAAAGTCCAACGTTGACCCAGATGGCACTTCTGGGAACCCCTTAAGCAACGGGTGCTAAAGATTGAACTGACAATGATTCATGCTTTTCCTCTGACCTTTCACCAGCAAGGTGTCCATAGCTCTGTGTGGTGTGAATGCCTTTCTCACCATCTCTCCCGGTGGATTTTCCTATAGGAAAAGCTCCAGATGAAAGCGATATCCAGTCTGTGCATAAGAATTTCTACTGGCAAACGATCCAGGTCTACCCTATGGATCAATGTGCAGAAGGTACTGTGGGAATTCCATCATTAACTGGATGCACTTTCAATAACTGCCACACATTCCATTACCCATGTGTAAGGAAATACCTATAACAACATTTTTCAGCCAAGCTGGTGTAGCTTTGTGGTTGAGCATCAATCTGTGAACCAGGAGGTTAGGGTTCGATTCCCGTTCAGGGAACATCATGCCCTGGTTGCATGCTCCATCCCCAGTGTGGGGGGGGGGGGGCGTGCAGGAGGCAGCCAATCAATGATTCTCTCTCATCATTGATGCTTCTATCTCTCTCTCTGTCCCTCTCTCTTCCTCTCTGAAATCAATCAAAATACATCAACAAAAAGGATTTCTCAACTCAAACCTTTACTTCTCTTCTTCCTGCCATCTTTCCCACCCGGTACGACGACCTAGCAGTGGCTCATCAGTACTTGGTCCCCAGCCCCCTCCCCACACCATGGCCCCTTGTCCACAGCAAGCAGAGCTCCCTGAGGAACTCATGGTGAGCAGCCACCCGTGTGCTGACCGCTGTTCTGTGTTCCCCTAGCTTCATCGGAGACCGCCTCGGGGGCACATCCTGGAGGAAAAAGAGCTAGTCTTTCGGTAAGGCCCCCTCCATTCTGTTCTGTTGACGTGTTGCTCTCATAGTGTCTCCCTGGTCAGTCCAGTTCACATGTAAGAAGCTGACATGGTGAGTATACAAGACACACACACTGCCCTGGATTCTGGGAGTGAGGGTTGAGTGGAAGTCTTCCACGGGCTCATAGCCGATAGAAGGAGACATCTCGAAGTGACAGCACCCAGGACGTAGAGTGCAGCCTGCGGAATGTAGTCGATTACATTGTCTATTTCATTAAATAACGGTTAAACCGCTTACATTGGAATTCACTTTAAAAAAGTTATATTTGATCACATAGATACCATGTTCTGGTAGATTACAGACAAAGAGTTGATTTATTGGTTTGTTCTTAAAGTCATTAAGCATTGGCACAGGTAAGGCGAAAAAGATGGATTTTGTTTGGGGAAACCAATGAATGGCCCCGGAAATGAATGAAACAACTCCAGTATAATGGAGATTCTGATTTAAAATATATATGCTTACATGATTATGTTTCTCTCACAGCCAATGAATCCTATGAACTCTCTTCCCACCGAGGATGCCTGCATTGTCATAGAAGCCAAAGATAGAAATCGAGGCGGGCCAGCTTGTGCATGGTTCTCCTCCTCCCACCTTTTTGTGAGGAGGCATTGAAGAGGTAAGTGAAAATCAGCAAGCATTTCTCTGCCCGAGCGAGAACGACGTCAATGCTTACTCTACTAGGATAGCCACTGCATCCTTGTTTACTCATAGAACAAACAGTCCATCCCAATTCTAGTCTCGGTCAGCCTCGGTTCCTGGTCCCATTGGAAGTGTGCAGAGACATAGTGGGCACTCGTGGGATGTCTGTATTTGTGACGTTTACACATGGGACGATGCTGAAGGACACGGGGTTTGACTCAGGCTGCCGGGATCCAATCCTGGCTCTGTGGCTTAATCGCATCGTGACCATAAGCTTATTTCTTGACTGCCTATCAAATGACGGATGAACTGTGCACCTGTTTTATGAGGTTCTTAGAAGGTTGAGCCACATAAAATAAGTGTTTTCTTTTTTAAAATACATTATTGACTTTTTCCAGAGAGGAAGGGAGAGGGATAGAGAGTTAGAAACATCTATGAGAGAGAAGCATCGATCCGCTGCCTCCTGCACACCCGCTACTGGGGATGTGCCTGGAAACCAAGGACATGCCCTTGACCAGGATCAAAAATGGGACCATTCGGCCCACTGAGCCAAACCAGTTAGGGCAAAGTAAAGTGTTTTGAAGGCGGCCTACCACACTCAGTAAGTATTTCAAGTGTGCTCATTACGATTGTGACTAACGCATGGGGCGAGGATTACTGTGGACCGTGTGCTTCTTAGGGAGAGTGGAAGAGAGAGGGAAAGACAGAACTATCAATGTGTGAGAAACACATTGATTGGTTGCCTCCTGCACAAGCCCCGACCAGGGTCCAGACTGGAGAGGAGCCTGCAACCAAGGTGCGTCCCCTTGACCGAAATCGAACCCTGTAGGCCAGTGGCAGGGGAGCTATCGATCAGCTAGGAGACACTGGGTGGGTCATGTTCTGGGCACTGAGGCAACAGGCCTCGCTAGGAACGCTCAGCACGGATTATTAGAAGGTTGGGCCTCAAAGGTAGAGAAAACGGTTTTTGCCTTCTCTGAACCTTCACCTTGCAATGGCTACGCGCTGTGCCTGTTTTTGAGCACGGTGGCCTGAATCCCCCCTCAGAGGACGTGGCCTGTGGAGCGTGCCTCATGAGGCCGGGCACCGCGGGACAGGGCATCGGCTGCGCTCACGGTGTCTGCCCGGGCTGCTGCTGGAACTGAGGCCTGAGGCGAAGAAAACATCGCTGCTGGCACGGCCCGGGAGGCCGGCCTTCCGTTGGGCCATGAGAAAGGTCAAGGGGTCACCGTCCTCACCAGGCTCGGCAAGTCCTGATGCTGCCCCTTGGGTCGGTATCTGCCATCAGCTGCAGGATGTCCCACTTCTATGGCTCCTGGACCTCCTGGCAGTGGACCTCCCTACCAAAGTGAGCCAGCAGGAGAGGCCTTCCAAGAAAATAATTTTTGATCTAGACGCTTGCAAAACTGATAGCATTGGTCCTGTATCCCAAAGACCACGTTATGCCATTCCTTTGTGCGTGTTCCTGTTTTGCTAACAGCTTTATGAGATGACGACATGTTAATCACTCACAAATAACAAACGATGCTTCTTTAACAGCCTCTGCAAACCGGAGTCCTGCTGCTCTCCTCCTACCTCGGAACCTCCCATCCTCCTCCGCCGCCTCCTCCTCGGCGCTCTCCCTGAGTGTGGTCAGCGGGCACACAGGTAAGACCCCCTAGGGGAACCCAGAAGGGCAGTGCTTGTGCAGACCACGCTTCCTCGGGCACTGCTGGGTGTTCGGTGAGAGATGGTCTGGGAACATGGACCGCCCGCCTGTGAGTCTGCGATTTGTGGGTGACCATAACGATCGATGTACCGTATTTTTCGCACCATAAGACGCACCCGACCATAAGACGCACCTGGTTTTTAGAGGAGAAAAATAGGAAAAAAAAAATATTCTGAACCAAATAGTGTAATAAGATATTTAATAAAGTATAACAGAATAATATTTGAACCATATAAACTGAACAGCAGTCAACAGTGGCATTGAGAACCATTATCACTGTCATTAACACATAAAGACAAAGGTTTGAGTACTCTAGTCTTCTGAAAACCCCAAGAACTCTTCTTCGCTAGAGTCAGAATTCATGAAGACGCAGGCACTTCTTCTATTCGGACCATAAGACGCAGGCACTTTTCCTCCCACTATTTGGTGACGAAAACGTGCGTCTTATGGTCCGAAAAATACGGTAGCACATCAAACCCTTGTGGCTGGGAGGTTCCAAGGTGTCCCCTTGCCCAGATCTGGACGGTGGGCAAACACGGTAAGTGTGGGGACCGTCAGCCCTCAGGGTCCGTGCTGGGGAAGAGCTGGCCTGCAGTCCGGGAAGCCTCGGCTGCAGGCGTCTCCTTCATAGATATACTGGGGCCGGCACAGAACCTTTTAGTGACAGCGACAACCCAATGGCCCTTCCTTGCGTCACTCCCTCTGTTATCGCACGTCTCCTCTTCCCCACGTCACCTTACGTGTGTCTTTGGGGGTGAGACAGACAAGGGGTCCCAGTTGCTGCCCCCGGAGGGACTGAAAGAGCAAGATGGCAGCTCGCTGGCACCGAGGCTCACTGAGGCCTCCCTGGAGAGGAGGCCTCTGAGCAGAGCCCCGGGGCTCCGTGGGAGGAGCAGTGAGTGCTGGTCCTCCCCGGTCACCCATGGGCGTGTGAGCACAGCAGGAGGGGAGGGGGGGCCCTGCGCAGAAGGGGGGCCGTGGTGGGAAACGAGGCGGTAAAGGGGGTGGAAGGGGAGGGCACGCAGGTCTGTTTCGGTCGCCACAGGCTCCAGGTTTCATCCTGCACGTGACGCCAGGGACCTGCAGGGAAGGGGCTGGGCGTCACGGGCGTGACGTCTGATGCCATGACGTTTGGACACGGGAGGTGGAGTTCACGGACCCCTCCCTGTGCTCTAGGTGCCGGGCTCGGGGGTCCCAGGGTTTCCCACGTTCGGTGATTGAGAGGCTGCAGGAGGTTCCTAAAGTTCATGGGGGTCTCAGGGGAGCACGGAGCACTGCTGGCCTGTTGTTGGCAGTCTGGTAAATGCTTTTAGTTTTTATTCTACACACACACACACACACACACACACACACGCAAACACACACACAACAGGATAACTTGAGTTGGAAAATATTAAGTCATTCTCCATGGACTTCAGGTGCTTCTATTAGACTCACCGTCGTGTACCCAATTCTTTCTCCCTGTGGGAGTTCACTAATATTAAAATGCACACAGTATTCTTTCTCCCCAACCCACTATTGCACTGGCTGTTATCATGGTATCTGGGAACTAACTCGGTTTGCTTCATGTATGGGAAAAACACACACAAAAATCACAATGTTTTATGATACAAATCATTACTTATTCATAGATTTTTTTCCATTTTAATGAATCTATTCTGTACTTCGTGTTAGAGGATGATTTATCCATTGCTTACCTCTTAACCATTACCATCAATGCATGCCTAGTCACATAGACGGGGCTGTTGGTCATGGGCATTCTACTAAGGGGTCATCATTAAGCAAGCGTAAGGTGGGTTCCTGTGCGATGAGGAAGCCTGATATCGTCTGGAAGGTAACCGATGGCCCCAAAAATAAAGGCAGGAACTGAGCCCATTGAGCAGCAGCCCCACTGGACACCCAGGGGTCCGAGGCTCCCCTGCCTGAGGCCCTGGTGCTCGCGGCTCACCTCCGGACAACGGCTAGGCCCGGAACGCAGGTGGGTGACCATGAGAACCCTCATTCTTCCTAAAATGCCGGGGCGGGGGGATGCTGTTTCCTGACAGGCAGCCTTGTGCACACCAACGCTGCAATCTAGATCCAGTAACAAGAGTTTCCCAAGAGCAACCCCCAAACCTCATCAGGCCCAGGGGCACAGCCCTAGCCATGGCATAGGACCTCAGAGAAGCCCCGGGCTGGAGCACAGAGGAACCAGCAGGAGCACAGGTGCAGGCACAGGCAGGGCCTGCATTCTCGGTCTGAGAGGAGGGCTGGGGAAGACAACCTCGGCCACCTCCGCCCTCCTCTCATAATGTAAGACAACCTGGACCACCACCGCCACGGCCTCCTACCACTTACAATTAAGACAACCTGGGCCGCCGCCGCCAAGGCCGCCATCCTCTCACAATGCAAGACAACCGCGGCCAAGGCCTCCACGGCCACACTCCTCTCAGGATGCAAGACAACCTCGGCCACCGCCGCCACAGCCACCCTCCTCTTACAATGGAAGACAACCTCGGCCACCGCCGCCCTACTCTCATAATATAAGACAACCTGGACCACCGACGACAGGGCCACCCTCCTCTCACAAGGCAAGACAACCTCAGCCACCGCCACCACGGCCACCCACCACTATCAATGAAGACAACCTGGGTCACCGCCGCCACGGCCGCCCACCTCGTACAATCCAAGACAATCCGGGCAGCCGCCGCCACGGCTGCTCACCCCTATTAATGAAGACAACCTGGGCCGCCGCCCCAACGGCCGCCCACCTCGTACAATCCAAGACAATCCGGGCAGGCGCCGCCACGGACGCCCACCTCTATTGATGAAGACAACCTGGGCCGCCGCCGCCGCCATGGCCGCCCACCTCATACAAATCAAGACAATCCGGGCAGCCGCCACCACGGCCGCCCACCTCTATTAATGAAGACAATCTGGGCCGCCACCTCTGCCTAAACGGCCGCCCTCCGCTCACGATGAAGACAACCTCGGCCGCTGCCTCCACGGCCGCACTCCTCTCACAATGAACACAACGTCGGCCACTGCCTCCACGGCCGCCCTGCTCTCACGATGCAACACAACCTCGACGTTGCCTCCACGGCCAACCTCCTGTCACAATGAAGACAACCTCGGCCGCTGCCTCCATGGCCGCCCTCCTCTCACGAAGCAACACAAACTCGGCCGCTGCCTCCATGGCCGCCCTCCTCTCACGATTCAAGACAACCTCGGCCGCTGCCTCCACGGCCGACCTCCTCTCACGAAGCAACACAACCTCGGCCGCTGCCTCCACGGCTGCCCTCCTCTCACGAAGCAACACAACCTCGGCCACTGCCTCCATGGCCGCCCTCCTCTCACGATTCAAGACAACCTCGGCCGCAGCCTCGACGGCCGCCCTCCTCTCACGATGCAACACAACCTCGGCCGCTGCCTCCACGTCCAACCTCCAGGCACAATGAAGACAACCTCGGCCACTGCCTCCACGGCCGCCCTTCTCTCACGATGCAACACAACCTCGGCCCCTGCCTCCACGGCCAACCGCCTGTCACAATGAAGACAACCTCGGCCGCTGCATCCACGGCCGCCCTCCTCTCACGATGCAACACAACCTCGGCCGCTGCCTCCATGGCCGCCCTCCTCTCACGATTCAAGACAACCTCAGCCGCTGCCTCCACGGCCGCCCTCCTCTCACGATGCAACACAACCTCGGCCTCTGCCTCCACTGCCGACCTCCTCTCACGCTGAAGACAACCTCGGCCGCTGCCTCCACGGCCGCCCTTCTCTCACGATGCAACACAACCTTGGCCGCTGCCTCCACGGCCAACCTCCTGTCACAATGAAGACAACCTCGGCCGCTGCCTCCACGGCCGCCCTCCTCTTATGATTCAAGACTACCTCGGGCGCTGCCTCCACGGCTGCCCTCTTCTCACGATTCAAGACTACCTCGGCCTCTGCCTCCACTGCCGACCTCCTCTCACGCTGAAGACAACCTCGGCTGCTGCCTCCACGGCCGCCCTTCTCTCACGATGCAACACAACCTCGGCCGCTGCCTCCACGGACAACCTCCTGTCACAATGAAGACAACCTCGGCCGCTGCCTCCTCGGCAGCCCTCCTCTCACGATGCAACACAACCTCGGCCTCTGCCTCCACTGCCGACCTCCTCTCACGCTGAAGACAACCTCGGCCGCTACCTCCACGGCTGCACTCCTCTCACGATTCAAGACTACCTCGGCCGCTGCCTCCACGGCCGCCCTCCTCTCACGATGCAACACAACATCGGCCTCTGCCTCCACTGCCGACCTCCTCTCACGCTGAAGACAACCTCGGCCGCTGCCTCCACGGCCGCCCTCCTCTCACGATGCAACATAACCTCGGCCGCTGCCTCCACGGTCAACCTCCTGTCACAATGAAGACAACCTCGGCCGCTGCCTCCACGCAGCCCTCCTCTCACGATGCAACACAACCTCGGCTGCTGCCTCCACGGCCAACCTCCTGTCACAATGAAGACAACCTCGGCCGCTGCCTCCTCGGCAGCCCTCCTCTCAGGATGCAACACAACCTCGGGCACTGCCTCCACGGCCAACCTCCAGTCACAATGAAGACAACCTCGGCTGCTGCCTACACGCAGCCCTCCACTCAGGATGCAACACAACCTCGGCCACTGCCTCCATGGCCACCCTCCTCTCACGATTCAAGACAACCTCGGCCTCTGCCTCCACTGCTGACCTCCTCTCACGCTGAAGACAACCTCGGCCGCTGCCTCCACGGCCGCCCTTCTCTCACGATGCAACACAACTTCGGCCGCTGCCTCCACGGTCAACCTCCTGTCACAATGAAGACAACCTCGGCCGCTGCCTCCACGGCAGCCCTCCTCTCACGATTCAAGACTACCTCGGCCGCTGCCTCCACGGCTGCCCTCCTCTCACGAAGCAACACAACCTCGGCCGCTGCCTCCATGGACGCCCTCCTCTCACGATTCAAGACAACCTCGGCCGCAGCCTCCACGGCCGCCCTCCTCTCACGATGCAACACAACCTCGGCCGCTGCCTCCACGTCCAACCTCCAGGCACAATGAAGACAACCTCGGCCACTGCCTAAACGGCCGCCCTCCTCTCACGATGCAACACAACCTCGGCCGCTGCCTCCACAGCCAACCTCCAGTCACAATGAAGACAACCTCGGCTGCTGCCTACATGCAGCCCTCCACTCAGGATGCAACACAACCTCGGAGGCTGCCTCCATGGCCACCCTCCTCTCACGATTCAAGACAACCTCGGCCTCTGCCTCCACTGCTGACCTCCTCTCACGCTGAAGACAACCTCGGCCGCTGCCTCAACGGCCGCCCTTCTCTCACGATGCAACACAACTTCGGCCGCTGCCTCCACGGTCAACCTCCTGTCACAATGAAGACAACCTCGGCCGCTGCCTCCACGGCAGCCCTCCTCTCACGATTCAAGACTACCTCGGCCGCTGCCTCCACGGCTGCCCTCCTCTCACGAAGCAACACAACCTCGGCCGCTGCCTCCATGGCCGCCCTCCTCTCACGATGCAACACAACCTCGGCCGCTGCCTCCACGTCCAACCTCCAGGCACAATGAAGACAACCTCGGCCACTGCCTAAACGGCCGCCCTCCTCTCACGATGCAACACAACCTCGGCCGCTGCCTCCACGGCCAACCTCCAGTCACAATGAAGACAACCTCGGCTGCTGCCTACACGCAGCCCTCCACTCAGGATGCAACACAACCTCGGAGGCTGCCTCCATGGCCACCCTCCTCTCACGATTCAAGACAACCTCGGCCGCTGCCTCCACGGCCGCCCTCCTGTCACAATGAAGACAACCTCGGCCGCTGCCTCCATGGCCGCCCTCCTCTCACGATTCAAGACAACCTCGGGCGCTGCCTCCACAGCCGCCCTCCTCTCACGGTGAAGACAACCTCGGCCACTGCCTCCATGGCCGCCTTTCTGTCACAATGAAGACAACCTCGGCCGCTGCCTCCACGGCCGCCCTCCTCTCACGATTCAAGACTACCTCGTCCGCCCTCCTCTCACGATTCAAGACTACCTCGGCTGCTGCCTCCACGGCCGCCCTTCTGTCACAATGAAGACAACCTCGGCCGCTGCCTCCACGGCCGCCCTCCTCTCACGATTCAAGACTACCTCGTCCGCCCTCCTATCACGATTCAAGACAATCTCGGCCGCTGCCTCCACGGCCGCCCTCCTGTCACAATGAAGACAACCTCGGCCGCTGCCTCCACGGCCGCCCTCCTCTCACGATTCAAGACTACCTCGGCCGCCGCCTCCACGGCCACCCTCCTCTCACGATTCAAGACTACCTCGGCCACTGCCTCCATGGCCGCCCTCCTCTCACGATTCAAGACAACCTCGGCCGCTGCCTCCACGGCCGCCCTTCTGTCACAATGAAGACAACCTCGGCCGCTGCCTCCATGGCCGCCCTCCTCTCACGATTCAAGACTACCTCGGCCGCTGCCTCCACGGCCGCCCTTCTGTCACAATGAAGACAACCTCGGCCGCTGCCTCCACGGCCGCCCTCCTCTCACGATTCAAGACTACCTCGGCCACTGCCTCCATGGCCGCCCTCCTCTCACGATTCAAGACTACCTCGTCCGCCCTCCTATCACGATTCAAGACAATCTCGGCCGCTGCCTCCACGGCCGCCCTCCTGTCACAATGAAGACAACCTCGGCCGCTGCCTCCACGGCCGCCCTCCTCTCACGATTCAAGACTACCTCGGCCGCCGCCTCCACGGCCACCCTCCTCTCACGATTCAAGACTACCTCGGCCACTGCCTCCGTGGCCGCCCTCCTCTCACGATTCAAGACAACCTCGGCCGCTGCCTCCACGGCCGCCCTTCTGTCACAATGAAGACAACCTCGGCCGCTGCCTCCACGGCCGCCCTCCTCTCACGATTCAAGACTACCTCGGCCACTGCCTCCACGGCCGCCCTCCTCTCACGATTCAAGACTACCTCGGCCGCCGCCTCCACGGCCGCGCTCCTATCACGATTCAAGACAATCTCGGCCGCTGCCTCCACGGCCGCCCTCCTGTCACAATGAAGACAACCTCGGCCGCTGCCTCCACGGCCGCCCTCCTCTCACGATTCAAGACTACCTCGGCCGCTGCCTCCACGGCCGCCCTCCTCTCACGATTCAAGACTACCTCGGCCGCCACCTCCACGGCCGCGCTCCTATCACGATTCAAGACAATCTCGGCCGCTGCCTCCACGGCCGCCCTCCTGTCACAATGAAGACAACCTCGGCCGCTGCCTCCACGGCCGCCCTCCTCTCACGATTCAAGACTACCTCGGCCGCCCCCTCCACGGCCGCCCTCCTCTCACGATTCAAGACTACCTCGGCCACTGCCTCCATGGCCGCCCTCCTCTCACGATTCAAGACAACCTCGGCCGCTGCCTCCACGGCCGCCCTTCTGTCACAATGAAGACAACCTCGGCCGCTGCCTCCACGGCCGCCCTCCTCTCACGATACAACACAACCTCGGGCACTGCCTCCATGGCCGCCCTCCTGTCACAGTGAAGACAACCTCGGCCGCCGCCTCCACGGCCGCGCTCCTATCACGATTCAAGACAATCTCGGCCGCTGCCTCCACGGCCGCCCTTCTTTCACAATGAAGACTACCTCGGCCGCTGCCTCCACGGCCGCCCTCCTCTCACGATTCAAGACTACCTCGGCCACTGCCTCCATGGCCGCCCTCCTCTCAGGATACAACACAACCTCGGCCGTTGCCTCCACGGCCGCCCTCCTCTCACGATTCAAGAATACCTCGGCCGCTGCCTCCATGGCCGCCCTCCTGTCACAATGAAGACAACCTCGGCCGCCGCCTCTACGGCCGCGCTCCTATCACGATTCAAGACAATCTCGGCCGCTGCCTCCACGGCCGCCCTCCTGTCACAATGAAGACAACCTCGGCCGCTGCCTCCACGGCCGCCCTCCTCTCACGATTCAAGACTACCTCGGCCGCTGCCTCCATGGCCGCCCTCCTCTCACGATTCAAGACAACGTCGGCCGCTGCCTCCATGGTCGCCCTCCTGTCACAATGAAGACAACCTCGGCCGCTGCCTCCACGGCCGCCCTTCTGTCACAATGAAGATAACCTCGGCCGCTGCCTCCACGGCCGCCCTCCTCTCACGATTCAAGACTACCTCGTCCTCCCTCCTATCACGATTCAAGACAATCTCGGCCGCTGCCTCCACGGCCGCCCTCCTGTCACAATGAAGACAACCTCGGCCGCTGCCTCCACGGCCGCCCTCCTCTCACGATTCAAGACTACCTCGGCCGCCGCCTCCACGGCCACCCTCCTCTCACGATTCAAGACTACCTCGTCCGCCCTCCTATCACGATTCAAGACAATCTCGGCCGCTGCCTCCACGGCCGCCCTCCTGTCACAATGAAGACAACCTCGGCCGCTGCCTCCACGGCCGCCCTCCTCTCACGATTCAAGACTACCTCAGCCGCCGCCTCCACGGCCACCCTCCTCTCACGATTCAAGACTACCTCGGCCACTGCCTCCATGGCCGCCCTCCTCTCACGATTCAAGACTACCTCGTCCGCCCTCCTATCACGATTCAAGACAATCTCGGCCGCTGCCTCCACGGCCGCCCTCCTGTCACAATGAAGACTACCTCGGCCGCCGCCTCCACGGCCACCCTCCTCTCACGATTCAAGACTACCTCGGCCACTGCCTCCATGGCCGCCCTCCTCTCACGATTCAAGACAACCTCGGCCGCTGCCTCCACGGCCGCCCTTCTGTCACAATGAAGACAACCTCGGCCGCTGCCTCCACGGCCGCGCTCCTATCACGATTCAAGACAACCTCGGCCGCTGCCTCCACGGCCGCCCTCCTCTCACGATACAACACAACCTCGGCCATTGCCTCCACGGCCGCCCTCCTCTCACGATTCAAGACTACCTCGGCTGCTGCCTCCATGGCCGCCCTCCTCTCACGATTCAAGACAACCTCGGCCGCTGCCTCCATGGCCGCCCTCCTGTCACAATGAAGACAACCTCGGCCGCTGCCTCCATGGCCGCCCTCCTCTCACGATTCAAGACTACCTCGGCCGCTGCCTCCACGGCCGCCCTCCTCTCACGATACAACACAACCTCGGGCACTGCCTCCATGGCCGCCCTCCTGTCACAATGAAGACAACCTCGGCCGCCGCCTCCACGGCCGCCCTCCTCTCACGATTCAAGACTACCTCGGCCGCTGCCTCCATGGCCGCCCTCCTCTCACGATTCAAGACAACCTCGGCCGCTGCCTCCATGGCCGCCCTCCTGTCACAATGAAGACAACCTCGGCCGCTGCCTCCACGGCCGCCCTCCTGTCACAATGAAGACAACCTCGGCCGCTGCCTCCACGGCCGCCCTCCTCTCACGATACAACACAACCTCGGGCACTGCCTCCATGGCCGCCCTCCTGTCACAATGAAGACAACCTCGGCCGCCGCCTCCACGGCCGCCCTCCTCTCACGATTCAAGACTACCTCGGCCGCTGCCTCCATGGCCGCCCTCCTCTCACGATTCAAGACAACCTCGGCCGCTGCCTCCATGGCCGCCCTCCTGTCACAATGAAGACAACCTCGGCCGCTGCCTCCACGGCCGCCCTCCTGTCACAATGAAGACAACCTCGGCCGCTGCCTCCACGGCCGCCCTCCTCTCACGATTCAAGACTACCTCGGCCGCTGCCTCCATGGCCGCCCTCCTCTCACGATTCAAGACAACCTCGGCCGCTGCCTCCATGGCCGCCCTCCTGTCACAATGAAGACAACCTCGGCCGCTGCCTCCACGGCCGCCCTCCTCTCACGATTCAAGACAACCTCGGCCGCTGCCTCCACGGCCGCCCTCCTCTCACGATTCAAGACTACCTCGGCCGCTGCCTCCACGGCCGCCCTCCTCTCACGATTCAAGACTACCTCGGCCGCCGCCTCCACAGCCGCGCTCCTATCACGATTCAAGACAATCTCGGCCGCTGCCTCCACGGCCGCCCTCCTGTCACAATGAAGACAACCTCGGCCGCTGCCTCCACGGCCGCCCTCCTCTCACGATTCAAGACTACCTCGGCCGCCGCCTCCACGGCCGCCCTCCTCTCACGATTCAAGACTACCTCGGCCACTGCCTCCATGGCCGCCCTCCTCTCACGATTCAACACAACCTCGGGCACCGCCTCCACGGCCGCCGTCCTCTCACGATTCAAGACTACCTCGGCCGCCGCGTCCACGGCCGCGCTCCTATCACGATTCAAGACAATCTCGGCCGCTGCCTCCACGGCCGCCCTTCTGTCACAATGAAGACAACCTCGGCCGCTGCCTCCACGGCCGCCCTCCTCTCAGGATACAACACAACCTCGGCCGTTGCCTCCACGGCCGCCCTCCTCTCACGATTCAAGACTACCTAGGCCGCTGCCTCCATGGCCGCCCTCCTGTCACAATGAAGACAACCTCGGCCGCCGCCTCCATGGCCGCGCTCCTATCACGATTCAAGACTACCTCGGCCACTGCCTCCACGGCCGCGCGCTTATCACGATTCAAGACAATCTCGGCCGCTGCCTCCACGGCCGCCCTCCTGTCACAATGAAGACATCCTCGGCCGCTGCCTCCACGGCCGCCCTCCTCTCACGATTCAATACTACCTCGGCCACTGCCTCCATGGCCGCCCTCCTCTCACGATTCAAGACAACCTCGGCCGCTGCCTCCACGGCCGCGCTCCTATCACGATTCAAGACAATCTCGGCCG
The DNA here is from genome assembly GCA_963924515.1 of Vespertilio murinus. NCBI lineage: Eukaryota > Metazoa > Chordata > Mammalia > Chiroptera > Vespertilionidae > Vespertilio > Vespertilio murinus. The sequence continues at coordinate 20,392,608 of OZ004720.1, read as the reverse complement.
CTGCCTCCACGGCCGCCCTTCTGTCACAATGAAGACAACCTCGGCCGCTGCCTCCACGGCCGCCCTCCTCTCACGATTCAAGACTACCTCGGCCGCCGCCTCCACGGCCACCCTCCTCTCACGATTCAAGACTACCTCGGCCGCTGCCTCCATGGTCGCCCTCCTGTCACAATGAAGACAACCTCGGCCGCTGCCTCCACGGCCGCCCTTCTGTCACAATGAAGACAACCTCGGCCGCTGCCTCCACGGCCGCCCTCCTCTCACGATTCAAGACTACCTCGTCCGCCCTCCTATCACGATTCAAGACAATCTCGGCCGCTGCCTCCACGGCCGCCCTCCTGTCACAATGAAGACAACCTCGGCCGCTGCCTCCACGGCCGCCCTTCTCTCACGATGCAACACAACCTTGGCCGCTGCCTCCACGGCCAACCTCCTGTCACAATGAAGACAACCTCGGCCGCTGCCTCCACGGCCGCCCTCCTCTTATGATTCAAGACTACCTCGGGCGCTGCCTCCACGGCTGCCCTCTTCTCACGATTCAAGACTACCTCGGCCTCTGCCTCCACTGCCGACCTCCTCTCACGCTGAAGACAACCTCGGCTGCTGCCTCCACGGCCGCCCTTCTCTCACGATGCAACACAACCTCGGCCGCTGCCTCCACGGACAACCTCCTGTCACAATGAAGACAACCTCGGCCGCTGCCTCCTCGGCAGCCCTCCTCTCACGATGCAACACAACCTCGGCCTCTGCCTCCACTGCCGACCTCCTCTCACGCTGAAGACAACCTCGGCCGCTGCCTCCACGGCCGCCCTCCTCTCACGATGCAACATAACCTCGGCCGCTGCCTCCACGGTCAACCTCCTGTCACAATGAAGACAACCTCGGCCGCTGCCTCCACGCAGCCCTCCTCTCACGATTCAAGACTACCTCGGCCGCTGCCTCCACGGCCGCCCTCCTCTCACGATGCAACACAACATCGGCCTCTGCCTCCACTGCCGACCTCCTCTCACGCTGAAGACAACCTCGGCCGCTGCCTCCACGGCCGCCCTCCTCTCACGATGCAACATAACCTCGGCCGCTGCCTCCACGGTCAACCTCCTGTCACAATGAAGACAACCTCGGCCGCTGCCTCCACGCAGCCCTCCTCTCACGATGCAACACAACCTCGGCTGCTGCCTCCACGGCCAACCTCCTGTCACAATGAAGACAACCTCGGCCGCTGCCTCCTCGGCAGCCCTCCTCTCAGGATGCAACACAACCTCGGGCACTGCCTCCACGGCCAACCTCCAGTCACAATGAAGACAACCTCGGCTGCTGCCTACACGCAGCCCTCCACTCAGGATGCAACACAACCTCGGCCACTGCCTCCATGGCCACCCTCCTCTCACGATTCAAGACAACCTCGGCCTCTGCCTCCACTGCTGACCTCCTCTCACGCTGAAGACAACCTCGGCCGCTGCCTCCACGGCCGCCCTTCTCTCACGATGCAACACAACTTCGGCCGCTGCCTCCACGGTCAACCTCCTGTCACAATGAAGACAACCTCGGCCGCTGCCTCCACGGCAGCCCTCCTCTCACGATTCAAGACTACCTCGGCCGCTGCCTCCACGGCTGCCCTCCTCTCACGAAGCAACACAACCTCGGCCGCTGCCTCCATGGACGCCCTCCTCTCACGATTCAAGACAACCTCGGCCGCAGCCTCCACGGCCGCCCTCCTCTCACGATGCAACACAACCTCGGCCGCTGCCTCCACGTCCAACCTCCAGGCACAATGAAGACAACCTCGGCCACTGCCTAAACGGCCGCCCTCCTCTCACGATGCAACACAACCTCGGCCGCTGCCTCCACAGCCAACCTCCAGTCACAATGAAGACAACCTCGGCTGCTGCCTACATGCAGCCCTCCACTCAGGATGCAACACAACCTCGGAGGCTGCCTCCATGGCCACCCTCCTCTCACGATGCAACATAACCTCGGCCGCTGCCTCCACGGTCAACCTCCTGTCACAATGAAGACAACCTCGGCCGCTGCCTCCACGCAGCCCTCCTCTCACGATTCAAGACTACCTCGGCCGCTGCCTCCACGGCCGCCCTCCTCTCACGATGCAACACAACATCGGCCTCTGCCTCCACTGCCGACCTCCTCTCACGCTGAAGACAACCTCGGCCGCTGCCTCCACGGCCGCCCTCCTCTCACGATGCAACATAACCTCGGCCGCTGCCTCCACGGTCAACCTCCTGTCACAATGAAGACAACCTCGGCAGCTGCCTCCACGCAGCCCTCCTCTCACGATGCAACACAACCTCGGCTGCTGCCTCCACGGCCAACCTCCTGTCACAATGAAGACAACCTCGGCCGCTGCCTCCTCGGCAGCCCTCCTCTCAGGATGCAACACAACCTCGGGCACTGCCTCCACGGCCAACCTCCAGTCACAATGAAGACAACCTCGGCCGCTGCCTCCACGGCAGCCCTCCTCTCACGATTCAAGACTACCTCGGCCGCTGCCTCCACGGCTGCCCTCCTCTCACGAAGCAACACAACCTCGGCCGCTGCCTCCATGGACGCCCTCCTCTCACGATTCAAGACAACCTCGGCCGCAGCCTCCACGGCCGCCCTCCTCTCACGATGCAACACAACCTCGGCCGCTGCCTCCACGTCCAACCTCCAGGCACAATGAAGACAACCTCGGCCACTGCCTAAACGGCCGCCCTCCTCTCACGATGCAACACAACCTCGGCCGCTGCCTCCACAGCCAACCTCCAGTCACAATGAAGACAACCTCGGCTGCTGCCTACATGCAGCCCTCCACTCAGGATGCAACACAACCTCGGAGGCTGCCTCCATGGCCACCCTCCTCTCACGATTCAAGACAACCTCGGCCTCTGCCTCCACTGCTGACCTCCTCTCACGCTGAAGACAACCTCGGCCGCTGCCTCCACGGCCGCCCTTCTCTCACGATGCAACACAACTTCGGCCGCTGCCTCCACGGTCAACCTCCTGTCACAATGAAGACAACCTCGGCCGCTGCCTCCACGGCAGCCCTCCTCTCACGATTCAAGACTACCTCGGCCGCTGCCTCCACGGCTGCCCTCCTCTCACGAAGCAACACAACCTCGGCCGCTGCCTCCATGGCCGCCCTCCTCTCACGATGCAACACAACCTCGGCCGCTGCCTCCACGTCCAACCTCCAGGCACAATGAAGACAACCTCGGCCACTGCCTAAACGGCCGCCCTCCTCTCACGATGCAACACAACCTCGGCCGCTGCCTCCACGGCCAACTTCCAGTCACAATGAAGACAACCTCGGCTGCTGCCTACACGCAGCCCTCCACTCAGGATGCAACACAACCTCGGAGGCTGCCTCCATGGCCACCCTCCTCTCACGATTCAAGACAACCTCGGCCGCTGCCTCCACGGCCGCCCTCCTGTCACAATGAAGACAACCTCGGCCGCTGCCTCCATGGCCGCCCTCCTCTCACGATTCAAGACAACCTCGGGCGCTGCCTCCACAGCCGCCCTCCTCTCACGGTGAAGACAACCTCGGCCACTGCCTCCATGGCCGCCTTTCTGTCACAATGAAGACAACCTCGGCCGCTGCCTCCACGGCCGCCCTCCTCTCACGATTCAAGACTACCTCGTCCGCCCTCCTCTCACGATTCAAGACTACCTCGGCCGCTGCCTCCACGGCCGCCCTTCTGTCACAATGAAGACAACCTCGGCCGCTGCCTCCACGGCCGCCCTCCTCTCACGATTCAAGACTACCTCGGCCACTGCCTCCATGGCCGCCCTCCTCTCACGATTCAAGACTACCTCGTCCGCCCTCCTATCACGATTCAAGACAATCTCGGCCGCTGCCTCCACGGCCGCCCTCCTGTCACAATGAAGACAACCTCGGCCGCTGCCTCCACGGCCGCCCTCCTCTCACGATTCAAGACTACCTCGGCCGCCGCCTCCACGGCCACCCTCCTCTCACGATTCAAGACTACCTCGGCCACTGCCTCCGTGGCCGCCCTCCTCTCACGATTCAAGACAACCTCGGCCGCTGCCTCCACGGCCGCCCTTCTGTCACAATGAAGACAACCTCGGCCGCTGCCTCCACGGCCGCCCTCCTCTCACGATTCAAGACTACCTCGGCCACTGCCTCCACGGCCGTCCTCCTCTCACGATTCAAGACTACCTCGGCCGCCGCCTCCACGGCCGCGCTCCTATCACGATTCAAGACAATCTCGGCCGCTGCCTCCACGGCCGCCCTCCTGTCACAATGAAGACAACCTCGGCCGCTGCCTCCACGGCCGCCCTCCTCTCACGATTCAAGACTACCTCGGCCGCTGCCTCCACGGCCGCCCTCCTCTCACGATTCAAGACTACCTCGGCCGCCGCCTCCACGGCCGCCCTCCTCTCACGATTCAAGACTACCTCGGCCACTGCCTCCATGGCCGCCCTCCTCTCACGATTCAAGACAACCTCGGCCGCTGCCTCCACGGCCGCCCTTCTGTCACAATGAAGACAACCTCGGCCGCTGCCTCCACGGCCGCCCTCCTCTCACGATACAACACAACCTCGGGCACTGCCTCCATGGCCGCCCTCCTGTCACAGTGAAGACAACCTCGGCCGCCGCCTCCACGGCCGCGCTCCTATCACGATTCAAGACAATCTCGGCCGCTGCCTCCACGGCCGCCCTTCTTTCACAATGAAGACTACCTCGGCCGCTGCCTCCACGGCCGCCCTCCTCTCACGATTCAAGACTACCTCGGCCACTGCCTCCATGGCCGCCCTCCTGTCACAATGAAGACAACCTCGGCCGCCGCATCCACGGCCGCGCTCCTATCACGATTCAAGACAATCTCGGCCGCTACCTCCACGGCCGCCCTTCTGTCACAATGAAGACAACCTCGGCCGCTGCCTCCACGGCCGCCCTCCTCTCACGATTCAAGACTACCTCGGCCGCCGCCTCCACGGCCACCCTCCTCTCACGATTCAAGACTACCTCGGCCACTGCCTCCGTGGCCGCCCTCCTCTCACGATTCAAGACAACCTCGGGCGCTGCCTCCACAGCCGCCCTCCTCTCACGGTGAAGACAACCTCGGCCACTGCCTCCATGGCCGCCTTTCTGTCACAATGAAGACAACCTCGGCCGCTGCCTCCACGGCCGCCCTCCTCTCACGATTCAAGACTACCTCGTCCGCCCTCCTCTCACGATTCAAGACTACCTCGGCCGCTGCCTCCACGGCCGCCCTTCTGTCACAATGAAGACAACCTTGGCCGCTGCCTCCACGGCCGCCCTCCTCTCACGATTCAAGACTACCTCGTCCGCCCTCCTATCACGATTCAAGACAATCTCGGCCGCTGCCTCCACGGCCGCCCTCCTGTCACAATGAAGACAACCTCGGCCGCTGCCTCCACGGCCGCCCTCCTCTCACGATTCAAGACTACCTCGGCCGCCGCCTCCACGGCCACCCTCCTCTCACGATTCAAGACTACCTCGGCCACTGCCTCCATGGCCGCCCTCCTCTCACGATTCAAGACAACCTCGGCCGCTGCCTCCACGGCCGCCCTTCTGTCACAATGAAGACAACCTCGGCCGCTGCCTCCATGGCCGCCCTCCTCTCACGATTCAAGACTACCTCGGCCGCTGCCTCCACGGCCGCCCTTCTGTCACAATGAAGACAACCTCGGCCGCTGCCTCCACGGCCGCCCTCCTCTCACGATTCAAGACTACCTCGGCCACTGCCTCCATGGCCGCCCTCCTCTCACGATTCAAGACTACCTCGTCCGCCCTCCTATCACGATTCAAGACAATCTCGGCCGCTGCCTCCACGGCCGCCCTCCTGTCACAATGAAGACAACCTCGGCCGCTGCCTCCACGGCCGCCCTCCTCTCACGATTCAAGACTACCTCGGCCGCCGCCTCCACGGCCACCCTCCTCTCACGATTCAAGACTACCTCGGCCACTGCCTCCGTGGCCGCCCTCCTCTCACGATTCAAGACAACCTCGGCCGCTGCCTCCACGGCCGCCCTTCTGTCACAATGAAGACAACCTCGGCCGCTGCCTCCACGGCCGCCCTCCTCTCACGATTCAAGACTACCTCGGCCACTGCCTCCACGGCCGCCCTCCTCTCACGATTCAAGACTACCTCGGCCGCCGCCTCCACGGCCGCGCTCCTTTCACGATTCAAGACAATCTCGGCCGCTGCCTCCACGGCCGCCCTCCTGTCACAATGAAGACAACCTCGGCCGCTGCCTCCACGGCCGCCCTCCTCTCACGATTCAAGACTACCTCGGCCGCTGCCTCCACGGCCGCCATCCTCTCACGATTCAAGACTACCTCGGCCGCCGCCTCCACGGCCGCCCTCCTCTCACGATTCAAGACTACCTCGGCCACTGCCTCCATGGCCGCCCTCCTCTCACGATTCAAGACAACCTCGGCCGCTGCCTCCACGGCCGCCCTTCTGTCACAATGAAGACAACCTCGGCCGCTGCCTCCACGGCCGCCCTCCTCTCACGATACAACACAACCTCGGGCACTGCCTCCATGGCCGCCCTCCTGTCACAGTGAAGACAACCTCGGCCGCCGCCTCCACGGCCGCGCTCCTATCACGATTCAAGACAATCTCGGCCGCTGCCTCCACGGCCGCCCTTCTGTCACAATGAAGACAACCTCGGCCGCTGCCTCCACGGCCGCCCTCCTCTCACGATTCAAGACTACCTCGGCCGCCGCCTCCACGGCCACCCTCCTCTCACGATTCAAGACTACCTCGGCCGCTGCCTCCATGGTCGCCCTCCTGTCACAATGAAGACAACCTCGGCCGCTGCCTCCACGGCCGCCCTTCTGTCACAATGAAGACAACCTCGGCCGCTGCCTCCACGGCCGCCCTCCTCTCACGATTCAAGACTACCTCGTCCGCCCTCCTATCACGATTCAAGACAATCTCGGCCGCTGCCTCCACGGCCGCCCTTCTGTCACAATGAAGACAACCTCGGCCACTGCCTCCATGGCCGCCCTCCTCTCACGATTCAAGACAACCTCGGCCGCTGCCTCCACGGCCGCCCTTCTGTCACAATGAAGACAACCTCGGCCGCCGCCTCCACGGCCGCGCTCCTATCACGATTCAAGACAATCTCGGCGGCTGCCTCCACGGCCGCCCTTCTGTCACAATGAAGACAACCTCGGCCGCCGCCTCCACGGCCGCGCTCCTATCACGATTCAAGACAATCTCGGCCGCTGCCTCCACGGCCGCCCTCCTGTCACAATGAAGACAACCTCGGCCGCTGCCTCCATGGCCGCCCTCCTCTCACGATTCAAGACAACCTCGGGCGCTGCCTCCACAGCCGCCCTCCTCTCACGGTGAAGACAACCTCGGCCACTGCCTCCATGGCCGCATTTCTGTCACAATGAAGACAACCTCGGCCGCTGCCTCCACGGCCGCCCTCCTGTCACGATTCAAGACTACCTCGTCCGCCCTCCTCTCACGATTCAAGACTACCTCGGCCGCTGCCTCCACGGCCGCCCTTCTGTCACAATGAAGACAACCTCGGCCGCTGCCTCCACGGCCGCCCTTCTGTCACAATGAAGACAACCTCGGCCGCTGCCTCCACGGCCGCCCTCCTCTCACGATTCAAGACTACCTCGTCCGCCCTCCTATCACGATTTAAGACAATCTCGGCCGCTGCCTCCACGGCCGCCCTCCTGTCACAATGAAGACATCCTCGGCCGCTGCCTCCACGGCCGCCCTCCTCTCACGATTCAATACTACCTCGGCCACTGCCTCCATGGCCGCCCTCCTCTCACGATTCAAGACAACCTCGGCCGCTGCCTCCACGGCCGCGCTCCTATCACGATTCAAGACAACCTCGGCCGCCGCCTCCACAGCCGCGCTCCTATCACGATTCAAGACAATCTCGGCCGCTGCCTCCACGGCCGCCCTCCTGTCACAATGAAGACAACCTCGGCCGCTGCCTCCACGGCCGCCCTCCTCTCACGATTCAAGACTACCTCGGCCGCCGCCTCCACGGCCGCCCTCCTCTCACGATTCAAGACTACCTCGGCCACTGCCTCCATGGCCGCCCTCCTCTCACGATTCAACACAACCTCGGGCACCGCCTCCACGGCCGCCGTCCTCTCACGATTCAAGACTACCTCGGCCGCCGCCTCCACAGCCGCGCTCCTATCACGATTCAAGACAATCTCGGCCGCTGCCTCCACGGCCGCCCTTCTGTCACAATGAAGACAACCTCGGCCGCTGCCTCCACGGCCGCCCTCCTCTCAGGATACAACACAACCTCGGCCGTTGCCTCCACGGCCGCCCTCCTCTCACGATTCAAGACTACCTAGGCCGCTGCCTCCATGGCCGCCCTCCTGTCACAATGAAGACAACCTCGGCCGCCGCCTCCATGGCCGCGCTCCTATCACGATTCAAGACTACCTCGGCCACTGCCTCCACGGCCGCGCGCCTATCACGATTCAAGACAATCTCGGCCGCTGCCTCCACGGCCGCCCTCCTGTCACAATGAAGACATCCTCGGCCGCTGCCTCCACGGCCGCCCTCCTCTCACGATTCAATACTACCTCGGCCACTGCCTCCATGGCCGCCCTCCTCTCACGATTCAAGACAACCTCGGCCGCTGCCTCCACGGCCGCGCTCCTATCACGATTCAAGACAATCTCGGCCGCTGCCTCCACGGCCGCCCTTCTGTCACAATGAAGACAACCTCGGCCGCTGCCTCCACGGCCGCCCTCCTCTCACGATTCAAGACTACCTCGGCCGCCGCCTCCACGGCCACCCTCCTCTCACGATTCAAGACTACCTCGGCCGCTGCCTCCATGGTCGCCCTCCTGTCACAATGAAGACAACCTCGGCCGCTGCCTCCACGGCCGCCCTTCTGTCACAATGAAGACAACCTCGGCCGCTGCCTCCACGGCCGCCCTCCTCTCACGATTCAAGACTACCTCGTCCGCCCTCCTATCACGATTCAAGACAATCTCGGCCGCTGCCTCCACGGCCGCCCTTCTGTCACAATGAAGACAACCTCGGCCACTGCCTCCATGGCCGCCCTCCTCTCACGATTCAAGACAACCTCGGCCGCTGCCTCCACGGCCGCCCTTCTGTCACAATGAAGACAACCTCGGCCGCCGCCTCCACGGCCGCGCTCCTATCACGATTCAAGACAATCTCGGCGGCTGCCTCCACGGCCGCCCTTCTGTCACAATGAAGACAACCTCGGCCGCCGCCTCCACGGCCGCGCTCCTATCACGATTCAAGACAATCTCGGCCGCTGCCTCCACGGCCGCCCTCCTGTCACAATGAAGACAACCTCGGCCGCTGCCTCCATGGCCGCCCTCCTCTCACGATTCAAGACAACCTCGGGCGCTGCCTCCACAGCCGCCCTCCTCTCACGGTGAAGACAACCTCGGCCACTGCCTCCATGGCCGCATTTCTGTCACAATGAAGACAACCTCGGCCGCTGCCTCCACGGCCGCCCTCCTGTCACGATTCAAGACTACCTCGTCCGCCCTCCTCTCACGATTCAAGACTACCTCGGCCGCTGCCTCCACGGCCGCCCTTCTGTCACAATGAAGACAACCTCGGCCGCTGCCTCCACGGCCGCCCTTCTGTCACAATGAAGACAACCTCGGCCGCTGCCTCCACGGCCGCCCTCCTCTCACGATTCAAGACTACCTCGTCCGCCCTCCTATCACGATTTAAGACAATCTCGGCCGCTGCCTCCACGGCCGCCCTCCTGTCACAATGAAGACATCCTCGGCCGCTGCCTCCACGGCCGCCCTCCTCTCACGATTCAATACTACCTCGGCCACTGCCTCCATGGCCGCCCTCCTCTCACGATTCAAGACAACCTCGGCCGCTGCCTCCACGGCCGCGCTCCTATCACGATTCAAGACAATCTCGGCCGCTGCCTCCACGGCCGCCCTTCTGTCACAATGAAGACTACCTCGGCCGCTGCCTCCACGGCCGCCCTCCTCTCACGATACAACACAACCTCGGGCACTGCCTCCATGGCCGCCCTCCTGTCACAATGAAGACAACCTCGGCCGCCGCCTCCACGGCCGCGCTCCTATCACGATTCAAGACAATCTCGGCCGCTGCCTCCACGGCCGCCCTTCTGTCACAATGAAGACTACCTCGGCCGCTGCCTCCACGGCCGCCCTCCTCTCACGATTCAAGACTACCTCGACCACTGCCTCCATGGCCGCCCTCCTGTCACAATGAAGACAACCTCGGCCGCCGCCTCCACGGCCGCGCTCCTATCACGATTCAATACAATCTCGGCCGCTGCCTCCACGGCCGCCCTTCTGTCACAATGAAGACAACGTCGGCCGCCGCCTCCACGGCCGCGCTCCTATCACGATTCAAGACAATCTCGGCCGCTGCCTCCACGGCCGCCCTCCTGTCACAATGAAGACAACCTCGGCCGCTGCCTCCATGGCCGCCCTCCTCTCACGATTCAAAACAACCTCGGGCGCTGCCTCCACAGCCGCCCTCCTCTCACGGTGAAGACAACCTCGGCCACTGCCTCCATGGCCGCCTTTCTGTCACAATGAAGACAACCTCGGCCGCTGCCTCCAAGGCCGCCCTCCTCTCACGATTCAAGACTACCTCGTCCGCCCTCCTCTCACGATTCAAGACTACCTCGGCCGCTGCCTCCACGGCCGCCCTTCTGTCACAATGAAGACAACCTCAGCCGCTGCCTCCACGGCCGCCCTTCTGTCACAATGAAGACAACCTCGGCCGCTGCCTCCACGGCCGCCCTTCTGTCACAATGAAGACAACCTCGGCCGCTGCCTCCACGGCCGCCCTCCTCTCACGATTCAAGACTACCTCGTCCGCCCTCCTATCACGATTTAAGACAATCTCGGCCGCTGCCTCCACGGCCGCCCTCCTGTCACAATGAAGACATCCTCGGCCGCTGCCTCCACGGCCGCCCTCCTCTCACGATTCAATACTACCTCGGCCACTGCCTCCATGGCCGCCCTCCTCTCACGATTCAAGACAACCTCGGCCGCTGCCTCCACGGCCGCGCTCCTATCACGATTCAAGACAACCTCGGCCGCCGCCTCCACAGCCGCGCTCCTATCACGATTCAAGACAATCTCGGCCGCTGCCTCCACGGCCGCCCTCCTGTCACAATGAAGACAACCTCGGCCGCTGCCTCCACGGCCGCCCTCCTCTCACGATTCAAGACTACCTCGGCCGCCGCCTCCACGGCGGCCCTCCTCTCACGATTCAAGACTACCTCGGCCACTGCCTCCATGGCCGCCCTCCTCTCACGATTCAACACAACCTCGGGCACCGCCTCCACGGCCGCCGTCCTCTCACGATTCAAGACTACCTCGGCCGCCGCCTCCACAGCCGCGCTCCTATCACGATTCAAGACAATCTCGGCCGCTGCCTCCACGGCCGCCCTTCTGTCACAATGAAGACAACCTCGGCCGCTGCCTCCACGGCCGCCCTCCTCTCAGGATACAACACAACCTCGGCCGTTGCCTCCACGGCCGCCCTCCTCTCACGATTCAAGACTACCTAGGCCGCTGCCTCCATGGCCGCCCTCCTGTCACAATGAAGACAACCTCGGCCGCCGCCTCCATGGCCGCGCTCCTATCACGATTCAAGACTACCTCGGCCACTGCCTCCACGGCCGCGCGCCTATCACGATTCAAGACAATCTCGGCCGCTGCCTCCACGGCCGCCCTCCTGTCACAATGAAGACATCCTCGGCCGCTGCCTCCACGGCCGCCCTCCTCTCACGATTCAATACTACCTCGGCCACTGCCTCCATGGCCGCCCTCCTCTCACGATTCAAGACAACCTCGGCCGCTGCCTCCACGGCCGCGCTCCTATCACGATTCAAGACAATCTCGGCCGCTGCCTCCACGGCCGCCCTTCTGTCACAATGAAGACAACCTCGGCCGCTGCCTCCACGGCCGCCCTCCTCTCACGATTCAAGACTACCTCGGCCGCCGCCTCCACGGCCACCCTCCTCTCACGATTCAAGACTACCTCGGCCGCTGCCTCCATGGTCGCCCTCCTGTCACAATGAAGACAACCTCGGCCGCTGCCTCCACGGCCGCCCTTCTGTCACAATGAAGACAACCTCGGCCGCTGCCTCCACGGCCGCCCTCCTCTCACGATTCAAGACTACCTCGTCCGCCCTCCTATCACGATTCAAGACAATCTCGGCCGCTGCCTCCACGGCCGCCCTTCTGTCACAATGAAGACAACCTCGGCCACTGCCTCCATGGCCGCCCTCCTCTCACGATTCAAGACAACCTCGGCCGCTGCCTCCACGGCCGCCCTTCTGTCACAATGAAGACAACCTCGGCCGCCGCCTCCACGGCCGCGCTCCTATCACGATTCAAGACAATCTCGGCGGCTGCCTCCACGGCCGCCCTTCTGTCACAATGAAGACAACCTCGGCCGCCGCCTCCACGGCCGCGCTCCTATCACGATTCAAGACAATCTCGGCCGCTGCCTCCACGGCCGCCCTCCTGTCACAATGAAGACAACCTCGGCCGCTGCCTCCATGGCCGCCCTCCTCTCACGATTCAAGACAACCTCGGGCGCTGCCTCCACAGCCGCCCTCCTCTCACGGTGAAGACAACCTCGGCCACTGCCTCCATGGCCGCATTTCTGTCACAATGAAGACAACCTCGGCCGCTGCCTCCACGGCCGCCCTCCTGTCACGATTCAAGACTACCTCGTCCGCCCTCCTCTCACGATTCAAGACTACCTCGGCCGCTGCCTCCACGGCCGCCCTTCTGTCACAATGAAGACAACCTCGGCCGCTGCCTCCACGGCCGCCCTTCTGTCACAATGAAGACAACCTCGGCCGCTGCCTCCACGGCCGCCCTCCTCTCACGATTCAAGACTACCTCGTCCGCCCTCCTATCACGATTTAAGACAATCTCGGCCGCTGCCTCCACGGCCGCCCTCCTGTCACAATGAAGACATCCTCGGCCGCTGCCTCCACGGCCGCCCTCCTCTCACGATTCAATACTACCTCGGCCACTGCCTCCATGGCCGCCCTCCTCTCACGATTCAAGACAACCTCGGCCGCTGCCTCCACGGCCGCGCTCCTATCACGATTCAAGACAATCTCGGCCGCTGCCTCCACGGCCGCCCTTCTGTCACAATGAAGACTACCTCGGCCGCTGCCTCCACGGCCGCCCTCCTCTCACGATACAACACAACCTCGGGCACTGCCTCCATGGCCGCCCTCCTGTCACAATGAAGACAACCTCGGCCGCCGCCTCCACGGCCGCGCTCCTATCACGATTCAAGACAATCTCGGCCGCTGCCTCCACGGCCGCCCTTCTGTCACAATGAAGACTACCTCGGCCGCTGCCTCCACGGCCGCCCTCCTCTCACGATTCAAGACTACCTCGACCACTGCCTCCATGGCCGCCCTCCTGTCACAATGAAGACAACCTCGGCCGCCGCCTCCACGGCCGCGCTCCTATCACGATTCAATACAATCTCGGCCGCTGCCTCCACGGCCGCCCTTCTGTCACAATGAAGACAACGTCGGCCGCCGCCTCCACGGCCGCGCTCCTATCACGATTCAAGACAATCTCGGCCGCTGCCTCCACGGCCGCCCTCCTGTCACAATGAAGACAACCTCGGCCGCTGCCTCCATGGCCGCCCTCCTCTCACGATTCAAAACAACCTCGGGCGCTGCCTCCACAGCCGCCCTCCTCTCACGGTGAAGACAACCTCGGCCACTGCCTCCATGGCCGCCTTTCTGTCACAATGAAGACAACCTCGGCCGCTGCCTCCAAGGCCGCCCTCCTCTCACGATTCAAGACTACCTCGTCCGCCCTCCTCTCACGATTCAAGACTACCTCGGCCGCTGCCTCCACGGCCGCCCTTCTGTCACAATGAAGACAACCTCAGCCGCTGCCTCCACGGCCGCCCTTCTGTCACAATGAAGACAACCTCGGCCGCTGCCTCCACGGCCGCGCTCCTATCACGATTCAAGACAATCTCGGCGGCTGCCTCCACGGCCGCCCTTCTGTCACAATGAAGACAACCTCGGCCGCCGCCTCCACGGCCGCGCTCCTATCACGATTCAAGACAATCTCGGCCGCTGCCTCCACGGCCGCCCTCCTGTCACAATGAAGACAACCTCGGCCGCTGCCTCCATGGCCGCCCTCCTCTCACGATTCAAGACAACCTCGGGCGCTGCCTCCACAGCCGCCCTCCTCTCACGGTGAAGACAACCTCGGCCACTGCCTCCATGGCCGCATTTCTGTCACAATGAAGACAACCTCGGCCGCTGCCTCCACGGCCGCCCTCCTGTCACGATTCAAGACTACCTCGTCCGCCCTCCTCTCACGATTCAAGACTACCTCGGCCGCTGCCTCCACGGCCGCCCTTCTGTCACAATGAAGACAACCTCGGCCGCTGCCTCCACGGCCGCCCTTCTGTCACAATGAAGACAACCTCGGCCGCTGCCTCCACGGCCGCCCTCCTCTCACGATTCAAGACTACCTCGTCCGCCCTCCTATCACGATTTAAGACAATCTCGGCCGCTGCCTCCACGGCCGCCCTCCTGTCACAATGAAGACATCCTCGGCCGCTGCCTCCACGGCCGCCCTCCTCTCACGATTCAATACTACCTCGGCCACTGCCTCCATGGCCGCCCTCCTCTCACGATTCAAGACAACCTCGGCCGCTGCCTCCACGGCCGCGCTCCTATCACGATTCAAGACAACCTCGGCCGCCGCCTCCACAGCCGCGCTCCTATCACGATTCAAGACAATCTCGGCCGCTGCCTCCACGGCCGCCCTCCTGTCACAATGAAGACAACCTCGGCCGCTGCCTCCACGGCCGCCCTCCTCTCACGATTCAAGACTACCTCGGCCGCCGCCTCCACGGCGGCCCTCCTCTCACGATTCAAGACTACCTCGGCCACTGCCTCCATGGCCGCCCTCCTCTCACGATTCAACACAACCTCGGGCACCGCCTCCACGGCCGCCGTCCTCTCACGATTCAAGACTACCTCGGCCGCCGCCTCCACAGCCGCGCTCCTATCACGATTCAAGACAATCTCGGCCGCTGCCTCCACGGCCGCCCTTCTGTCACAATGAAGACAACCTCGGCCGCTGCCTCCACGGCCGCCCTCCTCTCAGGATACAACACAACCTCGGCCGTTGCCTCCACGGCCGCCCTCCTCTCACGATTCAAGACTACCTAGGCCGCTGCCTCCATGGCCGCCCTCCTGTCACAATGAAGACAACCTCGGCCGCCGCCTCCATGGCCGCGCTCCTATCACGATTCAAGACTACCTCGGCCACTGCCTCCACGGCCGCGCGCCTATCACGATTCAAGACAATCTCGGCCGCTGCCTCCACGGCCGCCCTCCTGTCACAATGAAGACATCCTCGGCCGCTGCCTCCACGGCCGCCCTCCTCTCACGATTCAATACTACCTCGGCCACTGCCTCCATGGCCGCCCTCCTCTCACGATTCAAGACAACCTCGGCCGCTGCCTCCACGGCCGCGCTCCTATCACGATTCAAGACAATCTCGGCCGCTGCCTCCACGGCCGCCCTTCTGTCACAATGAAGACAACCTCGGCCGCTGCCTCCACGGCCGCCCTCCTCTCACGATTCAAGACTACCTCGGCCGCCGCCTCCACGGCCACCCTCCTCTCACGATTCAAGACTACCTCGGCCGCTGCCTCCATGGTCGCCCTCCTGTCACAATGAAGACAACCTCGGCCGCTGCCTCCACGGCCGCCCTTCTGTCACAATGAAGACAACCTCGGCCGCTGCCTCCACGGCCGCCCTCCTCTCACGATTCAAGACTACCTCGTCCGCCCTCCTATCACGATTCAAGACAATCTCGGCCGCTGCCTCCACGGCCGCCCTTCTGTCACAATGAAGACAACCTCGGCCACTGCCTCCATGGCCGCCCTCCTCTCACGATTCAAGACAACCTCGGCCGCTGCCTCCACGGCCGCCCTTCTGTCACAATGAAGACAACCTCGGCCGCCGCCTCCACGGCCGCGCTCCTATCACGATTCAAGACAATCTCGGCGGCTGCCTCCACGGCCGCCCTTCTGTCACAATGAAGACAACCTCGGCCGCCGCCTCCACGGCCGCGCTCCTATCACGATTCAAGACAATCTCGGCCGCTGCCTCCACGGCCGCCCTCCTGTCACAATGAAGACAACCTCGGCCGCTGCCTCCATGGCCGCCCTCCTCTCACGATTCAAGACAACCTCGGGCGCTGCCTCCACAGCCGCCCTCCTCTCACGGTGAAGACAACCTCGGCCACTGCCTCCATGGCCGCATTTCTGTCACAATGAAGACAACCTCGGCCGCTGCCTCCACGGCCGCCCTCCTGTCACGATTCAAGACTACCTCGTCCGCCCTCCTCTCACGATTCAAGACTACCTCGGCCGCTGCCTCCACGGCCGCCCTTCTGTCACAATGAAGACAACCTCGGCCGCTGCCTCCACGGCCGCCCTTCTGTCACAATGAAGACAACCTCGGCCGCTGCCTCCACGGCCGCCCTCCTCTCACGATTCAAGACTACCTCGTCCGCCCTCCTATCACGATTTAAGACAATCTCGGCCGCTGCCTCCACGGCCGCCCTCCTGTCACAATGAAGACATCCTCGGCCGCTGCCTCCACGGCCGCCCTCCTCTCACGATTCAATACTACCTCGGCCACTGCCTCCATGGCCGCCCTCCTCTCACGATTCAAGACAACCTCGGCCGCTGCCTCCACGGCCGCGCTCCTATCACGATTCAAGACAATCTCGGCCGCTGCCTCCACGGCCGCCCTTCTGTCACAATGAAGACTACCTCGGCCGCTGCCTCCACGGCCGCCCTCCTCTCACGATACAACACAACCTCGGGCACTGCATCCATGGCCGCCCTCCTGTCACAATGAAGACAACCTCGGCCGCCGCCTCCACGGCCGCGCTCCTATCACGATTCAAGACAATCTCGGCCGCTGCCTCCACGGCCGCCCTTCTGTCACAATGAAGACTACCTCGGCCGCTGCCTCCACGGCCGCCCTCCTCTCACGATTCAAGACTACCTCGACCACTGCCTCCATGGCCGCCCTCCTGTCACAATGAAGACAACCTCGGCCGCCGCCTCCACGGCCGCGCTCCTATCACGATTCAATACAATCTCGGCCGCTGCCTCCACGGCCGCCCTTCTGTCACAATGAAGACAACGTCGGCCGCCGCCTCCACGGCCGCGCTCCTATCACGATTCAAGACAATCTCGGCCGCTGCCTCCACGGCCGCCCTCCTGTCACAATGAAGACAACCTCGGCCGCTGCCTCCATGGCCGCCCTCCTCTCACGATTCAAAACAACCTCGGGCGCTGCCTCCACAGCCGCCCTCCTCTCACGGTGAAGACAACCTCGGCCACTGCCTCCATGGCCGCCTTTCTGTCACAATGAAGACAACCTCGGCCGCTGCCTCCAAGGCCGCCCTCCTCTCACGATTCAAGACTACCTCGTCCGCCCTCCTCTCACGATTCAAGACTACCTCGGCCGCTGCCTCCACGGCCGCCCTTCTGTCACAATGAAGACAACCTCAGCCGCTGCCTCCACGGCCGCCCTTCTGTCACAATGAAGACAACCTCGGCCGCTGCCTCCACGGCCGCCCTCCTCTCACGATTCAAGACTACCTCGTCTGCCCTCCTATCACGATTCAAGACAATCTCGGCCGCTGCCTCCACGGCCGCCCTCCTGTCACAATGAAGACATCCTCGGCCGCTGCCTCCACGGCCGCCCTCCTCTCACGATTCAATACTACCTCGGCCACTGCCTCCATGGCCGCCCTCCTCTCACGATTCAAGACAACCTCGGCCGCTGCCTCCACGGCCGCGCTCCTATCACGATTCAAGACAATCTCGGCCGCTGCCTCCACGGCCGCCCTTCTGTCACAATGAAGACTACCTCGGCCGCTGCCTCCACGGCCGCCCTCCTCTCACGATACAACACAACCTCGGGCACTGCCTCCATGGCCGCCCTCCTGTCACAATGAAGACAACCTCGGCCGCCGCCTCCACGGCCGCGCTCCTATCACGATTCAAGACAATCTCGGCCGCTGCCTCCACGGCCGCCCTTCTGTCACAATGAAGACTACCTCGGCCGCTGCCTCCACGGCCGCCCTCCTCTCACGATTCAAGACTACCTCGACCACTGCCTCCATGGCCGCCCTCCTGTCACAATGAAGACAACCTCGGCCGCCGCCTCCACGGCCGCGCTCCTATCACGATTCAATACAATCTCGGCCGCTGCCTCCACGGCCGCCCTTCTGTCACAATGAAGACAACGTCGGCCGCCGCCTCCACGGCCGCGCTCCTATCACGATTCAAGACAATCTCGGCCGCTGCCTCCACGGCCGCCCTCCTGTCACAATGAAGACAACCTCGGCCGCTGCCTCCATGGCCGCCCTCCTCTCACGATTCAAAACAACCTCGGGCGCTGCCTCCACAGCCGCCCTCCTCTCACGGTGAAGACAACCTCGGCCACTGCCTCCATGGCCGCCTTTCTGTCACAATGAAGACAACCTCGGCCGCTGCCTCCAAGGCCGCCCTCCTCTCACGATTCAAGACTACCTCGTCCGCCCTCCTCTCACGATTCAAGACTACCTCGGCCGCTGCCTCCACGGCCGCCCTTCTGTCACAATGAAGACAACCTCAGCCGCTGCCTCCACGGCCGCCCTTCTGTCACAATGAAGACAACCTCGGCCGCTGCCTCCACGGCCGCCCTCCTCTCACGATTCAAGACTACCTCGTCTGCCCTCCTATCACGATTCAAGACAATCTCGGCCGCTGCCTCCACGGCCGCCCTCCTGTCACAATGAAGACAACCTCGGCCGCTGCCTCCACGGCCGCCCTCCTCTCACGATTCAAGACTACCTCGGCCGCCGCCTCCACAGCCACCCTGCTCTCACGATTCAAGACTACCTCGGCCACTGCCTCCATGGCCGCCCTCCTCTCACGATTCAAGACAACCTCGGCCGCTGCCTCCACGGCCGCCCTTCTGTCACAATGAAGACAACCTCGGCCGCTGCCTCCATGGCCGCCCTCCTCTCACGATTCAAGACTACCTCGGCCGCTGCCTCCACGGCCGCCCTTCTGTCACAATGAAGACAACCTCGGCCGCTGCCTCCACGGCCGCCCTCCTCTCACGATTCAAGACTACCTCGGCCGCCGCCTCCACGGCCACCCTCCTCTCACGATTCAAGACTACCTCAGCCACTGCCTCCATGGCCGCCCTCCTCTCACGATTCAAGACAACCTCGGCCGCTGCCTCCACGGCCGCCCTTCTGTCACAATGAAGACAACCTCGGCCGCTGCCTCCATGGCCGCCCTCCTCTCACGATTCAAGACTACCTCGGCCACTGCCTCCACGGCCGCCCTCCTCTCACGATTCAAGACTACCTCGGCCGCCGCCTCCACGGCCGCGCTCCTATCACGATTCAAGACTACCTCGGCCGCTGCCTCCATGGCCGCCCTCCTCTCACGATTCAAGACAACCTCGGCCGCTGCCTCCATGGCCGCCCTCCTGTCACAATGAAGACAACCTCGGCCGCTGCCTCCACGGCCGCCCTCCTCTCACGATTCAAGACTACCTCGGCCGCTGCCTCCACGGCCGCCCTCCTCTCACGATTCAAGACTACCTCGGCCGCCGCCTCCACGGCCGCGCTCCTATCACGATTCAAGACAATCTCGGCCGCTGCCTCCACGGCCGCCCTCCTGTCACAATGAAGACAACCTCGGCCGCTGCCTCCACGGCCGCCCTCCTGTCACGATTCAAGACTACCTCGTCCGCCCTCCTCTCACGATTCAAGACTACCTCGGCCGCTGCCTCCACGGCCGCCCTTCTGTCACAATGAAGACAACCTCGGCCGCTGCCTCCACGGCCGCCCTTCTGTCACAATGAAGACAACCTCGGCCGCTGCCTCCACGGCCGCCCTCCTCTCACGATTCAAGACTACCTCGTCCGCCCTCCTATCACGATTTAAGACAATCTCGGCCGCTGCCTCCACGGCCGCCCTCCTGTCACAATGAAGACATCCTCGGCCGCTGCCTCCACGGCCGCCCTCCTCTCACGATTCAATACTACCTCGGCCACTGCCTCCATGGCCGCCCTCCTCTCACGATTCAAGACAACCTCGGCCGCTGCCTCCACGGCCGCGCTCCTATCACGATTCAAGACAATCTCGGCCGCTGCCTCCACGGCCGCCCTTCTGTCACAATGAAGACTACCTCGGCCGCTGCCTCCACGGCCGCCCTCCTCTCACGATACAACACAACCTCGGGCACTGCATCCATGGCCGCCCTCCTGTCACAATGAAGACAACCTCGGCCGCCGCCTCCACGGCCGCGCTCCTATCACGATTCAAGACAATCTCGGCCGCTGCCTCCACGGCCGCCCTTCTGTCACAATGAAGACTACCTCGGCCGCTGCCTCCACGGCCGCCCTCCTCTCACGATTCAAGACTACCTCGACCACTGCCTCCATGGCCGCCCTCCTGTCACAATGAAGACAACCTCGGCCGCCGCCTCCACGGCCGCGCTCCTATCACGATTCAATACAATCTCGGCCGCTGCCTCCACGGCCGCCCTTCTGTCACAATGAAGACAACGTCGGCCGCCGCCTCCACGGCCGCGCTCCTATCACGATTCAAGACAATCTCGGCCGCTGCCTCCACGGCCGCCCTCCTGTCACAATGAAGACAACCTCGGCCGCTGCCTCCATGGCCGCCCTCCTCTCACGATTCAAAACAACCTCGGGCGCTGCCTCCACAGCCGCCCTCCTCTCACGGTGAAGACAACCTCGGCCACTGCCTCCATGGCCGCCTTTCTGTCACAATGAAGACAACCTCGGCCGCTGCCTCCAAGGCCGCCCTCCTCTCACGATTCAAGACTACCTCGTCCGCCCTCCTCTCACGATTCAAGACTACCTCGGCCGCTGCCTCCACGGCCGCCCTTCTGTCACAATGAAGACAACCTCAGCCGCTGCCTCCACGGCCGCCCTTCTGTCACAATGAAGACAACCTCGGCCGCTGCCTCCACGGCCGCCCTCCTCTCACGATTCAAGACTACCTCGTCTGCCCTCCTATCACGATTCAAGACAATCTCGGCCGCTGCCTCCACGGCCGCCCTCCTGTCACAATGAAGACATCCTCGGCCGCTGCCTCCACGGCCGCCCTCCTCTCACGATTCAATACTACCTCGGCCACTGCCTCCATGGCCGCCCTCCTCTCACGATTCAAGACAACCTCGGCCGCTGCCTCCACGGCCGCGCTCCTATCACGATTCAAGACAATCTCGGCCGCTGCCTCCACGGCCGCCCTTCTGTCACAATGAAGACTACCTCGGCCGCTGCCTCCACGGCCGCCCTCCTCTCACGATACAACACAACCTCGGGCACTGCCTCCATGGCCGCCCTCCTGTCACAATGAAGACAACCTCGGCCGCCGCCTCCACGGCCGCGCTCCTATCACGATTCAAGACAATCTCGGCCGCTGCCTCCACGGCCGCCCTTCTGTCACAATGAAGACTACCTCGGCCGCTGCCTCCACGGCCGCCCTCCTCTCACGATTCAAGACTACCTCGACCACTGCCTCCATGGCCGCCCTCCTGTCACAATGAAGACAACCTCGGCCGCCGCCTCCACGGCCGCGCTCCTATCACGATTCAATACAATCTCGGCCGCTGCCTCCACGGCCGCCCTTCTGTCACAATGAAGACAACGTCGGCCGCCGCCTCCACGGCCGCGCTCCTATCACGATTCAAGACAATCTCGGCCGCTGCCTCCACGGCCGCCCTCCTGTCACAATGAAGACAACCTCGGCCGCTGCCTCCATGGCCGCCCTCCTCTCACGATTCAAAACAACCTCGGGCGCTGCCTCCACAGCCGCCCTCCTCTCACGGTGAAGACAACCTCGGCCACTGCCTCCATGGCCGCCTTTCTGTCACAATGAAGACAACCTCGGCCGCTGCCTCCAAGGCCGCCCTCCTCTCACGATTCAAGACTACCTCGTCCGCCCTCCTCTCACGATTCAAGACTACCTCGGCCGCTGCCTCCACGGCCGCCCTTCTGTCACAATGAAGACAACCTCAGCCGCTGCCTCCACGGCCGCCCTTCTGTCACAATGAAGACAACCTCGGCCGCTGCCTCCACGGCCGCCCTCCTCTCACGATTCAAGACTACCTCGTCTGCCCTCCTATCACGATTCAAGACAATCTCGGCCGCTGCCTCCACGGCCGCCCTCCTGTCACAATGAAGACAACCTCGGCCGCTGCCTCCACGGCCGCCCTCCTCTCACGATTCAAGACTACCTCGGCCGCCGCCTCCACAGCCACCCTGCTCTCACGATTCAAGACTACCTCGGCCACTGCCTCCATGGCCGCCCTCCTCTCACGATTCAAGACAACCTCGGCCGCTGCCTCCACGGCCGCCCTTCTGTCACAATGAAGACAACCTCGGCCGCTGCCTCCATGGCCGCCCTCCTCTCACGATTCAAGACTACCTCGGCCGCTGCCTCCACGGCCGCCCTTCTGTCACAATGAAGACAACCTCGGCCGCTGCCTCCACGGCCGCCCTCCTCTCACGATTCAAGACTACCTCGGCCGCCGCCTCCACGGCCACCCTCCTCTCACGATTCAAGACTACCTCAGCCACTGCCTCCATGGCCGCCCTCCTCTCACGATTCAAGACAACCTCGGCCGCTGCCTCCACGGCCGCCCTTCTGTCACAATGAAGACAACCTCGGCCGCTGCCTCCATGGCCGCCCTCCTCTCACGATTCAAGACTACCTCGGCCACTGCCTCCACGGCCGCCCTCCTCTCACGATTCAAGACTACCTCGGCCGCCGCCTCCACGGCCGCGCTCCTATCACGATTCAAGACTACCTCGGCCGCTGCCTCCATGGCCGCCCTCCTCTCACGATTCAAGACAACCTCGGCCGCTGCCTCCATGGCCGCCCTCCTGTCACAATGAAGACAACCTCGGCCGCTGCCTCCACGGCCGCCCTCCTCTCACGATTCAAGACTACCTCGGCCGCTGCCTCCACGGCCGCCCTCCTCTCACGATTCAAGACTACCTCGGCCGCCGCCTCCACGGCCGCGCTCCTATCACGATTCAAGACAATCTCGGCCGCTGCCTCCACGGCCGCCCTCCTGTCACAATGAAGACAACCTCGGCCGCTGCCTCCACGGCCGCCCTCCTCTCACGATTCAAGACTACCTCGGCCGCCGCCTCCACGGCCGCCCTCCTCTCACGATTCAAGACTACCTCGGCCACTGCCTCCATGGCCGCCCTCCTCTCACGATTCAAGACAACCTCGGCCGCTGCCTCCACGGCCGCCCTTCTGTCACAATGAAGACAACCTCGGCCGCTGCCTCCACGGCCGCCCTCCTCTCACGATACAACACAACCTCGGGCACTGCCTCCATGGCCGCCCTCCTGTCACAGTGAAGACAACCTCGGCCGCCGCCTCCACGGCCGCGCTCCTATCACGATTCAAGACAATCTCGGCCGCTGCCTCCACGGCCGCCCTTCTGTCACAATGAAGACTACCTCGGCCGCTGCCTCCACGGCCGCCCTCCTCTCACGATTCAAGACTACCTCGGCCACTGCCTCCATGGCCGCCCTCCTGTCACAATGAAGACAACCTCGGCCGCCGCATCCACGGCCGCGCTCCTATCACGATTCAAGACAATCTCGGCCGCTACCTCCACGGCCGCCCTTCTGTCACAATGAAGACAACCTCGGCCGCTGCCTCCACGGCCGCCCTCCTCTCAGGATACAACACAACCTCGGCCGTTGCCTCCACGGCCGCCCTCCTCTCACGATTCAAGACTACCTCGGCCGCTGCCTCCATGGCCGCCCTCCTGTCACAATGAAGACAACCTCGGCCGCCGCCTCTACGGCCGCGCTCCTATCACGATTCAAGACAATCTCGGCCGCTGCCTCCACGGCCGCCCTCCTGTCACAATGAAGACAACCTCGGCCGCTGCCTCCACGGCCGCCCTCCTCTCACGATTCAAGACTACCTCGGCCGCTGCCTCCATGGCCGCCCTCCTCTCACGATTCAAGACAACCTCGGCCGCTGCCTCCATGGCCGCCCTCCTGTCACAATGAAGACAACCTCGGCCGCTGCCTCCACGGCCGCCCTCCTCTCACGATTCAAGACTACCTCGGCCACTGCCTCCATGGCCGCCCTCCTCTCACGATTCAAGACAACCTCGGCCGCTGCCTCCACGGCCGCCCTTCTGTCACAATGAAGACAACCTCGGCCGCTGCCTCCACGGCCGCGCTCCTATCACGATTCAAGACAATCTCGGCCGCTGCCTCCACGGCCGCCCTCCTGTCACAATGAAGACAACCTCGGCCGCTGCCTCCACGGCCGCCCTCCTCTCACGATACAACACAACCTCGGCCATTGCCTCCACGGCCGCCCTCCTCTCACGATTCAAGACTACCTCGGCTGCTGCCTCCATGGCCGCCCTCCTCTCACGATTCAAGACAACCTCGGCCGCTGCCTCCATGGCCGCCCTCCTGTCACAATGAAGACAACCTCGGCCGCTGCCTCCATGGCCGCCCTCCTCTCACGATTCAAGACTACCTCGGCCGCTGCCTCCACGGCCGCCTACCTCTCACGATTCAAGACTACCTCGGCCGCCGCCTCCACGGCCGCGCTCCTATCACGATTCAAGACCATCTCGGCCGCTGCCTCCACGGCCGCCCTCCTCTCACGATACAACACAACCTCGGCCATTGCCTCCACGGCCGTCCTCCTCTCACGATTCAAGACTACCTCGGCTGCTGCCTCCATGGCCGCCCTCCTCTCACGATTCAAGACAACCTCGGCCGCTGCCTCCATGGCCGCCCTCCTGTCACAATGAAGACAACCTCGGCCGCTGCCTCCATGGCCGCCCTCCTCTCACGATTCAAGACTACCTCGGCCGCCGCCTCCACGACCGCCCTCCTCTCACGATTCAAGACAACCTCGGCCACTGCCTCCATGGCCGCCCTTCTGTCACAATGAAGACAACCTCGGCCGCTGCCTCCACGGCCGCCCTCCTCTCACGATACAACACAACCTCGGGCACTGCCTCCATGGCCGCCCTCCTGTCACAATGAAGACAACCTCGGCCGCCGCCTCCACGGCCGCCCTCCTCTCACGATTCAAGACTACCTCGGCCGCTGCCTCCATGGCCGCCCTCCTCTCACGATTCAAGACAACCTCGGCCGCTGCCTCCACGGCCGCCCTTCTGTCACAATGAAGACAACCTCGGCCGCTGCCTCCACGGCCGCCCTCCTCTCACGATTCAAGACTACCTCGGCCGCTGCCTCCATGGCCGCCCTCCTCTCACGATTCAAGACAACCTCGGCCGCTGCCTCCATGGCCGCCCTCCTGTCACAATGAAGACAACCTCGGCCGCTGCCTCCACGGCCGCCCTCCTCTCACGATTCAAGACAACCTCGGCCGCTGCCTCCATGGCCGCCCTCCTGTCACAATGAAGACAACCTCGGCCGCTGCCTCCACGGCCGCCCTCCTCTCACGATTCAAGACTACCTCGGCCGCTGCCTCCACGGCCGCCCTCCTCTCACGATTCAAGACTACCTCGGCCGCCGCCTCCACAGCCGCGCTCCTATCACGATTCAAGACAATCTCGGCCGCTGCCTCCACGGCCGCCCTCCTGTCACAATGAAGACAACCTCGGCCGCTGCCTCCACGGCCGCCCTCCTCTCACGATTCAAGACAACCTCGGCCGCTGCCTCCATGGCCGCCCTCCTGTCACAATGAAGACAACCTCGGCCGCTGCCTCCACGGCCGCCCTCCTCTCACGATTCAAGACTACCTCGGCCGCTGCCTCCACGGCCGCCCTCCTCTCACGATTCAAGACTACCTCGGCCGCCGCCTCCACAGCCGCGCTCCTATCACGATTCAAGACAATCTCGGCCGCTGCCTCCACGGCCGCCCTCCTGTCACAATGAAGACAACCTCGGCCGCTGCCTCCACGGCCGCCCTCCTCTCACGATTCAAGACTACCTCGGCCGCCGCCTCCACGGCCGCCCTCCTCTCACGATTCAAGACTACCTCGGCCGCTGCCTCCATGGCCGCCCTCCTCTCACGATTCAACACAACCTCGGGCACCGCCTCCACGGCCGCCGTCCTCTCACGATTCAAGACTACCTCGGCCGCCGCGTCCACGGCTGCGCTCCTATCACGATTCAAGACAATCTCGGCCGCTGCCTCCACGGCCGCCCTTCTGTCACAATGAAGACAACCTCGGCCGCTGCCTCCACGGCCGCCCTCCTCTCAGGATACAACACAACCTCGGCCGTTGCCTCCACGGCCGCCCTCCTCTCACGATTCAAGACTACCTAGGCCGCTGCCTCCATGGCCGCCCTCCTGTCACAATGAAGACAACCTCGGCCGCCGCCTCCATGGCCGCGCTCCTATCACGATTCAAGACTACCTCGGCCACTGCCTCCACGGCCGCGCGCCTATCACGATTCAAGACAATCTCGGCCGCTGCCTCCACGGCCGCCCTCCTCTCACGATTCAAGACTACCTCGGCCGCCGCCTCCACGGCCGCCCTCCTCTCACGATTCAAGACTACCTCGGCCACTGCCTCCATGGCCGCCCTCCTCTCACGATTCAAGACAACCTCGGGCGCTGCCTCCACGGCCGCCCTTCTGTCACAATGAAGACAACCTCGGCCGCCGCCTCCACGGCCGCGCTCCTATCACGATTCAAGACAATCTCGGCCGCTGCCTCCACGGCCGCCCTCCTGTCACAATGAAGACAACCTCGGCCGCTGCCTCCATGGCCGCCCTCCTCTCACGATTCAAGACAACCTCGGGCGCTGCCTCCACAGCCGCCCTCCTCTCACGGTGAAGACAACCTCGGCCACTGCCTCCATGGCCGCATTTCTGTCACAATGAAGACAACCTCGGCCGCTGCCTCCACGGCCGCCCTCCTGTCACGATTCAAGACTACCTCGTCCGCCCTCCTCTCACGATTCAAGACAACCTCGGCCGCTGCCTCCATGGCCGCCCTCCTGTCACAATGAAGACAACCTCGGCCGCTGCCTCCACGGCCGCCCTCCTCTCACGATTCAAGACAACCTCGGCCGCTGCCTCCATGGCCGCCCTCCTGTCACAATGAAGACAACCTCGGCCGCTGCCTCCACGGCCGCCCTCCTCTCACGATTCAAGACTACCTCGGCCGCTGCCTCCACGGCCGCCCTCCTCTCACGATTCAAGACTACCTCGGCCGCCGCCTCCACAGCCGCGCTCCTATCACGATTCAAGACAATCTCGGCCGCTGCCTCCACGGCCGCCCTCCTGTCACAATGAAGACAACCTCGGCCGCTGCCTCCACGGCCGCCCTCCTCTCACGATTCAAGACAACCTCGGCCGCTGCCTCCATGGCCGCCCTCCTGTCACAATGAAGACAACCTCGGCCGCTGCCTCCACGGCCGCCCTCCTCTCACGATTCAAGACTACCTCGGCCGCTGCCTCCACGGCCGCCCTCCTCTCACGATTCAAGACTACCTCGGCCGCCGCCTCCACAGCCGCGCTCCTATCACGATTCAAGACAATCTCGGCCGCTGCCTCCACGGCCGCCCTCCTGTCACAATGAAGACAACCTCGGCCGCTGCCTCCACGGCCGCCCTCCTCTCACGATTCAAGACTACCTCGGCCGCCGCCTCCACGGCCGCCCTCCTCTCACGATTCAAGACTACCTCGGCCGCTGCCTCCATGGCCGCCCTCCTCTCACGATTCAACACAACCTCGGGCACCGCCTCCACGGCCGCCGTCCTCTCACGATTCAAGACTACCTCGGCCGCCGCGTCCACGGCTGCGCTCCTATCACGATTCAAGACAATCTCGGCCGCTGCCTCCACGGCCGCCCTTCTGTCACAATGAAGACAACCTCGGCCGCTGCCTCCACGGCCGCCCTCCTCTCAGGATACAACACAACCTCGGCCGTTGCCTCCACGGCCGCCCTCCTCTCACGATTCAAGACTACCTAGGCCGCTGCCTCCATGGCCGCCCTCCTGTCACAATGAAGACAACCTCGGCCGCCGCCTCCATGGCCGCGCTCCTATCACGATTCAAGACTACCTCGGCCACTGCCTCCACGGCCGCGCGCCTATCACGATTCAAGACAATCTCGGCCGCTGCCTCCACGGCCGCCCTCCTGTCACAATGAAGACAACCTCGGCCGCTGCCTCCACGGCCGCCCTCCTCTCACGATTCAAGACTACCTCGGCCGCCGCCTCCACGGCCGCCCTCCTCTCACGATTCAAGACAACCTCGGCCGCTGCCTCCACGGCCGCCCTTCTGTCACAATGAAGACAACCTCGGCCGCCGCCTCCACGGCCGCGCTCCTATCACGATTCAAGACAATCTCGGCCGCTGCCTCCACGGCCGCCCTCCTGTCACAATGAAGACAACCTCGGCCGCTGCCTCCATGGCCGCCCTCCTCTCACGATTCAAGACAACCTCGGGCGCTGCCTCCACAGCCGCCCTCCTCTCACGGTGAAGACAACCTCGGCCACTGCCTCCATGGCCGCCTTTCTGTCACAATGAAGACAACCTCGGCCGCTGCCTCCAAGGCCGCCCTCCTCTCACGATTCAAGACTACCTCGTCCGCCCTCCTCTCACGATTCAAGACTACCGCGGCCGCTGCCTCCACGGCCGCCCTTCTGTCACAATGAAGACAACCTCAGCCGCTGCCTCCACGGCCGCCCTTCTGTCACAATGAAGACAACCTCGGCCGCTGCCTCCACGGCCGCCCTCCTCTCACGATTCAAGACTACCTCGTCTGCCCTCCTATCACGATTCAAGACAATCTCGGCCGCTGCCTCCACGGCCGCCCTCCTGTCACAATGAAAACAACCTCGGCCGCTGCCTCCACGGCCGCCCTCCTCTCACGATTCAAGACTACCTCGGCCGCCGCCTCCACAGCCACCCTGCTCTCACGATTCAAGACTACCTCGGCCACTGCCTCCATGGCCGCCCTCCTCTCACGATTCAAGACAACCTCGGCCGCTGCCTCCACGGCCGCCCTTCTGTCACAATGAAGACAACCTCGGCCGCTGCCTCCATGGCCGCCCTCCTCTCACGATTCAAGACTACCTCGGCCACTGCCTCCACGGCCGCCCTCCTCTCACGATTCAAGACTACCTCGGCCGCCGCCTCCACGGCCGCGCTCCTATCACGATTCAAGACTACCTCGGCCGCTGCCTCCATGGCCGCCCTCCTCTCACGATTCAAGACAACCTCGGCCGCTGCCTCCATGGCCGCCCTCCTGTCACAATGAAGACAACCTCGGCCGCTGCCTCCACGGCCGCCCTCCTCTCACGATTCAAGACTACCTCGGCCGCTGCCTCCACGGCCGCCCTCCTCTCACGATTCAAGACTACCTCGGCCGCCGCCTCCACGGCCGCGCTCCTATCACGATTCAAGACAATCTCGGCCGCTGCCTCCACGGCCGCCCTCCTGTCACAATGAAGACAACCTCGGCCGCTGCCTCCACGGCCGCCCTCCTCTCACGATTCAAGACTACCTCGGCCGCCGCCTCCACGGCCGCCCTCCTCTCACGATTCAAGACTACCTCGGCCACTGCCTCCATGGCCGCCCTCCTCTCACGATTCAAGACAACCTCGGCCGCTGCCTCCACGGCCGCCCTTCTGTCACAATGAAGACAACCTCGGCCGCTGCCTCCACGGCCGCCCTCCTCTCACGATACAACACAACCTCGGGCACTGCCTCCATGGCCGCCCTCCTGTCACAGTGAAGACAACCTCGGCCGCCGCCTCCACGGCCGCGCTCCTATCACGATTCAAGACAATCTCGGCCGCTGCCTCCACGGCCGCCCTTCTGTCACAATGAAGACTACCTCGGCCGCTGCCTCCACGGCCGCCCTCCTCTCACGATTCAAGACTACCTCGGCCACTGCCTCCATGGCCGCCCTCCTGTCACAATGAAGACAACCTCGGCCGCCGCATCCACGGCCGCGCTCCTATCACGATTCAAGACAATCTCGGCCGCTACCTCCACGGCCGCCCTTCTGTCACAATGAAGACAACCTCGGCCGCTGCCTCCACGGCCGCCCTCCTCTCAGGATACAACACAACCTCGGCCGTTGCCTCCACGGCCGCCCTCCTCTCACGATTCAAGACTACCTCGGCCGCTGCCTCCATGGCCGCCCTCCTGTCACAATGAAGACAACCTCGGCCGCCGCCTCTACGGCCGCGCTCCTATCACGATTCAAGACAATCTCGGCCGCTGCCTCCACGGCCGCCCTCCTGTCACAATGAAGACAACCTCGGCCGCTGCCTCCACGGCCGCCCTCCTCTCACGATTCAAGACTACCTCGGCCGCTGCCTCCATGGCCGCCCTCCTCTCACGATTCAAGACAACCTCGGCCGCTGCCTCCATGGCCGCCCTCCTGTCACAATGAAGACAACCTCGGCCGCTGCCTCCACGGCCGCCCTCCTCTCACGATTCAAGACTACCTCGGCCACTGCCTCCATGGCCGCCCTCCTCTCACGATTCAAGACAACCTCGGCCGCTGCCTCCACGGCCGCCCTTCTGTCACAATGAAGACAACCTCGGCCGCTGCCTCCACGGCCGCGCTCCTATCACGATTCAAGACAATCTCGGCCGCTGCCTCCACGGCCGCCCTCCTGTCACAATGAAGACAACCTCGGCAGCAGCCTCCACGGCCGCCCTCCTCTCACGATACAACACAACCTCGGCCATTGCCTCCACGGCCGCCCTCCTCTCACGATTCAAGACTACCTCGGCTGCTGCCTCCATGGCCGCCCTCCTCTCACGATTCAAGACAACCTCGGCCGCTGCCTCCATGGCCGCCCTCCTGTCACAATGAAGACAACCTCGGCCGCTGCCTCCATGGCCGCCCTCCTCTCACGATTCAAGACTACCTCGGCCGCTGCCTCCACGGCCGCCTACCTCTCACGATTCAAGACTACCTCGGCCGCCGCCTCCACGGCCGCGCTCCTATCACGATTCAAGACCATCTCGGCCGCTGCCTCCACGGCCGCCCTCCTCTCACGATACAACACAACCTCGGCCATTGCCTCCACGGCCGTCCTCCTCTCACGATTCAAGACTACCTCGGCTGCTGCCTCCATGGCCGCCCTCCTCTCACGATTCAAGACAACCTCGGCCGCTGCCTCCATGGCCGCCCTCCTGTCACAATGAAGACAACCTCGGCCGCTGCCTCCATGGCCGCCCTCCTCTCACGATTCAAGACTACCTCGGCCGCTGCCTCCACGGCCGCCCTCCTCTCACGATTCAAGACTACCTCGGCCGCCGCCTCCACGGCCGCGCTCCTATCACGATTCAAGACAATCTCGGCCGCTGCCTCCACGGCCGCCCTCCTGTCACAATGAAGACAACCTCGGCCGCTGCCTCCACGGCCGCCCTCCTCTCACGATTCAAGACTACCTCGGCCGCCGCCTCCACGACCGCCCTCCTCTCACGATTCAAGACAACCTCGGCCACTGCCTCCATGGCCGCCCTTCTGTCACAATGAAGACAACCTCGGCCGCTGCCTCCACGGCCGCCCTCCTCTCACGATACAACACAACCTCGGGCACTGCCTCCATGGCCGCCCTCCTGTCACAATGAAGACAACCTCGGCCGCCGCCTCCACGGCCGCCCTCCTCTCACGATTCAAGACTACCTCGGCCGCTGCCTCCATGGCCGCCCTCCTCTCACGATTCAAGACAACCTCGGCCGCTGCCTCCATGGCCGCCCTCCTGTCACAATGAAGACAACCTCGGCCGCTGCCTCCACGGCCGCCCTCCTCTCACGATTCAAGACAACCTCGGCCGCTGCCTCCATGGCCGCCCTCCTGTCACAATGAAGACAACCTCGGCCGCTGCCTCCACGGCCGCCCTCCTCTCACGATTCAAGACTACCTCGGCCGCTGCCTCCACGGCCGCCCTCCTCTCACGATTCAAGACTACCTCGGCCGCCGCCTCCACAGCCGCGCTCCTATCACGATTCAAGACAATCTCGGCCGCTGCCTCCACGGCCGCCCTCCTGTCACAATGAAGACAACCTCGGCCGCTGCCTCCACGGCCGCCCTCCTCTCACGATTCAAGACAACCTCGGCCGCTGCCTCCATGGCCGCCCTCCTGTCACAATGAAGACAACCTCGGCCGCTGCCTCCACGGCCGCCCTCCTCTCACGATTCAAGACTACCTCGGCCGCTGCCTCCACGGCCGCCCTCCTCTCACGATTCAAGACTACCTCGGCCGCCGCCTCCACAGCCGCGCTCCTATCACGATTCAAGACAATCTCGGCCGCTGCCTCCACGGCCGCCCTCCTGTCACAATGAAGACAACCTCGGCCGCTGCCTCCACGGCCGCCCTCCTCTCACGATTCAAGACTACCTCGGCCGCCGCCTCCACGGCCGCCCTCCTCTCACGATTCAAGACTACCTCGGCCGCTGCCTCCATGGCCGCCCTCCTCTCACGATTCAACACAACCTCGGGCACCGCCTCCACGGCCGCCGTCCTCTCACGATTCAAGACTACCTCGGCCGCCGCGTCCACGGCTGCGCTCCTATCACGATTCAAGACAATCTCGGCCGCTGCCTCCACGGCCGCCCTTCTGTCACAATGAAGACAACCTCGGCCGCTGCCTCCACGGCCGCCCTCCTCTCAGGATACAACACAACCTCGGCCGTTGCCTCCACGGCCGCCCTCCTCTCACGATTCAAGACTACCTAGGCCGCTGCCTCCATGGCCGCCCTCCTGTCACAATGAAGACAACCTCGGCCGCCGCCTCCATGGCCGCGCTCCTATCACGATTCAAGACTACCTCGGCCACTGCCTCCACGGCCGCGCGCCTATCACGATTCAAGACAATCTCGGCCGCTGCCTCCACGGCCGCCCTCCTCTCACGATTCAAGACTACCTCGGCCGCCGCCTCCACGGCCGCCCTCCTCTCACGATTCAAGACTACCTCGGCCACTGCCTCCATGGCCGCCCTCCTCTCACGATTCAAGACAACCTCGGGCGCTGCCTCCACGGCCGCCCTTCTGTCACAATGAAGACAACCTCGGCCGCCGCCTCCACGGCCGCGCTCCTATCACGATTCAAGACAATCTCGGCCGCTGCCTCCACGGCCGCCCTCCTGTCACAATGAAGACAACCTCGGCCGCTGCCTCCATGGCCGCCCTCCTCTCACGATTCAAGACAACCTCGGGCGCTGCCTCCACAGCCGCCCTCCTCTCACGGTGAAGACAACCTCGGCCACTGCCTCCATGGCCGCATTTCTGTCACAATGAAGACAACCTCGGCCGCTGCCTCCACGGCCGCCCTCCTGTCACGATTCAAGACTACCTCGTCCGCCCTCCTCTCACGATTCAAGACAACCTCGGCCGCTGCCTCCATGGCCGCCCTCCTGTCACAATGAAGACAACCTCGGCCGCCGCCTCCACAGCCGCGCTCCTATCACGATTCAAGACAATCTCGGCCGCTGCCTCCACGGCCGCCCTCCTGTCACAATGAAGACAACCTCGGCCGCTGCCTCCACGGCCGCCCTCCTCTCACGATTCAAGACTACCTCGGCCGCCGCCTCCACGGCCGCCCTCCTCTCACGATTCAAGACTACCTCGGCCGCTGCCTCCATGGCCGCCCTCCTCTCACGATTCAACACAACCTCGGGCACCGCCTCCACGGCCGCCGTCCTCTCACGATTCAAGACTACCTCGGCCGCCGCGTCCACGGCTGCGCTCCTATCACGATTCAAGACAATCTCGGCCGCTGCCTCCACGGCCGCCCTTCTGTCACAATGAAGACAACCTCGGCCGCTGCCTCCACGGCCGCCCTCCTCTCAGGATACAACACAACCTCGGCCGTTGCCTCCACGGCCGCCCTCCTCTCACGATTCAAGACTACCTAGGCCGCTGCCTCCATGGCCGCCCTCCTGTCACAATGAAGACAACCTCGGCCGCCGCCTCCATGGCCGCGCTCCTATCACGATTCAAGACTACCTCGGCCACTGCCTCCACGGCCGCGCGCCTATCACGATTCAAGACAATCTCGGCCGCTGCCTCCACGGCCGCCCTCCTGTCACAATGAAGACAACCTCGGCCGCTGCCTCCACGGCCGCCCTCCTCTCACGATTCAAGACTACCTCGGCCGCCGCCTCCACGGCCGCCCTCCTCTCACGATTCAAGACAACCTCGGCCGCTGCCTCCACGGCCGCCCTTCTGTCACAATGAAGACAACCTCGGCCGCCGCCTCCACGGCCGCGCTCCTATCACGATTCAAGACA
Organism: Vespertilio murinus; assembly: GCA_963924515.1. Lineage (NCBI taxonomy): Eukaryota > Metazoa > Chordata > Mammalia > Chiroptera > Vespertilionidae > Vespertilio > Vespertilio murinus. Next base: position 20,358,270 of record OZ004720.1, on the reverse strand, counting down.
ATCTCGGCCGCTGCCTCCACGGCCGCCCTCCTGTCACAATGAAGACAACCTCGGCCGCTGCCTCCATGGCCGCCCTCCTCTCACGATTCAAGACAACCTCGGGCGCTGCCTCCACAGCCGCCCTCCTCTCACGGTGAAGACAACCTCGGCCACTGCCTCCATGGCCGCCTTTCTGTCACAATGAAGACAACCTCGGCCGCTGCCTCCAAGGCCGCCCTCCTCTCACGATTCAAGACTACCTCGTCCGCCCTCCTCTCACGATTCAAGACTACCGCGGCCGCTGCCTCCACGGCCGCCCTTCTGTCACAATGAAGACAACCTCAGCCGCTGCCTCCACGGCCGCCCTTCTGTCACAATGAAGACAACCTCGGCCGCTGCCTCCACGGCCGCCCTCCTCTCACGATTCAAGACTACCTCGTCTGCCCTCCTATCACGATTCAAGACAATCTCGGCCGCTGCCTCCACGGCCGCCCTCCTGTCACAATGAAAACAACCTCGGCCGCTGCCTCCACGGCCGCCCTCCTCTCACGATTCAAGACTACCTCGGCCGCCGCCTCCACAGCCACCCTGCTCTCACGATTCAAGACTACCTCGGCCACTGCCTCCATGGCCGCCCTCCTCTCACGATTCAAGACAACCTCGGCCGCTGCCTCCACGGCCGCCCTTCTGTCACAATGAAGACAACCTCGGCCGCTGCCTCCATGGCCGCCCTCCTCTCACGATTCAAGACTACCTCGGCCACTGCCTCCACGGCCGCCCTCCTCTCACGATTCAAGACTACCTCGGCCGCCGCCTCCACGGCCGCGCTCCTATCACGATTCAAGACTACCTCGGCCGCTGCCTCCATGGCCGCCCTCCTCTCACGATTCAAGACAACCTCGGCCGCTGCCTCCATGGCCGCCCTCCTGTCACAATGAAGACAACCTCGGCCGCTGCCTCCACGGCCGCCCTCCTCTCACGATTCAAGACTACCTCGGCCGCTGCCTCCACGGCCGCCCTCCTCTCACGATTCAAGACTACCTCGGCCGCCGCCTCCACGGCCGCGCTCCTATCACGATTCAAGACAATCTCGGCCGCTGCCTCCACGGCCGCCCTCCTGTCACAATGAAGACAACCTCGGCCGCTGCCTCCACGGCCGCCCTCCTCTCACGATTCAAGACTACCTCGGCCGCCGCCTCCACGGCCGCCCTCCTCTCACGATTCAAGACTACCTCGGCCACTGCCTCCATGGCCGCCCTCCTCTCACGATTCAAGACAACCTCGGCCGCTGCCTCCACGGCCGCCCTTCTGTCACAATGAAGACAACCTCGGCCGCTGCCTCCACGGCCGCCCTCCTCTCACGATACAACACAACCTCGGGCACTGCCTCCATGGCCGCCCTCCTGTCACAGTGAAGACAACCTCGGCCGCCGCCTCCACGGCCGCGCTCCTATCACGATTCAAGACAATCTCGGCCGCTGCCTCCACGGCCGCCCTTCTGTCACAATGAAGACTACCTCGGCCGCTGCCTCCACGGCCGCCCTCCTCTCACGATTCAAGACTACCTCGGCCACTGCCTCCATGGCCGCCCTCCTGTCACAATGAAGACAACCTCGGCCGCCGCATCCACGGCCGCGCTCCTATCACGATTCAAGACAATCTCGGCCGCTACCTCCACGGCCGCCCTTCTGTCACAATGAAGACAACCTCGGCCGCTGCCTCCACGGCCGCCCTCCTCTCAGGATACAACACAACCTCGGCCGTTGCCTCCACGGCCGCCCTCCTCTCACGATTCAAGACTACCTCGGCCGCTGCCTCCATGGCCGCCCTCCTGTCACAATGAAGACAACCTCGGCCGCCGCCTCTACGGCCGCGCTCCTATCACGATTCAAGACAATCTCGGCCGCTGCCTCCACGGCCGCCCTCCTGTCACAATGAAGACAACCTCGGCCGCTGCCTCCACGGCCGCCCTCCTCTCACGATTCAAGACTACCTCGGCCGCTGCCTCCATGGCCGCCCTCCTCTCACGATTCAAGACAACCTCGGCCGCTGCCTCCATGGCCGCCCTCCTGTCACAATGAAGACAACCTCGGCCGCTGCCTCCACGGCCGCCCTCCTCTCACGATTCAAGACTACCTCGGCCACTGCCTCCATGGCCGCCCTCCTCTCACGATTCAAGACAACCTCGGCCGCTGCCTCCACGGCCGCCCTTCTGTCACAATGAAGACAACCTCGGCCGCTGCCTCCACGGCCGCGCTCCTATCACGATTCAAGACAATCTCGGCCGCTGCCTCCACGGCCGCCCTCCTGTCACAATGAAGACAACCTCGGCAGCAGCCTCCACGGCCGCCCTCCTCTCACGATACAACACAACCTCGGCCATTGCCTCCACGGCCGCCCTCCTCTCACGATTCAAGACTACCTCGGCTGCTGCCTCCATGGCCGCCCTCCTCTCACGATTCAAGACAACCTCGGCCGCTGCCTCCATGGCCGCCCTCCTGTCACAATGAAGACAACCTCGGCCGCTGCCTCCATGGCCGCCCTCCTCTCACGATTCAAGACTACCTCGGCCGCTGCCTCCACGGCCGCCTACCTCTCACGATTCAAGACTACCTCGGCCGCCGCCTCCACGGCCGCGCTCCTATCACGATTCAAGACCATCTCGGCCGCTGCCTCCACGGCCGCCCTCCTCTCACGATACAACACAACCTCGGCCATTGCCTCCACGGCCGTCCTCCTCTCACGATTCAAGACTACCTCGGCTGCTGCCTCCATGGCCGCCCTCCTCTCACGATTCAAGACAACCTCGGCCGCTGCCTCCATGGCCGCCCTCCTGTCACAATGAAGACAACCTCGGCCGCTGCCTCCATGGCCGCCCTCCTCTCACGATTCAAGACTACCTCGGCCGCTGCCTCCACGGCCGCCCTCCTCTCACGATTCAAGACTACCTCGGCCGCCGCCTCCACGGCCGCGCTCCTATCACGATTCAAGACAATCTCGGCCGCTGCCTCCACGGCCGCCCTCCTGTCACAATGAAGACAACCTCGGCCGCTGCCTCCACGGCCGCCCTCCTCTCACGATTCAAGACTACCTCGGCCGCCGCCTCCACGACCGCCCTCCTCTCACGATTCAAGACAACCTCGGCCACTGCCTCCATGGCCGCCCTTCTGTCACAATGAAGACAACCTCGGCCGCTGCCTCCACGGCCGCCCTCCTCTCACGATACAACACAACCTCGGGCACTGCCTCCATGGCCGCCCTCCTGTCACAATGAAGACAACCTCGGCCGCCGCCTCCACGGCCGCCCTCCTCTCACGATTCAAGACTACCTCGGCCGCTGCCTCCATGGCCGCCCTCCTCTCACGATTCAAGACAACCTCGGCCGCTGCCTCCATGGCCGCCCTCCTGTCACAATGAAGACAACCTCGGCCGCTGCCTCCACGGCCGCCCTCCTCTCACGATTCAAGACAACCTCGGCCGCTGCCTCCATGGCCGCCCTCCTGTCACAATGAAGACAACCTCGGCCGCTGCCTCCACGGCCGCCCTCCTCTCACGATTCAAGACTACCTCGGCCGCTGCCTCCACGGCCGCCCTCCTCTCACGATTCAAGACTACCTCGGCCGCCGCCTCCACAGCCGCGCTCCTATCACGATTCAAGACAATCTCGGCCGCTGCCTCCACGGCCGCCCTCCTGTCACAATGAAGACAACCTCGGCCGCTGCCTCCACGGCCGCCCTCCTCTCACGATTCAAGACAACCTCGGCCGCTGCCTCCATGGCCGCCCTCCTGTCACAATGAAGACAACCTCGGCCGCTGCCTCCACGGCCGCCCTCCTCTCACGATTCAAGACTACCTCGGCCGCTGCCTCCACGGCCGCCCTCCTCTCACGATTCAAGACTACCTCGGCCGCCGCCTCCACAGCCGCGCTCCTATCACGATTCAAGACAATCTCGGCCGCTGCCTCCACGGCCGCCCTCCTGTCACAATGAAGACAACCTCGGCCGCTGCCTCCACGGCCGCCCTCCTCTCACGATTCAAGACTACCTCGGCCGCCGCCTCCACGGCCGCCCTCCTCTCACGATTCAAGACTACCTCGGCCGCTGCCTCCATGGCCGCCCTCCTCTCACGATTCAACACAACCTCGGGCACCGCCTCCACGGCCGCCGTCCTCTCACGATTCAAGACTACCTCGGCCGCCGCGTCCACGGCTGCGCTCCTATCACGATTCAAGACAATCTCGGCCGCTGCCTCCACGGCCGCCCTTCTGTCACAATGAAGACAACCTCGGCCGCTGCCTCCACGGCCGCCCTCCTCTCAGGATACAACACAACCTCGGCCGTTGCCTCCACGGCCGCCCTCCTCTCACGATTCAAGACTACCTAGGCCGCTGCCTCCATGGCCGCCCTCCTGTCACAATGAAGACAACCTCGGCCGCCGCCTCCATGGCCGCGCTCCTATCACGATTCAAGACTACCTCGGCCACTGCCTCCACGGCCGCGCGCCTATCACGATTCAAGACAATCTCGGCCGCTGCCTCCACGGCCGCCCTCCTCTCACGATTCAAGACTACCTCGGCCGCCGCCTCCACGGCCGCCCTCCTCTCACGATTCAAGACTACCTCGGCCACTGCCTCCATGGCCGCCCTCCTCTCACGATTCAAGACAACCTCGGGCGCTGCCTCCACGGCCGCCCTTCTGTCACAATGAAGACAACCTCGGCCGCCGCCTCCACGGCCGCGCTCCTATCACGATTCAAGACAATCTCGGCCGCTGCCTCCACGGCCGCCCTCCTGTCACAATGAAGACAACCTCGGCCGCTGCCTCCATGGCCGCCCTCCTCTCACGATTCAAGACAACCTCGGGCGCTGCCTCCACAGCCGCCCTCCTCTCACGGTGAAGACAACCTCGGCCACTGCCTCCATGGCCGCATTTCTGTCACAATGAAGACAACCTCGGCCGCTGCCTCCACGGCCGCCCTCCTGTCACGATTCAAGACTACCTCGTCCGCCCTCCTCTCACGATTCAAGACAACCTCGGCCGCTGCCTCCACGGCCGCCCTCCTGTCACAATGAAGACAACCTCGGCCGCTGCCTCCACGGCCGCCCTCCTCTCACGATTCAAGACAACCTCGGCCGCTGCCTCCATGGCCGCCCTCCTGTCACAATGAAGACAACCTCGGCCGCTGCCTCCACGGCCGCCCTCCTCTCACGATTCAAGACTACCTCGGCCGCTGCCTCCACGGCCGCCCTCCTCTCACGATTCAAGACTACCTCGGCCGCCGCCTCCACAGCCGCGCTCCTATCACGATTCAAGACAATCTCGGCCGCTGCCTCCACGGCCGCCCTCCTGTCACAATGAAGACAACCTCGGCCGCTGCCTCCACGGCCGCCCTCCTCTCACGATTCAAGACAACCTCGGCCGCTGCCTCCATGGCCGCCCTCCTGTCACGATTCAAGACTACCTCGGCCGCTGCCTCCATGGCCGCCCTCCTCTCACGATTCAACACAACCTCGGGCACCGCCTCCACGGCCGCCGTCCTCTCACGATTCAAGACTACCTCGGCCGCCGCGTCCACGGCTGCGCTCCTATCACGATTCAAGACAATCTCGGCCGCTGCCTCCACGGCCGCCCTTCTGTCACAATGAAGACAACCTCGGCCGCTGCCTCCACGGCCGCCCTCCTCTCAGGATACAACACAACCTCGGCCGTTGCCTCCACGGCCGCCCTCCTCTCACGATTCAAGACTACCTAGGCCGCTGCCTCCATGGCCGCCCTCCTGTCACAATGAAGACAACCTCGGCCGCCGCCTCCATGGCCGCGCTCCTATCACGATTCAAGACTACCTCGGCCACTGCCTCCACGGCCGCGCGCCTATCACGATTCAAGACAATCTCGGCCGCTGCCTCCACGGCCGCCCTCCTGTCACAATGAAGACAACCTCGGCCGCTGCCTCCACGGCCGCCCTCCTCTCACGATTCAAGACTACCTCGGCCGCCGCCTCCACGGCCGCCCTCCTCTCACGATTCAAGACAACCTCGGCCGCTGCCTCCACGGCCGCCCTTCTGTCACAATGAAGACAACCTCGGCCCCCGCCTCCACGGCCGCGCTCCTATCACGATTCAAGACAATCTCGGCGGCTGCCTCTACGGCCGCCCTCCTGTCACAATGAAGACAACCTCGGCCGCTGCCTCCACGGCCGCCCTCCTCTCACGATTCAAGACTACCTCGGCCGCCGCCTCCACGGCCGCCCTCCTCTCACGATTCAAGACTACCTCGGCCACTGCCTCCATGGCCGCCCTCCTCTCACGATTCAAGACAACCTCGGGCGCTGCCTCCACGGCCGCCCTTCTGTCACAATGAAGACAACCTCGGCCGCCGCCTCCACGGCCGCGCTCCTATCACGATTCAAGACAATCTCGGCCGCTGCCTCCACGGCCGCCCTCCTGTCACAATGAAGACAACCTCGGCCGCTGCCTCCATGGCCGCCCTCCTCTCACGATTTAAGACAACCTCGGGCGCTGCCTCCACAGCCGCCCTCCTCTCACGGTGAAGACAACCTCGGCCACTGCCTCCATGGCCGCATTTCTGTCACAATGAAGACAACCTCGGCCGCTGCCTCCACGGCCGCCCTCCTGTCACGATTCAAGACTACCTCGTCCGCCCTCCTCTCACGATTCAAGACTACCTCGGCCGCTGCCTCCACGGCCGCCCTTCTGTCACAATGAAGACAACCTCGGCCGCTGCCTCCACGGCCGCCCTTCTGTCACAATGAAGACAACCTCGGCCGCTGCCTCCACGGCCGCCCTCCTCTCACGATTCAAGACTACCTCGTCCGCCCTCCTATCACGATTTAAGACAATCTCGGCCACTGCCTCCATGGCCGCCCTCCTCTCACGATTCAAGACAACCTCGGCCGCTGCCTCCACGGCCGCGCTCCTATCACGATTCAAGACAATCTCGGCCGCTGCCTCCACGGCCGCCCTTCTGTCACAATGAAGACTACCTCGGCCGCTGCCTCCACGGCCGCCCTCCTCTCACGATACAACACAACCTCGGGCACTGCCTCCATGGCCGCCCTCCTGTCACAATGAAGACAACCTCGGCCGCCGCCTCCACGGCCGCGCTCCTATCACGATTCAAGACAATCTCGGCCGCTGCCTCCACGGCCGCCCTTCTGTCACAATGAAGACTACCTCGGCCGCCGCCTCCACGGCCGCCCTCCTCTCACGATTCAAGACTACCTCGACCACTGCCTCCATGGCCGCCCTCCTGTCACAATGAAGACAACCTCGGCCGCCGCCTCCACGGCCGCGCTCCTATCACGATTCAAGACAATCTCGGCCGCTGCCTCCACGGCCGCCCTTCTGTCACAATGAAGACAACGTCGGCCGCCGCCTCCACGGCCGCGCTCCTATCACGATTCAAGACAATCTCGGCCGCTGCCTCCACGGCCGCCCTCCTGTCACAATGAAGACAACCACGGCCGCTGCCTCCATGGCCGCCCTCCTCTCACGATTCAAGACAACCTCGGGCGCTGCCTCCACAGCCGCCCTCCTCTCACGGTGAAGACAACCTCGGCCACTGCCTCCATGGCCGCCTTTCTGTCACAATGAAGACAACCTCGGCCGCTGCCTCCACGGCCGCCCTCCTCTCACGATTCAAGACTACCTCGGCCGCCGCCTCCACGGCCGCGCTCCTATCACGATTCAAGACTACCTCGGCCGCTGCCTCCATGGCCGCCCTCCTCTCACGATTCAAGACAACCTCGGCCGCTGCCTCCATGGCCGCCCTCCTGTCACAATGAAGACAACCTCGGCCGCTGCCTCCACGGCCGCCCTCCTCTCACGATTCAAGACTACCTCGGCCGCTGCCTCCACGGCCGCCCTCCTCTCACGATTCAAGACTACCTCGGCCGCCGCCTCCACGGCCGCGCTCCTATCACGATTCAAGACAATCTCGGCCGCTGCCTCCACGGCCGCCCTCCTGTCACAATGAAGACAACCTCGGCCGCTGCCTCCACGGCCGCCCTCCTCTCACGATTCAAGACTACCTCGGCCGCCGCCTCCACGGCCGCCCTCCTCTCACGATTCAAGACTACCTCGGCCACTGCCTCCATGGCCGCCCTCCTCTCACGATTCAAGACAACCTCGGCCGCTGCCTCCACGGCCGCCCTTCTGTCACAATGAAGACAACCTCGGCCGCTGCCTCCACGGCCGCCCTCCTCTCACGATACAACACAACCTCGGGCTCTGCCTCCATGGCCGCCCTCCTGTCACAGTGAAGACAACCTCGGCCGCCGCCTCCACGGCCGCGCTCCTATCACGATTCAAGACAATCTCGGCCGCTGCCTCCACGGCCGCCCTTCTGTCACAATGAAGACTACCTCGGCCGCTGCCTCCACGGCCGCCCTCCTCTCACGATTCAAGACTACCTCGGCCACTGCCTCCATGGCCGCCCTCCTGTCACAATGAAGACAACCTCGGCCGCCGCATCCACGGCCGCGCTCCTATCACGATTCAAGACAATCTCGGCCGCTACCTCCACGGCCGCCCTTCTGTCACAATGAAGACAACCTCGGCCGCTGCCTCCACGGCCGCCCTCCTCTCAGGATACAACACAACCTCGGCCGTTGCCTCCACGGCCGCCCTCCTCTCACGATTCAAGACTACCTCGGCCGCTGCCTCCATGGCCGCCCTCCTGTCACAATGAAGACAACCTCGGCCGCCGCCTCTACGGCCGCGCTCCTATCACGATTCAAGACAATCTCGGCCGCTGCCTCCACGGCCGCCCTCCTGTCACAATGAAGACAACCTCGGCCGCTGCCTCCACGGCCGCCCTCCTCTCACGATTCAAGACTACCTCGGCCGCTGCCTCCACGGCCGCCCTCCTCTCACGATTCAAGACAACCTCGGCCGCTGCCTCCATGGCCGCCCTCCTGTCACAATGAAGACAACCTCGGCCGCTGCCTCCACGGCCGCCCTCCTCTCACGATTCAAGACTACCTCGGCCACTGCCTCCATGGCCGCCCTCCTCTCACGATTCAAGACAACCTCGGCCGCTGCCTCCACGGCCGCCCTTCTGTCACAATGAAGACAACCTCGGCCGCTGCCTCCACGGCCGCGCTCCTATCACGATTCAAGACAATCTCGGCCGCTGCCTCCACGGCCGCCCTCCTGTCACAATGAAGACAACCTCGGCCGCTGCCTCCACGGCCGCCCTCCTCTCACGATACAACACAACCTCGGCCATTGCCTCCACGGCCGCCCTCCTCTCACGATTGAAGACTACCTCGGCTGCTGCCTCCATGGCCGCCCTCCTCTCACGATTCAAGACAACCTCGGCCGCTGCCTCCATGGCCGCCCTCCTGTCACAATGAAGACAACCTCGGCCGCTGCCTCCATGGCCGCCCTCCTCTCACGATTCAAGACTACCTCGGCCGCTGCCTCCACGGCCGCCCTCCTCTCACGATTCAAGACTACCTCGGCCGCCGCCTCCACGGCCGCGCTCCTATCACGATTCAAGACCATCTCGGCCGCTGCCTCCACGGCCGCCCTCCTCTCACGATACAACACAACCTCGGCCATTGCCTCCACGGCCGCCCTCCTCTCACGATTCAAGACTACCTCGGCTGCTGCCTCCATGGCCGCCCTCCTCTCACGATTCAAGACAACCTCGGCCGCTGCCTCCATGGCCGCCCTCCTGTCACAATGAAGACAACCTCGGCCGCTGCCTCCATGGCCGCCCTCCTCTCACGATTCAAGACTACCTCGGCCGCTGCCTCCACGGCCGCCCTCCTCTCACGATTCAAGACTACCTCGGCCGCCGCCTCCACGGCCGCGCTCCTATCACGATTCAAGACAATCTCGGCCGCTGCCTCCACGGCCGCCCTCCTGTCACAATGAAGACAACCTCGGCCGCTGCCTCCACGGCCGCCCTCCTCTCACGATTCAAGACTACCTCGGCCGCCGCCTCCACGACCGCCCTCCTCTCACGATTCAAGACAACCTCGGCCACTGCCTCCATGGCCGCCCTTCTGTCACAATGAAGACAACCTCGGCCGCTGCCTCCACGGCCGCCCTCCTCTCACGATACAACACAACCTCGGGCACTGCCTCCATGGCCGCCCTCCTGTCACAATGAAGACAACCTCGGCCGCCGCCTCCACGGCCGCCCTCCTCTCACGATTCAAGACTACCTCGGCCGCTGCCTCCATGGCCGCCCTCCTCTCACGATTCAAGACAACCTCGGCCGCTGCCTCCACGGCCGCCCTTCTGTCACAATGAAGACAACCTCGGCCGCTGCCTCCACGGCCGCCCTCCTCTCACGATTCAAGACTACCTCGGCCGCTGCCTCCATGGCCGCCCTCCTCTCACGATTCAAGACAACCTCGGCCGCTGCCTCCATGGCCGCCCTCCTGTCACAATGAAGACAACCTCGGCCGCTGCCTCCACGGCCGCCCTCCTCTCACGATTCAAGACAACCTCGGCCGCTGCCTCCATGGCCGCCCTCCTGTCACAATGAAGACAACCTCGGCCGCTGCCTCCACGGCCGCCCTCCTCTCACGATTCAAGACTACCTCGGCCGCTGCCTCCACGGCCGCCCTCCTCTCACGATTCAAGACTACCTCGGCCACTGCCTCCATGGCCGCCCTCCTCTCACGATTCAACACAACCTCGGGCACCGCCTCCACGGCCGCCCTCCTCTCACGATTCAAGACTACCTCGGCCGCTGCCTCCATGGCCGCCCTCCTCTCACGATTCAACACAACCTCGGGCACCGCCTCCACGGCCGCCGTCCTCTCACGATTCAAGACTACCTCGGCCGCCGCGTCCACGGCTGCGCTCCTATCACGATTCAAGACAATCTCGGCCGCTGCCTCCACGGCCGCCCTTCTGTCACAATGAAGACAACCTCGGCCGCTGCCTCCACGGCCGCCCTCCTCTCAGGATACAACACAACCTCGGCCGTTGCCTCCACGGCCGCCCTCCTCTCACGATTCAAGACTACCTAGGCCGCTGCCTCCATGGCCGCCCTCCTGTCACAATGAAGACAACCTCGGCCGCCGCCTCCATGGCCGCGCTCCTATCACGATTCAAGACTACCTCGGCCACTGCCTCCACGGCCGCGCGCCTATCACGATTCAAGACAATCTCGGCCGCTGCCTCCACGGCCGCCCTCCTGTCACAATGAAGACAACCTCGACCGCTGCCTCCACGGCCGCCCTCCTCTCACGATTCAAGACTACCTAGGCCGCTGCCTCCATGGCCGCCCTCCTGTCACAATGAAGACAACCTCGGCCGCCGCCTCCATGGCCGCGCTCCTATCACGATTCAAGACTACCTCGGCCACTGCCTCCACGGCCGCGCGCCTATCACGATTCAAGACAATCTCGGCCGCTGCCTCCACGGCCGCCCTCCTGTCACAATGAAGACAACCTCGACCGCTGCCTCCACGGCCGCCCTCCTCTCACGATTCAAGACTACCTCGGCCGCCGCCTCCACGGCCGCCCTCCTCTCACGATTCAAGACTACCTCGGCCACTGCCTCCATGGCTGCCCTCCTCTCACGATTCAAGACAACCTCGGCCGCTGCCTCCACGGCCGCCCTTCTGTCACAATGAAGACAACCTCGGCCGCCGCCTCCACGGCCGCGCTCCTATCACGATTCAAGACAATCTCGGCGGCTGCCTCCACGGCCGCCCTTCTGTCACAATGAAGACAACCTCGGCCGCTGCCTCCACGGCCGCGCTCCTATCACGATTCAAGACAATCTCGGCCGCTGCCTCCACGGCCGCCCTCCTGTCACAATGAAGACAACCTCGGCCGCTGCCTCCATGGCCGCCCTCCTCTCACGATTCAAGACAACCTCGGGCGCTGCCTCCACAGCCGCCCTCCTCTCACGGTGAAGACAACCTCGGCCACTGCCTCCATGGCCGCATTTCTGTCACAATGAAGACAACCTCGGCCGCTGCCTCCACGGCCGCCCTCCTGTCATGATTCAAGACTACCTCGTCCGCCCTCCTCTCACGATTCAAGACTACCTCGGCCGCTGCCTCCACGGCCGCCCTTCTGTCACAATGAAGACAACCTCGGCCGCTGCCTCCACGGCCGCCCTTCTGTCACAATGAAGACAACCTCGGCCGCTGCCTCCACGGCCGCCCTCCTCTCACGATTCAAGACTACCTCGGCCGCTGCCTCCATGGCCGCCCTCCTCTCACGATTCAAGACAACCTCGGCCGCTGCCTCCACGGCCGACCTTCTGTCACAATGAAGACAACCTCGGCCGCTGCCTCCACGGCCGCGCTCCTATCACGATTCAAGACAATCTCGGCCGCTGCCTCCACGGCCGCCCTCCTGTCACAATGAAGACAACCTCGGCCGCTGCCTCCACGGCCGCCCTCCTCTCACGATACAACACAACCTCGGCCATTGCCTCCACGGCCGCCCTCCTCTCACGATTCAAGACTACCTCGGCTGCTGCCTCCATGGCCGCCCTCCTCTCACGATTCAAGACAACCTCGGCCGCTGCCTCCATGGCCGCCCTCCTGTCACAATGAAGACAACCTCGGCCGCTGCCTCCATGGCCGCCCTCCTCTCACGATTCAAGACTACCTCGGCCGCTGCCTCCACGGCCGCCCTCCTCTCACGATTCAAGACTACCTCGGCCGCTGCCTCCACGGCCGCGCTCCTATCACGATTCAAGACCATCTCGGCCGCTGCCTCCACGGCCGCCCTCCTCTCACGATACAACACAACCTCGGCCATTGCCTCCACGGCCGCCCTCCTCTCACGATTCAAGACTACCTCGGCTGCTGCCTCCATGGCCGCCCTCCTCTCACGATTCAAGACAACCTCGGCCGCTGCCTCCATGGCCGCCCTCCTGTCACAATGAAGACAACCTCGGCCGCTGCCTCCATGGCCGCCCTCCTCTCACGATTCAAGACTACCTCGGCCGCTGCCTCCACGGCCGCCCTTCTGTCACAATGAAGACAACCTCGGCCGCTGCCTCCATGGCCGCCCTCCTCTCACGATTCAAGACTACCTCGGCCGCTGCCTCCACGGCCGCCCTTCTGTCACAATGAAGACAACCTCGGCCGCTGCCTCCACGGCCGCCCTCCTCTCAGGATACAACACAACCTCGGCCGTTGCCTCCACGGCCGCCCTCCTCTCACGATTCAAGACTACCTAGGCCGCTGCCTCCATGGCCGCCCTCCTGTCACAATGAAGACAACCTCGGCCGCCGCCTCCATGGCCGCGCTCCTATCACGATTCAAGACTACCTCGGCCACTGCCTCCACGGCCGCGCGCCTATCACGATTCAAGACAATCTCGGCCGCTGCCTCCACGGCCGCCCTCCTGTCACAATGAAGACAACCTCGACCGCTGCCTCCACGGCCGCCCTCCTCTCACGATTCAAGACTACCTCGGCCGCCGCCTCCACGGCCGCCCTCCTCTCACGATTCAAGACAACCTCGGCCGCTGCCTCCATGGCCGCCCTCCTCTCACGATTCAAGACAACCTCGGCCGCTGCCTCCACGGCCGCCCTTCTGTCACAATGAAGACAACCTCGGCCGCCGCCTCCACGGCCGCGCTCCTATCACGATTCAAGACAATCTCGGCGGCTGCCTCCACGGCCGCCCTTCTGTCACAATGAAGACAACCTCGGCCGCCGCCTCCACGGCCGCGCTCCTATCACGATTCAAGACAATCTCGGCCGCTGCCTCCACGGCCGCCCTCCTGTCACAATGAAGACAACCTCGGCCGCTGCCTCCATGGCCGCCCTCCTCTCACGATTCAAGACAACCTCGGGCGCTGCCTCCACAGCCGCCCTCCTCTCACGGTGAAGACAACCTCGGCCACTGCCTCCATGGCCGCATTTCTGTCACAATGAAGACAACCTCGGCCGCTGCCTCCACGGCCGCCCTCCTGTCACGATTCAAGACTACCTCGTCCGCCCTCCTCTCACGATTCAAGACTACCTCGGCCGCTGCCTCCACGGCCGCCCTTCTGTCACAATGAAGACAACCTCGGCCGCTGCCTCCACGGCCGCCCTCCTCTCACGATTCAAGACTACCTCGTCCGCCCTCCTATCACGATTTAAGACAATCTCGGCCGCTGCCTCCACGGCCGCCCTCCTGTCACAATGAAGACATCCTCGGACGCTGCCTCCACGGCCGCCCTCCTCTCACGATTCAATACTACCTCGGCCACTGCCTCCATGGCCGCCCTCCTCTCACGATTCAAGACAACCTCGGCCGCTGCCTCCACGGCCGCGCTCCTATCACGATTCAAGACAATCTCGGCCGCTGCCTCCACGGCCGCCCTTCTGTCACAATGAAGACTACCTCGGCCGCTGCCTCCACGGCCGCCCTCCTCTCACGATACAACACAACCTCGGGCACTGCCTCCATGGCCGCCCTCCTGTCACAATGAAGACAACCTCGGCCGCCGCCTCCACGGCCGCGCTCCTATCACGATTCAAGACAATCTCGGCCGCTGCCTCCACGGCCGCCCTTCTGTCACAATGAAGACTACCTCGGCCGCCGCCTCCACGGCCGCCCTCCTCTCACGATTCAAGACTACCTCGACCACTGCCTCCATGGCCGCCCTCCTGTCACAATGAAGACAACCTCGGCCGCCGCCTCCACGGCCGCGCTCCTATCACGATTCAAGACAATCTCGGCCGCTGCCTCCACGGACGCCCTTCTGTCACAATGAAGACAACGTCGGCCGCCGCCTCCACGGCCGCGCTCCTATCACGATTCAAGACAATCTCGGCCGCTGCCTCCACGGCCGCCCTCCTGTCACAATGAAGACAACCTCGGCCGCTGCCTCCATGGCCGCCCTCCTCTCACGATTCAAGACAACCTCGGGCGCTGCCTCCACAGCCGCCCTCCTCTCACGGTGAAGACAACCTCGGCCACTGCCTCCATGGCCGCCTTTCTGTCACAATGAAGACAACCTCGGCCGCTGCCTCCAAGGCCGCCCTCCTCTCACGATTCAAGACTACCTCGTCCGCCCTCCTCTCACGATTCAAGACTACCTCGGCCGCTGCCTCCACGGCCGCCCTTCTGTCACAATGAAGACAACCTCAGCCGCTGCCTCCACGGCCGCCCTTCTGTCACAATGAAGACAACCTCGGCCGCTGCCTCCACGGCCGCCCTCCTCTCACGATTCAAGACTACCTCGTCTGCCCTCCTATCACGATTCAAGACAATCTCGGCCGCTGCCTCCACGGCCGCCCTCCTGTCACAATGAAGACAACCTCGGCCGCTGCCTCCACGGCCGCCCTCCTCTCACGATTCAAGACTACCTCGGCCGCCGCCTCCACGGCCACCCTCCTCTCACGATTCAAGACTACCTCGGCCACTGCCTCCATGGCCGCCCTCCTCTCACGATTCAAGACAACCTCGGCCGCTGCCTCCACGGCCGCCCTTCTGTCACAATGAAGACAACCTCGGCCGCTGCCTCCATGGCCGCCCTCCTCTCACGATTCAAGACTACCTCGGCCGCTGCCTCCACGGCCGCCCTTCTGTCACAATGAAGACAACCTCGGCCGCTGCCTCCACGGCCGCCCTCCTCTCACGATTCAAGACTACCTCGGCCGCCGCCTCCACGGCCACCCTCCTCTCACGATTCAAGACTACCTCGGCCACTGCCTCCATGGCCGCCCTCCTCTCACGATTCAAGACAACCTCGGCCGCTGCCTCCACGGCCGCCCTTCTGTCACAATGAAGACAACCTCGGCCGCTGCCTCCACGGCCGCCCTCCTCTCACGATTCAAGACTAACTCGGCCACTGCCTCCACGGCCGCCCTCCTCTCACGATTCAAGACTACCTCGGCCGCCGCCTCCACGGCCGCGCTCCTATCACGATTCAAGACTACCTCGGCCGCTGCCTCCATGGCCGCCCTCCTCTCACGATTCAAGACAACCTCGGCCGCTGCCTCCATGGCCGCCCTCCTGTCACAATGAAGACAACCTCGGCCGCTGCCTCCACGGCCGCCCTCCTCTCACGATTCAAGACTACCTCGGCCGCTGCCTCCACGGCCGCCCTCCTCTCACGATTCAAGACTACCTCGGCCGCCGCCTCCACGGCCGCGCTCCTATCACGATTCAAGACAATCTCGGCCGCTGCCTCCACGGCCGCCCTCCTGTCACAATGAAGAAAACCTCGGCCGCTGCCTCCACGGCCGCCCTCCTCTCAGGATTCAAGACTACCTCGGCCGCCGCCTCCACGGCCGCCCTCCTCTCACGATTCAAGACTACCTCGGCCACTGCCTCCATGGCCGCCCTCCTCTCACGATTCAAGACAACCTCGGCCGCTGCCTCCACGGCCGCCCTCCTCTCAGGATACAACACAACCTCGGCCGTTGCCTCCACGGCCGCCCTCCTCTCACGATTCAAGACTACCTAGGCCGCTGCCTCCATGGCCGCCCTCCTGTCACAATGAAGACAACCTCGGCCGCCGCCTCCATGGCCGCGCTCCTATCACGATTCAAGACTACCTCGGCCACTGCCTCCACGGCCGCGCGCCTATCACGATTCAAGACAATCTCGGCCGCTGCCTCTACGGCCGCCCTCCTGTCACAATGAAGACAACCTCGACCGCTGCCTCCACGGCCGCCCTCCTCTCACGATTCAAGACTACCTAGGCCGCTGCCTCCATGGCCGCCCTCCTGTCACAATGAAGACAACCTCGGCCGCCGCCTCCATGGCCGCGCTCCTATCACGATTCAAGACTACCTCGGCCACTGCCTCCACGGCCGCGCGCCTATCACGATTCAAGACAATCTCGGCCGCTGCCTCCACGGCCGCCCTCCTGTCACAATGAAGACAACCTCGACCGCTGCCTCCACGGCCGCCCTCCTCTCACGATTCAAGACTACCTCGGCCGCCGCCTCCACGGCCGCCCTCCTCTCACGATTCAAGACTACCTCGGCCACTGCCTCCATGGCTGCCCTCCTCTCACGATTCAAGACAACCTCGGCCGCTGCCTCCACGGCCGCCCTTCTGTCACAATGAAGACAACCTCGGCCGCCGCCTCCACGGCCGCGCTCCTATCACGATTCAAGACAATCTCGGCGGCTGCCTCCACGGCCGCCCTTCTGTCACAATGAAGACAACCTCGGCCGCCGCCTCCACGGCCGCGCTCCTATCACGATTCAAGACAATCTCGGCCGCTGCCTCCACGGCCGCCCTCCTGTCACAATGAAGACAACCTCGGCCGCTGCCTCCATGGCCGCCCTCCTCTCACGATTCAAGACAACCTCGGGCGCTGCCTCCACAGCCGCCCTCCTCTCACGGTGAAGACAACCTCGGCCACTGCCTCCATGGCCGCATTTCTGTCACAATGAAGACAACCTCGGCCGCTGCCTCCACGGCCGCCCTCCTGTCACGATTCAAGACTACCTCGTCCGCCCTCCTCTCACGATTCAAGACTACCTCGGCCGCTGCCTCCACGGCCGCCCTTCTGTCACAATGAAGACAACCTCGGCCGCTGCCTCCACGGCCGCCCTTCTGTCACAATGAAGACAACCTCGGCCGCTGCCTCCACGGCCGCCCTCCTCTCACGATTCAAGACTACCTCGTCCGCCCTCCTATCACGATTTAAGACAATCTCGGCCGCTGCCTCCACGGCCGCCCTCCTGTCACAATGAAGACATCCTCGGACGCTGCCTCCACGGCCGCCCTCCTCTCACGATTCAATACTACCTCGGCCACTGCCTCCATGGCCGCCCTCCTCTCACGATTCAAGACAACCTCGGCCGCTGCCTCCACGGCCGCGCTCCTATCACGATTCAAGACAATCTCGGCCGCTGCCTCCACGGCCGCCCTTCTGTCACAATGAAGACTACCTCGGCCGCTGCCTCCACGGCCGCCCTCCTCTCACGATACAACACAACCTCGGGCACTGCCTCCCTGGCCGCCCTCCTGTCACAATGAAGACAACCTCGGCCGCCGCCTCCATGGCCGCGCTCCTATCACGATTCAAGACAATCTCGGCCGCTGCCTCCACGGCCGCCCTTCTGTCACAATGAAGACTACCTCGGCCGCCGCCTCCACGGCCGCCCTCCTCTCACGATTCAAGACTACCTCGACCACTGCCTCCATGGCCGCCCTCCTGTCACAATGAAGACAACCTCGGCCGCCGCCTCCACGGCCGCGCTCCTATCACGATTCAAGACAATCTCGGCCGCTGCCTCCACGGCCGCCCTTCTGTCACAATGAAGACAACGTCGGCCGCCGCCTCCACGGCCGCGCTCCTATCACGATTCAAGACAATCTCGGCCGCTGCCTCCACGGCCGCCCTCCTGTCACAATGAAGACAACCTCGGCCGCTGCCTCCATGGCCGCCCTCCTCTCACGATTCAAGACAACCTCGGGCGCTGCCTCCACAGCCGCCCTCCTCTCACGGTGAAGACAACCTCGGCCACTGCCTCCATGGCCGCCTTTCTGTCACAATGAAGACAACCTCGGCCGCTGCCTCCAAGGCCGCCCTCCTCTCACGATTCAAGACTACCTCGACCGCCCTCCTCTCACGATTCAAGACTACCTCGGCCGCTGCCTCCACGGCCGCCCTTCTGTCACAATGAAGACAACCTCAGCCGCTGCCTCCACGGCCGCCCTTCTGTCACAATGAAGACAACCTCGGCCGCTGCCTCCACGGCCGCCCTCCTCTCACGATTCAAGACTACCTCGTCTGCCCTCCTATCACGATTCAAGACAATCTCGGCCGCTGCCTCCACGGCCGCCCTCCTGTCACAATGAAGACAACCTCGGCCGCTGCCTCCACGGCCGCCCTCCTCTCACGATTCAAGACTACCTCGGCCGCCGCCTCCACGGCCACCCTCCTCTCACGATTCAAGACTACCTCGGCCACTGCCTCCATGGCCGCCCTCCTCTCACGATTCAAGACAACCTCGGCCGCTGCCTCCACGGCCGCCCTTCTGTCACAATGAAGACAACCTCGGCCGCTGCCTCCATGGCCGCCCTCCTTTCACGATTCAAGACTACCTCGGCCGCTGCCTCCACGGCCGCCCTTCTGTCACAATGAAGACAACCTCGGCCGCTGCCTCCACGGCCGCCCTCCTCTCACGATTCAAGACTACCTCGGCCGCCGCCTCCACGGCCACCCTCCTCTCACGATTCAAGACTACCTCGGCCACTGCCTCCATGGCCGCCCTCCTCTCACGATTCAAGACAACCTCGGCCGCTGCCTCCACGGCCGCCCTTCTGTCACAATGAAGACAACCTCGGCCGCTGCCTCCACGGCCGCCCTCCTCTCACGATTCAAGACTAACTCGGCCACTGCCTCCACGGCCGCCCTCCTCTCACGATTCAAGACTACCTCGGCCGCCGCCTCCACGGCCGCGCTCCTATCACGATTCAAGACTACCTCGGCCGCTGCCTCCATGGCCGCCCTCCTCTCACGATTCAAGACAACCTCGGCCGCTGCCTCCATGGCCGCCCTCCTGTCACAATGAAGACAACCTCGGCCGCTGCCTCCACGGCCGCCCTCCTCTCACGATTCAAGACTACCTCGGCCGCTGCCTCCACGGCCGCCCTCCTCTCACGATTCAAGACTACCTCGGCCGCCGCCTCCACGGCCGCGCTCCTATCACGATTCAAGACAATCTCGGCCGCTGCCTCCACGGCCGCCCTCCTGTCACAATGAAGACAACCTCGGCCGCTGCCTCCACGGCCGCCCTCCTCTCAGGATTCAAGACTACCTCGGCCGCCGCCTCCACGGCCGCCCTCCTCTCACGATTCAAGACTACCTCGGCCACTGCCTCCATGGCCGCCCTCCTCTCACGATTCAAGACAACCTCGGCCGCTGCCTCCACGGCCGCCCTCCTCTCAGGATACAACACAACCTCGGCCGTTGCCTCCACGGCCGCCCTCCTCTCACGATTCAAGACTACCTAGGCCGCTGCCTCCATGGCCGCCCTCCTGTCACAATGAAGACAACCTCGGCCGCCGCCTCCATGGCCGCGCTCCTATCACGATTCAAGACTACCTCGGCCACTGCCTCCACGGCCGCACGCCTATCACGATTCAAGACAATCTCGGCCGCTGCCTCCACGGCCGCCCTCCTGTCACAATGAAGACAACCTCGACCGCTGCCTCCACGGCCGCCCTCCTCTCACGATTCAAGACTACCTAGGCCGCTGCCTCCATGGCCGCCCTCCTGTCACAATGAAGACAACCTCGGCCGCCGCCTCCATGGCCGCGCTCCTATCATGATTCAAGACTACCTCGGCCACTGCCTCCACGGCCGCGCGCCTATCACGATTCAAGACAATCTCGGCCGCTGCCTCCACGGCCGCCCTCCTGTCACAATGAAGACAACCTCGACCGCTGCCTCCACGGCCGCCCTCCTCTCACGATTCAAGACTACCTCGGCCGCCGCCTCCACGGCCGCCCTCCTCTCACGATTCAAGACTACCTCGGCCACTGCCTCCATGGCTGCCCTCCTCTCACGATTCAAGACAACCTCGGCCGCTGCCTCCACGGCCGCCCTTCTGTCACAATGAAGACAACCTCGGCCGCCGCCTCCACGGCCGCGCTCCTATCACGATTCAAGACAATCTCGGCGGCTGCCTCCACGGCCGCCCTTCTGTCACAATGAAGACAACCTCGGCCGCCGCCTCCACGGCCGCGCTCCTATCACGATTCAAGACAATCTCGGCCGCTGCCTCCACGGCCGCCCTCCTGTCACAATGAAGACAACCTCGGCCGCTGCCTCCATGGCCGCCCTCCTCTCACGATTCAAGACAACCTCGGGCGCTGCCTCCACAGCCGCCCTCCTCTCACGGTGAAGACAACCTCGGCCACTGCCTCCATGGCCGCATTTCTGTCACAATGAAGACAACCTCGGCCGCTGCCTCCACGGCCGCCCTCCTGTCACGATTCAAGACTACCTCGTCCGCCCTCCTCTCACGATTCAAGACTACCTCGGCCGCTGCCTCCACGGCCGCCCTTCTGTCACAATGAAGACAACCTCGGCCGCTGCCTCCACGGCCGCCCTTCTGTCACAATGAAGACAACCTCGGCCGCTGCCTCCACGGCCGCCCTCCTCTCACGATTCAAGACTACCTCGTCCGCCCTCCTATCACGATTTAAGACAATCTCGGCCGCTGCCTCCACGGCCGCCCTCCTGTCACAATGAAGACATCCTCGGACGCTGCCTCCACGGCCGCCCTCCTCTCACGATTCAATACTACCTCGGCCACTGCCTCCATGGCCGCCCTCCTCTCACGATTCAAGACAACCTCGGCCGCTGCCTCCACGGCCGCGCTCCTATCACGATTCAAGACAATCTCGGCCGCTGCCTCCACGGCCGCCCTTCTGTCACAATGAAGACTACCTCGGCCGCTGCCTCCACGGCCGCCCTCCTCTCACGATACAACACAACCTCGGGCACTGCCTCCATGGCCGCCCTCCTGTCACAATGAAGACAACCTCGGCCGCCGCCTCCACGGCCGCGCTCCTATCACGATTCAAGACAATCTCGGCCGCTGCCTCCACGGCCGCCCTTCTGTCACAATGAAGACTACCTCGGCCGCCGCCTCCACGGCCGCCCTCCTCTCACGATTCAAGACTACCTCGACCACTGCCTCCATGGCCAACCTCCTGTCACAATGAAGACAACCTCGGCCGCCGCCTCCACGGCCGCGCTCCTATCACGATTCAAGACAATCTCGGCCGCTGCCTCCACGGCCGCCCTTCTGTCACAATGAAGACAACGTCGGCCGCCGCCTCCACGGCCGCGCTCCTATCACGATTCAAGACAATCTCGGCCGCTGCCTCCACGGCCGCCCTCCTGTCACAATGAAGACAACCTCGGCCGCTGCCTCCATGGCCGCCCTCCTCTCACGATTCAAGACAACCTCGGGCGCTGCCTCCACAGCCGCCCTCCTCTCACGGTGAAGACAACCTCGGCCACTGCCTCCATGGCCGCCTTTCTGTCACAATGAAGACAACCTCGGCCGCTGCCTCCAAGGCCGCCCTCCTCTCACGATTCAAGACTACCTCGTCCGCCCTCCTCTCACGATTCAAGACTACCTCGGCCGCTGCCTCCACGGCCGCCCTTCTGTCACAATGAAGACAACCTCAGCCGCTGCCTCCACGGCCGCCCTTCTGTCACAATGAAGACAACCTCGGCCGCTGCCTCCACGGCCGCCCTCCTCTCACGATTCAAGACTACCTCGTCTGCCCTCCTATCACGATTCAAGACAATCTCGGCCGCTGCCTCCACGGCCGCCCTCCTGTCACAATGAAGACAACCTCGGCCGCTGCCTCCACGGCCGCCCTCCTCTCACGATTCAAGACTACCTCGGCCGCCGCCTCCACGGCCACCCTCCTCTCACGATTCAAGACTACCTCGGCCACTGCCTCCATGGCCGCCCTCCTCTCACGATTCAAGACAACCTCGGCCGCTGCCTCCACGGCCGCCCTTCTGTCACAATGAAGACAACCTCGGCCGCTGCCTCCATGGCCGCCCTCCTCTCACGATTCAAGACTACCTCGGCCGCTGCCTCCACGGCCGCCCTTCTGTCACAATGAAGACAACCTCGGCCGCTGCCTCCACGGCCGCCCTCCTCTCACGATTCAAGACTACCTCGGCCGCCGCCTCCACGGCCACCCTCCTCTCACGATTCAAGACTACCTCGGCCACTGCCTCCACGGCCGCCCTCCTCTCACGATTCAAGACTACCTCGGCCGCCGCCTCCACGGCCGCGCTCCTATCACGATTCAAGACTACCTCGGCCGCTGCCTCCATGGCCGCCCTCCTCTCACGATTCAAGACAACCTCGGCCGCTGCCTCCATGGCCGCCCTCCTGTCACAATGAAGACAACCTCGGCCGCTGCCTCCACGGCCGCCCTCCTCTCACGATTCAAGACTACCTCGGCCGCTGCCTCCACGGCCGCCCTCCTCTCACGATTCAAGACTACCTCGGCCGCCGCCTCCACGGCCGCGCTCCTATCACGATTCAAGACAATCTCGGCCGCTGCCTCCACGGCCGCCCTCCTGTCACAATGAAGACAACCTCGGCCGCTGCCTCCACGGCCGCCCTCCTCTCAGGATTCAAGACTACCTCGGCCGCCGCCTCCACGGCCGCCCTCCTCTCACGATTCAAGACTACCTCGGCCACTGCCTCCATGGCCGCCCTCCTCTCACGATTCAAGACTACCTCGGCCACTGCCTCCACGGCCGCCCTTCTGTCACAATGAAGACAACCTCGGCCGCTGCCTCCACGGCCGCCCTCCTCTCACGATACAACACAACCTCGGGCACTGCCTCCATGGCCGCCCTCCTGTCACAGTGAAGACAACCTCGGCCGCCGCCTCCACGGCCGCCCTCCTCTCACGATTCAAGACTACCTCGGCCGCCGCCTCCACGGCCACCCTCCTCTCACGATTCAAGACTACCTCGGCCACTGCCTCCATGGCCGCCCTCCTCTCACGATTCAAGACAACCTCGGCCGCTGCCTCCACGGCCGCCCTTCTGTCACAATGAAGACAACCTCGGCCGCTGCCTCCATGGCCGCCCTCCTCTCACGATTCAAGACTACCTCGGCCGCTGCCTCCACGGCCGCCCTTCTGTCACAATGAAGACAACCTCGGCCGCTGCCTCCACGGCCGCCCTCCTCTCACGATTCAAGACTACCTCGGCCGCCGCCTCCACGGCCTCCCTCCTCTCACGATTCAAGACTACCTCGGCCACTGCCTCCACGGCCGCCCTCCTCTCACGATTCAAGACTACCTCGGCCGCCGCCTCCACGGCCGCGCTCCTATCACGATTCAAGACTACCTCGGCCGCTGCCTCCATGGCCGCCCTCCTCTCACGATTCAAGACAACCTCGGCCGCTGCCTCCATGGCCGCCCTCCTGTCACAATGAAGACAACCTCGGCCGCTGCCTCCACGGCCGCCCTCCTCTCACGATTCAAGACTACCTCGGCCGCTGCCTCCACGGCCGCCCTCCTCTCACGATTCAAGACTACCTCGGCCGCCGCCTCCACGGCCGCGCTCCTATCACGATTCAAGACAATCTCGGCCGCTGCCTCCACGGCCGCCCTCCTGTCACAATGAAGACAACCTCGGCCGCTGCCTCCACGGCCGCCCTCCTCTCACGATTCAAGACTACCTCGGCCGCCGCCTCCACGGCCGCGCTCCTATCACGATTCAAGACAATCTCGGCCGCTGCCTCCACGGCCGCCCTCCTGTCACAATGAAGACAACCTCGGCCGCTGCCTCCACGGCCGCCCTCCTCTCACGATTCAAGACTACCTCGGCCGCCGCCTCCACGGCCGCCCTCCTCTCACGATTCAAGACTACCTCGGCCACTGCCTCCATGGCCGCCCTCCTCTCACGATTCAAGACAACCTCGGCCGCTGCCTCCACGGCCGCCCTTCTGTCACAATGAAGACAACCTCGGCCGCCGCCTCCACGGCCGCGCTCCTATCACGATTCAAGACAATCTCGGCCGCTGCCTCCACGGCCGCCCTCCTGTCACAATGAAGACAACCTCGGCCGCTGCCTACATGGCCGCCCTCCTCTCACGATTCAAGACAACCTCGGGCGCTGCCTCCACAGCCGCCCTCCTCTCACGGTGAAGACAACCTCGGCCACTGCCTCCATGGCCGCCTTTCTGTCACAATGAAGACAACCTCGGCCGCTGTCTCCACGGCCGCCCTCCTCTCACGATTCAAGACTACCTCGTCCGCCCTCCTCTCACCATTCAAGACTACCTCGGCCGCTGCCTCCACGACCGCCCTTCTGTCACAATGAAGACAACCTCGGCCGCTGCCTCCACGGCCGCCCTTCTGTCACAATGAAGACAACCTCGGCCGCTGCCTCCACGGCCGCCCTCCTCTCACGATTCAAGACTACCTCGTCCGCCCTCCTATCACGATTCAAGACAATCTCGGCCGCTGCCTCCACGGCCCCCCTCCTGTCACAATGAAGACAACCTCGGCCGCCGCCTCCACGGCCGCGCTCCTATCACGATTCAAGACAACCTCGGCCGCTGCCTCCATGGCCCCCCTCCTCTCACGATTCAAGACAACCTCGGGCGCTGCCTCCACAGCCGCCCTCCTCTCACGGTGAAGACAACCTCGGCCACTGCCTCCATGGCCGCATTTCTGTCACAATGAAGACAACCTCGGCCGCTGCCTCCACGGCCGCCCTCCTCTCACGATTCAAGACTACCTCGTCCGCCCTCCTCTCACGATTCAAGACTACCTCGGCCGCTGCCTCCACGGCCGCCCTTCTGTCACAATGAAGACAACCTCGGCCGCTGCCTCCACGGCCGCCCTTCTGTCACAATGAAGACAACCTCGGCCGCTGCCTCCACGGCCGCCCTCCTCTCACGATTCAAGACTACCTCGTCCGCCCTCCTATCACGATTCAAGACAATCTCGGCCGCTGCCTCCACGGCCGCCCTCCTGTCACAATGAAGACATCCTCGGCCGCTGCCTCTACGGCCGCCCTCCTCTCACGATTCAATACTACCTCGGCCACTGCCTCCATGGCCGCCCTCCTCTCACGATTCAAGACAACCTCGGCCGCTGCCTCCACGGCCACGCTCCTATCACGATTCAAGACAATCTCGGCCGCTGCCTCCACGGCCGCCCTTCTGTCACAATGAAGACTACCTCGGCCGCTGCCTCCACGGCCGCCCTCCTCTCACGATTCAAGACTACCTCGGCCACTGCCTCCATGGCCGCCCTCCTGTCACAATGAAGACAACCTCGGCCGCCGCCTCCACGGCCGCGCTCCTATCACGATTCAAGACAATCTCGGCCGCTGCCTCCACGGCCGCCCTTCTGTCACAATGAAGACTACCTCGGCCGCTGCCTCCACGGCCGCCCTCCTCTCACGATTCAAGACTACCTCGGCCACTGCCTCCATGGCCGCCCTCCTGTCACAATGAAGACAACCTCGGCCGCCGCCTCCACGGCCGCGCTCCTATCACGATTCAAGACAATCTCGGCCGCTGCCTCCACGGCCGCCCTTCTGTCACAATGAAGACTACCTCGGCCGCTGCCTCCACGGCCGCCCTCCTCTCACGATTCAAGACTACCTCGGCCACTGCCTCCATGGCCGCCCTCCTGTCACAATGAAGACAACCTCGGCCGCCGCCTCCACGGCCGCGCTCCTATCACGATTCAAGACAATCTCTGCCGCCGCCTCCACGGCCGCGCTCCTATCACGATTTAAGACAATCTCGGCCGCTGCCTCCACGGCCGCCTTTCTGTCACAATGAAGACAACCTCGGCCGCTGCCTCCACAGCCGCCCTCCTCTCACGATTCAAGACTACCTCGTCCGCCCTCCTCTCACGATTCAAGACAACCTCGGCCGCTGCCTCCATGGCCGCCCTTCTGTCACAATGAAGACAACCTCGGCCGCTTCCTCCATGGCCGCCCTTCTGTCACAATGAAGACAACCTCGGCCGCTGCCTCCACGGCCGCCCTTCTGTCACAATGAAGACAACCTCGGCCGCTGCCTCCACGGCCGCCCTCCTCTCACGATTCAAGACTACCTCGTCCGCCCTCCTATCACGATTCAAGACAACCTCGGCCGCTGCCTCCATGGCCACCCTTCTGTCACAATGAAGACAACCTCGGCCGCTGCCTCCACGGCCGCCCTTCTGTCACAATGAAGACAACCTCGGCCGCTGCCTCCACGGCCGCCCTCCTCTCACGATACAACACAACCTCGGGCACTGCCTCCATGGCCGCCCTCCTGTCACAATGAAGACAACCTCGGCCGCCCTTCTGTCACAATGAAGACAACCTCGGCCGCTGCCTCCACGGCCGCCCTCCTCTCACGATACAACACAACCTCGGGCACTGCCTCCACGGCCGCCCTCCTGTCACAATGAAGACAACCTCGGCCGCTGCCTCCACGGCCGCCCTCCTCTCACGATTCAAGACTACCTCAGCCGCCGCCTCCACGGCCGGGCTCCTATCACGATTCAAGACAATCTCGGCCGCCGCCTCCACGGCCGCGCTCCTATCACGATTTAAGACAATCTCGGCCGCTGCCTCCACGGCCGCCTTTCTGTCACAATGAAGACAACCTCGGCCGCTGCCTCCACAGCCGCCCTCCTCTCATGATTCAAGACTACCTCGTCCGCCCTCCTCTCACGATTCAAGACAACCTCGGCCGCTGCCTCCATGGCCGCCCTTCTGTCACAATGAAGACAACCTCGGCCGCTGCCTCCACGGCCGCCCTTCTGTCACAATGAAGACAACCTCGGCCGCCGCCTCCACGGCCGCGCTCCTATCACGATTCAAGACAATCTCGGCCGCTGCCTCCACGGCCGCCCTTCTGTCACAATGAAGACAACCTCGGCCGCCGCCTCCACGGCCACGCTCCTATCACGATTCAAGACAATCTCGGCCGCTGCCTCCACGGCCGCCCTTCTGTCACAATGAAGACAACCTCGGCCGCCGCCTCCACGGCCGCCCTCCTCTCACGATTCAAGACTACCTCGGCCGCCGCCTCCACGGCCGCCCTCCTCTCACGATACAACACAACCTCGGGCACTGCCTCCATGGCCGCCCTCCTGTCACAATGAAGACAACCTCGGCCGCCGCCTCCACGGCCGCGCTCCTATCACGATTCAAGACAATCTCGGCCGCTGCCTCCACGGCCGCCCTCCTGTCACAATGAAGACAACCTCGGCCGCCGCCTCCACGGCCGCGCTCCTATCACGATTCAAGACAATCTCGGCCGCTGCCTCCACGGCCGCCCTTCTGTCACAATGAAGACAACCTCGGCCGCTGCCTCCACGGCCGCCCTCCTCTCACGATACAACACAACCTCGGCCACTGCCTCCATGGCCGCCCTCCTGTCACAATGAAGACAACCTCGGCCGCCGCCTCCACGGCCGCGCTCCTATCACGATTCAAGACAATCTCGGCCGCTGCCTCCACGGCCGCCCTTCTGTCACAATGAAGACTACCTCGGCCGCTGCCTCCACGGCCGCCCTCCTCTCACGATTCAAGACTACCTCGGCCACTGCCTCCATGGCCGCCCTCCTCTCACGATTCAAGACTACCTCGGCCACTGCCTCCATGGCCGCCCTCCTGTCACAATGAAGACAACCTCGGCCGCCGCCTCCACGGCCGCGCTCCTATCAGGATTCAAGACAATCTCGGCCGCTGCCTCCACGGCCGCCCTCCTGTCACAATGAAGACAACCTCGGCCGCTGCCTCCACGGCAGCCCTCCTCTCACGATTCAAGACTACCTCGGCCGCCGCCTCCACGGCCGCCCTCCTCTCACGATTCAAGACTACCTCGGCCACTGCCTCCATGGCCGCCCTCCTCTCACGATTCAAGACTACCTCGGCCGCCGCCTCCACGGCCGCGCTCCTATCACGATTCAAGACAATCTCGGCCGCTGCCTCCACGGCCGCCCTCCTGTCACAATGAAGACAACCTCGGCCGCTGCCTCCACGGTCGCCCTCCTCTCACGATTCAAGACTACCTCGGCCGCCGCCTCCACGGCCGGGCTCCTATCACGATTCAAGACAATCTCGGCCGCCGCCTCCACGGCCGCGCTCCTATCACGATTTAAGACAATCTCGGCCGCTGCCTCCACGGCCGCTTTTCTGTCACAATGAAGACAACCTCGGCCGCTGCCTCCACAGCCGCCCTCCTCTCATGATTCAAGACTACCTCGGCCGCCGCCTCCACGGCCGCCCTCCTCTCACGATTCAAGACTACCTCGGCCACTGCCTCCATGGCCGCCCTCCTCTCACGATTCAAGACAACCTCGGCCGCTGCCTCCACGGCCGCCCTTCTGTCACAATGAAGACAACCTCGGCCGCCGCCTCCACGGCCGCGCTCCTATCACGATTCAAGACAATCTCGACCGCTGCCTCCACGGCCGCCCTTCTGTCACAATGAAGACAACCTCGGCCGCTGCCTCCACGGCCGCCCTCCTCTCACGATACAACACAACCTCGGGCACTGCCTCCATGGCCGCCCTCCTGTCACAATGAAGACAACCTCGGCCGCCGCCTCCACGGCCGCGCTCCTATCACGATTCAAGACAATCTCGGCCCCTGCCTCCACGGCCGCCCTTCTGTCACAATGAAGACAACCTCGGCCGCCGCCTCCACGGCCGCGCTCCTATCACGATTCAAGACAATCTCGGCCGCTGCCTCCACGGCCGCCCTTCTGTCACAATGAAGACAACCTTGGCCGCTGCCTCCACGGCCGCCCTCCTCTCACGATACAACACAACCTCGGCCGTTGCCTCCACGGCCGCCCTCCTCTCACGATTCAAGACTACCTCGGCCGCTGCCTCCATGGCCGCCCTCCTCTCACGATTCAAGACAACCTCGGGCGCTGCCTCCACAGCCGCCCTCCTCTCACGGTGAAGACAACCTCGGCCACTGCCTCCATGGCCGCCTTTCTGTCACAATGAAGACAACCTCGGCCGCTGCCTCCACGGCCGCCCTCCTCTCACGATTCAAGACTACCTCGGCCGCTGCCTCCACGGCCGCCCTCCTCTCACGATTCAAGACTACCTCGGCCGCCGCCTCCACGGCCGCGCTCCTATCACGATTCAAGACAATCTCGGCCGCTGCCTCCACGGCCGCCCTCCTGTCACAATGAAGACAACCTCGGCCGCTGCCTCCACGGCCGCCCTCCTCTCACGATTCAAGACTACCTCGGCCGCCGCCTCCACGGCCGCCCTCCTCTCACGATTCAAGACTACCTCGGCCACTGCCTCCATGGCCGCCTTCCTCTCACGATTCAAGACAACCTCGGCCGCTGCCTCCACGGCCGCCCTTCTGTCACAATGAAGACAACCTCGGCCGCCGCCTCCACGGCCGCGCTCCTATCACGATTCAAGACAATCTCGGCCGCTGCCTCCACGGCCGCCCTTCTGTCACAATGAAGACTACCTCGGCCGCTGCCTCCACTGCCGCCCTCCTCTCACGATACAACACAACCTCGGGCACTGCCTCCATGGCCGCCCTCCTGTCACAATGAAGACAACCTCGGCCGCCGCCTCCACGGCCGCGCTCCTATCACGATTCAAGACAATCTCGGCCGCTGCCTCCACGGCCGCCCTTCTGTCACAATGAAGAAAACCTCGGCCGCCGGCTCCACGGCCGCGCTCCTATCACGATTCAAGACAATCTCGGCCGCTGCCTCCACGGCCGCCCTCATGTCACAATGAAGACAACCTCGGCCGCTGCCTCCATGGCCGCCCTCCTCTCACGATTCAAGACAACCTCGGGCGCTGCCTCCACAGCCGCCCTCCTCTCACGGTGAAGACAACCTCGGCCACTGCCTCCATGGCCGCCTTTCTGTCACAATGAAGACAACCTCGGCCGCTGCCTCCACGGCCGCCCTCCTCTCACGATTCAAGACTACCTCGTCCGCCCTCCTCTCACCATTCAAGACTACCTCGGCCGCTGCCTCCACGGCCGCCCTTCTGTCACAATGAAGACAACCTCGGCCTCTGCCTCCACGGCCGCCCTTCTGTCACAATGAAGACAACCTCGGCCGCTGCCTCCACGGCCGCCCTCCTCTCACGATTCAAGACTACCTCGTCCGCCCTCGTATCACGATTCAAGACAATCTCGGCCGCTGCCTCCACGGCCCCCCTCCTGTCACAATGAAGACAACCTCGGCCGCCGCCTCCACGGCCGCGCTCCTATCACGATTCAAGACAACCTCGGCCGCTGCCTCCATGTCCGCCCTCCTCTCACGATTCAAGACAACCTCGGGTGCTGCCTCCACAGCCGCCCTCCTCTCACGGTGAAGACAACCTCGGCCACTGCCTCCATGGCCGCCTTTCTGTCACAATGAAGACAACCTCGGCCGCTGCCTCCACGGCCGCCCTCCTCTCACGATTCAAGACTACCTCGGCCGCTGCCTCCACGGCCGCCCTCCTCTCACGATTCAAGACTACCTCGGCCGCCGCCTCCACGGCCGCGCTCCTATCACGATTCAAGACAATCTCGGCCGCTGCCTCCACGGCCGCCCTCCTGTCACAATGAAGACAACCTCGGCCGCTGCCTCCACGGCCGCCCTCCTCTCACGATTCAAGACTACCTCGGCCGCCGCCTCCCCGGCCGCCCTCCTCTCACGATTCAAGACTACCTCGGCCACTGCCTCCATGGCCGCCCTCCTCTCACGATTCAAGACAACCTCGGCCGCTGCCTCCACGGCCGCCCTTCTGTCACAATGAAGACAACCTCGGCCGCCGCCTCCACGGCCGCGCTCCTATCACGATTCAAGACAATCTCGGCCGCTGCCTCCACGGCCGCCCTTCTGTCACAATGAAGACTACCTCGGCCGCTGCCTCCACTGCCGCCCTCCTCTCACGATACAACACAACCTCGGCCGCTGCCTCCATGGCCGCCCTCCTGTCACAATGAAGACAACCTCGGCCGCTGCCTCCACGGCCGCCCTTCTGTCACAATGAAGACTACCTCGGCCCTGCCTCCACGGCCGCCCTCCTCTCACGATTCAAGACTACCTCGGCCACTGCCTCCATGGCCGCCCTCCTGTCACAATGAAGACAACCTCGGCCGCCGCCTCCACGGCCGCGCTCCTATCACGATTCAAGACAATCTCGGCCGCTGCCTCCACGGCCGCCCTTCTGTCACAATGAAGAAAACCTCGGCCGCCGGCTCCACGGCCGCGCTCCTATCACGATTCAAGACAATCTCGGCCGCTGCCTCCACGGCCGCCCTCCTGTCACAATGAAGACAACCTCGGCCGCTGCCTCCATGGCCGCCCTCCTCTCACGATTCAAGACAACCTCGGGCGCTGCCTCCACAGCCGCCCTCCTCTCACGGTGAAGACAACCTCGGCCACTGCCTCCATGGCCGCCTTTCTGTCACAATGAAGACAACCTCGGCCGCTGTCTCCACGGCCGCCCTCCTCTCACGATTCAAGACTACCTCGTCCGCCCTCCTCTCACCATTCAAGACTACCTCGGCCGCTGCCTCCACGACCGCCCTTCTGTCACAATGAAGACTACCTCGGCCGCTGCCTCCACGGCCGCCCTTCTGTCACAATGAAGACAACCTCGGCCGCTGCCTCCACGGCCGCCCTCCTCTCACGATTCAAGACTACCTCGTCCGCCCTCCTATCACGATTCAAGACAATCTCGGCCGCTGCCTCCACGGCCCCCCTCCTGTCACAATGAAGACAACCTCGGCCGCCGCCTCCACGGCCGCGCTCCTATCACGATTCAAGACAACCTCGGCCGCTGCCTCCATGGCCCCCCTCCTCTCACGATTCAAGACAACCTCGGGCGCTGCCTCCACAGCCGCCCTCCTCTCACGGTGAAGACAACCTCGGCCACTGCCTCCATGGCCGCCCTTCTGTCACAATGAAGACAACCTCGGCCGCCGCCTCCACGGCCACGCTCCTATCACGATTCAAGACAATCTCGGCCGCTGCCTCCACGGCCGCCCTTCTGTCACAATGAAGACAACCTCGGCCGCCGCCTCCACGGCCGCCCTCCTCTCACGATTCAAGACTACCTCGGCCGCCGCCTCCACGGCCGCCCTCCTCTCACGATACAACACAACCTCGGGCACTGCCTCCATGGCCGCCCTCCTGTCACAATGAAGACAACCTCGGCCGCCGCCTCCACGGCCGCGCTCCTATCACGATTCAAGACAATCTCGGCCGCTGCCTCCACGGCCGCCCTCCTGTCACAATGAAGACAACCTCGGCCGCCGCCTCCACGGCCGCGCTCCTATCACGATTCAAGACAATCTCGGCCGCTGCCTCCACGGCCGCCCTTCTGTCACAATGAAGACAACCTCGGCCGCTGCCTCCACGGCCGCCCTCCTCTCACGATACAACACAACCTCGGCCACTGCCTCCATGGCCGCCCTCCTGTCACAATGAAGACAACCTCGGCCGCCGCCTCCACGGCCGCGCTCCTATCACGATTCAAGACAATCTCGGCCGCTGCCTCCACGGCCGCCCTTCTGTCACAATGAAGACTACCTCGGCCGCTGCCTCCACGGCCGCCCTCCTCTCACGATTCAAGACTACCTCGGCCACTGCCTCCATGGCCACCCTCCTGTCACAATGAAGACAACCTCGGCCGCCGCCTCCACGGCCGCGCTCCTATCACGATTCAAGACAATCTCGGCCGCTGCCTCCATGGCCGCCCTCCTCTCACGATTCAAGACAACCTCGGCCGCTGCCTCCATGGCCGCCCTCCTGTCACAATGAAGACAACCTCGGCCGCTGCCTCCACGGCCGCCCTCCTCTCACGATTCAAGATTACCTCGGCCGCTGCCTTCACGGCCGCCCTCCTCTCACGATTCAAGACTACCTCGGCCGCCGCCTCCACGGCCGCGCTCCTATCACGATTCAAGACAATCTCGGCCGCTGCCTCCACGGCCGCCCTCCTGTCATAATGAAGACAACCTCGGCCGCTGCCTCCACGGCCGCCCTCCTCTCATGATTCAAGACTACCTCGGCCGCCGCCTCCACGGCCGCCCTCCTCTCACGATTCAAGACTACCTCGGCCACTGCCTCCATGGCCGCCCTCCTCTCACGATTCAAGACTACCTCGGCCACTGCCTCCATGGCCGCCCTCCTGTCACAATGAAGACAACCTCGGCCGCCGCCTCCACGGCCGCGCTCCTATCAGGATTCAAGACAATCTCGGCCGCTGCCTCCACGGCCGCCCTCCTGTCACAATGAAGACAACCTCGGCCGCTGCCTCCACGGCAGCCCTCCTCTCACGATTCAAGACTACCTCGGCCGCCGCCTCCACGGCCGCCCTCCTCTCACGATTCAAGACTACCTCGGCCACTGCCTCCATGGCCGCCCTCCTCTCACGATTCAAGACTACCTCGGCCGCCGCCTCCACGGCCGCGCTCCTATCACGATTCAAGACAATCTCGGCCGCTGCCTCCACGGCCGCCCTCCTGTCACAATGAAGACAACCTCGGCCGCTGCCTCCACGGTCGCCCTCCTCTCACGATTCAAGACTACCTCGGCCGCCGCCTCCACGGCCGGGCTCCTATCACGATTCAAGACAATCTCGGCCGCCGCCTCCACGGCCGCGCTCCTATCACGATTTAAGACAATCTCGGCCGCTGCCTCCACGGCCGCCTTTCTGTCACAATGAAGACAACCTCGGCCGCTGCCTCCACAGCCGCCCTCCTCTCATGATTCAAGACTACCTCGGCCGCCGCCTCCACGGCCGCCCTCCTCTCACGATTCAAGACTACCTCGGCCACTGCCTCCATGGCCGCCCTCCTCTCACGATTCAAGACAACCTCGGCCGCTGCCTCCACGGCCGCCCTTCTGTCACAATGAAGACAACCTCGGCCGCCGCCTCCACGGCCGCGCTCCTATCACGATTCAAGACAATCTCGACCGCTGCCTCCACGGCCGCCCTTCTGTCACAATGAAGACAACCTCGGCCGCTGCCTCCACGGCCGCCCTCCTCTCACGATACAACACAACCTCGGGCACTGCCTCCATGGCCGCCCTCCTGTCACAATGAAGACAACCTCGGCCGCCGCCTCCACGGCCGCGCTCCTATCACGATTCAAGACAATCTCGGCCCCTGCCTCCACGGCCGCCCTTCTGTCACAATGAAGACAACCTCGGCCGCCGCCTCCACGGCCGCGCTCCTATCACGATTCAAGACAATCTCGGCCGCTGCCTCCACGGCCGCCCTTCTGTCACAATGAAGACAACCTTGGCCGCTGCCTCCACGGCCGCCCTCCTCTCACGATACAACACAACCTCGGCCGTTGCCTCCACGGCCGCCCTCCTCTCACGATTCAAGACTACCTCGGCCGCTGCCTCCATGGCCGCCCTCCTCTCACGATTCAAGACAACCTCGGGCGCTGCCTCCACAGCCGCCCTCCTCTCACGGTGAAGACAACCTCGGCCACTGCCTCCATGGCCGCCTTTCTGTCACAATGAAGACAACCTCGGCCGCTGCCTCCACGGCCGCCCTCCTCTCACGATTCAAGACTACCTCGGCCGCTGCCTCCACGGCCGCCCTCCTCTCACGATTCAAGACTACCTCGGCCGCCGCCTCCACTGCCGCGCTCCTATCACGATTCAAGACAATCTCGGCCGCTGCCTCCACGGCCGCCCTCCTGTCACAATGAAGACAACCTCGGCCGCTGCCTCCACGGCCGCCCTCCTCTCACGATTCAAGACTACCTCGGCCGCCGCCTCCACGGCCGCCCTCCTCTCACGATTCAAGACTACCTCGGCCACTGCCTCCATGGCCGCCTTCCTCTCACGATTCAAGACAACCTCGGCCGCTGCCTCCACGGCCGCCCTTCTGTCACAATGAAGACAACCTCGGCCGCCGCCTCCACAGCCGCGCTCCTATCACGATTCAAGACAATCTCGGCCGCTGCCTCCACGGCCGCCCTTCTGTCACAATGAAGACTACCTCGGCCGCTGCCTCCACTGCCGCCCTCCTCTCACGATACAACACAACCTCGGGCACTGCCTCCATGGCCGCCCTCCTGTCACAATGAAGACAACCTCGGCCGCCGCCTCCACGGCCGCGCTCCTATCACGATTCAAGACAATCTCGGCCGCTGCCTCCACGGCCGCCCTTCTGTCACAATGAAGAAAACCTCGGCCGCCGGCTCCACGGCCGCGCTCCTATCACGATTCAAGACAATCTCGGCCGCTGCCTCCACGGCCGCCCTCATGTCACAATGAAGACAACCTCGGCCGCTGCCTCCATGGCCGCCCTCCTCTCACGATTCAAGACAACCTCGGGCGCTGCCTCCACAGCCGCCCTCCTCTCACGGTGAAGACAACCTCGGCCACTGCCTCCATGGCCGCCTTTCTGTCACAATGAAGACAACCTCGGCCGCTGCCTCCACGGCCGCCCTCCTCTCACGATTCAAGACTACCTCGTCCGCCCTCCTCTCACCATTCAAGACTACCTCGGCCGCTGCCTCCACGGCCGCCCTTCTGTCACAATGAAGACAACCTCGGCCTCTGCCTCCACGGCCGCCCTTCTGTCACAATGAAGACAACCTCGGCCGCTGCCTCCACGGCCGCCCTCCTCTCACGATTCAAGACTACCTCGTCCGCCCTCGTATCACGATTCAAGACAATCTCGGCCGCTGCCTCCACGGCCCCCCTCCTGTCACAATGAAGACAACCTCGGCCGCCGCCTCCACGGCCGCGCTCCTATCACGATTCAAGACAACCTCGGCCGCTGCCTCCATGTCCGCCCTCCTCTCACGATTCAAGACAACCTCGGGTGCTGCCTCCACAGCCGCCCTCCTCTCACGGTGAAGACAACCTCGGCCACTGCCTCCATGGCCGCCTTTCTGTCACAATGAAGACAACCTCGGCCGCTGCCTCCACGGCCGCCCTCCTCTCACGATTCAAGACTACCTCGGCCGCTGCCTCCACGGCCGCCCTCCTCTCACGATTCAAGACTACCTCGGCCGCCGCCTCCACGGCCGCGCTCCTATCACGATTCAAGACAATCTCGGCCGCTGCCTCCACGGCCGCCCTCCTGTCACAATGAAGACAACCTCGGCCGCTGCCTCCACGGCCGCCCTCCTCTCACGATTCAAGACTACCTCGGCCGCCGCCTCCCCGGCCGCCCTCCTCTCACGATTCAAGACTACCTCGGCCACTGCCTCCATGGCCGCCCTCCTCTCACGATTCAAGACAACCTCGGCCGCTGCCTCCACGGCCGCCCTTCTGTCACAATGAAGACAACCTCGGCCGCCGCCTCCACGGCCGCGCTCCTATCACGATTCAAGACAATCTCGGCCGCTGCCTCCACGGCCGCCCTTCTGTCACAATGAAGACTACCTCGGCCGCTGCCTCCACTGCCGCCCTCCTCTCACGATACAACACAACCTCGGCCGCTGCCTCCATGGCCGCCCTCCTGTCACAATGAAGACAACCTCGGCCGCTGCCTCCACGGCCGCCCTTCTGTCACAATGAAGACTACCTCGGCCCTGCCTCCACGGCCGCCCTCCTCTCACGATTCAAGACTACCTCGGCCACTGCCTCCATGGCCGCCCTCCTGTCACAATGAAGACAACCTCGGCCGCCGCCTCCACGGCCGCGCTCCTATCACGATTCAAGACAATCTCGGCCGCTGCCTCCACGGCCGCCCTTCTGTCACAATGAAGAAAACCTCGGCCGCCGGCTCCACGGCCGCGCTCCTATCACGATTCAAGACAATCTCGGCCGCTGCCTCCACGGCCGCCCTCCTGTCACAATGAAGACAACCTCGGCCGCTGCCTCCATGGCCGCCCTCCTCTCACGATTCAAGACAACCTCGGGCGCTGCCTCCACAGCCGCCCTCCTCTCACGGTGAAGACAACCTCGGCCACTGCCTCCATGGCCGCCTTTCTGTCACAATGAAGACAACCTCGGCCGCTGTCTCCACGGCCGCCCTCCTCTCACGATTCAAGACTACCTCGTCCGCCCTCCTCTCACCATTCAAGACTACCTCGGCCGCTGCCTCCACGACCGCCCTTCTGTCACAATGAAGACTACCTCGGCCGCTGCCTCCACGGCCGCCCTTCTGTCACAATGAAGACAACCTCGGCCGCTGCCTCCACGGCCGCCCTCCTCTCACGATTCAAGACTACCTCGTCCGCCCTCCTATCACGATTCAAGACAATCTCGGCCGCTGCCTCCACGGCCCCCCTCCTGTCACAATGAAGACAACCTCGGCCGCCGCCTCCACGGCCGCGCTCCTATCACGATTCAAGACAACCTCGGCCGCTGCCTCCATGGCCCCCCTCCTCTCACGATTCAAGACAACCTCGGGCGCTGCCTCCACAGCCGCCCTCCTCTCACGGTGAAGACAACCTCGGCCACTGCCTCCATGGCCGCATTTCTGTCACAATGAAGACAACCTCGGCCGCTGCCTCCACGGCCGCCCTCCTCTCACGATTCAAGACTACCTCGTCCGCCCTCCTCTCACGATTCAAGACTACCTCGGCCGCTGCCTCCACGGCCGCCCTTCTGTCACAATGAAGACAACCTCGGCCGCTGCCTCCACGGCCGCCCTTCTGTCACAATGAAGACAACCTCGGCCGCTGCCTCCACGGCCGCCCTCCTCTCACGATTCAAGACTACCTCGTCCGCCCTCCTATCACGATTCAAGACAATCTCGGCCGCTGCCTCCACGGCCGCCCTCCTGTCACAATGAAGACATCCTCGGCCGCTGCCTCCACGGCCGCCCTCCTCTCACGATTCAATACTACCTCGGCCACTGCCTCCATGGCCGCCCTCCTCTCACGATTCAAGACAACCTCGGCCGCTGCCTCCACGGCCGCGCTCCTATCACGATTCAAGACAATCTCGGCCGCTGCCTCCACGGCCGCCCTTCTGTCACAATGAAGACTACCTCGGCCGCTGCCTCCACGGCCGCCCTCCTCTCACGATTCAAGACTACCTCGGCCACTGCCTCCATGGCCGCCCTCCTGTCACAATGAAGACAACCTCGGCCGCCGCCTCCACGGCCGCGCTCCTATCACGATTCAAGACAATCTCGGCCGCTGCCTCCACGGCCGCCCTTCTGTCACAATGAAGACTACCTCGGCCGCTGCCTCCACGGCCGCCCTCCTCTCACGATTCAAGACTACCTCGGCCACTGCCTCCATGGCCGCCCTCCTGTCACAATGAAGACAACCTCGGCCGCCGCCTCCACGGCCGCGCTCCTATCACGATTCAAGACAATCTCTGCCGCCGCCTCCACGGCCGCCTTTCTGTCACAATGAAGACAACCTCGGCCGCTGCCTCCACAGCCGCCCTCCTCTCACGATTCAAGACTACCTCGTCCGCCCTCCTCTCACGATTCAAGACAACCTCGGCCGCTGCCTCCATGGCCGCCCTTCTGTCACAATGAAGACAACCTCGGCCGCTTCCTCCATGGCCGCCCTTCTGTCACAATGAAGACAACCTCGGCCGCTGCCTCCACGGCCGCCCTTCTGTCACAATGAAGACAACCTCGGCCGCTGCCTCCACGGCCGCCCTCCTCTCACGATTCAAGACTACCTCGTCCGCCCTCCTATCACGATTCAAGACAACCTCGGCCGCTGCCTCCATGGCCGCCCTTCTGTCACAATGAAGACAACCTCGGCCGCTGCCTCCACGGCCGCCCTTCTGTCACAATGAAGACAACCTCGGCCGCTGCCTCCACGGCCGCCCTCCTCTCACGATACAACACAACCTCGGGCACTGCCTCCATGGCCGCCCTCCTGTCACAATGAAGACAACCTCGGCCGCCCTTCTGTCACAATGAAGACAACCTCAGCCGCTGCCTCCACGGCCGCCCTCCTCTCACGATACAACACAACCTCGGGCACTGCCTCCACGGCCGCCCTCCTGTCACAATGAAGACAACCTCGGCCGCTGCCTCCACGGCCGCCCTCCTCTCACGATTCAAGACTACCTCGGCCGCCGCCTCCACGGCCGGGCTCCTATCACGATTCAAGACAATCTCGGCCGCCGCCTCCACGGCCGCGCTCCTATCACGATTTAAGACAATCTCGGCCGCTGCCTCCACGGCCGCCTTTCTGTCACAATGAAGACAACCTCGGCCGCTGCCTCCACAGCCGCCCTCCTCTCATGATTCAAGACTACCTCGTCCGCCCTCCTCTCACGATTCAAGACAACCTCGGCCGCTGCCTCCATGGCCGCCCTTCTGTCACAATGAAGACAACCTCGGCCGCTGCCTCCACGGCCGCCCTTCTGTCACAATGAAGACAACCTCGGCCGCCGCCTCCACGGCCGCGCTCCTATCACGATTCAAGACAATCTCGGCCGCTGCCTCCACGGCCGCCCTTCTGTCACAATGAAGACAACCTCGGCCGCTGCCTCCACGGCCGCCCTCCTCTCACGATACAACACAACCTCGGGCACTGCCTCCATGGCCGCCCTCCTGTCACAATGAAGACAACCTCGGCCGCCGCCTCCACGGCCACGCTCCTATCACGATTCAAGACAATCTCGGCCGCTGCCTCCACGGCCGCCCTTCTGTCACAATGAAGACAACCTCGGCCGCCGCCTCCACGGCCGCCCTCCTCTCACGATTCAAGACTACCTCGGCCGCCGCCTCCACGGCCGCCCTCCTCTCACGATACAACACAACCTCGGGCACTGCCTCCATGGCCGCCCTCCTGTCACAATGAAGACAACCTCGGCCGCCGCCTCCACGGCCGCGCTCCTATCACGATTCAAGACAATCTCGGCCGCTGCCTCCACGGCCGCCCTTCTGTCACAATGAAGACAACCTCGGCCACTGCCTCCATGGCCGCCCTCCTGTCACAATGAAGACAACCTCGGCCGCCGCCTCCACGGCCCCGCTCCTATCACGATTCAAGACAATCTCGGCCGCTGCCTCCACGGCCGCCCTTCTGTCACAATGAAGACTACCTCGGCCGCTGCCTCCACGGCCGCCCTCCTCTCACGATTCAAGACTACCTCGGCCACTGCCTCCATGGCCGCCCTCCTGTCACAATGAAGACAACCTCGGCCGCCGCCTCCACGGCCGCGCTCCTATCACGATTCAAGACAATCTCGGCCGCTGCCTCCATGGCCGCCCTCCTCTCACGATTCAAGACAACCTCGGCCGCTGCCTCCATGGCCGCCCTCCTGTCACAATGAAGACAACCTCGGCCGCTGCCTCCACGGCCGCCCTCCTCTCACGATTCAAGACTACCTCGGCCGCTGCCTCCACGGCCGCCCTCCTCTCACGATTCAAGACTACCTCGGCCGCCGCCTCCACGGCCGCGCTCCTATCACGATTCAAGACAATCTCGGCCGCTGCCTCCACGGCCGCCCTCCTGTCATAATGAAGACAACCTCGGCCGCTGCCTCCACGGCCGCCCTCCTCTCATGATTCAAGACTACCTCGGCCGCCGCCTCCACGGCCGCCCTCCTCTCACGATTCAAGACTACCTCGGCCACTGCCTCCATGGCCGCCCTCCTCTCACGATTCAAGACTACCTCGGCCACTGCCTCCATGGCCGCCCTCCTGTCACAATGAAGACAACCTCGGCCGCCGCCTCCACGGCCGCGCTCCTATCAGGATTCAAGACAATCTCGGCCGCTGCCTCCACGGCCGCCCTCCTGTCACAATGAAGACAACCTCGGCCGCTGCCTCCACGGCAGCCCTCCTCTCACGATTCAAGACTACCTCGGCCGCCGCCTCCACGGCCGCCCTCCTCTCACGATTCAAGACTACCTCGGCCACTGCCTCCATGGCCGCCCTCCTCTCACGATTCAAGACTACCTCGGCCGCCGCCTCCACGGCCGCGCTCCTTTCACGATTCAAGACAATCTCGGCCGCTGCCTCCACGGCCGCCCTCCTGTCACAATGAAGACAACCTCGGCCGCTGCCTCCACGGTCGCCCTCCTCTCACGATTCAAGACTACCTCGGCCGCCGCCTCCACGGCCGGGCTCCTATCACGATTCAAGACAATCTCGGCCGCCGCCTCCACGGCCGCGCTCCTATCACGATTTAAGACAATCTCGGCCGCTGCCTCCACGGCCGCCTTTCTGTCACAATGAAGACAACCTCGGCCGCTGCCTCCACAGCCGCCCTCCTCTCATGATTCAAGACTACCTCGTCCGCCCTCCTCTCACGATTCAAGACAACCTCGGCCGCTGCCTCCATGGCCGCCCTTCTGTCACAATGAAGACAACCTCGGCCGCTGCCTCCATGGCCGCCCTTCTGTCACAATGAAGACAACCTCGGCCGCCGCCTCCACGGCCGCGCTCCTATCACGATTCAAGACAATCTCGGCCGCTGCCTCCACGGCCGCCCTTCTGTCACAATGAAGACAACCTCGGCCGCTGCCTCCACGGCCGCCCTCCTCTCACGATACAACACAACCTCGGCCACTGCCTCCATGGCCGCCCTCCTGTCACAATGAAGACAACCTCGGCCGCCGCCTCCACGGCCGCGCTCCTATCACGATTCAAGACAATCTCGGCCGCTGCCTCCACGGCCGCCCTTCTGTCACAATGAAGACAACCTCGGCCGCCGCCTCCACGGCCGTGCTCCTATCACGATTCAAGACAATCTCGGCCGCTGCCTCCACGTCCGCCCTTCTGTCACAATGAAGACAACCTTGGCCGCTGCCTCCACGGCCGCCCTCCTCTCACGATACAACACAACCTCGGCCGTTGCCTCCACGGCCGCCCTCCTCTCACGATTCAAGACTACCTTGGCCACTGCCTCCATGGCCGCCCTCCTCTCACGATTCAAGACTACCTCGTCCGCCCTCCTATCACGATTCAAGACAATCTCGGCCGCTGCCTCCACGGCCGCCCTCCTGTCACAATGAAGACAACCTCGGACGCTGCCTCCACGGCCGCCCTCCTGTCACAATGAAGACAACCTCGGCCGCTGCCTCCACGGCCGCCCTCCTCTCACGATTCAAGACTACCTCGGCCGCTGCCTCCACGGCC
Source organism: Vespertilio murinus (assembly GCA_963924515.1). Lineage (NCBI taxonomy): Eukaryota > Metazoa > Chordata > Mammalia > Chiroptera > Vespertilionidae > Vespertilio > Vespertilio murinus. The sequence continues at coordinate 20,315,833 of OZ004720.1, read as the reverse complement.
GCCCTCCTCTCACGATTCAAGACTACCTCGTCCGCCCTCCTCTCACGATTCAAGACTACCTCGGCCGCTGCCTCCACGGCCGCCCTTCTGTCACAATGAAGACAACCTCGGTCGCTGCCTCCACGGCAGCCCTTCTGTCACAATGAAGACAACCTCGGCCGCTGCCTCCACGGCCACCCTCCTCTCACGATTCAAGACTACCTCGTCCGCCCTCCTATCACGATTCAAGACAATCTCGGCCGCTGCCTCCACGGCCGCCCTCCTGTCACAATGAAGACAACCTCGGCCGCTGCCTCCACGGCCGCCCTCCTCTCACGATTCAAGACTACCTCGGCCGCCGCCTCCACGGCCACCCTCCTCTCACGATTCAAGACTACCTCGGCCACTGCCTCCATGGCCGCCCTCCTCTCACGATTCAAGACAACCTCGGCCGCTGCCTCCACGGCCGCCCTTCTGTCACAATGAAGACAACCTCGGCCGCTGCCTCCACGGCCGCCCTCCTCTCAAGATTCAAGACTACCTCGGCCGCCGCCTCCACGGCCGCGCTCCTATCACGATTCAAGACAATCTCGGCCGCTGCCTCCACGGCCGCCCTCCTGTCACAATTAAGACAACCTCGGCCGCCGCCTCCACGGCCGCGCTCCTATCACGATTCAAGACAATCTCGGCCGCTTCCTCCACGGCCGCCCTTCTGTCACAATGAAGACAACCTCGGCCGCTGCCTCCACGGCCGCCCTCCTCTCACGATACAACACAACCTCGGCCACTGCCTCCATGGCCGCCCTCCTGTCACAATGAAGACAACCTCGGCCGCCGCCTCCACGGCCGCGCTCCTATCACGATTCAAGACAATCTCGGCCGCTGCCTCCACGGCCGCCCTTCTGTCACAATGAAGACTACCTCGGCCGCTGCCTCCACGGCCGCCCTCCTCTCACGATTCAAGACTACCTCGGCCACTGCCTCCATGGCCGCCCTCCTGTCACAATGAAGACAACCTCGGCCGCCGCCTCCACGGCCGCGCTCCTATCATGATTCAAGACAATCTCGGCCGCTGCCTCCATGGCCGCCCTCCTCTCACGATTCAAGACAACCTCGGCCGCTGCCTCCATGGCCGCCCTCCTGTCACAATGAAGACAACCTCGGCCGCTGCCTCCACGGCCGCCCTCCTCTCACGATTCAAGACTACCTCGGCCGCTGCCTCCACGGCCGCCCTCCTCTCACGATTCAAGACTACCTCGGCCGCCGCCTCCACGGCCGCGCTCCTATCACGATTCAAGACAATCTCGGCCGCTGCCTCCACGGCCGCCCTCCTGTCACAATGAAGACAACCTCGGCCGCTGCCTCCACGGCCGCCCTCCTCTCATGATTCAAGACTACCTCGGCCGCCGCCTCCACGGCCGCCCTCCTCTCACGATTCAAGACTACCTCGGCCACTGCCTCCATGGCCGCCCTCCTCTCACGATTCAAGACTACCTCGGCCACTGCCTCCATGGCCGCCCTCCTGTCACAATGAAGACAACCTCGGCCGCCGCCTCCACGGCCGCGCTCCTATCAGGATTCAAGACAATCTCGGCCGCTGCCTCCACGGCCGCCCTCCTGTCACAATGAAGACAACCTCGGCCGCTGCCTCCACGGCCGCCCTCCTCTCACGATTCAAGACTACCTCGGCCGCTGCCTCCACGGCCGCCCTCCTCTCACGATTCAAGACTACCTCGGCCGCCGCCTCCACGGCCGCGCTCCTATCACGATTCAAGACAATCTCGGCCGCTGCCTCCACGGCCGCCCTCCTGTCACAATGAAGACAACCTCGGCCGCTGCCTCCACGGCCGCCCTCCTCTCATGATTCAAGACTACCTCGGCCGCCGCCTCCACGGCCGCCCTCCTCTCACGATTCAAGACTACCTCGGCCACTGCCTCCATGGCCGCCCTCCTCTCACGATTCAAGACTACCTCGGCCACTGCCTCCATGGCCGCCCTCCTGTCACAATGAAGACAACCTCGGCCGCCGCCTCCACGGCCGCGCTCCTATCAGGATTCAAGACAATCTCGGCCGCTGCCTCCACGGCCGCCCTCCTGTCACAATGAAGACAACCTCGGCCGCTGCCTCCACGGCCGCCCTCCTCTCACGATTCAAGACTACCTCGGCCGCCGCCTCCACGGCCGCCCTCCTCTCACGATTCAAGACTACCTCGGCCACTGCCTCCATGGCCGCCCTCCTCTCACGATTCAAGACTACCTCGGCCGCCGCCTCCACGGCCGCGCTCCTATCACGATTCAAGACAATCTCGGCCGCTGCCTCCACGGCCGCCCTCCTGTCACAATGAAGACAACCTCGGCCGCTGCCTCCACGGCCGCCCTCCTCTCACGATTCAAGACTACCTCGGCCGCCGCCTCCACGGCCGCCCTCCTCTCACGGTGAAGACAACCTCGGCCACTGCCTCCACGGCCGCCCTTCTGTCACAATGAAGACAACCTCGGCCGCTGCCTCCACGGCCACCCTCCTCTCACGATTCAAGACTACCTCGTCCGCCCTCCTATCACGATTCAAGACAATCTCGGCCGCTGCCTCCAGGGCCGCCCTCCTGTCACAATGAAGACAACCTCGGCCGCTGCCTCCACGGCCGCCCTCCTCTCACGATTCAAGACTACCTCGGCCGCCGCCTCCACGGCCACCCTCCTCTCACGATTCAAGACTACCTCGGCCACTGCCTCCATGGCCGCCCTCCTCTCACGATTCAAGACAACCTCGGCCGCTGCCTCCACGGCCGCCCTTCTGTCACAATGAAGACAACCTCGGCCGCTGCCTCCACGGCCGCCCTCCTCTCAAGATTCAAGACTACCTCGGCCGCCGCCTCCACGGCCGCGCTCCTATCACGATTCAAGACAATCTCGGCCGCTGCCTCCACGGCCGCCCTCCTGTCACAATTAAGACAACCTCGGCCGCCGCCTCCACGGCCGCGCTCCTATCACGATTCAAGACAATCTCGGCCGCTTCCTCCACGGCCGCCCTTCTGTCACAATGAAGACTACCTCGGCCGCTGCCTCCACGGCCGCCCTCCTCTCACGATTCAAGACTACCTCGGCCACTGCCTCCATGGCCGCCCTCCTGTCACAATGAAGACAACCTCGGCCGCCGCCTCCACGGCCGCGCTCCTATCATGATTCAAGACAATCTCGGCCGCTGCCTCCATGGCCGCCCTCCTCTCACGATTCAAGACAACCTCGGCCGCTGCCTCCATGGCCGCCCTCCTGTCACAATGAAGACAACCTCGGCCGCTGCCTCCACGGCCGCCCTCCTCTCACGATTCAAGACTACCTCGGCCGCTGCCTCCACGGCCGCCCTCCTCTCACGATTCAAGACTACCTCGGCCGCCGCCTCCACGGCCGCGCTCCTATCACGATTCAAGACAATCTCGGCCGCTGCCTCCACGGCCGCCCTCCTGTCACAATGAAGACAACCTCGGCCGCTGCCTCCACGGCCGCCCTCCTCTCATGATTCAAGACTACCTCGGCCGCCGCCTCCACGGCCGCCCTCCTCTCACGATTCAAGACTACCTCGGCCACTGCCTCCATGGCCGCCCTCCTCTCACGATTCAAGACTACCTCGGCCACTGCCTCCATGGCCGCCCTCCTGTCACAATGAAGACAACCTCGGCCGCCGCCTCCACGGCCGCGCTCCTATCAGGATTCAAGACAATCTCGGCCGCTGCCTCCACGGCCGCCCTCCTGTCACAATGAAGACAACCTCGGCCGCTGCCTCCACGGCCGCCCTCCTCTCACGATTCAAGACTACCTCGGCCGCCGCCTCCACGGCCGCCCTCCTCTCACGATTCAAGACTACCTCGGCCACTGCCTCCAAGGCCGCCCTCCTCTCACGATTCAAGACTACCTCGGCCGCCGCCTCCACGGCCGCGCTCCTATCACGATTCAAGACAATCTCGGCCGCTGCCTCCACGGCCGCCCTCCTGTCACAATGAAGACAACCTCGGCCGCTGCCTCCACGGCCGCCCTCCTCTCACGATTCAAGACTACCTCGGCCGCCGCCTCCACGGCCGCCCTCCTCTCACGGTGAAGACAACCTCGGCCACTGCCTCCACGGCCGCCCTTCTGTCACAATGAAGACAACCTCGGTCGCTGCCTCCACGGCCGCCCTCCTCTCACGATTCAAGACTACCTCGTCCGCCCTCCTATCACGATTCAAGACAATCTCGGCCGCTGCCTCCACGGCCGCCCTCCTGTCACAATGAAGACAACCTCGGCCGCTGCCTCCACGGCCGCCCTCCTCTCACGATTCAAGACTACCTCGGCCGCCGCCTCCACGGCCACCCTCCTCTCACGATTCAAGACTACCTCGGCCACTGCCTCCATGGCCGCCCTCCTCTCACGATTCAAGACAACCTCGGCCGCTGCCTCCACGGCCGCCCTTCTGTCACAATGAAGACAACCTCGGCCGCTGCCTCCACGGCCGCCCTCCTCTCACGATTCAAGACTACCTCGGCCGCCGCCTCCACGGCCGCGCTCCTATCACGATTCAAGACAATCTCGGCCGCTGCCTCCACGGCCGCCCTCCTGTCACAATGAAGACTACCTCGGCCACTGCCTCCATGGCCGCCCTCCTCTCACGATTCAAGACAACCTCGGCCGCTGCCTCCACGGCCGCCCTTCTGTCACAATGAAGACAACCTCGGCCGCTGCCTCCACGGCCGCCCTCCTCTCACGATACAACACAACCTCGGCCACTGCCTCCATGGCCGCCCTCCTGTCACAATGAAGACAACCTCGGCCGCCGCCTCCACGGCCGCGCTCCTATCACGATTCAAGACAATCTCGGCCGCTGCCTCCACGGCCGCCCTTCTGTCACAATGAAGACAACCTCGGCCGCCGCCTCCATGGCCGCGCTCCTATCACGATTCAAGACAATCTCGGCCGCTGCCTCCACGGCCGCCCTCCTGTCACAATTAAGACAACCTCGGCCGCCGCCTCCACGGCCGCGCTCCTATCACGATTCAAGACAATCTCGGCCGCTTCCTCCACGGCCGCCCTTCTGTCACAATGAAGACAACCTCGGCCGCTGCCTCCACGGCCGCCCTCCTCTCACGATACAACACAACCTCGGCCACTGCCTCCATGGCCGCCCTCCTGTCACAATGAAGACAACCTCGGCCGCCGCCTCCACGGCCGCGCTCCTATCACGATTCAAGACAATCTCGGCCGCTGCCTCCACGGCCGCCCTTCTGTCACAATGAAGACTACCTCGGCCGCTGCCTCCACGGCCGCCCTCCTCTCACGATTCAAGACTACCTCGGCCACTGCCTCCATGGCCGCCCTCCTGTCACAATGAAGACAACCTCGGCCGCCGCCTCCACGGCCGCGCTCCTATCATGATTCAAGACAATCTCGGCCGCTGCCTCCATGGCCGCCCTCCTCTCACGATTCAAGACAACCTCGGCCGCTGCCTCCATGGCCGCCCTCCTGTCACAATGAAGACAACCTCGGCCGCTGCCTCCACGGCCGCCCTCCTCTCACGATTCAAGACTACCTCGGCCGCTGCCTCCACGGCCGCCCTCCTCTCACGATTCAAGACTACCTCGGCCGCCGCCTCCCCGGCCGCGCTCCTATCACGATTCAAGACAATCTCGGCCGCTGCCTCCACGGCCGCCCTCCTGTCACAATGAAGACAACCTCGGCCGCTGCCTCCACGGCCGCCCTCCTCTCATGATTCAAGACTACCTCGGCCGCCGCCTCCACGGCCGCCCTCCTCTCACGATTCAAGACTACCTCGGCCACTGCCTCCATGGCCGCCCTCCTCTCACGATTCAAGACTACCTCGGCCGCTGCCTCCACGGCCGCCCTCCTGTCACAATGAAGACAACCTCGGCCGCTGCCTCCACGGCCGCCCTCCTCTCATGATTCAAGACTACCTCGGCCGCCGCCTCCACGGCCGCCCTCCTCTCACGATTCAAGACTACCTCGGCCGCCGCCTCCACGGCCGCGCTCCTATCACGATTCAAGACAATCTCGGCCGCTGCCTCCACGGCCGCCCTCCTGTCACAATGAAGACAACCTCGGCCGCTGCCTCCACGGCCGCCCTCCTCTCACGATTCAAGACTACCTCGGCCGCCGCCTCCACGGCCGCCCGCCTCTCACGGTGAAGACAACCTCGGCCACTGCCTCCACGGCCGCCCTTCTGTCACAATGAAGACAACCTCGGTCGCTGCCTCCACGGCCGCCCTCCTCTCACGATTCAAGACTACCTCGTCCGCCCTCCTATCACGATTCAAGACAATCTCGGCCGCTGCCTCCACGGCCGCCCTCCTCTCACGATACAACACAACCTCGGCTGTTGCCTCCACGGCCGCCCTCCTCTCACGATTCAAGACTACCTCGGCCGCTGCCTCCATGGCCGCCCTCCTGTCACAATGAAGACAACCTCGGCCGCTGCCTCCATGGCCGCCCTCCTCTCACGATTCAAGACAACCTCGGGCGCTGCCTCCACAGCCGCCCTCCTCTCACGGTGAAGACAACCTCGGCCACTGCCTCCATGGCCGCCTTTCTGTCACAATGAAGACAACCTCGGCCGCTGCCTCCACGGCCGCCCTCCTCTCACGATTCAAGACTACCTCGGCCGCCGCCTCCACGGCCACCCTCCTCTCACGATTCAAGACTACCTCGGCCACTGCCTCCATGGCCGCCCTCCTCTCACGATTCAAGACAACCTCGGCCGCTGCCTCCACGGCCGCCCTTCTGTCACAATGAAGACAACCTCGGCCGCTGCCTCCACGGCCGCCCTCCTCTCACGATTCAAGACTACCTCGGCCGCTGCCTCCATGGCCGCCCTCCTGTCACAATGAAGACAACCTCGGCCGCTGCCTCCATGGCCGCCCTCCTCTCACGATTCAAGACAACCTCGGGCGCTGCCTCCACAGCCGCCCTCCTCTCACGGTGAAGACAACCTCGGCCATTGCCTCCATGGCCGCCTTTCTGTCACAATGAAGACAACCTCGGCCGCTGCCTCCACGGCCGCCCTCCTGTCACAATGAAGACTACCTCGGCCACTGCCTCCATGGCCGCCCTCCTCTCACGATTCAAGACAACCTCGGCCGCTGCCTCCACGGCCGCCCTTCTGTCACAATGAAGACAACCTCGGCCGCTGCCTCCACGGCCGCCCTCCTCTCACGATACAACACAACCTCGGCCACTGCCTCCATGGCCGCCCTCCTGTCACAATGAAGACAACCTCGGCCGCCGCCTCCACGGCCGCGCTCCTATCACGATTCAAGACAATCTCGGCCGCTGCCTCCACGGCCGCCCTTCTGTCACAATGAAGACAACCTCGGCCGCCGCCTCCATGGCCGCGCTCCTATCACGATTCAAGACAATCTCGGCCGCTGCCTCCACGGCCGCCCTTCTGTCACAATGAAGACAACCTCGGCCGCTGCCTCCACGGCCGCCCTCCTCTCACGATACAACACAACCTCGGCTGTTGCCTCCACGGCCGCCCTCCTCTCACGATTCAAGACTACCTCGGCCGCTGCCTCCATGGCCGCCCTCCTGTCACAATGAAGACAACCTCGGCCGCTGCCTCCATGGCCGCCCTCCTCTCACGATTCAAGACAACCTCGGGCGCTGCCTCCACAGCCGCCCTCCTCTCACGGTGAAGACAACCTCGGCCACTGCCTCCATGGCCGCCTTTCTGTCACAATGAAGACAACCTCGGCCGCTGCCTCCACGGCCGCCCTCCTCTCACGATTCAAGACTACCTCGGCCGCCGCCTCCACGGCCACCCTCCTCTCACGATTCAAGACTACCTCGGCCACTGCCTCCATGGCCGCCCTCCTCTCACGATTCAAGACAACCTCGGCCGCTGCCTCCACGGCCGCCCTTCTGTCACAATGAAGACAACCTCGGCCGCTGCCTCCACGGCCGCCCTCCTCTCACGATTCAAGACTACCTCGGCCGCTGCCTCCATGGCCGCCCTCCTGTCACAATGAAGACAACCTCGGCCGCTGCCTCCATGGCCGCCCTCCTCTCACGATTCAAGACAACCTCGGGCGCTGCCTCCACGGCCGCCCTTCTGTCACAATGAAGACAACCTCGGCCGCTGCCTCCACGGCCGCCCTTCTGTCACAATGAAGACAACCTCGGCCGCTGCCTCCACGGCCGCCCTCCTGTCACAATGAAGACAACCTCGGCCGCTGCCTCCACGGCCGCCCTCCTGTCACAATGAAGACAACCTCGGCCGCTGCCTCCACGGCCGCCCTCCTCTCACGATTCAAGACTACCTCGGCCGCCGCCTCCACGGCCACCCTCCTCTCACGATTCAAGACTACCTCGGCCACTGCCTCCATGGCCGCCCTCCTCTCACGATTCAAGACAACCTCGGCCGATGCCTCCACGGCCGCCCTTCTGTCACAATGAAGACAACCTCGGCCGCTGCCTCCACGGCCGCCCTCCTCTCACGATTCAAGACTACCTCGGCCGCCGCCTCCACGGCCGCGCTCCTATCACGATTCAAGACAATCTCGGCCGCTGCCACCACGGCCGCCCTCCTGTCACAATGAAGACAACCTCGGCCGCCGCCTCCACGGCCGCGCTCCTATCACGATTCAAGACAATCTCGGCCGCTGCCTCCACGGCCGCCCTTCTGTCACAATGAAGACAACCTCGGCCGCTGCCTCCACGGCCGCCCTCCTCTCACGATACAACACAACCCCGGCCACTGCCTCCATGGCCGCCCTCCTGTCACAATGAAGACAACCTCGGCCGCCGCCTCCAAGGCCGCGCTCCTATCACGATTCAAGACAATCTCGGCCGCTGCCTCCACGGCCGCCCTTCTGTCACAATGAAGACTACCTCGGCCGCTGCCTCCACGGCCGCCCTCCTCTCACGATTCAAGACTACCTCGGCCACTGCCTCCATGGCCGCCCTCCTGTCACAATGAAGACAACCTCGGCCGCCGCCTCCACGGCCGCGCTCCTATCACGATTCAAGACAATCTCGGCCGCTGCCTCCATGGCCGCCCTCCTCTCACGATTCAAGACAACATCGGCCGCTGCCTCCATGGCCGCCCTCCTGTCACAATGAAGACAACCTCGGCCGCTGCCTCCACGGCCGCCCTCCTCTCACGATTCAAGACTACCTCGGCCGCTGCCTCCACGGCCGCCCTCCTCTCACGATTCAAGACTACCTCGGCCGCCGCCTCCACGGCCGCGCTCCTATCACGATTCAAGACAATCTCGGCCGCTGCCTCCACGGCCGCCCTCCTGTCACAATGAAGACAACCTCGGCCGCTGCCTCCACGGCCGCCCTCCTCTCATGATTCAAGACTACCTCGGCCGCCGCCTCCACGGCCGCCCTCCTCTCACGATTCAAGACTACCTCGGCCACTGCCTCCATGGCCGCCCTCCTCTCACGATTCAAGACTACCTCGGCCACTGCCTCCATGGCCGCCCTCCTGTCACAATGAAGACAACCTCGGCCGCCGCCTCCACGGCCGCGCTCCTATCAGGATTCAAGACAATCTCGGCCGCTGCCTCCACGGCCGCCCTCCTGTCACAATGAAGACAACCTGGGCCGCTGCCTCCACGGCCGCCCTCCTCTCACGATTCAAGACTACCTCGGCCGCCGCCTCCACGGCCGCCCTCCTCTCACGATTCAAGACTACCTCGGCCACTGCCTCCATGGCCGCCCTCCTCTCACGATTCAAGACTACCTCGGCCGCCGCCTCCACGGCCGCGCTCCTATCACGATTCAAGACAATCTCGGCCGCTGCCTCCACGGCCGCCCTCCTGTCACAATGAAGACAACCTCGGCCGCTGCCTCCACGGCCGCCCTCCTCTCACGATTCAAGACTACCTCGGCCGCCGCCTCCACGGCCGCCCTCCTCTCACGGTGAAGACAACCTCGGCCACTGCCTCCACGGCCGCCCTTCTGTCACAATGAAGACAACCTCGGCCGCTGCCTCCACGGCCGCCCTCCTCTCACGATTCAAGACTACCTCGTCCGCCCTCCTCTCACGATTCAAGACTACCTCGGCCACTGCCTCCATGGCCGCCCTCCTCTCACGATTCAAGAGTACCTCGGCCACTGCCTCCACGGCCGCCCTCCTCTCACGATTCAAGACTACCTCGGCCACTGCCTCCATGGCCGCCCTCCTCTCACGATTCAAGACTACCTCGGCCACTGCCTCCATGGCCGCCTTTCTGTCACAATGAAGACAACCTCGGCCGCTGCCTCCACGGCCGCCCTCCTCTCACGATTCAAGACTACCTCGTCCGCCCTCCTCTCACGATTCAAGACTACCTCGGCCGCTGCCTCCACGGCCGCCCTTCTGTCACAATGAAGACAACCTCGGCCGCTGCCTCCACGGCCGCCCTTCGGTCACAATGAAGACAACCTCGGCCGCTGCCTCCACGGCCGCCCTCCTCTCACGATTCAAGACTACCTCGTCCGCCCTCCTATCACGATTCAAGACAATCTCGGCCGCTGCCTCCACGGCCGCCCTCCTGTCACAATGAAGACAACCTCGGCCGCTGCCTCCACGGCCGCCCTCCTCTCACGATTCAAGACTACCTCGGCCGCCGCCTCCACGGCCACCCTCCTCTCACGATTCAAGACTACCTCGGCCACTGCCTCCATGGCCGCCCTCCTCTCACGATTCAAGACAACCTCGGACGCTGCCTCCACGGCCGCCCTTCTGTCACAATGAAGACAACCTCGGCCGCTGCCTCCACGGCCGCCCTCCTCTCACGATTCAAGACTACCTCGGCCGCTGCCTCCACGGCCGCCCTCCTCTCACGATTCAAGACTACCTCGTCCGGCCTCCTCTCACGATTCAAGACTACCTCGGCCGCTGCCTCCACGGCCGCCCTTCTGTCACAATGAAGACAACCTCGGCCGCTGCCTCCACGGCCGCACTTCTGTCACAATGAAGACAACCTCGGCCGCTGCCTCCACGGCCGCCCTCCTCTCACGATTCAAGACTACCTCGTCCGCCCTCCTATCACGATTCAAGACAATGTCGGCCGCTGCCTCCACGGCCGCCCTCCTGTCACAATGAAGACAACCTGGGCCGCTGCCTCCACGGCCGCCCTCCTCTCACGATTCAAGACTACCTCGGCCGCCGCCTCCACGGCCACCCTCCTCTCACGATTCAAGACTACCTCGGCCACTGCCTCCATGGCCGCCCTCCTCTCACGATTCAAGACAACCTCGGCCGCTGCCTCCACGGCCGCCCTTCTGTCACAATGAAGACAACCTCGGCCGCTGCCTCCACGGCCGCCCTCCTCTCACGATTCAAGACTACCTCGGCCGCCGCCTCCACGGCCGCGCTCCTATCACGATTCAAGACAATCTCGGCCGCTGCCTCCACGGCCGCCCTCCTGTCACAATGAAGACAACCTCGGCCGCCGCCTCCACGGCCGCGCTCCTATCACGATTCAAGACAATCTCGGCCGCTGCCTCCACGGCCGCCCTTCTGTCACAATGAAGACAACCTCGGCCGCTGCCTCCACGGCCGCCCTCCTCTCACGATACAACACAACCTCGGCCACTGCCTCCATGGCCGCCCTCCTGTCACAATGAAGACAACCTCGGCCGCCGCCTCCACGGCCGCGCTCCTATCACGATTCAAGACAATCTCGGCCGCTGCCTCCACGGCCGCCCTTCAGTCACAATGAAGACTACCTCGGCCGCTGCCTCCACGGCCGCCCTCCTCTCACGATTCAAGACTACCTCGGCCACTGCCTCCATGGCCGCCCTCCTGTCACAATGAAGACAACCTCGGCCGCCGCCTCCACGGCCGCGCTCCTATCACGATTCAAGACAATCTCGGCCGCTGCCTCCATGGCCGCCCTCCTCTCACGATTCAAGACAACCTCGGCCGCTGCCTCCATGGCCGCCCTCCTGTCACAATGAAGACAACCTCGGCCGCTGCCTCCACGGCCGCCCTCCTCTCACGATTCAAGACTACCTCGGCCGCTGCCTCCACGGCCGCCCTCCTCTCACGATTCAAGACTACCTCGGCCGCCGCCTCCACGGCCGCGCTCCTATCACGATTCAAGACAATCTCGGCCGCTGCCTCCACGGCCGCCCTCCTGTCACAATGAAGACAACCTCGGCCGCTGCCTCCACGGCCGACCTCCTCTCATGATTCAAGACTACCTCGGCCGCCGCCTCCACGGCCGCCCTCCTCTCACGATTCAAGACTACCTCGGCCACTGCCTCCATGGCCGCCCTCCTCTCACGATTCAAGACTACCTCGGCCGCCGCCTCCACGGCCGCGCTCCTATCACGATTCAAGACAATCTCGGCCGCTGCCTCCACGGCCGCCCTCCTGTCACAATGAAGACAACCTCGGCCGCTGCCTCCACGGCCGACCTCCTCTCATGATTCAAGACTACCTCGGCCGCCGCCTCCACGGCCGCCCTCCTCTCACGATTCAAGACTACCTCGGCCACTGCCTCCATGGCCGCCCTCCTGTCACAATGAAGACAACCTCGGCCGCCGCCTCCACGGCCGCGCTCCTATCAGGATTCAAGACAATCTCGGCCGCTGCCTCCACGGCCGCCCTCCTGTCACAATGAAGACAACCTCGGCCGCTGCCTCCACGGCCGCCCTCCTCTCACGATTCAAGACTACCTCGGCCGCCGCCTCCACGGCCGCCCTCCTCTCACGATTCAAGACTACCTCGGCCACTGCCTCCATGGCCGCCCTCCTCTCACGATTCAAGACTACCTCGGCCGCCGCCTCCACGGCCGCGCTCCTATCACGATTCAAGACAATCTCGGCCGCTGCCTCCACGGCCGCCCTCCTGTCACAATGAAGACAACCTCGGCCGCTGCCTCCACGGCCGCCCTCCTCTCACGATTCAAGACTACCTCGGCCGCCGCCTCCACGGCCGCCCTCCTCTCACGGTGAAGACAACCTCGGCCACTGCCTCCACGGCCGCCCTTCTGTCACAATGAAGACAACCTCGGCCGCTGCCTCCACGGCCACCCTCCTCTCACGATTCAAGACTACCTCGTCCGCCCTCCTATCACGATTCAAGACAATCTCGGCCGCTGCCTCCACGGCCGCCCTCCTGTCACAATGAAGACAACCTCGGCCGCTGCCTCCACGGCCGCCCTCCTCTCACGATTCAAGACTACCTCGGCCGCCGCCTCCACGGCCACCCTCCTCTCACGATTCAAGACTACCTCGGCCACTGCCTCCATGGCCGCCCTCCTCTCACGATTCAAGACAACCTCGGCCGCTGCCTCCACGGCCGCCCTTCTGTCACAATGAAGACAACCTCGGCCGCTGCCTCCACGGCCGCCCTCCTCTCAAGATTCAAGACTACCTCGGCCGCCGCCTCCACGGCCGCGCTCCTATCACGATTCAAGACAATCTCGGCCGCTGCCTCCACGGCCGCCCTCCTGTCACAATTAAGACAACCTCGGCCGCCGCCTCCACGGCCGCGCTCCTATCACGATTCAAGACAATCTCGGCCGCTTCCTCCACGGCCGCCCTTCTGTCACAATGAAGACAACCTCGGCCGCTGCCTCCACGGCCGCCCTCCTCTCACGATACAACACAACCTCGGCCACTGCCTCCATGGCCGCCCTCCTGTCACAATGAAGACAACCTCGGCCGCCGCCTCCACGGCCGCGCTCCTATCACGATTCAAGACAATCTCGGCCGCTGCCTCCACGGCCGCCCTTCTGTCACAATGAAGACTACCTCGGCCGCTGCCTCCACGGCCGCCCTCCTCTCACGATTCAAGACTACCTCGGCCACTGCCTCCATGGCCGCCCTCCTGTCACAATGAAGACAACCTCGGCCGCCGCCTCCACGGCCGCGCTCCTATCATGATTCAAGACAATCTCGGCCGCTGCCTCCATGGCCGCCCTCCTCTCACGATTCAAGACAACCTCGGCCGCTGCCTCCATGGCCGCCCTCCTGTCACAATGAAGACAACCTCGGCCGCTGCCTCCACGGCCGCCCTCCTCTCACGATTCAAGACTACCTCGGCCGCTGCCTCCACGGCCGCCCTCCTCTCACGATTCAAGACTACCTCGGCCGCCGCCTCCACGGCCGCGCTCCTATCACGATTCAAGACAATCTCGGCCGCTGCCTCCACGGCCGCCCTCCTGTCACAATGAAGACAACCTCGGCCGCTGCCTCCACGGCCGCCCTCCTCTCATGATTCAAGACTACCTCGGCCGCCGCCTCCACGGCCGCCCTCCTCTCACGATTCAAGACTACCTCGGCCACTGCCTCCATGGCCGCCCTCCTCTCACGATTCAAGACTACCTCGGCCACTGCCTCCATGGCCGCCCTCCTGTCACAATGAAGACAACCTCGGCCGCCGCCTCCACGGCCGCGCTCCTATCAGGATTCAAGACAATCTCGGCCGCTGCCTCCACGGCCGCCCTCCTGTCACAATGAAGACAACCTCGGCCGCTGCCTCCACGGCCGCCCTCCTCTCACGATTCAAGACTACCTCGGCCGCCGCCTCCACGGCCGCCCTCCTCTCACGATTCAAGACTACCTCGGCCACTGCCTCCATGGCCGCCCTCCTCTCACGATTCAAGACTACCTCGGCCGCCGCCTCCACGGCCGCGCTCCTATCACGATTCAAGACAATCTCGGCCGCTGCCTCCACGGCCGCCCTCCTGTCACAATGAAGACAACCTCGGCCGCTGCCTCCACGGCCGCCCTCCTCTCACGATTCAAGACTACCTCGGCCGCCGCCTCCACGGCCGCCCTCCTCTCACGGTGAAGACAACCTCGGCCACTGCCTCCACGGCCGCCCTTCTGTCACAATGAAGACAACCTCGGTCGCTGCCTCCACGGCCGCCCTCCTCTCACGATTCAAGACTACCTCGTCCGCCCTCCTATCACGATTCAAGACAATCTCGGCCGCTGCCTCCACGGCCGCCCTCCTGTCACAATGAAGACAACCTCGGCCGCTGCCTCCACGGCCGCCCTCCTCTCACGATTCAAGACTACCTCGGCCGCCGCCTCCACGGCCACCCTCCTCTCACGATTCAAGACTACCTCGGCCACTGCCTCCATGGCCGCCCTCCTCTCACGATTCAAGACAACCTCGGCCGCTGCCTCCACGGCCGCCCTTCTGTCACAATGAAGACAACCTCGGCCGCTGCCTCCACGGCCGCCCTCCTGTCACAATGAAGACTACCTCGGCCACTGCCTCCATGGCCGCCCTCCTCTCACGATTCAAGACAACCTCGGCCGCTGCCTCCACGGCCGCCCTTCTGTCACAATGAAGACAACCTCGGCCGCTGCCTCCACGGCCGCCCTCCTCTCACGATACAACACAACCTCGGCCACTGCCTCCATGGCCGCCCTCCTGTCACAATGAAGACAACCTCGGCCGCCGCCTCCACGGCCGCGCTCCTATCACGATTCAAGACAATCTCGGCCGCTGCCTCCACGGCCGCCCTTCTGTCACAATGAAGACAACCTCGGCCGCCGCCTCCATGGCCGCGCTCCTATCACGATTCAAGACAATCTCGGCCGCTGCCTCCACGGCCGCCCTCCTGTCACAATTAAGACAACCTCGGCCGCCGCCTCCACGGCCGCGCTCCTATCACGATTCAAGACAATCTCGGCCGCTTCCTCCACGGCCGCCCTTCTGTCACAATGAAGACAACCTCGGCCGCTGCCTCCACGGCCGCCCTCCTCTCACGATACAACACAACCTCGGCCACTGCCTCCATGGCCGCCCTCCTGTCACAATGAAGACAACCTCGGCCGCCGCCTCCACGGCCGCGCTCCTATCACGATTCAAGACAATCTCGGCCGCTGCCTCCACGGCCGCCCTTCTGTCACAATGAAGACTACCTCGGCCGCTGCCTCCACGGCCGCCCTCCTCTCACGATTCAAGACTACCTCGGCCACTGCCTCCATGGCCGCCCTCCTGTCACAATGAAGACAACCTCGGCCGCCGCCTCCACGGCCGCGCTCCTATCATGATTCAAGACAATCTCGGCCGCTGCCTCCATGGCCGCCCTCCTCTCACGATTCAAGACAACCTCGGCCGCTGCCTCCATGGCCGCCCTCCTGTCACAATGAAGACAACCTCGGCCGCTGCCTCCACGGCCGCCCTCCTCTCACGATTCAAGACTACCTCGGCCGCTGCCTCCACGGCCGCCCTCCTCTCACGATTCAAGACTACCTCGGCCGCCGCCTCCCCGGCCGCGCTCCTATCACGATTCAAGACAATCTCGGCCGCTGCCTCCACGGCCGCCCTCCTGTCACAATGAAGACAACCTCGGCCGCTGCCTCCACGGCCGCCCTCCTCTCATGATTCAAGACTACCTCGGCCGCCGCCTCCACGGCCGCCCTCCTCTCACGATTCAAGACTACCTCGGCCACTGCCTCCATGGCCGCCCTCCTCTCACGATTCAAGACTACCTCGGCCGCTGCCTCCACGGCCGCCCTCCTGTCACAATGAAGACAACCTCGGCCGCTGCCTCCACGGCCGCCCTCCTCTCATGATTCAAGACTACCTCGGCCGCCGCCTCCACGGCCGCCCTCCTCTCACGATTCAAGACTACCTCGGCCGCCGCCTCCACGGCCGCGCTCCTATCACGATTCAAGACAATCTCGGCCGCTGCCTCCACGGCCGCCCTCCTGTCACAATGAAGACAACCTCGGCCGCTGCCTCCACGGCCGCCCTCCTCTCACGATTCAAGACAACCTCGGCCGCCGCCTCCACGGCCGCCCGCCTCTCACGGTGAAGACAACCTCGGCCACTGCCTCCACGGCCGCCCTTCTGTCACAATGAAGACAACCTCGGTCGCTGCCTCCACGGCCGCCCTCCTCTCACGATTCAAGACTACCTCGTCCGCCCTCCTATCACGATTCAAGACAATCTCGGCCGCTGCCTCCACGGCCGCCCTCCTCTCACGATACAACACAACCTCGGCTGTTGCCTCCACGGCCGCCCTCCTCTCACGATTCAAGACTACCTCGGCCGCTGCCTCCATGGCCGCCCTCCTGTCACAATGAAGACAACCTCGGCCGCTGCCTCCATGGCCGCCCTCCTCTCACGATTCAAGACAACCTCGGGCGCTGCCTCCACAGCCGCCCTCCTCTCACGGTGAAGACAACCTCGGCCACTGCCTCCATGGCCGCCTTTCTGTCACAATGAAGACAACCTCGGCCGCTGCCTCCACGGCCGCCCTCCTCTCACGATTCAAGACTACCTCGGCCGCCGCCTCCACGGCCACCCTCCTCTCACGATTCAAGACTACCTCGGCCACTGCCTCCATGGCCGCCCTCCTCTCACGATTCAAGACAACCTCGGCCGCTGCCTCCACGGCCGCCCTTCTGTCACAATGAAGACAACCTCGGCCGCTGCCTCCACGGCCGCCCTCCTCTCACGATTCAAGACTACCTCGGCCGCTGCCTCCATGGCCGCCCTCCTGTCACAATGAAGACAACCTCGGCCGCTGCCTCCATGGCCGCCCTCCTCTCACGATTCAAGACAACCTCGGGCGCTGCCTCCACAGCCGCCCTCCTCTCACGGTGAAGACAACCTCGGCCATTGCCTCCATGGCCGCCTTTCTGTCACAATGAAGACAACCTCGGCCGCTGCCTCCACGGCCGCCCTCCTGTCACAATGAAGACTACCTCGGCCACTGCCTCCATGGCCGCCCTCCTCTCACGATTCAAGACAACCTCGGCCGCTGCCTCCACGGCCGCCCTTCTGTCACAATGAAGACAACCTCGGCCGCTGCCTCCACGGCCGCCCTCCTCTCACGATACAACACAACCTCGGCCACTGCCTCCATGGCCGCCCTCCTGTCACAATGAAGACAACCTCGGCCGCCGCCTCCACGGCCGCGCTCCTATCACGATTCAAGACAATCTCGGCCGCTGCCTCCACGGCCGCCCTTCTGTCACAATGAAGACAACCTCGGCCGCCGCCTCCATGGCCGCGCTCCTATCACGATTCAAGACAATCTCGGCCGCTGCCTCCACGGCCGCCCTTCTGTCACAATGAAGACAACCTCGGCCGCTGCCTCCACGGCCGCCCTCCTCTCACGATACAACACAACCTCGGCTGTTGCCTCCACGGCCGCCCTCCTCTCACGATTCAAGACTACCTCGGCCGCTGCCTCCATGGCCGCCCTCCTGTCACAATGAAGACAACCTCGGCCGCTGCCTCCATGGCCGCCCTCCTCTCACGATTCAAGACAACCTCGGGCGCTGCCTCCACAGCCGCCCTCCTCTCACGGTGAAGACAACCTCGGCCACTGCCTCCATGGCCGCCTTTCTGTCACAATGAAGACAACCTCGGCCGCTGCCTCCACGGCCGCCCTCCTCTCACGATTCAAGACTACCTCGGCCGCCGCCTCCACGGCCACCCTCCTCTCACGATTCAAGACTACCTCGGCCACTGCCTCCATGGCCGCCCTCCTCTCACGATTCAAGACAACCTCGGCCGCTGCCTCCACGGCCGCCCTTCTGTCACAATGAAGACAACCTCGGCCGCTGCCTCCACGGCCGCCCTCCTCTCACGATTCAAGACTACCTCGGCCGCTGCCTCCATGGCCGCCCTCCTGTCACAATGAAGACAACCTCGGCCGCTGCCTCCATGGCCGCCCTCCTCTCACGATTCAAGACAACCTCGGGCGCTGCCTCCACGGCCGCCCTTCTGTCACAATGAAGACAACCTCGGCCGCTGCCTCCACGGCCGCCCTTCTGTCACAATGAAGACAACCTCGGCCGCTGCCTCCACGGCCGCCCTCCTGTCACAATGAAGACAACCTCGGCCGCTGCCTCCACGGCCGCCCTCCTGTCACAATGAAGACAACCTCGGCCGCTGCCTCCACGGCCGCCCTCCTCTCACGATTCAAGACTACCTCGGCCGCCGCCTCCACGGCCACCCTCCTCTCACGATTCAAGACTACCTCGGCCACTGCCTCCATGGCCGCCCTCCTCTCACGATTCAAGACAACCTCGGCCGATGCCTCCACGGCCGCCCTTCTGTCACAATGAAGACAACCTCGGCCGCTGCCTCCACGGCCGCCCTCCTCTCACGATTCAAGACTACCTCGGCCGCCGCCTCCACGGCCGCGCTCCTATCACGATTCAAGACAATCTCGGCCGCTGCCACCACGGCCGCCCTCCTGTCACAATGAAGACAACCTCGGCCGCCGCCTCCACGGCCGCGCTCCTATCACGATTCAAGACAATCTCGGCCGCTGCCTCCACGGCCGCCCTTCTGTCACAATGAAGACAACCTCGGCCGCTGCCTCCACGGCCGCCCTCCTCTCACGATACAACACAACCCCGGCCACTGCCTCCATGGCCGCCCTCCTGTCACAATGAAGACAACCTCGGCCGCCGCCTCCAAGGCCGCGCTCCTATCACGATTCAAGACAATCTCGGCCGCTGCCTCCACGGCCGCCCTTCTGTCACAATGAAGACTACCTCGGCCGCTGCCTCCACGGCCGCCCTCCTCTCACGATTCAAGACTACCTCGGCCACTGCCTCCATGGCCGCCCTCCTGTCACAATGAAGACAACCTCGGCCGCCGCCTCCACGGCCGCGCTCCTATCACGATTCAAGACAATCTCGGCCGCTGCCTCCATGGCCGCCCTCCTCTCACGATTCAAGACAACATCGGCCGCTGCCTCCATGGCCGCCCTCCTGTCACAATGAAGACAACCTCGGCCGCTGCCTCCACGGCCGCCCTCCTCTCACGATTCAAGACTACCTCGGCCGCTGCCTCCACGGCCGCCCTCCTCTCACGATTCAAGACTACCTCGGCCGCCGCCTCCACGGCCGCGCTCCTATCACGATTCAAGACAATCTCGGCCGCTGCCTCCACGGCCGCCCTCCTGTCACAATGAAGACAACCTCGGCCGCTGCCTCCACGGCCGCCCTCCTCTCATGATTCAAGACTACCTCGGCCGCCGCCTCCACGGCCGCCCTCCTCTCACGATTCAAGACTACCTCGGCCACTGCCTCCATGGCCGCCCTCCTCTCACGTTTCAAGACTACCTCGGCCACTGCCTCCATGGCCGCCCTCCTGTCACAATGAAGACAACCTCGGCCGCCGCCTCCACGGCCGCGCTCCTATCAGGATTCAAGACAATCTCGGCCGCTGCCTCCACGGCCGCCCTCCTGTCACAATGAAGACAACCTGGGCCGCTGCCTCCACGGCCGCCCTCCTCTCACGATTCAAGACTACCTCGGCCGCCGCCTCCACGGCCGCCCTCCTCTCACGATTCAAGACTACCTCGGCCACTGCCTCCATGGCCGCCCTCCTCTCACGATTCAAGACTACCTCGGCCGCCGCCTCCACGGCCGCGCTCCTATCACGATTCAAGACAATCTCGGCCGCTGCCTCCACGGCCGCCCTCCTGTCACAATGAAGACAACCTCGGCCGCTGCCTCCACGGCCGCCCTCCTCTCACGATTCAAGACTACCTCGGCCGCCGCCTCCACGGCCGCCCTCCTCTCACGGTGAAGACAACCTCGGCCACTGCCTCCACGGCCGCCCTTCTGTCACAATGAAGACAACCTCGGCCGCTGCCTCCACGGCCGCCCTCCTCTCACGATTCAAGACTACCTCGTCCGCCCTCCTCTCACGATTCAAGACTACCTCGGCCACTGCCTCCATGGCCGCCCTCCTCTCACGATTCAAGAGTACCTCGGCCACTGCCTCCACGGCCGCCCTCCTCTCACGATTCAAGACTACCTCGGCCACTGCCTCCATGGCCGCCCTCCTCTCACGATTCAAGACTACCTCGGCCACTGCCTCCATGGCCGCCTTTCTGTCACAATGAAGACAACCTCGGCCGCTGCCTCCACGGCCGCCCTCCTCTCACGATTCAAGACTACCTCGTCCGCCCTCCTCTCACGATTCAAGACTACCTCGGCCGCTGCCTCCACGGCCGCCCTTCTGTCACAATGAAGACAACCTCGGCCGCTGCCTCCACGGCCGCCCTTCGGTCACAATGAAGACAACCTCGGCCGCTGCCTCCACGGCCGCCCTCCTCTCACGATTCAAGACTACCTCGTCCGCCCTCCTATCACGATTCAAGACAATCTCGGCCGCTGCCTCCACGGCCGCCCTCCTGTCACAATGAAGACAACCTCGGCCGCTGCCTCCACGGCCGCCCTCCTCTCACGATTCAAGACTACCTCGGCCGCCGCCTCCACGGCCACCCTCCTCTCACGATTCAAGACTACCTCGGCCACTGCCTCCATGGCCGCCCTCCTCTCACGATTCAAGACAACCTCGGACGCTGCCTCCACGGCCGCCCTTCTGTCACAATGAAGACAACCTCGGCCGCTGCCTCCACGGCCGCCCTCCTCTCACGATTCAAGACTACCTCGGCCGCTGCCTCCACGGCCGCCCTCCTCTCACGATTCAAGACTACCTCGTCCGGCCTCCTCTCACGATTCAAGACTACCTCGGCCGCTGCCTCCACGGCCGCCCTTCTGTCACAATGAAGACAACCTCGGCCGCTGCCTCCACGGCCGCACTTCTGTCACAATGAAGACAACCTCGGCCGCTGCCTCCACGGCCGCCCTCCTCTCACGATTCAAGACTACCTCGTCCGCCCTCCTATCACGATTCAAGACAATGTCGGCCGCTGCCTCCACGGCCGCCCTCCTGTCACAATGAAGACAACCTGGGCCGCTGCCTCCACGGCCGCCCTCCTCTCACGATTCAAGACTACCTCGGCCGCCGCCTCCACGGCCACCCTCCTCTCACGATTCAAGACTACCTCGGCCACTGCCTCCATGGCCGCCCTCCTCTCACGATTCAAGACAACCTCGGCCGCTGCCTCCACGGCCGCCCTTCTGTCACAATGAAGACAACCTCGGCCGCTGCCTCCACGGCCGCCCTCCTCTCACGATTCAAGACTACCTCGGCCGCCGCCTCCACGGCCGCGCTCCTATCACGATTCAAGACAATCTCGGCCGCTGCCTCCACGGCCGCCCTCCTGTCACAATGAAGACAACCTCGGCCGCCGCCTCCACGGCCGCGCTCCTATCACGATTCAAGACAATCTCGGCCGCTGCCTCCACGGCCGCCCTTCTGTCACAATGAAGACAACCTCGGCCGCTGCCTCCACGGCCGCCCTCCTCTCACGATACAACACAACCTCGGCCACTGCCTCCATGGCCGCCCTCCTGTCACAATGAAGACAACCTCGGCCGCCGCCTCCACGGCCGCGCTCCTATCACGATTCAAGACAATCTCGGCCGCTGCCTCCACGGCCGCCCTTCAGTCACAATGAAGACTACCTCGGCCGCTGCCTCCACGGCCGCCCTCCTCTCACGATTCAAGACTACCTCGGCCACTGCCTCCATGGCCGCCCTCCTGTCACAATGAAGACAACCTCGGCCGCCGCCTCCACGGCCGCGCTCCTATCACGATTCAAGACAATCTCGGCCGCTGCCTCCATGGCCGCCCTCCTCTCACGATTCAAGACAACCTCGGCCGCTGCCTCCATGGCCGCCCTCCTGTCACAATGAAGACAACCTCGGCCGCTGCCTCCACGGCCGCCCTCCTCTCACGATTCAAGACTACCTCGGCCGCTGCCTCCACGGCCGCCCTCCTCTCACGATTCAAGACTACCTCGGCCGCCGCCTCCACGGCCGCGCTCCTATCACGATTCAAGACAATCTCGGCCGCTGCCTCCACGGCCGCCCTCCTGTCACAATGAAGACAACCTCGGCCGCTGCCTCCACGGCCGACCTCCTCTCATGATTCAAGACTACCTCGGCCGCCGCCTCCACGGCCGCCCTCCTCTCACGATTCAAGACTACCTCGGCCACTGCCTCCATGGCCGCCCTCCTCTCACGATTCAAGACTACCTCGGCCGCCGCCTCCACGGCCGCGCTCCTATCACGATTCAAGACAATCTCGGCCGCTGCCTCCACGGCCGCCCTCCTGTCACAATGAAGACAACCTCGGCCGCTGCCTCCACGGCCGACCTCCTCTCATGATTCAAGACTACCTCGGCCGCCGCCTCCACGGCCGCCCTCCTCTCACGATTCAAGACTACCTCGGCCACTGCCTCCATGGCCGCCCTCCTCTCACGATTCAAGACTACCTCGGCCACTGCCTCCATGGCCGCCCTCCTGTCACAATGAAGACAACCTCGGCCGCCGCCTCCACGGCCGCGCTCCTATCAGGATTCAAGACAATCTCGGCCGCTGCCTCCACGGCCGCCCTCCTGTCACAATGAAGACAACCTGGGCCGCTGCCTCCACGGCCGCCCTCCTCTCACGATTCAAGACTACCTCGGCCGCCGCCTCCACGGCCGCCCTCCTCTCACGATTCAAGACTACCTCGGCCACTGCCTCCATGGCCGCCCTCCTCTCACGATTCAAGACTACCTCGGCCGCCGCCTCCACGGCCGCGCTCCTATCACGATTCAAGACAATCTCGGCCGCTGCCTCCACGGCCGCCCTCCTGTCACAATGAAGACAACCTCGGCCGCTGCCTCCACGGCCGCCCTCCTCTCACGATTCAAGACTACCTCGGCCGCCGCCTCCACGGCCGCCCTCCTCTCACGGTGAAGACAACCTCGGCCACTGCCTCCACGGCCGCCCTTCTGTCACAATGAAGACAACCTCGGCCGCTGCCTCCACGGCCGCCCTCCTCTCACGATTCAAGACTACCTCGTCCGCCCTCCTCTCACGATTCAAGACTACCTCGGCCACTGCCTCCATGGCCGCCCTCCTCTCACGATTCAAGAGTACCTCGGCCACTGCCTCCACGGCCGCCCTCCTCTCACGATTCAAGACTACCTCGGCCACTGCCTCCATGGCCGCCCTCCTCTCACGATTCAAGAGTACCTCGGCCACTGCCTCCACGGCCGCCCTCCTCTCACGATTCAAGACTACCTCGGCCACTGCCTCCATGGCCGCCTTTCTGTCACAATGAAGACAACCTCGGCCGCTGCCTCCACGGCCGCCCTCCTCTCACGATTCAAGACTACCTCGTCCGCCCTCCTCTCACGATTCAAGACTACCTCGGCCGCTGCCTCCACGGCCGCCCTTCTGTCACAATGAAGACAACCTCGGCCGCTGCCTCCACGGCCGCCCTTCGGTCACAATGAAGACAACCTCGGCCGCTGCCTCCACGGCCGCCCTCCTCTCACGATTCAAGACTACCTCGGCCGCCGCCTCCACGGCCACCCTCCTCTCACGATTCAAGACTACCTCGGCCACGCCTCCATGGCCGCCCTCCTCTCACGATTCAAGACAACCTCGGCCGCTGCCTCCACGGCCGCCCTTCTGTCACAATGAAGACAACCTCGGCCGCTGCCTCCACGGCCGCCCTCCTCTCACGATTCAAGACTACCTCGGCCGCTGCCTCCACGGCCGCCCTCCTCTCACGATTCAAGACTACCTCGTCCGGCCTCCTCTCACGATTCAAGACTACCTCGGCCGCTGCCTCCACGGCCGCCCTTCTGTCACAATGAAGACAACCTCGGCCGCTGCCTCCACGGCCGCACTTCTGTCACAATGAAGACAACCTCGGCCGCTGCCTCCACGGCCGCCCTCCTCTCACGATTCAAGACTACCTCGTCCGCCCTCCTATCACGATTCAAGACAATCTCGGCCGCTGCCTCCACGGCCGCCCTCCTGTCACAATGAAGACAACCTGGGCCGCTGCCTCCACGGCCGCCCTCCTCTCACGATTCAAGACTACCTCGGCCGCCGCCTCCACGGCCACCCTCCTCTCACGATTCAAGACTACCTCGGCCACTGCCTCCATGGCCGCCCTCCTCTCACGATTCAAGACAACCTCGGCCGCTGCCTCCACGGCCGCCCTTCTGTCACAATGAAGACAACCTCGGCCGCTGCCTCCACGGCCGCCCTCCTCTCACGATTCAAGACTACCTCGGCCGCCGCCTCCACGGCCGCGCTCCTATCACAATTCAAGACAATCTCGGCCGCTGCCTCCACGGCCGCCCTCCTGTCACAATGAAGACAACCTCGGCCGCCGCCTCCACGGCCGCGCTCCTATCACGATTCAAGACAATCTCGGCCGCTGCCTCCACGGCCGCCCTTCTGTCACAATGAAGACAACCTCGGCCGCTGCCTCCACGGCCGCCCTCCTCTCACGATACAACACAACCTCGGCCACTGCCTCCATGGCCGCCCTCCTGTCACAATGAAGACAACCTCGGCCGCCGCCTCCACGGCCGCGCTCCTATCACGATTCAAGACAATCTCGGCCGCTGCCTCCACGGCCGCCCTTCAGTCACAATGAAGACTACCTCGGCCGCTGCCTCCACGGCCGCCCTCCTCTCACGATTCAAGACTACCTCGGCCACTGCCTCCATGGCCGCCCTCCTGTCACAATGAAGACAACCTCGGCCGCCGCCTCCACGGCCGCGCTCCTATCACGATTCAAGACAATCTCGGCCGCTGCCTCCATGGCCGCCCTCCTCTCACGATTCAAGACAACCTCGGCCGCTGCCTCCATGGCCACACTCCTGTCACAATGAAGACAAACTCGGCCGCTGCCTCCACGGCCGCCCTCCTCTCACGATTCAAGACTACCTCGGCCGCTGCCTCCACGGCCGCCCTCCTCTCACGATTCAAGACTACCTCGGCCGCCGCCTCCACGGCCGCGCTCCTATCACGATTCAAGACAATCTCGGCCGCTGCCTCCACGGCCGCCCTCCTGTCACAATGAAGACAACCTCGGCCGCTGCCTCCACGGCCGACCTCCTCTCATGATTCAAGACTACCTCGGCCGCCGCCTCCACGGCCGCCCTCCTCTCACGATTCAAGACTACCTCGGCCACTGCCTCCATGGCCGCCCTCCTCTCACGATTCAAGACTACCTCGGCCGCCGCCTCCACGGCCGCGCTCCTATCACGATTCAAGACAATCTCGGCCGCTGCCTCCACGGCCGCCCTCCTGTCACAATGAAGACAACCTCGGCCGCTGCCTCCACGGCCGACCTCCTCTCATGATTCAAGACTACCTCGGCCGCCACCTCCACGGCCGCCCTCCTCTCACGATTCAAGACTACCTCGGCCGCTGCCTCCATGGCCGCCCTCCTGTCACAATGAAGACAACCTCGGCCGCTGCCTCCATGGCCGCCCTCCTCTCACGATTCAAGACAACCTCGGGCGCTGCCTCCACAGCCGCCCTCCTCTCACGGTGAAGACAACCTCGGCCACTGCCTCCATGGCCGCCTTTCTGTCACAATGAAGACAACCTCGGCCGCTGCCTCCACGGCCGCCCTCCTCTCACGATTCAAGACTACCTCGGCCGCCGCCTCCACGGCCACCCTCCTCTCACGATTCAAGACTACCTCGGCCACTGCCTCCATGGCCGCCCTCCTCTCACGATTCAAGACAACCTCGGCCGCTGCCTCCACGGCCGCCCTTCTGTCACAATGAAGACAACCTCGGCCGCTGCCTCCACGGCCGCCCTCCTCTCACGATTCAAGACTACCTCGGCCGCTGCCTCCACGGCCGCCCTTCTGTCACAATGAAGACAACCTCGGCCGCTGCCTCCACGGCCGCCCTTCTGTCACAATGAAGACAACCTCGGCCGCTGCCTCCACGGCCGCCCTCCTGTCACAATGAAGACAACCTCGGCCGCTGCCTCCACGGCCGCCCTCCTGTCACAATGAAGACAACCTCGGCCGCTGCCTCCACGGCCGCCCTCCTCTCACGATTCAAGACTACCTCGGCCGCCGCCTCCACGGCCACCCTCCTCTCACGATTCAAGACTACCTCGGCCACTGCCTCCATGGCCGCCCTCCTCTCACGATTCAAGACAACCTCGGCCGATGCCTCCACGGCCGCCCTCCTCTCACGATACAACACAACCCCGGCCACTGCCTCCATGGCCGCCCTCCTGTCACAATGAAGACAACCTCGGCCGCCGCCTCCACGGCCGCGCTCCTATCACGATTCAAGACAATCTCGGCCGCTGCCTCCACGGCCGCCCTTCTGTCACAATGAAGACTACCTCGGCCGCTGCCTCCACGGCCGCCCTCCTCTCACGATTCAAGACTACCTCGGCCACTGCCTCCATGGCCGCCCTCCTGTCACAATGAAGACAACCTCGGCCGCCGCCTCCACGGCCGCGCTCCTATCACGATTCAAGACAATCTCGGCCGCTGCCTCCATGGCCGCCCTCCTCTCACGATTCAAGACAACCTCGGCCGCTGCCTCCATGGCCGCCCTCCTGTCACAATGAAGACAACCTCGGCCGCTGCCTCCACGGCCGCCCTCCTCTCACGATTCAAGACTACCTCGGCCGCTGCCTCCACGGCCGCCCTCCTCTCACGATTCAAGACTACCTCGGCCGCCGCCTCCACGGCCGCGCTCCTATCACGATTCAAGACAATCTCGGCCGCTGCCTCCACGGCCGCCCTCCTGTCACAATGAAGACAACCTCGGCCGCTGCCTCCACGGCCGCCCTCCTCTCATGATTCAAGACTACCTCGGCCGCCGCCTCCACGGCCGCCCTCCTCTCACGATTCAAGACTACCTCGGCCACTGCCTCCATGGCCGCCCTCCTCTCACGATTCAAGACTACCTCGGCCACTGCCTCCATGGCCGCCCTCCTGTCACAATGAAGACAACCTCGGCCGCCGCCTCCACGGCCGCGCTCCTATCAGGATTCAAGACAATCTCGGCCGCTGCCTCCACGGCCGCCCTCCTGTCACAATGAAGACAACCTCGGCCGCTGCCTCCACGGCCGCCCTCCTCTCACGATTCAAGACTACCTCGGCCGCCGCCTCCACGGCCGCCCTCCTCTCACGATTCAAGACTACCTCGGCCACTGCCTCCATGGCCGCCCTCCTCTCACGATTCAAGACTACCTCGGCCGCCGCCTCCACGGCCGCGCTCCTATCACGATTCAAGACAATCTCGGCCGCTGCCTCCACGGCCGCCCTCCTGTCACAATGAAGACAACCTCGGCCGCTGCCTCCACGGCCGCCCTCCTCTCACGATTCAAGACTACCTCGGCCGCCGCCTCCACGGCCGCCCTCCTCTCACGGTGAAGACAACCTCGGCCACTGCCTCCACGGCCGCCCTTCTGTCACAATGAAGACAACCTCGGCCGCTGCCTCCACGGCCGCCCTCCTCTCACGATTCAAGACTACCTCGTCCGCCCTCCTCTCACGATTCAAGACTACCTCGGCCACTGCCTCCATGGCCGCCCTCCTCTCACGATTCAAGAGTACCTCGGCCACTGCCTCCACGGCCGCCCTCCTCTCACGATTCAAGACTACCTCGGCCACTGCCTCCATGGCCGCCCTCCTCTCACGATTCAAGAGTACCTCGGCCACTGCCTCCACGGCCGCCCTCCTCTCACGATTCAAGATTACCTCGGCCACTGCCTCCATGGCCGCCTTTCTGTCACAATGAAGACAACCTCGGCCGCTGCCTCCACGGCCGCCCTCCTCTCACGATTCAAGACTACCTCGTCCGCCCTCCTCTCACGATTCAAGACTACCTCGGCCGCTGCCTCCACGGCCGCCCTTCTGTCACAATGAAGACAACCTCGGCCGCTGCCTCCACGGCCGCCCTTCGGTCACAATGAAGACAACCTCGGCCGCTGCCTCCACGGCCGCCCTCCTCTCACGATTCAAGACTACCTCGTCCGCCCTCCTATCACGATTCAAGACAATCTCGGCCGCTGCCTCCACGGCCGCCCTCCTGTCACAATGAAGACAACCTCGGCCGCTGCCTCCACGGCCGCCCTCCTCTCACGATTCAAGACTACCTCGGCCGCCGCCTCCACGGCCACCCTCCTCTCACGATTCAAGACTACCTCGGCCACTGCCTCCATGGCCGCCCTCCTCTCACGATTCAAGACTACCTCGGCCGCTGCCTCCACGGCCGCCCTCCTCTCACGATTCAAGACTACCTCGTCCGGCCTCCTCTCACGATTCAAGACTACCTCGGCCGCTGCCTCCACGGCCGCCCTTCTGTCACAATGAAGACAACCTCGGCCGCTGCCTCCACGGCCGCCCTCCTCTCACGATTCAAGACTACCTCGGCCGCTGCCTCCACGGCCGCCCTCCTCTCACGATTCAAGACTACCTCGTCCGGCCTCCTCTCACGATTCAAGACTACCTCGGCCGCTGCCTCCACGGCCGCCCTTCTGTCACAATGAAGACAACCTCGGCCGCTGCCTCCACGGCCGCACTTCTGTCACAATGAAGACAACCTCGGCCGCTGCCTCCACGGCCGCCCTCCTCTCACGATTCAAGACTACCTCGTCCGCCCTCCTATCACGATTCAAGACAATCTCGGCCGCTGCCTCCACGGCCGCCCTCCTGTCACAATGAAGACAACCTGGGCCGCTGCCTCCACGGCCGCCCTCCTCTCACGATTCAAGACTACCTCGGCCGCCGCCTCCACGGCCACCCTCCTCTCACGATTCAAGACTACCTCGGCCACTGCCTCCATGGCCGCCCTCCTCTCACGATTCAAGACAACCTCGGCCGCTGCCTCCACGGCCGCCCTTCTGTCACAATGAAGACAACCTCGGCCGCTGCCTCCACGGCCGCCCTCCTCTCACGATTCAAGACTACCTCGGCCGCCGCCTCCACGGCCGCGCTCCTATCACGATTCAAGACAATCTCGGCCGCTGCCTCCACGGCCGCCCTCCTGTCACAATGAAGACAACCTCGGCCGCCGCCTCCACGGCCGCGCTCCTATCACGATTCAAGACAATCTCGGCCGCTGCCTCCACGGCCGCCCTTCTGTCACAATGAAGACAACCTCGGCCGCTGCCTCCACGGCCGCCCTCCTCTCACGATACAACACAACCTCGGCCACTGCCTCCATGGCCGCCCTCCTGTCACAATGAAGACAACCTCGGCCGCCGCCTCCACGGCCGCGCTCCTATCACGATTCAAGACAATCTCGGCCGCTGCCTCCACGGCCGCCCTTCAGTCACAATGAAGACTACCTCGGCCGCTGCCTCCACGGCCGCCCTCCTCTCACGATTCAAGACTACCTCGGCCACTGCCTCCATGGCCGCCCTCCTGTCACAATGAAGACAACCTCGGCCGCCGCCTCCACGGCCGCGCTCCTATCACGATTCAAGACAATCTCGGCCGCTGCCTCCATGGCCGCCCTCCTCTCACGATTCAAGACAACCTCGGCCGCTGCCTCCATGGCCGCCCTCCTGTCACAATGAAGACAACCTCGGCCGCTGCCTCCACGGCCGCCCTCCTCTCACGATTCAAGACTACCTCGGCCGCTGCCTCCACGGCCGCCCTCCTCTCACGATTCAAGACTACCTCGGCCGCCGCCTCCACGGCCGCGCTCCTATCACGATTCAAGACAATCTCGGCCGCTGCCTCCACGGCCGCCCTCCTGTCACAATGAAGACAACCTCGGCCGCTGCCTCCACGGCCGACCTCCTCTCATGATTCAAGACTACCTCGGCCGCCGCCTCCACGGCCGCCCTCCTCTCACGATTCAAGACTACCTCGTCCGCCCTCCTCTCACGATTCAAGACTACCTCGGCCGCTGCCTCCACGGCCGCCCTTCTGTCACAATGAAGACAACCTCGGCCGCTGCCTCCACGGCCGCCCTTCGGTCACAATGAAGACAACCTCGGCCGCTGCCTCCACGGCCGCCCTCCTCTCACGATTCAAGACTACCTCGTCCGCCCTCCTATCACGATTCAAGACAATCTCGGCCGCTGCCTCCACGGCCGCCCTCCTGTCACAATGAAGACAACCTCGGCCGCTGCCTCCACCGCCGCCCTCCTCTCACGATTCAAGACTACCTCGGCCGCCGCCTCCACGGCCACCCTCCTCTCACGATTCAAGACTACCTCGGCCACTGCCTCCATGGCCGCCCTCCTCTCACGATTCAAGACAACCTCGGCCGCTGCCTCCACGGCCGCCCTTCTGTCACAATGAAGACAACCTCGGCCGCTGCCTCCACGGCCGCCCTCCTCTCACGATTCAAGACTACCTCGGCCGCTGCCTCCACGGCCGCCCTCCTCTCACGATTCAAGACTACCTCGTCCGGCCTCCTCTCACGATTCAAGACTACCTCGGCCGCTGCCTCCACGGCCGCCCTTCTGTCACAATGAAGACAACCTCGGCCGCTGCCTCCACGGCCGCACTTCTGTCACAATGAAGACAACCTCGGCCGCTGCCTCCACGGCCGCCCTCCTCTCACGATTCAAGACTACCTCGTCCGCCCTCCTATCACGATTCAAGACAATCTCGGCCGCTGCCTCCACGGCCGCCCTCCTGTCACAATGAAGACAACCTCGGCCGCTGCCTCCACGGCCGCCCTCCTCTCACGATTCAAGACTACCTCGGCCGCCGCCTCCACGGCCACCCTCCTCTCACGATTCAAGACTACCTCGGCCACTGCCTCCATGGCCGCCCTCCTCTCACGATTCAAGACAACCTCGGCCGCTGCCTCCACGGCCGCCCTTCTGTCACAATGAAGACAACCTCGGCCGCTGCCTCCACGGCCGCCCTCCTCTCACGATTCAAGACTACCTCGGCCGCCGCCTCCACGGCCGCGCTCCTATCACGATTCAAGACAATCTCGGCCGCTGCCTCCACGGCCGCCCTCCTGTCACAATGAAGACAACCTCGGCCGCCGCCTCCACGGCCGCGCTCCTATCACGATTCAAGACAATCTCGGCCGCTGCCTCCACGGCCGCCCTTCTGTCACAATGAAGACAACCTCGGCCGCTGCCTCCACGGCCGCCCTCCTCTCACGATACAACACAACCTCGGCCACTGCCTCCATGGCCGCCCTCCTGTCACAATGAAGACAACCTCGGCCGCCGCCTCCACGGCCGCGCTCCTATCACGATTCAAGACAATCTCGGCCGCTGCCTCCACGGCCGCCCTTCAGTCACAATGAAGACTACCTCGGCCGCTGCCTCCACGGCCGCCCTCCTCTCACGATTCAAGACTACCTCGGCCACTGCCTCCATGGCCGCCCTCCTGTCACAATGAAGACAACCTCGGCCGCCGCCTCCACGGCCGCGCTCCTATCACGATTCAAGACAATCTCGGCCGCTGCCTCCATGGCCGCCCTCCTCTCACGATTCAAGACAACCTCGGCCGCTGCCTCCATGGCCGCCCTCCTGTCACAATGAAGACAACCTCGGCCGCTGCCTCCACGGCCGCCCTCCTCTCACGATTCAAGACTACCTCGGCCGCTGCCTCCACGGCCGCCCTCCTCTCACGATTCAAGACTACCTCGGCCGCCGCCTCCACGGCCGCGCTCCTATCACGATTCAAGACAATCTCGGCCGCTGCCTCCACGGCCGCCCTCCTGTCACAATGAAGACAACCTCGGCCGCTGCCTCCACGGCCGACCTCCTCTCATGATTCAAGACTACCTCGGCCGCCGCCTCCACGGCCGCCCTCCTCTCACGATTCAAGACTACCTCGGCCACTGCCTCCATGGCCGCCCTCCTCTCACGATTCAAGACTACCTCGGCCACTGCCTCCATGGCCGCCCTCCTGTCACAATGAAGACAACCTCGGCCGCCGCCTCCACGGCCGCGCTCCTATCAGGATTCAAGACAATCTCGGCCGCTGCCTCCACGGCCGCCCTCCTGTCACAATGAAGACAACCTGGGCCGCTGCCTCCACGGCCGCCCTCCTCTCACGATTCAAGACTACCTCGGCCGCCGCCTCCACGGCCGCCCTCCTCTCACGATTCAAGACTACCTCGGCCACTGCCTCCATGGCCGCCCTCCTCTCACGATTCAAGACTACCTCGGCCGCCGCCTCCACGGCCGCCCTCCTCTCACGATTCAAGACTACCTCGTCCGGCCTCCTCTCACGATTCAAGACTACCTCGGCCGCTGCCTCCACGGCCGCCCTCCTCTCACGATTCAAGACTACCTCGTCCGGCCTCCTCTCACGATTCAAGACTACCTCGGCCGCTGCCTCCACGGCCGCCCTTCTGTCACAATGAAGACAACCTCGGCCGCTGCCTCCACGGCCGCACTTCTGTCACAATGAAGACAACCTCGGCCGCTGCCTCCACGGCCGCCCTCCTCTCACGATTCAAGACTACCTCGTCCGCCCTCCTATCACGATTCAAGACAATCTCGGCCGCTGCCTCCACGGCCGCCCTCCTGTCACAATGAAGACAACCTCGGCCGCTGCCTCCACGGCCGCCCTCCTCTCACGATTCAAGACTACCTCGGCCGCCGCCTCCACGGCCACCCTCCTCTCACGATTCAAGACTACCTCGGCCACTGCCTCCATGGCCGCCCTCCTCTCACGATTCAAGACAACCTCGGCCGCTGCCTCCACGGCCGCCCTTCTGTCACAATGAAGACAACCTCGGCCGCTGCCTCCACGGCCGCCCTCCTCTCACGATTCAAGACTACCTCGGCCGCCGCCTCCACGGCCGCGCTCCTATCACGATTCAAGACAATCTCGGCCGCTGCCTCCACGGCCGCCCTCCTGTCACAATGAAGACAACCTCGGCCGCCGCCTCCACGGCCGCGCTCCTATCACGATTCAAGACAATCTCGGCCGCTGCCTCCACGGCCGCCCTTCTGTCACAATGAAGACAACCTCGGCCGCTGCCTCCACGGCCGCCCTCCTCTCACGATACAACACAACCTCGGCCACTGCCTCCATGGCCGCCCTCCTGTCACAATGAAGACAACCTCGGCCGCCGCCTCCACGGCCGCGCTCCTATCACGATTCAAGACAATCTCGGCCGCTGCCTCCACGGCCGCCCTTCAGTCACAATGAAGACTACCTCGGCCGCTGCCTCCACGGCCGCCCTCCTCTCACGATTCAAGACTACCTCGGCCACTGCCTCCATGGCCGCCCTCCTGTCACAATGAAGACAACCTCGGCCGCCGCCTCCACGGCCGCGCTCCTATCACGATTCAAGACAATCTCGGCCGCTGCCTCCATGGCCGCCCTCCTCTCACGATTCAAGACAACCTCGGCCGCTGCCTCCATGGCCGCCCTCCTGTCACAATGAAGACAACCTCGGCCGCTGCCTCCACGGCCGCCCTCCTCTCACGATTCAAGACTACCTCGGCCGCTGCCTCCACGGCCGCCCTCCTCTCACGATTCAAGACTACCTCGGCCGCCGCCTCCACGGCCGCGCTCCTATCACGATTCAAGACAATCTCGGCCGCTGCCTCCACGGCCGCCCTCCTGTCACAATGAAGACAACCTCGGCCGCTGCCTCCACGGCCGACCTCCTCTCATGATTCAAGACTACCTCGGCCGCCGCCTCCACGGCCGCCCTCCTCTCACGATTCAAGACTACCTCGGCCACTGCCTCCATGGCCGCCCTCCTCTCACGATTCAAGACTACCTCGGCCACTGCCTCCATGGCCGCCCTCCTGTCACAATGAAGACAACCTCGGCCGCCGCCTCCACGGCCGCGCTCCTATCAGGATTCAAGACAATCTCGGCCGCTGCCTCCACGGCCGCCCTCCTGTCACAATGAAGACAACCTGGGCCGCTGCCTCCACGGCCGCCCTCCTCTCACGATTCAAGACTACCTCGGCCGCCGCCTCCACGGCCGCCCTCCTCTCACGATTCAAGACTACCTCGGCCACTGCCTCCATGGCCGCCCTCCTCTCACGATTCAAGACTACCTCGGCCGCCGCCTCCACGGCCGCGCTCCTATCACGATTCAAGACAATCTCGGCCGCTGCCTCCACGGCCGCCCTCCTGTCACAATGAAGACAACCTCGGCCGCTGCCTCCACGGCCGCCCTCCTCTCACGATTCAAGACTACCTCGGCCGCCGCCTCCACGGCCGCCCTCCTCTCACGGTGAAGACAACCTCGGCCACTGCCTCCACGGCCGCCCTTCTGTCACAATGAAGACAACCTCGGCCGCTGCCTCCACGGCCGCCCTCCTCTCACGATTCAAGACTACCTCGTCCGCCCTCCTCTCACGATTCAAGACTACCTCGGCCACTGCCTCCATGGCCGCCCTCCTCTCACGATTCAAGAGTACCTCGGCCACTGCCTCCACGGCCGCCCTCCTCTCACGATTCAAGACTACCTCGGCCACTGCCTCCATGGCCGCCCTCCTCTCACGATTCAAGACAACCTCGGCCGCTGCCTCTACGGCCGCCCTTCTGTCACAATGAAGACAACCTCGGCCACTGCCTCCACGGCCGCCCTCCTCTCACGATTCAAGATTACCTCGGCCGCTGCCTCCATGGCCGCCCTCCTCTCACGATTCAAGACAACCTGGGCCGCTGCCTCCATGGCCGCCTTCCTGTCACAATGAAGACAACCTCGGCCGCTGCCTCCACGGCCGCCCTCCTGTCACAATGAAGACAACCTCGGCCAATGCCTCCACGGCCGCCCTCCTGTCACAATGAAGACAACCTAGGCCGCTGCCTCCACGGCCGCCCTCCTCTCATGATTCAAGACTACCTCAGCCGCCGCCTCCACGGCCGCGCTCCTATCACGATTCAAGACAATCTCGGCCGCTGCCTCCACGGCCGCCCTTCTGTCACAATGAAGACAACCTCGGCTGCTGCCTCCTCGGCCGCCCTCCTCTCACGATACAACACAACCTCGGCCGTTGCCTCCACAGCCGCCCTCCTCTCACGATTCAAGACTACCTCGGCCACTGCCTCCATGGCTGCCCTCCTCTCACGATTCAAGACAACCTCGGCCGCTGCCTCCACGGCCGCCCTCCTGTCACAATGAAGACAACCTCGGCCAATGCCTCCACGGCCGCCCTCCTGTCACAATGAAGACAACCTCGGCCGCTGCCTCCACGGCCGCCCTCCTCTCACGATACAACACAACCTCGGCCTCTGCCTCCACTGCCGACCTCCTCTCACGGTGAAGACAACCTCGGCGAATGCCTCCACGGCCGCCCTTCTCTCACGATGCAACACAACCTCGGCCGCTGCCTCCACGGCCTCCCTCCTGTCACAATGAAGACAACCTTGGCCGCTGCCTCCACGGCCGCCCTCCTCTCACGATACAACACAACCTCGGCCGTTGCCTCCACGGCCGCCCTCCTCTCACGATTCAAGACTACCTCGGCCGCTGCCTCCATGGCCGCCCTCCTCTCACGATTCAAGACAACCTCGGCCGCTGCCTCCATGGCCGCCCTCCTGTCACAATGAAGACAACCTCGGCCGCTGCCTCCACGGCCGCCCTCCTCTCACGATTCAAGACTACCTCGGCCGCTGCCTCCATGGCCGCCCTCCTCTCACGATTCAAGACAACCTCGGCCGCTGCCTCCACGGCCGCCCTCCTGTCACAATGAAGACAACCTCGGCCGCCGCCTCCACGGCCGCCCTCCTCTCTCGATTCATAACAACCTCGGCCGCTGCCTCCACGGCCGCCCTCCTGTCACAATGAAGACAACCTTGGCCGCTGCCTCCACGGCCGCCCTCCTCTCACGATACAACACAACCTCGGCCTCTGCCTCCACTGCCGACCTCCTCTCACGGTGAAGACAACCTCGGCGAATGCCTCCACGGCCGCCCTTCTCTCACGATGCAACACAACCTCGGCCGCTGCCTCCACGGCCTCCCTCCTGTCACAATGAAGACAACCTAGGCCGCTGCCTCCACGGCCGCCCTCCTCTCACGATTCAAGACTACCTCGGCCGCTGCCTCCATGGCCGCCCTCCTCTCACGATTCAAGACAACCTCGGCCGCTGCCTCCACGGCCGCCCTCCTGTCACAATGAAGACAACCTTGGCCGCTGCCTCCACGGCCGCCCTCCTCTCACGATACAACACAACCTCGGCCTCTGCCTCCACTGCCGACCTCCTCTCACGGTGAAGACAACCTCGGCGAATGCCTCCACGGCCGCCCTTCTCTCACGATGCAACACAACCTCGGCCGCTGCCTCCACGGCCTCCCTCCTGTCACAATGAAGACAACCTAGGCCGCTGCCTCCACGGCCGCCCTCCTCTCACGATTCAAGACTACCTCGGCCGCTGCCTCCACGGCCGCCCTCCTCTCACGATGCAACACAACCTCGGCCGCTGCCTCCACGGCCGCTCTCCTCTCACGATGCAACACAACCTCGGCCGCTGCCACACCCTTGGCCGACCCGCCCCCTTCTCCGCCATCTGCCTTCTGTGCCGAGGAGACACCTTGGCCCCCTGCCTCAGTTGCCTGCCTCCTTGTCAGAACGAGTCATCATGGGCTGCTGCTGCTATCTCGGCTACCCACCTCCTTAAGGGAGGAGACACCCTGGACCCCTGCCGTTGAGTCAGCCACCGCCACCCCAGACGTGACTCCATCGGCCACTGCTGCTGTCACAGCCACTGCCACCCACCTGGATGTGACAACCTCAGCCACTGCTGCCGCCACCGCCTCCACCAGCACTCACGGGAACGTGACAACCTCAGCCATTGCTGCTGGCCCCACCGCTGCCACCAGCCTGGATGTGAAACCCCTAAGCCACCTCTGATGCTGCCCCCGCCGCCACTACCACCCCGGACATGACACCCTCATCCACTCCTGCTGGCACCGCCGCTGCCAACACCCCGATGTGACACCCTAAGCTATTGCTGCTGCCACCGCCGCCGCCGCTGCTGCTACCACTCTGCATGTGACACCCTCAGCCACCTCTGCTGCTGCCTCCACCCTGGACATGACACCGTCAGCCACTGCTGCTGCCACGGCCGCTACTGTCGCCACTTCCCTGCACATGTTGCTCCGTGGCCACGGTGCTGTCCCTGACCGCCTTCCTTGGGGACCTCCCTGGCTGGTGCAGCCGCCGGCCTGGACCTGTGGGAGCGGAATGTGCTGCTCTGGGAAGACGGAGAGCCCGTGCCATGCTGCCCCACCGCCTGCCCGTCAGAGGGCGTCATGTCATGTGTCAATTCGGGAATGTTATATTTACTCTTAAGTTTTTCTTCAGTTTCTACATATTTTGAATTGTTCAATTTTTCACATATTTTGAATTTTTTTCTTCAATGTCTACATAGTTTGAGCTTTTTCAATGTCTACGTTTTGAATTTTTCTTCGATTTCTACATATTTTGAATGTTTCCTCAATTTCTACATATTTTGAACTTCTTCGATTTCTACGTTTTGAATTGTTTCTTCGATTTCTACATATATTGAATTTGTTCCTTATGTATTGCATTTAATCTCTGCTGTCCTATTGTTATGTATTCTTTTTACTTATAATAAATTTTGTTCTTTGGCTTTCGTGTATCTTTCACACATCACCCAAAAATGTACATTTTATGTTTTACAAAAAAATATTAATTTTGGCTTTGCCATTTCTTCCTGCTATTATCCTATTTTTATTAGCTTCGCCGTACATTTCCCAGGGCCCATCCTTTGCTGCTTTATTGAACATTTCCACATACATCCTTCTCCCCCAAGATTTGTTTTCCCTTCGGCACTCGTACAGACGTGTTATCCTGGGAGCTATGATCAAGCCGTGCGTGGGTGATGCTCGCCAGGCACGTGTGGGCAGCCCAAGGTCGACTGCCGCCGCCTTCTGACCAAGACACGGAGCCGAATGGCCCCCGTGTCCCCACTTCACCAATTCCCAACTCCCAACTCCCGCCGGCAGGAAGAGGGAGGGATCCAGAGGCCAGAGAGCAGAGTGGGAGACCCCATGGACAAGTCCTTCCAACCGGAAATCAAATCCCGGATGCCTGGTGACCTGTGACAAGCTGTGGGTGGGAAGGGAAAGAATGGACCCGGGTGGAATGTCCTTTCATGGCTCAGAACGGAGCAGACGCCCCACTTCTAGCAGCACCCGAGAGCTTGCCCCGGCTCCAGGCTGACTCTCCCTTGCAGAATCTACTTGCATTTTCTTTCTTTCCCTCGTCAACTCCAAAGCGTAACTGTCAATAGCGCCTACGGAAATCCTCCCCTTTTTCTGATCCTGTTCCCTTCCGGTCTGAAACCCACATTCTTGGTTCTCTTCTCATGAAAGCTCAATTCCGATTTCTACCATCTCCAGGTGTCTCATCCCATGTAATCACTTTCCAGCTCACACCCCTCCGGTAGAGGCCTACCCTTACCCAGTACTACAGCTGTGCTAAAACAGGCCTTTGAAGGCAGAAATTACTTTAAAGTTTGGGGCACACCCATGCCCTGTCCCTCTGCAGTGCCCAGCACATGTCCTTCCAGAGAATATGCAATCAACACAGAAGGTATTTGTCATAGCTAGAGATGTATATTTTGGTCTCTCTAAACCCTGACTTGTAGTTAACAACATACCGTATTTTTCGGACCATAAGACGCACTTTTCCTTCACCAAATAGTGAGAGGAAAAGTGCCTGTGTCTTATGGTCCGAGTTGCAGAGCGGCAGCGGGTCCCCCGGGACCTTCCGTGTCCCTGGGGACTGCATCATCCCTCCCCCGCCCCGTATCCAGGCTTCTCAGTAGTCCACTGAGATACTGGCAGAGTGGCAGCGGGTCCTCCCTCACCTTCCTTACGGAAGCCAAAGTGTGCAGGAAGGCGCGATGCTGCTGTACTGTGTCACCGCCGTATGCTATTGGAGGATAGCATGTAGTAGGCGGTGTTACAGTACACAGCAGTGGGCATGCCCCTCACTCCAGTCATCGGCTTCTGAGGTAAAATGTCATACCAAATGAGCTTCACGAATTCTGACTCTAGTGAAGAAGAGTTCTTGGGGTTTTCAGAAGACTAGAGTACTCAAACCTTTGTCTTTATGTGTTAATGACAGTGATAATGGTTCTCAATGCCACTGTTGACTGCTGTTCAGTTTATATGGTTCAAATATTATTCTGTTATACTTTGTTAAATATTTTATTACACATTTGGTTCAGAATATTTTTTTTCCTATTTTTCTCCTCTAAAAACTAGGTGCGTCTTATGGTCGGGTGCGTCTTACGGTGCGAAAAATACGGTATTTGGGTATTTTTTTTTCCCTACAGAAATGAGGGGATGGAGTAATAGAATGACCATTTATAACAAGGTTCTCGGTAAAGTCTCCATCTTTGAATATTACTTTCAACCTACTTTCATAAATCATAAACAATGCTTAGTGAAACACTAAGTAATTTAAAGAAACTTAAAAATACTCACCCAAGGACATGCTTTTATTGGCTTTAGAGAGAGAAGAGAGAGGGAGAAACAATAATGTGAAACATCGACTGGTTGGTTGCCTTCTAACCAGGGATTGAGCCCACAACATGGGTATGTGCCCCGACCGGGAGTCGAACCTGCAACCTTTGGTGTATGAAACGATACTCCAATCAACTGAGCTACATAGGCCGGGTCCAGGGAACTATTTTTTTTTTAATATATTTTATTGATTTTTTACAGAGAGGAAGGGAGAGGGATAGAGAGCTAGAAACATCAATGAGGGAGAAACATAGACCAGTTGCCTCCTGCACGCCCCCTATCGGGGACGTGCCCCCAACCAATGTACATGCCTTTGACCAGAATCGAACCTGGGACCTTCCAGTCTGCAGACCGATGCTCTATCCACTGAGCTAAACCGGTTTCTGCCCAGGGAACTATTTTTTAAAAAGACAATTAGGTCGAGAGTTTTCCGTTTTGTTTTTTATTCCAAAATCTAGTTAAGTGTTTAATTAAATATTTAAAAATACATTTTTTTAAAAAAGACTTGGGATAGAATAAAAACCAACTTCAGTGGAGCTTGAGATGGTACAGAAAGGGATAAATTTTATTTATCAATTGAAGACATTTAAAAAGAGGTACAGCTTCATGAAACAAAAGTGTAGATAGAAAAAATATACCCCAAGTACTTCCTAGAAAGGGTTCTAGAAACTTAGAACACTATTCCTAGAGGCTTCTTAAAAAGAAAACAAATATTCAAAGTTTCAGGTCACCTCAGGCCTTCATTCGGGTGGTCCAGACGTCCAGACACCCTAAGTCACAGTCAGGGCCAAGTTCCCCTAAGGCGCCTTTACCCCCCTTTACCTGGGAGGTGTGCTTATGGAGGAAGTGTGCCCACAGGAAGGAAGTGTGCCCACAGGAAGGAAGTGCGCCCACAGGAACTGCATCTCCAGCTGAGGTGCAGGGGACGATAAAAGGCCGCTTTCCCCCAATTCCCCTTTCATAAATAGAAACACCCAGCACGGAGCACCCAGCTTCCGGGAGGAGGATCCGGTGAACCAGCGCGCACAGGCAGACCCAGAGGATGTGGATGCAGAGAGGACCACGGTCGCGGACCCATCATCAGTCACCTTGAGCTTCAGGAAACTCAGCAGTGTCCTCAGGACACCCCACCAGGGCCGCTCCTCCAGGCCTCCGACGACGCCGAGGGAGGTCCTCCTGGGAGGGCTCGGTCCTATGACCTTATGATGACTCGTGTGTAACAGCACCGTGCAGAGCGGGCCACTCCGCCCTCATCCAAGTGCACAGTCCACACCGGGACGGGGCAGAGCACGTCCAGGCTACTGCTGAAGCAGGCTCCTCGAGATCAGCATCCTCATCACCTCGTTGCTGCCTGGAAGAGGGAGGAGTCAGAATGGAGGAGTGAGCAGCAGCAAGGTCGGCCTGAGAACCCGGCCGCGTCTGACCAGGTGTCCACGCCTCGCTCAGGGTAGGCATGGTGCAAACTCCGATTGTTGCTTTTATCCCGGCGGGGGGACCACATACCACAGACTTCTCTCCGAAGTACAGAGGAAGGTCAGAACGTGAGGATTAAACTGACTTTCACGAAGGCCTCTCCTGCCCTGGCTGGTGGGGTTCGGGTGGTGGCGTGCGCCGGAGTGCCAGAGGGGTGCTGGTGTGATCCCAGGTCAGGCATGCTCCCAGGCTGTGGGCTCTGTGCCCAGTAGGGGGCATGCAGGAGGCAGCTGATGAATGTTTCTCTCTCCCTTCCTCTCTCTGTAAAAATCAATACACTATTCTTTAAAAGAAACCTCTCCTGATGATAAAGTGTTTGTATTAGGTAAAAGAAGAAGAAAGTGTGTGTGTGTGTGTGTGTGTATTTCTATTTTTTTTATCATACCTATCAAAGCACAGAAAAAGCCCAAAGGAGATACTTTTTGACTTATATATGAAAGGAGCCCAAATTACCGTATTTGCCGGCGTATAAGACGATTTTTTGGCCGTATAAGACTACCCCCCACTTGGAGGCATATTTTTCAGGGCCAAAAAGTCGTCTTATACGCCGGCAAATACGGTA
Organism: Vespertilio murinus; assembly: GCA_963924515.1. Lineage (NCBI taxonomy): Eukaryota > Metazoa > Chordata > Mammalia > Chiroptera > Vespertilionidae > Vespertilio > Vespertilio murinus. The sequence goes on along the minus strand of OZ004720.1, from coordinate 20,273,744 downwards.
TTAATTCTAGATGTGGAAACATAAGTGATTTTTTAAAAACTTATCCTATATTTTATAAATTTTCAACCATACAGACACAAATTTCTTTGGTAATCAGTACACTCAATTTTAAAAGAACAAACATTTTCCCTGACCCGGGGTTTGTGTGTGTGTGTGTGTGTGTGTGTGTGTGTGTGTGAATCAATGGCTTGCTTCATTTTTACAATGGCTTTTTAAAAAAATATATTTTTTACTGATTTTTTTACAGAGAGGAAGAGGGAGGGATAGAGAGTTAGAAACCTCGATGAGAGAGAATCATCAGTCAGCTGCCTCCTGCACACCCCCCACTGGGGATGTGCCTGCAACCAAGGTCCATGCCCTTGACCGGAATCGAACCCGGGACCTTTCAGTCCGCAGGCCGACGCTCTATCCACTGAGCCAAACCAGTTCCGGCTACAGTGCCTTTTAATGCACAGAGAAACAGAAGCCCCTATGAGGGACGAGTGATCACACATCCCACATAAAATCAAGTCTAAAATTCCTGATTGATGCCATAACCCAGCCCATGACAGATAAAGATCAGTGCCACGTTTTTCCAAGGAGCGGATGACGCGTGGCCTGATACAAAAGTGCCTGCTTTTCCCACTTCCTCGGAGTGGGGGGAAAGGCTGGGTTAAATGAAGGCCACGTTTCCTACACTCGTCATGCTGGTGAGAAAGGGATGGGCAGGAACAGAGGACACTGCCGGAGAGGAGTACGACATTCTTTGAGCGCAAGGATTGAGCTCATAGACGCACACGTGGGATGAGGTGTGCGAGTGTGGTTCTCAGGCAAGCAGCAGCAGCAGCCCCCTTGGAAGCTGGCTGCAGATGCAAATCCTGGCCACCCAAGACCCTGAGACAGACACTGTGGGGGTGGGGGCGGGCCCGGCCACTGTTCTCCCAGCCCGCCCGCCAGTGGACTCTGGGGTGGGCTCAGGTCTGCGGCGGGGGCGGCTTTGAAGCGGAGAGCCTGTGCTCAGAGAGCCTCTGCTCCGCCCAGGAAGGCAGCCAGCCCCCCATTCTCCCGCGGGGAGTCGCGCAGACAAGCCGTAGCCCGTCTGCTTGTCCTACGGCGTCACAACCCGGACCCCTGCGCCGGCCGGAACAACGGTGAAGGGACGTCAGGGAGAGGGAGGGCCGTGCTCCGAGCGTGACTGACAGCTTGCAGTGTAAGCCTTACCCATCCCCCGCCTGAATGTGTGACCGAGGAGATGCCCATGCACCGATGACTGTTTCACTGGCAGGTGCAGCAGCGATATTGACAGAAATGGCTTTTACCATCTGGCCGGTCACCGGTCTGGAAGGGCAGTGGTGGCCACACTGGCTCGCTTGACCTTCAGATCACCGTACAGAAGTCAAGGGATTCCTGAGGACCAAGTGCTTACTTTACAACCATCAAGGATGGTCGCTGCCGAAACCGGTGTGGCTTAGTGGATGGAGCGTCGGCCTGCGTGTGGACTGAAAGGTCCCGGGTTCGATTCCGGTCAAGGGCACGTACCTTGGTTGCGAGCACATCCCCAGTAGGGGGTGTGCAGGAGGCAGCTGGTCGATGTTTCTCTCTCATCAACGTTTCTAACTCTCTATCCCTCTCAATTCCTCTCTGTGTAAAATCAATAAAAATATATTTAATAATAATAAAAAAAATAAAAGAATGGCCGAAACCGGTTTGGCTCAGTGGTAGAGCGTCGGTCTTCGGACTGAAAGGTCCCAGGTTCGATTCCGGTCAAGGGCATGTACATTGGTTGCGGGCACATCTCCCGTAGGGGGTGTGCAGGAGGCAGCTGGTCGATGTTTCTCTCTCATCGATGTTTCTAGCTCTCTGTCTCTCTCCCTTCCTCTCTGTAAAAAATATCAATAAAATATATTTTTTTTAAAAAGAATGGTCGCTGCTAAGAGTTTTCAAAATGTTTCCTCATATAGCATCAGCTAAAGCCTTCTCTCGAGTTTACAAAGAAAGAGACGAAAAGAGAAGTGACTCCCATTCCGGTGCCCTCTGGGGGCAGCGGTGCCCTCCCGGAGCGGGGCCGGGGGCGGCGGGCAGGAAGACGCCACCACTGGGGCCTGGACGGTGATGGGGCGGGTGGCCTGGAGGGGGAGGACGGCCTCGAGGAGGCTTACCTTCCAGGATCTGATGGACTCTGCAGTCCCGCATGTACTGCTGGACGGCATAGTCCTTCAGGTAGCCGTAGCCTCCGTGCATCTGCAAGGCCTGGTTGCAGATCTGCAGGGGGACACAGATGGGGAATCTTTAACTCAGGGGGCCGCTCTCTCTGCACCAAGTGGCTGCTCTCTCTGCACCCCAGCCGCGCAAGCTGCTGTGAACTGACGTGAGGAAGAGAAGGGCCACCTCCAGAGGACCAGCCAGGCCGGAAGGGGCTCCACGCCCCCCGTGGTCAGAGACGAGGACGTCCACCTGCTGAACGCCAGTCCCTGCCGGGCAGGCAGAAAGAGCAGAGGCCCGGATTCCTGGCTCTCGGGGAGGAGCCATCTGCCGAGGCCCCGGCTGGGGTTCTATGAGGCTAAGGTGCCATCTAGTGGCAGCCACACAGCCTCAGGGTGGCATGCCCTTGCCCCTGGCATTGCAAACAGCACATCGGGAGGAGCAGGAGGCATCTTCTTCCAAAGGCAGGTCTCAGCGAGCACACAGCGGAAGGGCAGGGACAGCGGAGCCTGCGTGGGGCCTGGACCAGGGGAAAAGCCAGCCGGGGCGCCCCTGGCGGGCCCTCCCGAGTTCACTCTTATCCCTAAGCCCCACGGCGATGGATCCCTGCAGCATCCCAGGAGCTGACCGAGCAGCGGCTCCCGGGTCACGGGAGAGCCGAGCGCGCTGCCGCCGTCACTTACGGCGAAGCATTCGTCGGTGGCGAAGAGCTTGGCCATGGCGCACAGGGCCACCGCGTCGTCCCGCTCCTCCTGCAGAGCCACCGCCGCGCTGCGGACCAGCAGCCGCGAGGCCACCAGCCTCGTGGCCATGTCGGCCATCTTGAACTGCAGGTACTAGGGCAAGAGGGGAGAAGGGAGCCGGTGGAGCAGACGGCTCCCGGCGGGCGGCCCCCTGAGCGGGGGGGGGGGGGGGGGGGGGGGGGGGGGGGGGGGGCCTCTGTGAGATCTCCAACGAGGCACCTTTCCCAAGTGGCCCGCAGCCTCAGAGCCGCCTGCCTGCCTCCTGCAGAGAAAGTGCACCGCCCGCAGCTCAGTCCCCTGCACTGAGGTTCCTGCCTCTGGTGTAAAAAAAAACTACTGACAGCCGAAACCGGTTTGGCTCAGTGGATAGAGCGTCGGTCTGCGGACTGAAAGGTCCCGGGTTCGATTCCGGTCAAGGGCATGTACATTGGTTGCGGGCACATCCCCAGTAGGGGGCGTGCAGGAGGCAGCTGATTGATGTTTCTCTCTCATTGACGTTTCTAGCTCTCTATCTCTCTCTGTAAAATATCAATAAAATATATTTTTAAAAAAAAAACAACTACTGACAGAGCACAGGCTCCTGCTAAGACGGGGCAGAATGCCGCACTCTCCCGGAACACCGGGGCCACAAGACCAGGTCTCGGGCCACGACTGGGCAGCTAGCTACCTGGTTACTGGCCAGAAGCTCTCCAAACTGCTTCCGGACGTTGAGGTGGTCTCGGGCGAGGACGACCGAAGCGTGAGCGGCCCCGACGGAGCAAGAAGCTAGAAGGAAAAGCGGCGCAGACACGTGGATTCAGCCGGAGGTAGTGCTGCCCCCGCCGCCCCCACCACCCCCCCGCCCCCAGCCCGCTGCCCTCCCCGCCCTACAGCCTCCGAGTTCTCATCTCACCGACGTTGATCCTCCCTCCATTCAGGCCTTTCATGGCGATGTGGAAGCCTTGCCCCTCGTTCCCAATCCTGTTGGCCGCGGGGACGGCGCAGTCTTCGAAGATCACGGCGCGGGTCGGCTGGGAGTTCCAGCCCACCTGGCAAACATCGGGGACTCCGTGGCTGCCCAGGTCTCCCTACCCCCCCCCCCCCTCAGGGCCGTGCCCTCTGCCGACAGAGCCCGGGAAACATCTGACAGATTTCTGTTCTCGGCTAAACATTTTTTAAAAATATATATATTTTATTGATTTTTTACAGAGAGGAAGGGAGAGAGATAGAGAGCTAGAAACGTCGATGAGAGAGAATCATCGACCAGCTGCCTCCTGCACACCCCCTACCGGGGATGTGCCCGCGACCAAGGTGCATGCCCTTGACCGGAATCGAACCCGGGACCCTTCAGTCCGCAGGCCGACGCTCCATCCACTGAGCCAAACCGGTTTCAGCTAAACTTTTTTTTTTTTTTTAACACAGGAAAGCATCCATTTTCTAATGTCCGCTCTCCAGAATGAACCAACTCGGAAGCATTTCTCACAAGTTCCCTTAGGACTGGGCAGGCCTGCCACCGTTTTGGATGCCTCTGTGAGACACTGTTTTTTATAAAGAACATAGATAACAAAGAATGATGTGGGTGACTTGTTACGCATAGGAGGACAGCGTTAGGATTATTAACAACAGCTACACTTCTCTTCTGAGCTCGGTGTCCATGGAGGGTGGTTTGCCTGGCTGGCGTTCACTGTGCGGGCGACACCCAGGGAAGCGCTCAGCTGCAGGGCCAGTGACGTGTGGGCACCAGCTCCCGGGAGCCAGTTAAGCACACCCCCTACCTCGGCTTCTGTGACTTCCCATCTTCTCCCACCTCGGTCTTCTGTGACGTCATACCAGTGGCTTGAAATCGGCCACGGTGGGGGTATTGAAACCACAGACACTGGCAACCCATGAGGGGTTTTTTTTGGTTTGGGTTTTTCCTAGCTAGCTGATTTGCCAGAACACCCTTGAATATGCCAGTCATAAGCCCAGAGGAAATTTTGAAGACCAAAGGTCTAGTTCAGGGGTGGGCAAACTCTTTGACTCGAGGGCCACTGTGGGTTTTTACACTGGACCGGAGGGCCGGAACAAAAGCAACCTGACCATGCTGGCACTCTCATCTTGGGCTGCTGGTGAAGGAGCGGAGGGGAGAGCAAGAGAACCCTCCGCTCTTTAGGCTCCGCGCGGCCGGATAGAACAGCCGAACGGGGGCCAGATCCGGCCCGCGGGCCGTACTTTGCCCACGGCTGTTCTAAAAGCAACTGCCTCCAAGGCAAGTTGGAGAACGCGAGAAGCTACTTCGTCACACAGAGCCACGGAGCGCGGCGTGGTCTGCCGGGAGGCGTCTCGGAGCTCGGACCGCCTGTCCACGGCCACTCACCTTTTTTTCCTTCTTGCCAAAGCTGAGGCCGGGGGTCCCCTTCTCCACAACTATGCACGAGATGCCCTTGGGGCCCGGCCCTCCCGTCCGGCACATGACCACGTAGACGTCCGACTCCCCGCCGCCGCTGATGAAGGCCTGAGGGGCGGGCGGCAGGGGGTGAGCACAGGTATCAGGGACCCTTGGGTGCTCAGAGCCTGCCGTCCGGGCAAACACCCGGGGGCCTCCCGACCACGGGACTAAGCATGTCAGGCTCGCGGAATGCGGCCCGCCGGCGCGAGTTTGACACGCTTGCACTAAGCGGTACAAGGGCACAGGTGTGAGGAGGGGCACAAAGAAACGGCGCTGACTGGGAGAGCAGGGGTCTGAGTGACGAGACTCTCCGAAGCAGAGAGAAAAATGAATGAGATGATATCGGGGACCAATCCGAAGAGACAGGGGAAGGGGAGTAAAGGAAAGCCGGTCAGAGGCTCTCTTCCCAACACGGAAAAATCCGACGGGGTTATCAACCCGCAGACAGCAGGGACCCAGGCGCTGCAGCAAGAAGACGGGGACAATCTCAAGCCGCTCTGGGAGGAGAGCATGCCGGTACCTTGGAGCCATTGAGGATGTACTGGTCTCCTTGCCGCTTAGCTGATGTCAAAAGGGAGGCAGCGTCGCTCCCGCTTCCTAAGGCAGGGACGGAGAGACAGTGGAGGAGGGGGGGGGGGAAGTCAGTGGAGGAAAGGGAGCCCCCGCTGGGTCCCATCTCCTGGGAAGCCATCCCTTACAAACACACTCAGAGCTGGTACTCTAACATCCAGAGGGCCAAAGGGACTCTCGGCGCTGGGTGAAAACTGCACACGCGTTCAGGCTGTTTCCACCTCCGGCTCCTAGGTTGGAGGGACCTCCTACAACGGCGGGCGCCAGCCTTTCAGACCTCACGGGCCACCCGTGGTCCGCTGGCTGGCGACCGCTGTCCTGGAGAAACGGTGCCCTCGAGGCTTCTTAGTCTTGTACCATCAAGTCACGGCAATCCGTTCCTCTTGGCAAGTACTGGGTTCCGTGTGTCAATGGGCTAAAGAGTGACTGTGCCCGAGCGACATCAGTGTCTGTGCCTGAGTGACATCAGTGGCTGTGCCCGAGTGACATCAGTGGCTGTGCCCGAGTGACATCAGTGCCTGTGCCCGAGCGACATCAGTGGCTGTGCCCGAGCGACATCAGTGGCTGTGCCCGAGTGACATCAGTGGCTATGCCCAAATGACATCAGTGGCTGTGCCCGAGTGACATCAGTGACTATGCCCAAATGACATCAGTGGCTGTGCCCGAGTGACATCAGTGGCTGTGCCCGAGTGACACCAGTGGCTGTGCCCGAATGGCATCAACATCAGTGTCTGTGCCCGAGTGACATCAGTGGCTGTGCCCGAGTGACATCAGTGGCTGTGCCCGAGTGACATCAGTGGCTGTGCCCGAGTGACATCAGTGGCTGTGTCTGAGTGACATCAGTGGCTGTCTAAGTGACATCAGTGGCTGTGCCCGAGTGACATCAGTGGCTGTGCCCGAGCGACATCAGTGCCTCTGCCCGAGTGACATCAGTGGCTGTGCCCCAGTGACATCAGTGGTTGTGCCCGAGTGACATCAGTACCTGTGCCTGACATCAGTGACTGTGCCCGAGTGACATCGGTGCCTGTGCCCGAGCGACATCAGTGGCTGTGCCCGAGCGGCATCCCACCTGGAGAACGGCAAACCCACCTGGCTCCGTGAGGCAGTAGGAGGCAAACTTCTCCATGGTGCAGAGCGGCGGGCAAAACCGGTGCCTCTGCTCCTCGTTGCCGAAGGTATCGATCATCCAGACACACATGCTGGCAGGCACAGCAGGAAGGAAAGGCGCGGAGATGGGGATGGAGAAGGACATTTGAGGGGGGGCAGGGGCGGGGGAGAGGGAACAAAGGCAGGAAGAGACGGTGGGAAGTGGACAGGAGCAGGAGAGACGGCGAGAAGGGAAAAGTCACAACTGAGAAGATTCGACTGGAAAGGAAAGGCCTGGGTTAGGAGGATCCGCCATCGACGTGGTTCTCGCTTGGACGTTCACGCTGCTTCCGACCGGGTTAGCGGAGCTCCCTACAATTCACGGAGCTTGGGTACCTCCCCAAAGTCCTGGGGGGGTTTCCTCTTGGGGCTGGGGGACAGGGGAGCAGGGCCCCGATGGGTGCTTGGCCCCTCTCCACCCCGGCCTCGAGGGAAGGCAGGGGGCCTGACTCTCTGAGAACGCACTAGGTACCGGACTGAGTCCAGCAGGCGGCCGCAGAGCTCCGGGGGAAGAAGAGCTAGTCTGGCTTGGGGAAGATAACCCTTGGCCCTGCGTACCGAGGCCGGGCTGGCTTTTCAGGGGCGGGCACTCACTTGTGGATGCTTATGTAGGCGGTGGTGCTGGTGCAGCCGGTCGCCAAGGCTTCAAAGATGACAGAGGTGTCGAGCCGGGACAGCCCAGACCCACCTACGTCCGTCCGCACGTAGACCCCGCCGAAGCCCAGCTGGGCGGCCTTCCGCATCACGTCCACGGGGAACAGCTCCTGTGTGCGAGGGGGGGACAGGGGAGGGGGGGGCGCGCCGGTAAATGGTCCGTGGGAGGACTCTTCTTCAGGGGGCCCCCTGAGGGGTGGGGAGGCTTGAGTCTGGGAGAGCGGGGATTCTCTCGACGTCATCCGCCCATCTGTCAGTTATGCCGGGGGCATCAGTTAAAACGCCTTCTGAGAGAACCGGTTTCTCTCGTTATTTACAACTGTCCTGGTATCAGAAGTGGTCTGAATCTTTGCACAATATAAACTAAACAGAACAGGTATTTGCAGATGAGGAGGATGCCCCGAGGAAAGGAATCACATCGTTACCGGAACTCGAGCGGAGGTGGAGATTAATCACCGAACGCTTAAGACGACAAGCAAGAGGGAGGAAAGGCGGTTGTTGGGACATGGAGCCGCAAGGAAAACTCCTACCTTCTGGTCCCACTCGGCCATGTGTGGAGCCATCTCCCGGGCTGCAAAGTCAAAGGCCACTTTCTGATACCCCTTCTGCTCTTCGTTTAGTCCGATGGAAGCTGCGGGCAAGATTGCGTTGCGTGAACAGGGGTCCGGGAAGAGGACCCGCTAACCAGGATCACCAGGAAGCTGGGACGGTGGCCTTGCTACAGCATTTCCCATCCACAGTCCTTCCCTTGGCGCCCAAAGACGGACATCACCCACCATCAACCAGTTCCGCTGAAACAGTGTCACCTTTCTCCTTCTTTCCTTTACTCCCAAGATCAGCTGACTTTACTGACCTACCAGTTTATTCTTTCAATGCTCATCTCTTCCTCTTCATAAAAACACATTGGAATTCTATCTAATAAAAGAGTGATATGCAAATTGACTGTCATTCCAAGACAAAAGATGACTTGCCCCCATGAGGACCCAAGATGGCCACTACAAGGTGGCCTGCAGGGGAGGGCAGTTGTGGGCAGTTAGGGGTGACCAGGCCAGCAGAGGGCAGTTGGAGGGGACCAGGCCTTCAGGGGAGGGCAGTTGTGGGCAATCACACCAGCAGGGTGGGCAGTTGGAGGGGACCAGGCCTTCAGGGGAGGGCAGTTGTGGGTGATCAGACCAGCAGGGGAGCAGTTAGGGGCAATCGGGCTGGTCGGGGAGCAGTTAGGCGTCAATCAGGCGGGCAGGGGAGCTGTTAGGGGGTGATCACACTGGCAGGTTAGAAGTGGTTAGGGGCAATCAGGCAGAGGCAGGTGAGTGGTTGGGAGCCAGCAGTCCTGGATTGTGAGAGGGATGTCCGACCTTCAAGGGGTCCCAGTTTGGAGAGGGTGCAGGCTGGGCTGAGGAACACCCCTCTTCCTCCACCCCCTTCACAAATTTCATACACTGGGCCTCTTAATAGTAATAGTAAACACACACTGACCCTCAAATTACCATAAACATATTTTTCCTTTAGGATGTCCTACCCGTTCTGTGTTAGTGTCCTGGGAAAACCCTGTCCTATCTATGTATACTGGTACCTGTCCATAGCTGTCTACCTGCACCAATATTGGCTTTAAAAGGCCAATTGGGAAAGGAAAAGCTGTATACTTTGGCCAACGTTGCAGATAAGGACAAAGACCGGTAATAAGGCCAGGCATTTGGCAAGTCGGTGCTGTGACTGAGTAATTCCTTCCCTTCTAGTTCTAAGATACTGAGAAGCTAAGGACAATGACTAACTGAGCAACGCCAATGGGAGAAGTTTCTCGAGAGCCTAGACGCCATTCGGAAGACCACACCCCGTGGATTTCCTCAGGGGTGGTTCCATCCGGGAGGAAGATACCTATATCTGCCTGCTTAACACCGTGACTATTCAATGTACAATACCGTTACTTTAAAAGTTTTCTTTTTATATATTTCATTGATTTTTTTACAGAGAGAAAGGGAGAAGGATAGAGAGCTGGGAACACCGATGAGAGAGAAACATCGATCAGCTGCCTCTTGCACACACCCCCACTGGGGATGTGCCCGCAACCAAGGTACATGCCCTTGACCGGAATCGAACCTGGGACCCTTCAGTCCGCAGGCCGACGACGTTCTGTCCACTGAGCCAAACCTGAAGAGTGAGAGAGAGGAGTCAATTGGAGATCAGAGCTTGCAAGTCAACCAGCTAGTGAAGTAAGATCTAAGATGTTTCCTGTTTGGCAAGGCAACGCAGACTTTAAATAACCGACGTCAGTGCCGCCCTCGCTGGTTTGGCTCAGTGGGCAGAGCGTCGGCCTGCGGACCAAAGGGTTCCAAGTTGGATTCCGGTCAAGGGCACATATCTAGGTTGCAGTCTCCTCCCCAGCCTGGGCCTTGGTCCTGGTCGGGGCTCGTGCAGGAGGCAACCAGGCGATGTGTTTCAAACACATCGATGTTTCTGTCTGTCTTTCCCTCTCGCTCCCATTCTCCCTAAAAACCAATGAAAAATAACCTCAGGGGCCGTGTGCCCCGGGTGAGCCGTGTGTCCCAGGGGGCCGGGTGCCCCGGGTGAGCCGTGTGTCCTAGGGGACCATGTGTCCCGGGAGAGCCCTGTGCCCCAGGGAAGACATGTGCCCCAGGAGAGCCATGTGCCCCGGGGAAGCAGTGGGACCCGGGGGGAGGGGCCGTGAGAACCAGAGGAAGAGCGGATTCTATTCGTGTGGTCCTGAGATAGTCACCATAAAACAAGCAGACTGCCAAATGTCAGAGGGGAGGGGAAGGAGACCTGGGGGGAGTTAAGAGAACACCCGAAGGACTGGTATGCATGCATATAAGTACAGCCAACGAACACAGAACTCTGGGGAGGGAGGGCATGAATGGGAGGGGGGGGGCAATGGCAAGCTATGTACACATATAATACCTTAATAAATCTAAAAAAAGAAAGAAAGAAAAATAACCTCAGGTGAGGATTAACAAAAACAAACAAAAGAAACGCCAATGCACAGCCCTTCCGGCAGGGAGCATTTCAGGTGGCAGTGTTTCTCTGGGGCGGGAGGAAGCAGCCTGCCTGTCCCAGGCCTCTCATTAAATGGGAAACTCAGAAATGAGTCACTGTGAGGATTAAAACGATTAGGCAACCTTGAGAAGCCTAGAGCAGAAACCTAGGGTAGGTAGGTGTTACTTACAGGAAGGGCAGGAGGGATAAAATTATGAATTCCCAACTGGGAGTCGGGCCACTCATCTGCACAGTCTTGCAGAAATGCCCTGTAGAGATCGCTCAAAGACCCTTCCCCAAAGAGGATTTACGGACTGTGGAGCAGTGCTGGGATGACCAAGGTGCACATGGGCCACTCTCACATCCATGGTGACTGTGCAAACATCTCACTAGTATAGAGACGTGCTCCAGAATTTCAGTCCAAGCAAGGGCTCCATAAACGTTCACAGCATTACTGAGAGAGTAAGACAAGTAGTTCGAGGAAAAAAAATAGATTTAAATGACAAGCTAAGCCAAAACCAGTTTAGCTCGGTGGATAGAGTATCGGCCTTTGGACTCAAGGGTCCCAGGTTCGATTCCGATCAAGGGCATGTGCCGTGGTTGCGGGCATATCCCCAGTGGGGGGTGTGCAAGAGGCAGCTGATCGATGATTCTCTCTCATCGATGTTTCTAACTCTCTATCCCTATCTCTTCCTCTCTGTAAAAAAAATCAATAAAATATATATATTTTTTTTTAAAGAAAAGCTCCAAATGATATAAATCTTTAAATGCATCCACAGTACAGAACCAATGTTCTAATTGAGAAACTTGGTGTCCAAGGAATGTGCAGGAAGGTGCAGCACCGGGCAAGGAATGAGTCATGTGAGCTCTGGTTCTGAAATGATTAACCGTGCAATGTCCACAAGTCAGGGGCGGCTTGAACCTCAGTTATCACATGTAAAATGAGGGGCTCCACTAGATACGAAATAAATTTCCTCATTCTTAAAATGATAGTACCTACAAAAGGAGGAAACTTTAGATAAATGCATAATATATACTGAACTATTAAAAAACCAGCTTTCTTTTTTCTTTATTTTATTTTTTTAAATATATTTTATTGATATTTTACAGAGAGAAAGGGAGAGAGATAGAGAGCTAGAAACGTCAATGAGAGAGAAACATCGACCAGCCGCCTCCTGCACACCCCCCACCGGGGATGTGCCCGCAACCAATGTACATGCCCCTGACCGGAATCGAACCTGGGATCCTTCAGTCTGCAGACCGATGCTCTACCACTGAGCCAAACCGGTTTCGGCTCTTTTTTCTTTATTTTAATATATTTTATTGATTTTTCACAGAGAGGAAGGGAGAGGGATAGAGAGCTAGAAACATGGATGAGAGAGAAACATCTCTAGAAACATCGATGAGAGAGAAACATCGACCAGCTGCCTCCTGTACATCCCCCACTGGGGATGTGCCCGCAACCAATGTACATGCCCTTGACCGGAATCAAACCTGGGACCTCTCAGTCCGCAGACCAACACTCTATCGACTGAGCCAAACCGGTTTTGGCAAAACCAGCTTTCTTAAAAATTTCTTTTTCACATTAAAATATGCAATGAGGGAAAACAACCAAGATGGCGGCATAGGTAAACACCCGCACTTGCTGCCTCTCATGGCAGCATCAAAACTACAACTAAAAGACAAAGCAGATATCACCCAGAACCCCGGGAAGGCTGGCTGACTGGAAGTTCTACAACTAGAAGGAAAGAGAAAAGTGCACTGAGACTGGTAGGAGATGCGTAGAGACGGAGGCCTGTGAGAAATGGGCTGGCAATTGGGTGCGCTGTTGTTGTTTTGCATAGGAATGGCCTGTCCTTTTGCAACCTAAAACCTAACAAACTGCAGCTGGGTCAGAGAGCTCCGAAGCTTGCAAAAGAAGGCCTATGGCTCTGCAGTGGCAGCCTGCATTGCTTCACAGCTGGGCCTCCTCTAGGCACTTCCAAACCCCAAACAAAGAGAAAAACAATCTGCAGATCTTTCTGGAGCTCCTGCTGAGTAGCCTCAGGCAGTGGCTGACTTTGCACCTCCGTGGAGATCCAAGAGCCAGTGTACCCAGTGGTCAGTGTGAGACCATACCAGATTACAACTCTTCACCTCCATAAGCGACACACTCAAGGGGCAGACTCAGTGAGCGCCAAAACCCTATGGAAGCAAGACGTGGTCCACAAGGGTGTTTCCAGCACAGCAGATCTCCCAATGTAAGACACAGTTAGTTCTCACAGTCAACTGGTCTGGAAGTCAATTCCTCCCAGGGATACCAACAGCAATCAAGGCTTAACTACAACAAGACTGTGCGCTCAGCCCATAAAGGGGTGCACTAAGAGTGTCCACCAAGAGTGTCACCAGGTAACTGGTGAGGCTGAGCCACTGGGCCCTATAGGACACCTAGCACACAAAGCTACTCTATCAACACAGGGAAGCAGTGAAAATGCGGAGACAGGGAAACAGGTCACAAGTGAAAGAAATGGAGGAAACAACTGGATATAGAGTTCAAAACCACAGTTATAAGGTTACTCAAGAGTCTTCCAGAAACCTCTGAGAAATTTAGTGAGACCCTTCAAGGATGTGAAAAAGGACCAATTAGAAATTAAACACACACTGACTGATATAAAGAATAATAAACAGAGATCCAACAGAAGACTAGAGGATCCCAAGAATCAAGTCAAAGACTTGAAATATGAAGAAGCAAAACAAAACAAACAAACAAAAAAAAACACCTCACAGGAAAAGAAAAAAGAAAAAAAAATCCAAAAATATGAAGATAGTGTAACACAGGAGCCTTTGGGACAACTTCAACTGTACCAACATCTGAATTATGGGGGTACCAAAAGGAGAAAGAGCAAGATATTGAAAACCTATTTGAAGAAATAATGACAGAAAACTTTCCCCACCTGGTGAAAGAAATACAAGTCCAAGGAAGCGCAGAGAACCCCAAACAAGAGTCATCCAAAGAGGACCACACCACGACACATTATAATTAAAATGCCAAGGGCAAAAGACAAAGAAAGAATATTAAAAGCAGCAAGAGAAAAACAGTTAGTTACTTACAAGGGGTTACCCATATGACTGTCAGCTGATTTCTCAACAGAATCTATGCAGGCCAGACGGGAGTGATAATAAATATTCAAAGTGATGAACAGCCAAGACCAGTTTGGCTCCGTGGATAGAGTGTAGGCCTGCGGACTGAAAGGTCCCGGCTTCGATTCCGGTCAAGGGCACGTACCTTGGTTGCGGGCACATCCCCAGTGGGGAGTGTGCAAGAGGCAGCTGGTCGATGTATCTCTCTCATCGACGTTTCTAACTCTCTATCCCTCTCAATTCATCTCTGTGTAAAATCAATAAAATATATTTTTTAAAAAAAGATTAAAAAAAAAAGTGATGAACAGCAAGAACCTATAACCAAGATTACACTACCCAGCAAAGCTATCATTGAGAATTGAAGGTCAGATAGTGAGCTTCACAGATAAGAAAGCTAAAGGAGTTCATCCACCACCAAACAGTATTGTATGAAATGCTGAAGGGTATTCTTTGAGAGGAAGAAGAAGAAAAAGGTAAAGATAAAAATTACGAAAAACAAAGTGACAATACATATCTATCAGTAAGTGAATGTAAAAGTCAAGTGACTAAAAAAATCTGATGAACAGAATAAACTGGTGAATAGAATAGAATCAGGAGCACAGAAAGGGAGTGGACTGACAATTCTTAGGGGGGGAAGGGGATGTGGGGGGTGCGGGAAGAGACTGGACAAAAATCTTACACCTATGGATGAGGACAGGTGGGGGGGTGTAAGGACATAGGGTGCGGTGGGAACGGGTGGAGGGGAGCTACGGCGGGGGTGGGGGAGAGAAAGAGGAACAACTATAATAATCTGAACAATAAAGATTCATTAATAATTTTTTTTAAATGCAATGAAACAACGAGAAACATTTGTTGATCACTTCCATTAATTTGATATTTTTAGCATGCAGGATGATATACTGAAGGGACAACTTCCTCTTATGTTACCATTTTAAAAAAAGAGAATTTCCTTTAAAAATGTGAAAAAAGCACCACATTGGCGGAAGCTATACCGCAAGGTTCTGGAAATCTCCTTATTTAACCTATTTGTTGACGGAACCGCTCCCTGTAGCCTCTGGCAAGGTAATCCTGTTTAGCAAGTTCAAGTGCTAGACCAAGGGCGCACCTTTGTGAAGGTGGTTTAGGACACCGAGAGGAAAACTGTATCCTACACCTTAGTGCACTTTCTGCATCTAAGTGTCCGTCTAAAGCCGTGGTCGGCAAACTGCGGCTCTTTGGCCCCTTGAGTGTGGCTCTTCCACAAAATACCACGGCCTGGGCAAGTCTATTTGGAAGAAGTGGCGTTAGAAGAAGGTTTTTTTGTGTGTTTTTTTAAATGTGGCTCTCCAAAGAAATTTCAATCGTTGTACTGTTGATATTTGGCTCTGTTGACTAAATGAGTTTGCCAACCACGGGTCTAAAAGGATTCATAGGCTCTCCCTGCTGTAAAGAAAAGTGTCACTTATTTAAAGTTTGAAAAAATGTATGTTTTAGAAGAAAAAAAAGTAGTTTGGCGCTTGACAGCAGCACAGAATGGCTAGGTGCTACTGTCTGTCAGCTGGGTCCTCACCCTTCCCGTCATCCACACCTGTGCTGCCTGCCTGACCTCTGAAGACATTCAGCTCTGTAAACTCTGGTAGCTTCTTTTTTAATATTTATTGATATTTTACAGAGAGGAAGGGAAGAGACAGAGAGCTAGAAATGTCAATGAGAGAGAAACATCGACCAGCTGCTTCTTGCACACCCCCTACCGGGGATGTACCCGCAACCAAGGTACATGCCCTTGACCGGAATCGAACCTGGGACCTTTCAGTCCCCAGACCGACGCTCTACCACTGAGCCAAACCGGTTTCGGCTCTGGTAGTTTCTTTTAGGAATGTCAAAAGTAAATGTGTTTTCTAGCTATAGATGTAGTTATAAAGTCTGATGAGCAAATTCTGTATTACCTAGAGCTTTAAAAAAAAATATTTTATATATATATATATATATATATATATATATAATTGATTTTTTTACAGAGAGGAAGGGAGAGGGATAGAGAGTTAGAAACATCAATGAGAGAGAAACATCGATTAGCTGCCCCTTGCACACCCCCTACTGAGGATGTGCCCGCAACCCTAGGTACATGCCCTTGACCGGAATCGAACCTGGGACCTTTCAGTCCGCAGATCGACCGCTCTATCCACTGAGCCAAACCCGCTTCGGCTTACCTAGAGCTTTTTTTCCTCTATGACCACCAGCACCAGACTTTTTACATTCTTACCACCTTTATGACCTACTAGAGGCTCAGGGCACGAAATTCATGCATGGGGGGCTGGGAGGGGGGAGGTTCTCTCAGCCCAATCTGCACCCTCTCCAATCTGGGACCCCTCAGGGGATGTCGGACTCCCAATCGGGACCACTGACTGACTCCTAACTTGCTCACCTGCCTGCCTGTCTGCCGGATCACCCGCTGCTGCCCCACCCGAAGGCCTGGCTGTGAGGGTAAATGTAAGGGCCCTTAAGCTATTGTACTGTATTTCCTAAGTCAACTTAGGAAACACACTAAGGGGTTGCCAGTTAGAAACTCAGCTCAAGGAAGGAGTTAATCTGTACTAGCTGCGAAGTGTTTCCAGATCTTGATCTAGCTTCAGAGGGCCCCGCGTGGCAGAAAACACTTGGTTTAAGCCAAGAAATCTCCAAAATGCCTCCAAGGGCGGCGATTTCCAACCCTTTTCATCTCGTGGCGCATAAACGAATTAACTACTAAAATCTCTGCCGCACTGGATGCATTCGCACCAGATGGCTAGGGTTGTGTTGGCTGTTACGCTTTTTTTAAAAAAAAAAATCTGGCAATCTAAAGAAAAGGAGGCCAATGCCCGTGGCTCAAGAGTCCAGGCGCTGCATGCATGCACGCTCTGAACATTCCTGGGGCTCCCGGTGGAAAAATCGCGGCTCTAGGCGGTGCGGAGGGCGGCGAAGAGGACGGGGCTCTGGAACCCGGGAGGCCTGGACCTGCCACCCTGTCCGAGGGAGGAGGTGGGGGGGGGGAGAGGCGTGGAAATAGCAGGCGAGGCCGAGGGGCGCAACAGGCTGGCTGCGGTCCGAGAGCGCCAAGTGCGCTCGGAGGCCACCCAGGTGGATCGGACAGGGTGACCGCCTAAGGGTGACAGGCGGCGGGGGGGGGGGGGGGGGGAAGCCGGTCTGGGGGTGACCGCGGCGCCGACCTCCCGGGGCCACAAGAGACCACGGCCCCCGCCCGGGCCCCGGACACCTGTTCCCCAGGGGGAGCCTTACGGTCGATGCAGGAGACCAGGCTCCGGTGGCCGCGCTCGGCGGGAGCCCGGGCTCCGCCGCCAGGGCAGCAGAGCCGCGCTCCAAGCCGCAGGCCGCTGCTCCGCCACATCGCTCCGCTCCCAGCTCCGGCCAGGGCCCGAGAACGCCTGACCTAGGCGGGCCCTCCTCCCCACCCAACCCCGCGGCGGCTGCCCCATTCCCGGCCACGGCCCGGCCCCGCACGCTATGGGGGGGGGGGGGGGGGCGGTGGTGCACTCTGGGAGTTGTAGTTCATTCTGAGAGCGGCCGCTTTCCCGGCGGCCCCTGCGATCCGGGCTCTGCCGTGGGCTGCGTCAGGAGCAAGGGACTACAACTCCCAGAGATCCCCGCGGCCTGGGGGGCCGGAGGGGATGCGCGCCGAAAGGCTTGTCTGCGGATTAGTGTGTAGGGTTCTAGATAGGATTGGCGAACGCGTGAGCGAGCGAGGGGTCCTAGGGAAATTGGAGAAGAGTTTAAACTTTTAAGGGTTAGGTTAAACGAGATGGGAAGTGGGGGATCATTGGAGGAGGATTTGAGGGGTGGGAACCCAGTCTGTGTTCTTGGCTAAGGAACCTTGTGGCTAAAACCGCTTTAAATTTCGTTTTCTCCGTCTTGCTTGGCGCACGTCTCAGGCTGGTGCAGCGCTGCCTCTTGTGACTCGTAAATCCCAGAATCTTCCGCTCTAGAGCCCGGTGCAGGGAGACCATGCCGAGACCCAGGAAGAGGCTGCATGGGACTGCTGGGCAAGGTGAGCTTGCACCCAGGCTGCAAAAAGGCGGCCTCCCTGAGAATGATTTTCTGTTTACGACTGTTCACTTCCACTTCCTGCTTGTGGGCAGAGCCCTCTGTGGCCCTCCGCCTTCTTTACCTCCTGCCAAGCTTATACCCAGAACCCCTTCTGCTTGTAAGGGCATACAATATTCGATACAGGGTGGCATGGACTAAGGTCAATAATGTAGTTCCTGGGCTGGCCAGTGTGGCTCGATTGGTTGGAGCATCGCCCTGTACACTGAAAGGTTTGCAGATTTGATTGAGTCTGGGCACATAACCTGGCTGGGGGGAAGAAGCGGGGCGAATGGATGCCGGTGGAAGGCAACCCATGGGTGTTTCCCTCCCTCCCTCTCTCTAAAAATCAATGAAAACATAACCTCCGTGAGAATTTAAAGAAAAAAAATATATAGTTCCTGCTCTAGAGAATGCAGACAAGTGAAAGGGTCCAGGGAACTGGATTGCTAGGTGTGAGAGGGCAGGGAGGAATCACCGGGAAGTCCTCGAGAAGGAAGTGGAATTTGAGACTGGCCTTCAAGAATGGGAAGGCTTCCCCCCAGGCAAAGAAAACAAGGTGTCCTTTTTATATCCATAAGGATAAGTGGCATTCTGAGTAGATGAATAGCAGGAACAAAGCTAGGTAGAGAAAGTACCTCTTTGGGGGCGTGGCAGTGCTATTGAACAACACATGGGTGTTCAGGGCGCCCATTAACTCGGAAGGGACCACTAGGAGCCGGGCTAGGAATGCTCGGAGCATTAGCCATCCACAAGTGGTATCTAGGGATGACTGACAAGAGGAGCTTCGACTTGATTCAGAGGCTGTGACTCGAGTGTCATGAAGTGTGGATTCAGAAAGACCAGATTGATTACTGGTTATCATATTATATTATATTATGAAAATATAATCTGGGCTATATTTTCCAGATGCATAAACCATCCTATAGAATTAATTGAATTACAATTAGGGTACCAGAGCTTAGGGTCTGTCATGGAGTAAGAATGTCACAACTGTTGGCTACCGAGTGCCTACCGTGTCCCAGGCACATTTTCTCCAATTCTCTTAGGATGAAATCCAGTCCTCCTCATGTCTACAAAGTCCCGAAAGTTGTTTCTTCCAACTTCTTGACACCCTCAAGGAGCAAAAAAAGAGCAGGCCACGAAAGCACAGTGATCAAGCAGGAAAGAAGTATGAGATGATGATAACTAGCGCTAATATTGATTATAATGCCAGGCACTAAGGCCATGGTTTATATTATGTAATTTTTCAGAACAAGTCCATGAAGTAGGGGCTTACTTTTGCTCATGGGAGGGGATAGCTTCAGCGAAGACACAGAGTGAGTGAGGGAAGGACAAACACCGATGTACAAGGAGTGGGGAACCTTTTTTCTGCCGAGGCCCATTGGGATGTTTAGAACATCATTCCCAGGCCATACACAATTACCAGCTTGAAAATTAGCCTGCTCTCTTTGTTCAGACAGTTAATTAACTCACCCCTCATGCCTTGGCAGGGCCAGACCAAATGATTCCTCAGGCCTTGTGTGGCCCGTGGGCCAGATGTTCCCCACCCCTGACGTACCGTATTTGCCGGCGTATAAGACGATTTTTGTGCCCTGAAAAATATGCCTCCAAGTGGGGGGTAGTCTTATACGGCGAGTATATAACAAACTCTGTATTTTTAGTGGAAATGTTAGGGGGTCGTCTTATACGCCCAGTCGTCTTATACGCCGGCAAATACGTATTTTTCAGGGCCAAAAAATCGTCTTATACGCCAGCAAATACGGTAATTAATATATGCCCTCGGACTCTGCTAGGACCCTTCATTTTAAACCACAGCCATGTAAGGTATTCTGATCCCATTGAATGGAGGTTCCACAGCTATCCTGTGAGGTAGGCATTCTTCTTCCGTTTTTGTAGAGAATACGTTCAGCAGTTAAGCTACCCCTGCTGGTAACGGAGAGATACAGGACTTGAATCCAGTCTGACTGCAGAGTCTGTGCTTTTGGCACAATGGCACCTTACCTCTCGGCAATCACGACAGCTCTCTTCTTGCTTCTCCTCTGGCAGACAAGAAGGGACCAGCAGGAAAGCGTACCAAGACCAAGAACCCTGGCGAGCCACCAGCTGCGGTGGAGAGATCCAGCCCTCAGGAGACTTCAACCCTTAAAAAATGTGGGAACCATGTAAGCAGCTACTGGCTGATGAAGTCAGAGCCAGAAAGCCGCCTAGAGAAAGGTGTGGATGTGAAGGTGAGGCCATGTCCCCGGCTCCAATCCCGCCAAGCTCTTCGTTGTTGTTGTTTTTTAATAAGAAATGAACACGGGACACCACGGGGGTTCCATTACCAACTTCTTATCTTGGAAAGGTAGGACACAGGTAATAAGGAATAAAACGAGCAAGACCTACTACCATCCACTGTCTTTTTTTGTGTGAATCCTCTATCTAGGGCAGGGATGGCAAACTTTTCGGTCAGGGGCCAGACAGCAAATACCTTAGGCGCTCTGGTCTTCTTCTAGCTGCTCTTGCAACGCCGCTGTTGCAAGAACGTGACATAAGACAAGAAGGTAAACACTTGGGGTGGCTGAGTTCCAGCGAAACTGTGTTTACAACATCAGCCTAGGGGCTAGATTTGGCCTGAAGGCTGTAGTTTGCCAACCCGATTACCTTTCTCTTGCCACCTGTCATGTTCTAGCATTATCTCACACTAATCCAGGGAATGAATGTAAAGCAATTTTAAGATAGCCCAGAGGAAACAGAATTAGATATAGATAACATTTTAATATGTCAAATACAAAGAACCAGATTACTTGATGCTCTGGATCATCCATTTAACTAATCCTCTTAATTAGCAAAGTTAACGTAACATAAAGCTCACTTAATATTCGCCCACTACAGGTGCCTCTCTAGAGCAGGGGTGGGCAAACTTTTTGACTCGAGGGCCACAATGGGTTCTTACACTGGACCGGAGGGCCGGAACGAAAGCATGGATGGAGTGTTTGTGTGAACTAATATAAATTCAAAGTAAACATCATTACATAAAAGGGTACGGTCTTTTTGGTTTTTTTTCTAATTCAATAGTTTTATTCACGGGCCGTAGTTTGCCCAGCCCTGCTCCAGAGCTATTTCCTGGTTAACTGCATCTTCCCGCTGTAGCTCGAGCACGCGCAATGTATGGGAGGGAGTGGTTAGCTTCCCTGTATTCTTACCAATTGGCCCAGGATTATTTAATGACCAGCTTTCTTTCCTGTTGCCTAGTTCAGCATTGAGGATCTCAAAGCGGAGCCCAAGCAGACAGCATGCTGGGATGGCGTTCGCAACTATCAGGTAAAAGCAGGACCCTGAGACCTGGAGTGGGATGAACGCCTGCCTCCTTCCTAGGCCTTACTCAGCAGCAGAATCTCAGCCAGGGTCGCTTTTCCCCAGACCCAAGCCAGAAAACGTCCTCAAACATAATTACCGTATTTGCCGGCGTATAAAACGATTTTTTGGCCCTGAAAAATACCGTATTTGCCGGTGTATAAGAGACTGGGCGTATAAGACGACCCCCTAACATTTCCACTAAAAATACAGAGTTTGTTATATACTCGCCGTATAAGACTACCCCCCACTTGGAGGCATATTTTTCAGGGCCAAAAAATCTTATACGCCGGCAAATACGGTACTCAGATTGCATGCACCTTACAAATGGTGTGTTTTAGCCAGCATCCCCATACAATGTGAAGGTGAGGCCATGTCCCTGGCTCCAATCCCAAGGGGATTATCCGCTGTACTGGGTATCTTGGCAAAGGCAAGGATTGGACGGGGGATGCCCTGACTGGGTGGCTCAGTTGGTTGGAATGTCGTCCCGCACACCAAAAGGTGGTGGATTCGATTCCCAGTCAGGGCACATACCCAGGTGGTGGGTTGGATGGCCAGTCAGGGCATGTACAGGAGGCAACAGGTGGATGTTTCTCTTTGTCTCTCCCTTCCTCTCACTAAGCATACCCTCTGGTGAGGATTAAGAAACAACTGACTTTGGGGAACTCACCTAGTAAAAGCAGACTGCAGTTCTGCTCACACTAGCGCTTCCCAGCGGGCGGGGAGGATAGCTCTTGTTTCTGCTTCCCTGGGGCAGGCCCGGAACTTCCTGAGAGCCATGAAGCTGGGGCAGGAAGCCTTCTTCTACCACAGTAACTGCAAAGAGCCAGGCATCGCAGGACTCGTGAAGGTGAGCTGCCCAGGCTTGGGTCTGCCTCCCTCCCCCTTCAGGAGCACCTACTCAGGTAGGCAGATTCAAAGGATTCTAGCTTCAGTAGGTAGTGAGAGCTCTCCTCCCATCCCTGCCCGCACAGCAATATGGGAAACTGCTCTGGCCCTGTCATGTGACCAGGACTAGGCCAAAGATAGGCCTTCATCTCAGGTCCCAGACGTCTCTTTGTTTCTACACCTTGGTCTTTTTACTCAACAAGCCTGATGGCCCTAACCGGTGTGGCTCAGTGGATAGAGAGTTGGCCTGTGGAGTGAAGGGTCCCTGGTTTGATTCTGGTCAAGGGCATGTACCTTGATTGCGGGCACATCCCTGGTAGGGAGTGTGCAGAAGGCAGCTGATCAATGTCTCTCTCTCATTGATGTTTCTAACTCTATCCCTCTCCCTTCTTCTCTGTTAAAAAAAAAAAAAAAATCAATAAAATATATTTTTTTAAAAACAAGCCAGGCGTTATCAGGATAAAATTTTTAACCAACAATAACCTTAAATATTTGGTTTTAGAACATCCTTTTAAGAGTTTTGTCAAGATGGGATTGATATCCTGTTTGCCTTAGACTGTGTATGATTTCCAGATACCCACTGGCTCTAAAGCAAGGCTGATGGGGTAAGAACATGCAGGGCCAGAAATGAAAGCTGGTCTTGGGTTAAAGAATTGCCATGGAGCCGACTACGCAGGCAAGTGATTGGAGACTTGGTTTTGGTTTCAGATTGTGAAGGAGGCTTACCCAGACCACACACAGTTTGAGAAAAGCAACCCCCACTATGATCCATCCAGCAAGAAAGACAACCCCAAATGGTCCATGGTAAAGACGATTTTTCCTATTTCACGAGGGGAAGGGTGGACAAAGAGGGAGGAAGACGGTTGGAGGACGGGGAGAGGGGGTGCTTGTGACGGGTCACAGAGCTCAGCTCGGACTGGGACGGGGTCACCCCAGCTTTGGAGGACAGAACGCCTGCAAGCGGCTAACACAGCGGACAGAGTGCAGCAGCACGTCCGTCCGTCCCGCGCATCGGTCGTGTAGGTGGATGTCCAGTTCGTGCGGATGCTGAAGCGCTTCATTCCCCTGGCTGAGCTCCGAACCCATCACCAGGCTCACAAGGCCTCCGGGGGGCCTCTGCGGCACCTGGCACTCTTCGCTCTGCCGAGGCTGTCCGTGCAGCCCGTGGCCCCAGGTACGCTGGGCCCCGTCCTCCGTCCCCACCCGCCATCACTCGCATTTGCTAAGTGAGCAGACGTGGGCCCAGTACTTACCTGCGTCTGTCCTCACCGTGACTGTCCCCGCGGGAGGACTGCAGGAGGAGTATGTCCTGAGCCCGTCACCGTGTCCTCGGGGGCCCAGCAGTGCTCTGCACGGAGCGAAGCACTCCCTAAGTGGTTTTTGACTAACGCGAACGATGCTTAGCTTAGCTTAGCTTCCCGGTTCAAGAGGAGACCCGAGACCTAATTCTTCCTTTCCTTTCTTTCCCCTTTTGGTAGAGGAGTTCGATTTTATTTTGAGCCTGGAGGAAAAGGAACCAAGTTAGCAGCCGAGATACCTGCTGGAATGGGCAAGACGTGACTCCAATGACGACAGGGAGTGAGGAGGCTTGTTACGTTCACCTGCGGCTGTGCACATGGGTGGGTTTTCTGTACTTTTCTCAATAAAACGCTAATGTCAGAGCTGTACCTATCTCTCAGTATATTGATTTTAGAGAGGAAGGGAGAGGGAGAGATAGAAACATTGATTGGCTGCCTCCTGCGTGTGTGTGTGTGTCCCAGGGATCGAGCCTGCAACCCGGGCATGTGCCCTAAGGGGGAATCGGACCTGCAACCTCTTGGTGCATGGGAAGCCTCTTTGCTGAGCCACACTGGCTGGGGGAACTTCCGGTCTCTTTACTAGCCCTCGAGACATGTAGGCTCCACAGGGGTTGAACCATCGGTGGTTGTAGGACGAGCTGCTAGAGGGAAGCACACTGGTCTGGAGCAGGTACTAGGAAAGCGCCCGTCCCTGTTCACGGAGCCACACAGAGCGGGCAGGCGTCGTGCTGGTACAGTGGGATCTGTCTCCCCTGCATGCGAGGTGAGACAGCGTTAAGGCAGAAGAGACCACAGAAGCTGGTGGACTGTGGGCACGATGCCTCCGGGCACAGGGCTTCCTTTAATCAGAGAGACGACTGAAACAAGCGCTCTTTTTTTTTTTTTTTAAAGACAGCCATTGAAAAGACGACACATTAAGAAACATGTAAACACCGCCGCTGCTTAATTACAAGGTGCACTGCTCGGTTAGTACCTATGCACTCCTAGGCGTGGAGACCTGTGACGGAGGGACGGGGGAGCCGCCCCTCACCCCCCGGTGGGGCACATTAGTGGAGAATGAGGGCGGAGGAAGAGGAAGCGGAAGGTCTAGCTTGTGCACAGGTCCTGAGAGAATAAAAAGCAAATTCTATCTTCTAGTTCTCCCAGAAGAAAGGCTTAAGATGTTACAAAAGTCGGAGGATGGATGTGTGCTGTCTGTGGGGATGCAGAGGAATTGTCGGGTGCTTCCCAGCTAGAACGGCCTCTGCGGGAGGCGCCCCCCAGCCTACTCTCAGGCTCCGCAGAGGACAGCACAGCCCACCTCCCCGCACACTCCCTCCCGGCCTTGCAGATCCAGGGACAAGTGGCCTGTGCCCACGGGGATTGTCCGCTGTACTGGACTCGGGGCCCAGCCCAGGGAAACCACCCAAACGCCTTCCTGGTCTCAGTCCTGATCCTCGGGCCCTGCCCAAAGGCCCACGATGGTACAGAAATTTGAAGATGAGTCATTCCTATTTCTCACACCAACTGAAAAATGACACAGGGACCAAGCAACCCCTCTGCTTGCCAAATTACAGAGACCCGAGACCACCGAATAGTGCCCTTTTGGTCAGTGGGGTCTGCTTGTCCTCCAAGAAGGGACGGGAAGCCAAGAGAGGAATTCCTGGTCATTTCCAGGTGAAGCAGGAAAAGACGTGAACGCTGTTCCTGCAACAGGCCCACGGGCAGCGCAGCGGCGGGAACCCCTCTCTCTCGTGGAACAAGAAGAAAAACAGCAATGGTCCTCAACCTGGCCAGTCACCTGGGGGCGACAGGATTTGGCAAGCCGGGTTCTGAGGCTGTGGCAGGTCCTGCTGAGTCCTCCTCGCCCTCCTGGGGGTTAGGTGGGGAGTGAAGGGTGGGCAATCATAAGAACAAAAGGTCCAAGTGTTTGAAAGCCAGCCCCAGTTCTCAAATTAAATGGAGAGCAAGGAGTGAGAGGATCCACGCTTAGGGAAGCAAGGGATCAAGGCCCCTTCCTGGGATCTGTTCT
The DNA here is from genome assembly GCA_963924515.1 of Vespertilio murinus. NCBI lineage: Eukaryota > Metazoa > Chordata > Mammalia > Chiroptera > Vespertilionidae > Vespertilio > Vespertilio murinus. The sequence continues at coordinate 20,248,340 of OZ004720.1, read as the reverse complement.
TAAAGGAAACACGTCCCTGTTCCGGCTTGTGGGCTGGGCACACAAAACAATACCCCAGAACCACACGGCCCCCAGGGCTGACGGGAGTGACAGGGAAGGCAGGCAGCTCCATGCAGTGTTGACACTGCTGCCATCCACACATGACAATGGCCCCAGGGTGTCTCGGAGCCACAATTTTTCGTGGGTGAGGGGACAGTCAGCTAAAGGCCCTTCCCCAGGCTCTGTCCCAGGATGTTACCGACGAGGGTCCAGAGAGGATGGAGAGGAGAGGCGTCTGGGTCCCAGCAGGGAGGGAAAGGCCAGAAAGGAGGTGGCTTGTGGGAACTTCAAAGCACCACATCCAAGACTCCTAAAGAGGTAGCTTCCTAATCTCAAGTCTCACCCTGGCCACTAGGGACATGGAGGGGAGGACAAGAGGTGACTACCCAGGGTCCGTTGGCAGCTCAGACGCCCAGGGACGCGGTCAGATCCTGCATCGGGAAGCCAGAGGCTGGGCCGAGGACGCTGGCACTCGGTCTTCCTATGCGGCGTGAGGCGCCAGCGGAGGCTCTTTCCCCAGAAGGACGCTCGCTTCCAGGATGCTACCCCTCTCCACTCCGCCGGCTGCAGAACCCCAAGGACAGTGCCTCCTGGCCCAAGCCCCCAAGGTTCTCCAGAAAAAGAATTTAAGTCAAAAACATGATTTGTTTTCAGGTTGCAAGTAACGGGTCAGCTGAGCTCCCACCATCCTCCCTCCCCCAGCCGCTGGCGTCTGGTAGGCGGGCGCTGGGTGGGAGCCCAGCAGCCCCTCGGCCCCGGGGCCTACTGCCGGCAGTTGTTGTCAGACAGCTGGCTGGGCGTCCGCACTTCTCCCAGGGAGGTCGTGCCCTCGAAGCGCTGTGACGCGATGGCTGCCTGGTGGGACATGCTCTTCCGTATGATGTCACCCTTCCGCCACAACACCACTTCCTGCAAAGTTGGGAGAGGGGCAACATGACCATGACCGTGACCGTGACTGCATGCGAGGAAGGCATGCGGTTGGGTTGCCTGGAGGCTCTAACGTTCTCTGGGGGAATCTTAGGCAAAACCCTCCTCTGCTTATCCCCCAGCAAAGACAGCAGCTGTCCCACCTCCGTCCCAGGGAACTCTGAATGCTTCGGGCTGGAAGGCAGAGTGGTGATGGGGTTGGGCCGAGGAAGCAGACTCTAGGTGTCTGTGGGAACCCTCATTCTTGCTATGAGGCTCTGGGGACCTGTTTCACCTCCGGTACACTACAGTGGCATGGAGACGCGTGCCATGCTGCTTCACCTGCCCGACGGGAGCCTGATCTTTGCAGAGTGACACTCTCCAATTCTGTCGCTAGGCCCCCAGGGGCCAGCGGAGGTGCCAGCCTCACCTGCTGTTTGAAGTAGCGCCGCTCCTCCTCGTCTATCAGCACCAGGTTGAGATAGTAGCGCACGGAGAACTTCTTGTTGATGTCCCGCATGGTGGGGGTGAGCTCGTAGCCCGCCAGGAAGAGCCGGATCGGGATAGACTCTCCTGTAAGGGCCAGGCAGGAATCAGAGCGAGGGACAAGGTGGCCACTCGACCTTACACGAGTCACTCTGGCCTGCGTCGGGAGACTGGGCACCTGAGCATGGCATGGAACGCAGGACACCGCTGCCGCCTTTGGGAAGCTGCATTCTGCTGCCCAGCGATGTGCTGAAGCAAAAGGTGACTGCCATTCCCTTCTAGTCCAGCTGTGCTTCGGAATATCCTCCCACTGTCCCCACACAGGACCGCGAGTGGCAGTGGGGATGGACAGCCACTGACAAACATCTTTTGGTCACATGGAATGTGTCTACTTGTTGGGTTTTCATGAACCAGCTGTCAAACTCTAGCAAACTCATGGTGTCACCCAGCAGTTCCGATGTCGCTTCCTTCCATCCTAATTAGGGCCTGCCCCCCAAAACACATCACTAAGACGGATTGGCGGATGGCATAGTGGTCTGGGAAACATCCTCATTCTAATCCCAGTTCTCCATTAATAACTAAGCCTGTTGCTTTCCCTGGACCTTAATTTCCTCGTGTGGGAAATTAGGGAAACAAACTACAGACCATTGTAGATCCCCTCCGGCGCTAACATCAGGCCTCTCCTAGCCTAAGTGGAACAAAGTTGGGGCGGTAGTTGCACTAAGAAAGGTTACACCAAACCTGTAATGCAGCGTAAAGCTACCTAGAAATGATCTTTTCCTTAGCTGCTGTTTTGAATGTTTCTCGTGGCCCCGTTTCCTTTGCACAGGGCACTGACAACTGGCGCTGCTTGCACAGCTGGTGGAAACTGGAACACAGGGAGTCTGCAGAGCTCCGGCCTCCCTCCCCGAGGACCGGGCACGGTGCGGCTCAGCATTGTCCCCAGCGTTCCAGGCTGCCAAGCGACAGCACTCCTCCTGCGTGGATTAGAGCTCGGCATCGCCAAGCACTTCTCAGGGAAAGAATGCACTCTTCACGGTCCGCTGCAGCAGAGCCGGGGCAGAACCTAAGTGATGGCTTCTCCCAAATAATCACACAGACTCCCCCAAACAAGGCTCTCAACCCCACCCAGAAGTAATGTTAGCTAGCTCCGAGGGGTGAGCGGGGGAGGACTAGTTCCCGTCCAGTTCCCCCTGCTGACTGCAGCCCCCGATGGTGCTGGCCAGAGTGTTTATACTTGGTGAGGGAATGTAGAGAATGAATCATTTAACCAGAGCCAGCACTAAGTAACAGAGATGACTATTCTGTATTCATCGCTTGCCCCTTAACAGCAAAGACTGTCCGAATGTCAACAGGCAGAAGTTACAGTAAGTTCAAACTGTGCATGTTAACCAATTTGCAAGCTTTTTGTAACAGGGATAACTCAGCCTCCAGTCCAAAGCTTATGATGTGGTCAAGGCGGAAGCAGAGCTTCTCTGGGGGAAGGCAGGTGGCGGGCTGGAGTGTCACAGACTCCGCCCAAGCGTGCCATTAGAGCTTAGGAAGTCACAGGTTAACAGAAACCTCACTTTGGCAGTACAGTCCCGCACGCCCCTCCAGTTTTGTGCAGGGCCTGGAGGCAAGGTGGGGGGGCTTACCTCTTACTGGTGCTCCATCCATGATCTCATACTTGGCTATCGTGTCGTTCTCATGGTACACGTTGGGGCCTGTGCCCGTTGTTTCCCGCTTGATGATGTCTATCTCCATGTGCTTGATTTTGATCCTCACCAGCAGGAAGTATATCTTCCCCACAATGACATCTTTCAAGTGGTATCTGGGGAACAGAAAGTAAATAACATGTGTGTACAGCAGCCAACCCTTAGTATATGTCCAGGCCTTTCTGGTCTCAGGAGAGGGTACTCTGCCCTGCGTGCTGGCTAAAGGTGGGGTCACAGTGCACACTCACCCACACTCCACCGCGATGCATTACAGCCTAATTTCCCAACATGTACTTTATCTGAATCAAGGTAACTTCTGTTCCTTCCATTCTTCCACACACAGCTCATGGGATGTTTCTCCAGGATGTTGTTATATCACCCATTCAGGCTTGCTTATTTTATCTACCTGCTCAGTATTATAACTTCTTTTTAATTCGTATTTGTTTGGGCTTTTTTATTTTTATGTTTATATTGATTTTCAGAGAAAGAGGAAAGGAGAGGGGCACAGAGAGAAACATTCATGAGAGAGAAGCATCCATGAAAGAGAAACATCATCGACTGGCAGCCTCCTGCACACCTTACTGTGGATGGAGCCTGTAACCTGGGCATGTGCTCTGACCTGGAATCAAACTGGTGATCTCTTGGTTCATGGGTTGACATCAACCACTGAGCCACACCAGCTGGGCATGTTTCATATTTGTGTGTTTTTTAGATATCCCAATGTGCCAGATGCAGAAGGCAGGTCTTGCTCTTCCTCTCCAAGGCCCATAAATGTCCTTTGGGAACTGGGCCTTGATGGCCTGCAGCAAAGTTTTGTGTGCTATGGACCGGACAGGCCAGGCAGGAGCAGCAGAGCAAGATGCCACGTCCTATCCCATCCACCTTCTCTCTGGGCTCTGCTTACAAGGACTGTGCTCTGTGAGCTGTTGGTAATCTGGCCACATAGGTCCCCGGGTCAAACAGGCATTCTGGTGGCCTGTACAGCCACAGCCCTATATCAGGAATAGCAGGCAGAGAGCAAAACCTCCAAACTTGAAGACCAGAGTCATAGGATGTGAGTGTTGGCAGGAGCTTCAGAATTTAACCTCCTTATAAGTTAAGAAAAGGAAGTTTGAAGAAGGTAAGTCATTTCACCAGGATTTGAGTAGAGGACAGACTCAGGATGTGAACCAAAATTCCTAATTCCTAAGCTTGCGTTCTCTCCATTATTTTTTTTTTAATGTTTTTATTGATTTGAGAGAGAAATGGAGAGGGAGAGAGAGAAATACCGATCGGATGTCTCATGCACACCTCCTATGAGTGATCGATCCTAAACCCTGGCATGTGTCCTGATTGGAAATTGAACCCCAGACCTCTCAGTGCCTGGGACGATACCCAACCAACTGAGCCGCACCATCCAGGGCTGTCCAATGCTTCACAGCACTTAGGCTAATAACCTAATTGGGAAGACTGCAGACACTCTGAGTAGAGAACCCAAGAATAGTCACAAAAGCAGAATGTAGGCCACTGAGCATTTTGGAAAGAATGCTTAGAGAACAGAGATTCTAGGGGTTTTCCAACTTTCAGAAGCTGAACATTCCTTTATTCCAAATCAATCTCATAAGCAGCATTAACATGTGGGAGCTGCAGGCTCCCTCTCCTCTTTCACTCACCCTTTGTGTGTGTGCTTGACACCGCTAACCTGACGCAAGCCCTTCATTTTCTCAGGAACCAGAGGTACAAACAAACTTAGAACCTGCTAACCTACCCCCGCCCACGTCCTTAGTGACAGAACAGAACCTGGCTCACAGCGCGGCCCTTCCCGGCACGTCACTCAGCCCTGTGCTCACACAGAGCGGCTGCTCCACGCGGGCAGGGCCGGGTTAGGGGAGCGTCCGGTCCTCGGCTTCACGCACTGACCCTGAGTGCCTCCCACATACAAGGTGGTCCTGAACTCCTGCTGACTGGCTAGTCTGAGCTTCTGCAAGTGGCACTGCCTGCCAGCCACACCCTTTGCCTGGTGGCCAGGGCATTGGTGGGTATGCACTTGGGTGGCTCCTTTTCAGGAAGGCACACAGAGCCCCAAAAACGGAGAGGAGAAAGGGGAAGAAGTCTGTTCCCTTACATGCACCTTCACATCCTGTTGCCCTGCCCATCTGGTAGGAGGAGGCCCGCTCTGGGACATGGTGAGCACTTCAACATCATCATCGGGTTGTGCTCGGTGAGGCCAGCGCTTGGAGGGTACCAGGCTCAGGATGGGGGTGTCTCATCGTAATTCTAGTGCCAGGGGGGCTGTGAGAACACTGATTACCTTTCTTTGGTTAGTCCTGTGGCTTTCAGCCTTGGCCGCCCATGACAGCCACCCGGGGGACGAGGAACAATGTGCATCCCACAGCAGTAAAATCCAGTGAGACTCTGGTTGCAGAAGAGGGGGAAGGGTTGTCCTGATTTGTAAGGCTCTCCAAGTGCCAGGGTTGGAAGTCATAGTTGTCCTTTTTTATTATTATTTTTTTTATCCTCACCCAAGGATATGTTTTTATGGATTTTGGAACAAGAGAGAGAAAGAGAGAAACACAGATGTAGGAGAGAAACATCGATTGGTTGATTCCTGTATATGTCCCATCTGGGGATCAAACCGGAAACCTAGGCAGGTGGCCTGACCAGGAATCGAACCTGCAGCCTTTTTGGTGACCCTGCAGCCCGCAGAGCCATATGGCCAGGGTCACAGCTTGGCCCTTTCATGTGAGTGAGGAGACTGGAACCTAAATCTGTGGGGGTTTTGTTTTGTTTTGTTTTCTACCTGCAAAGTGTTAAATGGGAGACTTTAGCCTCCACTTGGACCTGGTGCTTCCCCATTCCCAGGCCTCCATATCCCTAACTGGGGGTGAGGAGAGAGCACAATAAAAGCCGCCTTCCAGGAAAAACGTGTTGACAAAAGCAGGCAGTGGCGGAATATGACCCTCAGACGGCGGACAACGGCCTGGCCCGGGAGACATTCCGTTTGCACACCAGAGCTCAATGGGTTTTCCCTGTCCTAGCCCAATCCCCTAATCCGTAATCCCTAATCCTAACCCTTACCTGAACACTACCAGTAATATTAAACCCATCAACTCATTAATCTCATCAATGTAGATAATCCCATTTTCAAGAAGGCACTATGCTGGAAAGAGGCTGTAGTGCCTTTTCAACTGTACACGTGTTCTAACAGTAAACACGGCTTAACACAGAGAAGGCTTCCTACTTGCCAGTAAAAGTTCTCTCAAGGCCTCTGTGGAAAGGCAGCAGGTACTCTCTGCTGCAATTCATTTCAGTTCGGGGAGGAAGCAGCGGCCTGAGGCGGTGTCTGGTTTCCTCATTCGCCTTCTAAGGGCAACTGGTCACCGGAAACAGATGATAAAGGACCGGTATCTGAGATGACTCTCAGCAGTCGAAGGAAACAGCTGTACTTTGAATCCAAAACCATTAGTCTTAAAGCTAGTTTAGCTTGAACTCTGAAAGACACCATAGGCTGTTTAATTTAAGGTACCTTCTTAACTTAATAAAGTTTAGTTTAAGTCACATGAGGTTTGATTTCCTGGCACATACATGCCCTGTTTATTTCTGTGCTCGCTCCTGCAGCACGAACCAGACACAAGGGGCTTCCATCGCTTTGCGTTCTCATCAGCTTCTCTCTTAACCCCCGAAACAGTTCTTCCACAACCCGGGCACTTACTTGGACTTGTTGTACTCAAATTCAATGTGCAGACAGTCCTCGATTCCAACCTCCATCTTGATGGAGGAGTTCAGCTCCGGGTACGTGCTGAGCGTGTGAACGACAATGTCCATCTCTTTGACAACATCATTGAGGCGGCGGCTGATGGTGGCGCGGAGGAAATACCTGGAGGACACGGACATGGGGTGAAGGCACGCTCCCCGTTTCCAGAGCTATGTTACCCACTTGGGAGAACTCCTTAGAGAATTTACCTCCGTGGACACTCCTCCCAGAAAAAAATGCCAGATGCACTTACCGTATTTACCGGTGTATAAGACGATTTTTTGGCCCTGAAAAATACCGTATTTGCTGGCGTATAAGAGACTGGGCGTATAAGACGACCCCCTAACATTTCCACTCAAAATACAGAGTTTGTTATATACTCGCCATATAAGACTACCCCCCACTTGGAGGCATATTTTTCAGGGCCAAAAAATCGTCTTATACGCCAGCAAATACGGTACACACAAGGTTTTGCAGTGACAATTCCAGGGTGCAGAGGCCCTTCCCAGAACCCCTTTCTGAGCGCATGCTCCGGGAGGAGAACACTGCTCTAATCGGTGATTCCTCCGCTCTGGGTTCGGGCCCGTGTCACTCCTCTGCCTTTCATGCCCTCACCACTCTCTACCACGTATGTGTGCGCAGGTTTTATGTCCTCAAGTAGCTTCTGGCTCTTTGGGCACAGGAATCTGTCTTACACTCTTAAACTTGCACATCCATTTGTTTAACAATAGTCAAGCAAGAAGCATTTTCCAAGCCCCTCACAGTAAACTGAGGAATGAGGAAGGGGAACCAAGTCAGCTCTTCATTCAGAAAGCGTTCACTGCTAGGCATGGGGTGAGTAAAAGACACCACCTCCGGGGGCACTCCGGACCTCTGCAGGAGGTGGGCAAATAAATGGAAAAATCAGAACAAAGTGCCAACTTGGATCCAGGAATGCAGGCCTGGGGGGGAGGGGAAAGGGCATTGGGGAGGGCAAGCCTTCTGAGTGATGCAGCAGAGGAGGGAGAGAGCCTGGTGTGCTCGGACAAAGAAAATCTCCGGGGAGCTAGGATCCTCGGGGGAGGGGGTGGGCGTGATAGGGGCAAGTCCGGAAGTTTCAGAAAGTATGCCAAGACTGACTTCTACTGCCAGCCACTTAGGGTGGCCTTCCCCATCATGCCTGTCCCCTTGACTGAACTCTAATACCCGGGGAGGGAAGAAACACCCCTTTTTTCCTTCTAAATAAAACGTAGAGAATGCACCCTGTCTTTCAAGCATTCCTGGAGAAAACTGCTAACCAGATCCACCCCACGCCAGGCCGCTCTCTTCTGGGTGGCGCTGACTGCTGCTTGGCAGTCTTCTTATTCATCCCAGTACCTCCCGTCACACTCCCCGAGACGTGTGTTCCCAGCTCTTTACTGACCGCTCAGGCTCCCGGCCCCCTCCTCCCCCTCTCAGGGGAAGACACTGCTCTTACTATACTAAGATGAAGGCCTTCCAAGCCAAGGTTTGTATGCTCTCCCTTCTCTGCCTTGAGCTGCTCCCAGGGCCTGAAGTGTGTGTGTATCTGACCACCTGAGAAGGGGCTTTACCTCACATCTAACTGCTCTGGAAAGAGACCGAGTCTTCAATATTTTTTTAAAGCCACCTGAGTGACTCTAATATGGGAGCCTTGTCTGGCCGTCTTGGTCCTTCAACTTTTCTAATTTTCTTACCATATCCAATCTCTCTCCAGCTAAAGTCTTCTTCCTTTGAGTTTATTAAAATAAAATAAAAAGTCCCACCTGCCTCTCCACCCCACCCCACCCCCCCAAACACTGCCAGGCCTCACACTCCCGACCTTCCTTCAGAGACAGCTGTCACAGAGGGCCCTACCCACGCCTCACCCGTGGCTTCTGTTGCCACCACCCAACAGAAACTGCCCTCCTGAGTGACCACCCAGCCTCCCACCTGCCAAGTCCAGTGGCGTGTTTTTCGGCGTCAGGTCTGTGCTGGCATAAAACAGTCCTCCTCTGAAATGCTCTTGCCAGCGTTGCCCAGGAGCGCACTGCCTGGCTTCAGCTCCGACCATCCCCGCCCACAGTCCTGAGCTCCCTCCGGGAAGAGACCGGCTGTGGGCTGAGCAGATGCTTCCAGCAGTGCACCCTGCGTGCCAGGCCTGCATTTCCAATCGCCCCGTGAACTCTCACGCCTCTCTGTTCTGCCAGTGCTCCAAACGTCAAAGCTGGATGAATTATCTTATCTACGAACCATCTCTTCCTCCCGACAGCACCGTCTGCAGCTCCTCACTAGGAAACTCGGTGGATGTCTATTAAGCTCCTGGTTTTCCGCCTGTTCCCATCGTGTCCCCGAAAGCAAAACCCTTAGACCCTCATTCCAGCCTTCGAACAGTTCCGTGCCACATTCTACCCACCCACCAAGTACCACATACTGGCTTTAAATTCTTCCAAAAGAACCACTCCCCTGCTTACAAAGGAAAAAGAGCCCCAAACAATCTTTTCATGTTTTCCCTCTGCCTCATGGAATAGGACACAAGCCCTAATGTGGAATTTACACCTTCTATACACTGCCCTTAGCTCATTTTCCCTTCTTGGCCTCCTCTCTTTCTCAACAGGAATCCTAAAGCCTTTATCTGATTTGTACAGCAACACCTCCCTTTATCTGCTTTTTTTACTGTGGTAAAATGAACAGAGGGGTTTGGAGTGTGCCACCCCCAAGTAGGCCACTCTGGCTCATGCAGAGCTGAAAGGAAGCGAGAAGAAGCAGGAGCAAGAAAAATTCTTGTCCCGCCCTTTTCTTCTTTCTTTTTCTTTTTCTTTTAAACATGGAACGCTTCACAAGTTGCATGTCATCTTGTGCAGAGGCCACGCCAACCTTCTCTGCAGCGCTCCAGTTCCGCTACATGTGCTGCCGAAGCCAGCAGGACGTTCTTCATCACCAGAGACAACGCTACACTCTCAGCAGCCCGGGGAACACACAGAGACATCTATAGCCAGGCTCGCTAAAGCCGCCCTTCTCTGTCCCGTTTCCCCACAGGTTTACCTCCCACAAGCAGTCGCACCTGGGAGCTCAAAGTCTCTCTCCTTTGTCTTGTCACTCTTCTTTAATATTAATTATTGTTTTTCTGGCTAAAAGCTTGCATAAGCCCACGTTCTGACACCCTTTTGAGCTATCCATCACAGTTCCACATGTATGCACAATGCACATGTGAATAAACTTGTTTTTCCTCTTGCTAATCTGCCTTTTGTCAGTCCATTTTGCAGGGCCCAGGCAGTGAACCTAAGATGAGTAGGAAAAAAAAAGGTTTTGTTCTCAACAATATACAGGGATGGGCAAAAGTAAGCTTACAATGGTTGTAGAGAAAATAATACAATAATTAATAAGTAATAATAGAAGAATAAACTGTTTCATGTATTTGTAACTGTAAACCTACTTTTGAGCACCCTGTACATAACATTAAGTTTGCCATTTTAACTATGTGTTATTTGAAGCGTACAGTTCAGCGGCATTAAGTCCATTCACATTGATGTGCCGCCATCACCATCACCCACCTGCAGAACTTTTTTAACTTCCCCAACTGAAACTCTGTTCCCATTAAACACTAACTCTCCATTCCTCCTCCCCTCGGCCCCTGGCAACCATCGCTGTACTTTCTGTCTCTATAATTTTGACTCCTCTAAGCTCCTTGTCCAAATCATACAGTATCTGGCTTATGACCGGCTTATTTCACTTAGCGTAGTTTTCAAGTTTCATCCGTGTTGTAGAATATGACAGGATTTCTTTTCTTTTCAATGTTAAATAACATTTCATTATATGTTTTGTTTTATCCAGTCATTTTCTTTATCCAGTCATCTGCCGATGGACATTCAGGGGGCATCCACATTTTGGCTATTGTGAACATGCTCTTATGAATGTGGATATACATACATCTATCTGTTTGGAGTCCCTGCTTTCACAGAACAAATGGGGGTAAAACAACTCACTTCAATTGATGATTGTCAGATAGGAAGGGAATTGTGGGAGGGTGAAAAGGGGGTAGGGCCTCGAGAGTTTCCAAGACTGGAACAAAAAAAGCAATCCCATGTCCTCAAATTGTGTTCATTAATCTTTGAAGAACTTGTTACATTCTCTCATCAAACCCCCCAAAACTGGAGCAGGCAGATCTAGAATTAGAAACAAACCTATTACCCACTTTTCTAGTGAAAAAGCTGAGGGGCAGAGCTCAGGATCACACTGCTATCCTGAGAACTAGATCGAGGGTCAGTATGTCCTGATGGGAATCGACTGTTGAATTTTCAGGGATTTTATGAATCAGTGGTTAAACACACCAATTGTTTGCAATTGTATAAACTTACAATTGAATGAATTATGTTAAAAAAAAAAACAATGGTAATACATACCAAAAATTCATTGCGTCCTAATTATTTTGCTACAATTTTCTGCTCTTGTGGAATTATATTTAGTGTCTCCGAATGTCAGTAATGTTTACTAAATGTGGTTACTGTACATCTCTTCCCCACCTGTGCATTCAGGATGCCAAGTTGGTAGCTTGAAATTGGCCATGGTGAGAATATCTACACTACGGAAATTAAAAAATGCTAGAGCAGGGGGTCTTCCTCCCAGAGAGCCTGGTGCTAACCAGTACAGCTTACCACTGCTCTCTGCCTTCTTCCTTCTCGATACCTTTATGGACTCTGGAAAATGTGGACAGCTTCAGCTCCCGCTCCTCGGGGGGCAGTTTCCGGGGCGAGGCGGGGCACAACTTACCGGAGCTTCACGTTCTGGCCCGTGTAGGACTCGTACGGCTTCTCCACGTGGGTGAATTCAAAGTCGAAGGCCTGTGACTGGGTAATTTCGCCCGGCCGGGCCAAGTCCTTCACCAGCGACACAAACTCATGGTGGTTCCCGCGGTCATAGTAGAGTTCTGGGGAGAGAGCATCGGCCTCGTCTATCAGACACCGAGCTACCCTGGCAAGGGGCTTCATCCTGGCTGTGGGCGCCTGTCTCCTAAGAGACCTCCCTCTCCCCTCAACAGACCAGTTTTTTCCTGACCCGCTCCCTCACTGCATTCCTCATATACCGGTCTCCCTCCACCTCCCCCTTTCCAAATACTTCCGTTTTGCATAGAGGAATCCTGTGGCCCAGTAAGAGCCCATATAATCCTGCTCAGGAAGCAGGGCAGACCTTAGGAAGGGACAGGGGAACCACTTTAAAAAAACACCACATTCTTTAAAGCACATTTTTAAAAAAAATTGTAACTCTTAAAGCATATTCATCGGCATTTATCACCAATTTAAAAGGTAAGGGAACGGAGTCACAGCGCGGTTAATAGCTGGCTTAGAGACTAGGGTTGGCGGTTATGGGACTGAGCCTATTTCCATGACCTAGTAAAATGGGGGCAAAACAACTCACTTTGTAAGATTTTGTGACAATTAAAGGAGGCAATGAAGGGACATGACTTAGAATAAGTACCTAATAGATAGCAAACACTCAAAATATTAGCTATGCCCTAGCCAGCTTGCTCGGTGGATAGAGCGTTGGCCCACAGACTGAAGGGTCGCAGATTTGACCGATACGGTAGTTTCCTCCATGGCTGAGGTTCTGGTCTGGACATGTATAGGAGGTAACCAATTGATGTGTTTCTCTGACATCAATATGTCTCTCTCTTTCCCCGTCTCTAAAAAACCAATGGCAAAACATCCTCTTGGTGAGGTTAAAAAAAATAATAACAAACACACACACACACACACACACATATATGTATTAGCTGCTAGCTGATCCATGTGGCCAATCTGTCGGAAGTTTTAATGTTATTACCTCCATCTAAAACAGTGGCTCTAAGACTGCAGTGGGCAGCAGATCACTTAGAGGGCTATGAAAACATGGATTGCTGGGCCCCACCCCTCGTCTGACTCAGGGGGTCCTAGGACCCCACTTTGAGAAACAAGGCTCTAAGTTCACCCTCCCCTGGAGATAGTCTTGGTATATTTTGTTGCTATAAGTTCATGCCACCCTCTGCCTATATTATGTTTAGCCTCTTTGCACTCTGCTATTTAAATATTAACTTCTGCTAGTACTCTATGCATGGTGATTAGAGGTAAGGAGGTAAGGCCTATATGCCCAGCTTCCCCGCGTCCTCCCCAGCCCACCCGGCTGCACGGCAGACATTTGATACTGGCTGACTACACGTGGCCAAGGGGCAGCCGAGGTCCGCCCCCGGGGTATTTCTGAGCTGCAGGCCCGTGCTAGGCTGCACCCTGAAGTAGGATAGACCGAACAGGAAAACGGAGCAGGCAGAGCGCACTCGCCACTTCTGCCGCTGGCTGCTTGGGGACGAAGGGACAGGTCCACAGGGAGGAGTGTCTGGGACAACCACCCACAGGCCTGGTCCCGGATCTTCGGGACACGGCCGGCAATCTCTCTCAGGGAGACCTCAGCATCAGGGGGTGTGGGGCAGAGATGTATTTGCTCTGGGTCCATCCTGGACAGTGCAAGGTCTGAGTCCTCATAACGATCAAGGCCATCCAGGGTCCAAGCAGCAGCTCTCTTGCCTCCCTAAAGGTGGCGGTGGTGTGGTTACACACAGGGCTGTTACATCTGTGTGGATGTACACGGTATTCTGTGATTACAGTTGTTGCTGGTTTCCTATGTAGTTACACTTTGATCCTTTTTAAAAATATATATTTTATTGATTTTTCACAGAGAGGAAGGGAGAGAGAGAGAGAGTTAGAAACATCGATGAGAGAGAAACATCGATCAGCCGCCTCCTGCACACACTCCACTGGGGATGTGCCCGAAACCAAGGTGCATGCCCTTTGACCAGAATCGAACCTGGGACCCTTTAGTCCTCAGGCTGATGCTCTATCCACTGAGCCAAACCGGTTTCAGCTGAATCCATCTTATATAAAAAACAACCCACCTCTCCCAAACACTAAATGGAACCAGCAGTGGGCAGCATTCTGGGTAGTGATTGATAATCCACAAAGTCGCTAAATGGGAGCCGACAGCTGCAAACTATGGGGGGGGGGGGGGGCAAGCGACCAATGCTAGTTCTAAAATCAGTAACTGTGCTCCTCAATAAAATGGTGTGCAGTGTGACTGGGTAGGAGCAGAGCCACTGGCCAGCCCACGTCAAGGGCTCCTCCACTTCTGCTGGTCCAGGGCCACGTGAGCCCCAGTGGATGATCCTGGCCCTTACGTGGGCTCTGACCCCTCAACTGGGGAACCTGGTGCCTCAGTTCCCAAGCACTGGGTTCCAGCCATCGTTTCAGGGGACAAAAGCAGGCAGAGCAAGGCCCCGACACCCATGACCCGTACGTGGGAGATCCCAGAGCCAAGAGCAAGATGGGAAAAGGAGGATGGAAAAACACACAAACGTGATTACACAGCTCAAAGGCATAATGAGAAACAAGGCAGAGGAGGCCCCGTGAGCCCTCCGAGAGCAGTCAGGCTGCCAGCATCCGAGGCTCCTAGCAACAGGCCGCCTGGCCCAGCGGGGGAGCCCGGCCACGGCCAGGCCCTCTGGCGGAAGTGGGCCTTCCCTGCATGGCGTCATGCTCTGCTTCGGTTCTTCCCTCCTGGACACACATCACTACAAGCTCTTCTCCCACATGTCCTGGGAGAGTGATCGGTGTCTGAGTGGGGCTGGCCTGGACTTTCTCATTTGTCATTTAAAAGCTGTTTGCAGTGCTTTGGCAAACACTGCTAAGGCAAAGGGGCAGAAATAGCACCGTATTTTGCTACTTGCCAGGAAGTTTGGTTTCCTCTGACAGGACTTAAATAAAACAACCCAAGGCTGTTCTCGTGAGAGGTTTGGATCCTAAAGAGGCAGTAAACTGCCTCTATTTCCCTCCCCCCCCCCCCCAAAAAAAAAAGATGCAGGCACAAGTCATGCCTAGCTCTTCTGGGCCCCCAAGACCCTTGGGGACTAGCCAGCCATTTCAAGCTAAAAGTCGGAACTGACCAAGCGGTTTTGTTAAGGTAACTTCCCTGTCTCCAGCCTCCCGGGAGGAAATGAATTTTTGCAGGAAGGATGCTCTCATGGTGAAACTTGCCAGCAACGGCTGAGGAGCGAACCTGCCGCTCGGGGAGGAAGTGGAGCTGGCTGGGCGGCCCAGGCTCATCCCGTGAGAGACGCTGAGGCTTGCTGCCGGGCCCGGACCACGTTTGGTCCAGGCTCCGTGGTAGTCTTGGAGGAAACGAAGTAAAAAAGGCAAGAGACCTGCAACGAGCTTCCTCCTCACCCTGATTTTCCCGTGCACTGTTTGCTAACCGGCAACCCCGTTACGATTGGTGCTGGCCACTCTGCTCAGACCTCCGGGACCCCGGAAACCTGCCCGGCGGTCACACCCCTGAGCTCCCGTAGCCAGCCAGGCCAGCTCTGCTCCAAGCCCCGCCGCAGCTTATCCACAGACTACAATCAATCGATTTCACTCAGTGTGCCTTTTACTTAGCATTTCCTGGGTGCGTAAATTAAAATAGAGAAATCCTCTGGAGTTTTTAAAGTACAGGCTTGATTGGTGGTGAGGAGCTCAGATGCATCCAAAGGCAGGGGCCAGCTCAGGCAAGAGTTATACCTACTTCCCCGTTACCCAGGGCGGAACCCACGAGAAGAAATTTAAGGAGAGGACTGACAATGTCAGAGTTGCCTTTTAGATAGTTTCCTGTTATAGACGGTGAATTGAAAGAAGAACAAAAACAAAAAGGCAGGAGAACTAGTTAGGAGACTACTTGCTACAAACAGAAATAATAAATGCATTAAGAATGGAGAGGAAGCCCTGGCCGGTGTGGCTCAGTTGGTAGGGTGTGTCATCCTGGGCACCAGAAGACTGCCCCTTCGATTACCAGTCAGGGCACATGCCTAGGTTGCAGGAGGTAACCAATCAATGTGTGCTCTCACATCAATGTTTCTCTTTCTCTCCTTCTCTCTCTCTGAAAAAAGGAAGGAGGGAAGGAAGGAAGGAAGGAAGGAAGGAAGGAAGGAAGGAAGGAAGGAAGGAAGGAAGGAAAAGAAACCAATTAGATGTATGGGGGGAGGAATGAAGAGTCTCAGATGATTCCCAAATTACTGAGGCTGAATGGATGCAGGTGCCATAAGCCAAAATGGAAAACAAAGCAAAACAAATCTAGAGAAGCGGCAGGGCTGGAAGAGAAAAGGGTTTCCGTTCTGGATGCATCTTTGAGGGACCTGTGTGTGTGTGTGGGGGGGGGGGGTATCCAGGTGGCCATACTTAGCAGGCAGTGAGAAACACAGGCATGGGACTCAGAAGGGAGTACAGGTCAGAACATAGAAAGGGTTGGGGAGTCATGTGAATATAAGAAGCCACTGAAGTCATGGGTGCAGAGGAGATTACTAGAGCACGTTACGGAGTGCGAAAGAGCCAGGAACAAAAGTTACCTCTAAATCGTCATCAAGATAGGAGTGTCGGCCTGCGGACCAAAGGGTCCCAGGTTCGATTCCAGTTAGGGGCATGTACCTTGGTTGCAGGCTCCTCCCAGGCCCCGGCCCGGGCTGTTGCAGGAGGCAACCAATCGATGTGTTTCTCTCACATCCATGTTTCTCTCTATCTTTCCCTCTCTCTTTCACTTTCCCTAAAAACCAATGGGAAAATATCCTTGGGAGAGGATTAACAACAACAAAAAAAGATAGGAGCGTTTCTGAGCTGGGCCTGGGCACAAAGGGGTCCGGGGAGCTGTTTCGGCAAGGCCCCTGTGCGGAGTCCCTTCCATCCAGCTCTGTGTGGGCCACCGTACCACCAGGAGAAGCCCCTGGGAAGGCAATGCGGCCGGGCAGACGGAAAGGGAACACTCCCCACGGGCAGTCTGCACAGGAATCAGGGGTCACTACAGGTGAAACGACTTAAATGCCTACCCCCTCCCCCCCTGGGAACTTCTTGTGGGTCCAGCTTAACAGGGAAAGAGAAAAGGACAGTGATCATCTCAACTCCTTTTTACTGAGGACCTACTACCTGTGCCAAGCCTTGCACTTCATGTATATTACCTCTATTCCTTACAAGTCTTGACCTTGGCAAAGTTTGTATTATTATAAATTGAGCCTTTTCTAATGTACATAACCAGCATAGCTGCCCCTGCGTATACCAGGCTGTCCCTCCAATGAATTCACAGGTGGGACAGATATACTTTCTTTTTTAAAAGTAATTCTTTATTGTTCAAAGTATTACATACGCCCCCTTTTTTATTCTCCCATTGACCCCCTCCAGCCAGCGACAAATGCACTTTCATCGGGAGGAAAAATAAATTAGCCATAAGGATAAGGTTAATTACATAAACCACTTCATTTTCAAAACATGGAACTAACTCTTCTTCTTTTTTTAAAATATATTTTTATTGATTTTTTACAGAGAGGAAGAGAGAGGGATAGAGAGAAACATCGATGAGAGAGAATCATCGATCAGCTGCCTCTTGCACACCTCCTACTAGGGATGTGCCCGCAACCAAGGTACATGCCCTTGACCGGAATCGAACCTGGGACCTTTCAGTCCCCAGGCCAACGCTCTATCCACTGAGTCAAACCGGCTTCGGCGAACTAACTCTTCTGATGGAAAAAGGAAGAAAGGAAGGATATAAAAAAAGGAAGGAAGAAAGGAAGGAAGGAAGGAAGGGAGGGAGGGAGGAAGGGAGGGAGGGAGGGAGAAGAAAAGAACCAAAAACTACGCTTTATAAGAAAAACATCTGAGTTAAAATGGAAATCAATGAGGAAGGGAGACAGAGCCCAATGATATCAATCAACTTCCTTACCATACAGCCAGATCTCAGAAAGAATCTGACCAAGTCCCACCCACTTCATACACAGCCAAGCAGTGCAATGAAGGAGAAAACCACAAGACCACAACTTCAACAAAATTACCCCCTGGCCTCGCTCTGGTGCCCTGAGGTCAGCTGGCACCCTGTCTTAGGAATATGGCACAGATACGCCACACTCCGCATGAAGCACAACCCTCTGGCCTCACGACATTCTCACAGGGTGACCCTGTTCTGTTATCCTCGCCTTACAGGGAAGAGAGCGGCCCAGAGAAAGGCACAGCGTCCCCCAAGTCACAAGGCCAAGTCCGCCTAGAGTGTTCGGGGGCCCAGGAAGTTAGCAGGGGCAGCAATGAAACGTTCTGAGAAAACTCGGCAGGGACGCTATTCTGGGATCCAAGGAGTTAAGAGGAGAAACCAGCCAGGGCAGGTACAGGAAGCAGCCCCTTCAATTAGACTAGGAGAGGGGTCGGCAAACTGCGGCTCGAGAGGCACATGTGGCTCTTTGGCCCCTTGAGCTTTTAGCAAAGGCCAGCTTAGGAGCACCCTAACTAAGTTCATAACAATGTACCTACCTATATAGTTTAAGTTCAAAAAATTTGGCTCTCAAAAGAAATTTCAATCGTTATACTGTTGATATTTGGCTCTGTGGACTAATGAGTTTGCCGACCACTGGATTAGAAGGTCTCGACACCATTCCCCCTGAGCTGCTCCTTCTATCCTGCTGGGGCAGCAGGCACTGTGGTATCTTTCTGTACTAATGAGCTACTGCCACCTGGAACAGTGGTTCAGACACAGGCTAAACCCGCCTGTCTACGCTGGTATGACAGAGCCAGAGAATCCATGCAAGTGTTAAAGCTACACCTGAAGATCCGAACGCTAAGTAGGCAAGGACTTCACTATCTCATGTGACAGACACTCAGCTGAAAATATTTGGGATTCATCCTATCTACTCAGTGGCTCTCTCTCTCTCTTTTTTTATATATAATATATATATATATTATTGAGTTTTTACAGAGAGGAAGAGAGAGGGATAGAGAGTTAGAAACATGGACCAGCTGCCTGTTGCACACCTCCCACTGGGGACATGCCCGCAACCAAGGCACACACCCTTGACTGGAATGGAACCTAGGACCCTTCAGTCCACAGGCCGATGCTCTATCCACTGAGCCAAACCGCTCTCGGCTCAGTGGCTCTTTATTATTATCATGGAATTGGGTGGGTAGAAACGGGGGAGGGGAGCATTGCTAAACATTCTACACCAAAAAGGAACGACCAGGCCCCAAATGTCAACAGCATGCTGTTGAGAAATCCTATGTAAGCTAGAAGCCGGAGAGCAGCAGGTAATGAAACTCATTCTTTAGACCCGTGGTCGGCAAACTGTGGCTCAAGAGCCACATGTGGCTCTTTGGCCCCTTGAGTGTGGCTCTTCCACAAAATACCACCGCCTGGGCGAGTCTATTTTGAAGAAGTGGCATTAGAAGAAGTTTACGTTTAAAAAATGTGGTTCTCAAAAGAAATTTTAATCGTTGTACTGGTGATATGTGGCTCCGTTGACTAATGAGTTTGCCGACCACTGCGTTAGACCCATTTCCGATACAGAAAAGGCCACACTCATTCTGGATGTGACATAACGACAAAAAGGGTTCCTTACGGGATCAGCTGGTCTTCCACCCGATTTCATTTTCTATGAAAACCGTTTCAGGCTGAGCACTGCCTACAGAGACCTTATACAAGACCCCTCCCCCCTCCAGGTCTCTCCCACCCGGGCCAGTGTTTCTGGCGTTTGTAAAAAGGGAAAACAGATTCTTCCCTGAACTCTGCGGACTTGAGAGAGCATCCACTGAGCTTTCCCAGGAAGTGCCTAAAAACAGAATTAAACATGCAGCATGTGGTACAGGCCATGAATTCCCTGCCACAGGTTTCCCACCCACAGGGGGGTTGGGTATGCACTGAGAAATCTGCTCCTGACCTGTGACAAAAACAATGTATTTCAGAAGTGCAAGGGAGCCGTTTAATACACAGGAAACTCCAAACAGCCTTAGACCAATGCATCTTGACTGGCAGCTTCCAAAACCTTCTGGCAGTGGTTGTAACTGCCTTTTTACTGTCTAGCTCCAAGGGGTTAATCACCATGATTAAAGACCGTGGGGGCATTGAGAAATTCGGGCCACTTGATTTTGGTCTTTGGAGCATCCCTTCTTTGTCTTTCGGGAGAAAACGGGTCACCTGAAAGCGAACAACTCTTAGAAACACAGGCTTAGGTAGGCAGAAATGCTGGATCTGAAGACTGCAGGGTTGGGTAAGACAGGAAGTTCAGAGAGGCGAGGTGAGAGAGAGGAGGCACGGGTGGGCCATCTCTCCCCCACCACGTCTCAGAAGAAGTAACAAGGGGTGGGGTGAGGCTGCAACTGAGGCACAGAGCAGCTGATCACCTGCAGCCAAGGCTGGGGGGGGGGGTTCGTGGAGACTTTGCAGGGTCTGTGCCGTCCGAGCGGCATGTGGAAGGGACCACTGGGCATTCTGGGCGGCGGTGCCCGCCACCCAGAGGCGCCCAGCAGGGTGGGCCCTGGGCACCGCCACGCCTCGTGGCGCGCTGTCCCTTCGCGCAGGGAAAACCGTAACGCGGGGGCGGCCGCGGGCGGGCGCGGGGGCCTCAGAGATCCGCAGGCCTTGCCCGAGCGGCCCGGGGTCCCACCCCGAGTGGGCGCCTGGCGCGGCGCGAGGACGTGGAGGGAGGGGAAGGGAGGGGAAGGGAAGGGAAGGGAGAAGGAGGCCCCGGCCGCCAACTCACCGATCTGCCCGATGAACTCGATCTTGATGCCCTGGTGCTCCAGCCGCTTGTTGGGGTGCTTGAGGGCGAGGCTCACCTTCCCGGAGACGGTCTCGCCGTCGTAGAAGAGGAAATACTTCTCCTTCTTCCCGTCCTCCGTCTTGTGCTCGGCCCGCTTCCGACTCTCCGCATCGTGGAGCACGATCTCCACCTCCACGGTCTGCCCGAAGCCGAAGAAGCTCATCTCGCCGCCGCCAGCCGCCGCCAGCCACGGGCCACGGGCCACGGGCCACGGCCACGGGCCGGGCGCGCCGGGCTCTCCGGGGCTGGGCTGCCCCTAAGGGAAGGCCAGCGGGCCGGACCCGCAGCCGGAGGGGGGCGCGGCGCGACTGCCCGCTACACCCGGAGGGCAGGGCAGGGCAGGGCCGGGCTGGGCCGGCGGCGCGCCCAGAGCGCAGATGCAGCCGCGGGGCCCGCCAGTCCCGAGCGGCGGAGATGGCGAGGGGCGAGGGCGGCCACGCAACTCTCTCACGGGGGGTGTTGGTGCGGAGCCGGGGGCTACCTGCCGCGGCCGCCCACCCGCCCGTGTCCTGCGGCTCGGGGCGGCGGAGCCAACCTGCCAGCTCCTGCGGCGCGATGCCCGAGCGGCTCCCAAGAGATCCCGGCTGGGGGCGGGGGGCGGGGAGGAGAGGGAGGAGGAGGAGGAGGAGGTGGAGGAGGAGGAGGAGGAGGAGGAGGCCTTCAGCGGGAGGCTCCGGAGACACCCCGCGCGCATGCGCACGCCTCAGCCTCCGGAGCCCTCTGCCACCAGGCGGCCCGGCAGGGCGCTCACTGCGCATGTGCAGTGGGCGCCGGCGCCGGCCGTTCCCTTAGTTGACATGGCCGCCACGGCCTCGTTCCGGAATCCGGGCCCGCACACGTCCCGTCCAAAGAGACCTGCAGCATGTCCTCTCGCAAGGCTTCATTCCCCTGCTTTTCCTCTGTGTGGTCCTGGCTCGGTAAACGTTAGCCTGCCGTCCACCTCTGGACACGTACCGAAAACGTTCGGCGGCTGCCTGACGGGGTAAAGGAAGCCCCCGGACACTCACGCGAAATGTCACTTGACAGGGGGGGGGCAAAGGTGACAGCCACCGTAGGAAGTCTCGTGTCTCCAATCCCCTTCCCATTTAAGGAAAACGAGGCGGGGAGGGCGCTATTGGAATTTAACTCATTTCTTAATCCCTGCTTTGAAGGGGAAAAAGGGAGAGAGAAAAAAAAACAACCCTTTGCAGAGCCTCGGTGTAGTTTCCTCTCTTGGCCCGCCCCTTCCGCTGCGCACGCGGCAGAATGCCCTGCCGATTGGCTACTGGCGTGAGACCGGCGGGGCTCGCTGATTGGTCGGCGGGCCGTTCTGCGTGTTGTGACTGGCCCGCCGGGGCGGCTCGGGGCGCGCGCGGGAGCGAGCTTTGAAAGTTGACCACGGCGCCCGGGAGCGGGTTTCCGGGTGATCATGGTGGCGCTGCCGGGCCTCGGGAGCGGCCTGCAGCCCTGGTGCCCGGTGGATCTCAGCCTAGGTGAGGAGGCGACGCCTCGAGAATCGGGGAGGCAGGGCGGTGGTGTGCTGCGCCCGGGATGCACTTCAGCCTAGGCCTGGGCTGGGCTGGGCTGGGCTGGGGTGGAGTGGAGGCGGGTCGTTTGCCTCTGCCAGGTCTGGGCCCTGCAGCTCTGCACTCTCCGCGAGCCCGGTTTAGAACAGAGCGAAAATAGAACTACGTCAAAAAAAAAAAAAAAGAGCTTATGTTGCCGGATATCATTTAGTTATTTTGCATGTTTTATCGGCCCTCCCCTTCTTATTCTGCAAGTCTGCACGCTAGGATCCCCTTGGAAGACTCAGATGTCACCTGACAGGTCTTTCCACCTTTCATGTTTCCGCTTGTTTCCTTAATAAATGGCCAAGTCTTGGGCCTGCCATAGGAGAGCTTTCACTCTTTTTAAAAATATATATATTTTATTGATTTTTTTTACAGGGAGGAAGGGAGAGGGATAGAGAGCTAGAAACATCCATGAGAGAGAAACACCTATCAGCTGCCTCCTGAGCATACCTCCCACTGGGGATGTGCCCACAACCCAGGTACATGCCCCTGACCGGAATTGAACCTGGGACCCTTCAGTCTGCAGGCCGATGCTCTGTCCACTGAGCCAAACCGGTTTCAGTGAGTCTACACTCTCACTCGTGTAACCTTTAGAGTCAGAGATAACTCGGATTTGTCTCTTGGCTCTCTACTTAGCATCCATCAGCAAGTTGCTTAACCTTGCTAAGCCTTGGTTTCCTTACCTGTCAAATGGGACATCATAGCTACCTCTTAGGGGTTTGTGAAGATTAGTGCCCCGTGCTGCTGAAAAAAATACTAATCACTCTCACGCTTCACGTTTAATATCTACGCTGTATCTATTTTGCTCTTTTTTCAACCAGGCTCTGCTTTCTTCCCCCTCTGTGCTGTTCTGCAGTTCTCTCTGCCTGGGATGCACTTCTCTGCTTTTCTTTTCCTGTTCAATGCCCATGTTTAGGTCCAAATAAAGAAGAATCATCCTTCCCACCGCTTCCCCTCCCCATCTCCCAGGAATGGTTTCTATTATGCTTTTTAGTATGTTACATGTCTGTTCCTGGTTTAACACTCATCCATTGTAAATAATAATAATAATAATAAAAGAGGTATAACTATTGTTCCTGTCACCAGTTCTTTTCTAATGGGGACTTGGTAGCTGTGATCCAGAAATGAGGTCAGAAATACTGGTGTGGCCTAAACCTGTGTGGCTCGGTGGATAGAGTGTTGGCCTGCGGACTGAAAGGTCCTGGGTTTGATTCAGGTCAAGGGCATGTACCTTGCTTGCGGGCACATCCCCAGTAGGGGGTGTGCAAGAAGCAGCTGATGGATGATTCTCTCTCATGGATGTTTCTAACTCTCTATCCCTCTCTCTTTCTCTCTGTAAAAAATCAATAAAAATTATATATATATATATATATATATATATATATATATATATATACACACACACCGTATTTGCCGGCGTATAAGACGACTTTTTGGCCCTGAAAAATATGCCTCCAAGTGGGGGGTAGTCTTATACGGCGAGTATATAACAAACTCTGTATTTTTAGTGGAAATGTTAGGGGGTCGTCTTATATGCCCAGTCGTCTTATACGCCGGCAAATACGTATTTTTCAGGGCCAAAAAATCGTCTTATATGCCGGCAAATACGATATATATATATATATATATATATATATATATATATTATATATATATTTTTTTTTTTAAGAGCTGAAACCGGTTTGGCTCAGTGGATAGAGCCTCAGACTGGGGACTGAAGGGTCCGGGGTTCGATTCCAGTCAAGGGCATGTACCTTAGTTGCGGGCACATCCCCAGTCGGGGGTGTGCAGGAGGCAGCTGGTTGATGACTCTCTCTCATAGATGTTTCTAACTCTCTATTCCCCTCCCTTCCTCTCTGTTAAAAAAATCAATAAAATATATTTTAAAAAATAAATTAAAAAAAGGAAAGAAATCTATATATATATAAAGCCCTAAGCTACCAAACCACCTGTTGATCCCTGTGTTCCCACAGCCAACCTCCCTCTGCCTCTCCCCCTGGCCTGCTGGGCTCCTGACTCCTCCCTCCCCATCTGCCCTTTCCACTCAACACAAGAGGCCTTGCCCCTCTCCCATACTGAGGCGAAGCCCCCACCCCTCCAAACACAGCAGGAAGTAGGCACTCCGCTCAAACACAGGGACACAGCCCTGGTGCCCTAGGAAGGATCGGATTTAAGGCTTCTCTATCCCAGCAGCATCAGAGAAAGGTTAGGTTACAAAGGCAGTGTCCACCTCTCCTGCCACTCAGGGACCCGGGATGGGGCCTGGAGTGCTGGTTCCTTTGGCTCCCTCCTTCTGTTTGCCTTTTCCAAATCACGTCTTTGTGGAGGGGGGCTGGGTAGCAGGCAGGATGGAAATGTGCCCTGGCCAGGAACCTCCCGCACTCAACCATTGGGCCACACCGGCTGGACTCTGCCAGGGTATTTTTGAAATCACTGAATATTTCTCTGAGTGTGGATTTGGCTTGCCTCCTCTAGTTCAAACTTCTTGGGGAAATTGTGTCTTTTTTAAAAAAAAACAAAACATGCTAATCCTTCTCCAAGGGCCCAGTAAAGAATTTTATATGGGCTTGTTAAAATAATTATAAGATTTTCACCAAGGGACATCTGGAGCCATCTTTGGTTAACTTCTTTCTTCTCCAGACTGAATGTATGGGAAAGCTGGACCATTAAGTATTTTGAAGTTTCATTCCCCCTGACCGTTTTATATAAAAAGTCTTTCTCCTTGATATTTTTATTTTTTTTATTTTTTTTATTTTTTTAATATATTTTATTGATTTTTTTTTACAGAGAGGAAGAGAGAGGGATAGAGAGCTAGAAACATCGATGAGAGAGAATCATCCACTGAGCCAAACTGGTTTCAGCCTCCTTGACATTTTTAGACGACAGCAACCTAATAATCAAATGTCAGTTATAATTAAAAATATATATTACCTTAACTTTTTCTGCTCTCCTTTAATCATGCTTATATGATGGTATAATTACATGTGAATTGTGCCTAATAAACTTTCCTCTTCTTGAATCTACCTGGAGTCCAAAAATGATTGGCTTCTTCCTGGCTATAGAGCACTCACTGGTTTAACTGCATTTTCCCACCAGAATGGGTGGAAACAGTTTGGGAACTGGACTTCACCGAGACTGCGCCTTTGGATCCCCACGTAGAAGCAGAAATTATTGAGACTGGATTGGATGCATTCACAAAACTCCACGAAAGCCTTCTCCGCTTTGCTACTGAAGAACATGGATCTACAGAGGTAAACGTTTTAAACAAAGGAAAGCAAGGAAAATCAAGCTAGCCACCTTGAGGCATTAGAAGTAGAATATTAAAAGTCATTATTGCCATCTTTTTAGTGAACAGTTCATAAGGAACATGAGAGGAGTAGCATAAAGAATGTGAATCAGCCAAAATCGGTTTGGCTCAGTGGTAGAGCCTTGGTCTGTGGACTGAAAGGTCCCGGGTTCGATTCTGGTCAGGGGCATGTACATTGGTTGCGGGCACATCCCCAGTAGGGGGTGTGCAAGAGGCAGCTGGTCGATATTTATCTCTCATCGACATTTCTCTCTCTCTCCCTATTTTAAAAAATATATATATTTTATTGATTTTTTACAGTAAGGAAGAGAGAGGGATAGAGAGTTAGAATCATCGATCAGCTGCCTCTTGCACACCCCCTACTGGAGATGTGCCTGCAACCAAGGTACATGCCCTTGACCAGAATGGAACCCGGGACCTTTCAGCCCGCAGGCCGACGCTCTATCCACTGAGCCAACCCGGTTTCGGCTATTCCCCCCTTTTAAGGCACTAAGTAGTTATTAAAAACAAATAATAGGAGATTTTTACATTGCTGTAATTATTGGCTTCTGTGATTTACTCCTCCCCCCAGATCTTTTGGACCTTCTTCGCTGAGAACAATATTTCTCACCGTGCGCTGGTGGCTTTATTCTATCACTTTGTCCAGACAGTCCACAGGAAAAACGCCAATGTGCAATATCGAGAGTATGGCCTTCATGCCGCTGGTCTTTATTTTCTGCTACTAGAAGTACCAGGTACGTAATTGGACATGTCTTCTGTCATTTAAAGTGTTTCTACATTGTTTTGAGCTCTTTAAAAAAAAAAAATTTGTTTTAAATCCACACATGAGGATACGTATTTATTTATTTGAGACAGAGGAAAGGAGAGAGAGAAAAACATCGATGTGCGAGAGAAACATTGATTGATTGCCTCTTGTACTCACCCCAACCGAGGATCAAACCAACAACCTGGGCATGTGCCCTGACTAGGAATCAAATCTGCCACTTTTGGGTAAAATGGACAATGCTCTGACCCCGTGGTCGGCAAACTGCAGCTGAAGAGAGCCACATGCGGCTCTTTGGCCCCTTGACTGTGGCTCTTCCACAAAATACCACGGCTTGGGCGAGTCTATTTTGAAGAAGTGGCGTTAGAAGAAGTTGAAGTTTAAACAATCAGGCTCTCAAAAGAATTTTCAATCATTATATTGTTGATATTTGCTTCTGTTGACTAATGAGTTTGCCGACCACTGCTCTGACCAATATTATGCTGCGTTAATAACCTGATAGGAATAACCCGCCAGGGCCAAGGAATGTTTCCAGGCTCCTGGGCCTCCACTGCACCCACCCCCACCTCGTATAAAATTCTGTTATTTCCCCAGACTCCCTGTCTACACTGAGAAAAACTGCCGCAGGGCATCTTTGTGTTGTATCTCTCCTATGTGCTGTGGAAAAACTGGCTTAACCCATTCTAACTAAGAACGCATGAGAAGACTAGCTAGAAATGTGTGATGAGGAAAGCCTAGGAAAGGAATCTATTTATGAGCTTGTTCCACTTCCTTTGTTGTCAGGACACGTAGGTGGCCGTCCCTCCTGAGCACATAAGGGAGTTTCTCCTCCCGATCATAACTCAGAGCAAAAGCGGGCTGCACATCGAGGGGGACGTAGCCGGAGAACCCAAAGATTATAGAATAAAGAAACCGTTTGGCTCAGTGGTAGAGCGTCGGTCTGCGGACTGAAAGGTCCCAGGTTTGATTCCGGTCAAGGGCATGTACATTGGTAGCGGGCACATCCCCGGTGGGGGGTGTGCAAGAGGCAGCTGGTCGATGTTTCTCTCTCATCGACATTTCTAGCTCTCTATCTCTCTCCCTCTCTGTAAAATATCAATAAAATATATAGAAAAAAAGAAAAGAAAAAAAGAAAAATCACAGCGTCAGTCAGCTTTCCCCCTCGTCATGGTTTACATAAGAGCATTTGCAATAAATGTTAAGGATTTACTCTCTCTGATTTGAACATTGGTTAAAGGATACAGAAAGCCTTGAACATTAATTTGTATTGGTTTTTTTGTTTTGATTTTTTTGTTTGTTTTATTTTTTATTTTATTTTATTTTTTTAAGTGTTACTGCTTTGTGACAAATGAGCACAAACGGAGCCATTTGCCCTACATAACTTCATTATCTCCGTTCCTGAGGTCAGAAGTCCAGGCACAATGTGGGTGGACTGTCTGCTGGGGTCACACCGGCTGAGATGGAGGTGTCAGCCCCAGCAGGGGCTCCTCGGGGGCTCAGTGTCTTCTTCTAAACTCAGTTGTTGGGAGAACTGGTTTCTTTGTGGCTGAAGGACCGAGGACCCCTTTCTTGCTAGCTGTTAGCCAGGGAGCTCTCAGCTCCCTGAGGACACCCACTTTTCTTGCCACATGGCCCCTCCAGCAAGGGAGATTCTACCCGGGGTGACTCCGGCTCTCCTTTTGACTTCCAGTCCTGGCTCTGACTTCCACGCTCAGGTTTAAAGAGCTCAATTGATTTGCTCAGGCCTCTCAGGAGGGTTTCCCTCTCTCAAGGTCTCTGATTTGGGACTTAAATTGCATCTGCCAAATCCCTGCGGAGTAGGGCTTACATGAGCATGTGACTGGATAATAGTATTCACGTATGTTTTAATATCAGTTATTGGTGGATTAACCTCATCAGTTTGCAACGCGTGTTGCTCTCCAAGGTGTCAATTGAGTGCTCCAGGGATTAACAAGGTCTCTCTCTCTATTGTGCTGGCCCGGCTCAAATGCGTATCAGCCCCGTGTGAGCTCTGAAAATTATTCCTCTCCTGACTCCTTAGAAACTGTGGTTTGCTCGCTTTTTGGAGTTTTCCCCCCGCATGCATAGCTCGTAATCAGCCCTCTGCAGATTGCTGGAGCTCTTTCTCTGTGTAGCTCCCTCTTCTCCATTATTCTGCTCCATCAACCCCAGCTACCTCTGCCTTTCTGGCCTGATTTCTGTGGTCTCACTTAGTAAGATCATAATAATGTTCTAGGTTCGCCGTTTTTCTGCTGCTGTCCAGAAATTGCCTCGAAATACAAACACGGGCAATTTTAGGGTTTACTTCAGTTGTTTCCCTTATTTCTATGCTGTGTCTTGCTCCATGTCTTAAAATGATTATTTTTAACATTTTTTTTTTTTTTGGTCTAGTTTTATAGTTCTTCACAGTTAGGAAGACAGGAATAGAACCAGTTACTCCCTCCTGGCCAAACACAGAAATCTTGTTATTTATTTCTGATCAGCGCTTTTGCTAACCTGTGGCTGAAGTTGAATGGTGGTACTTTATTTTTGCAAAAGTGTCGTTATTACTCAGAGTTAGTGCAAATCCCATTTTTGCTTTTGGCATTTTTGTCTGACGTTACAGACATATTTGAAGACAATTAAATCTAACCTGTGCCGAAACCGGTTTGGCTCAGTGGATAGACCGTCGGTCTGCGGACTGAAAGGTCCCGGGTTCAATTCCGGTCAGAGGGCATGTACCTTGATTGTGGGCACATCCCTGGTGGGTGGGGTGCAGGAGGCAGCTGGTTGATATTTCTCTCTCATCGACGTTTCTAGCTCTCTATCTCTCTCCCTTCCTCTCTGTAAAATATCAATAAAAAATATTTTTTTAAAAAAAATCTAACCTGCTTACTGTTTTTTTTCTTTATGAATAGGAAGTGTAGCCAATCAAATATTCCACCCCGTGATGTTTGACAAATGTATACAGATTCTAAAGAAGAGCTGGCCTCAGGAATCCACCTTGAGTCGGAAAAGAAGGAAAGAACATTCTAAGAACTCTCAGTCTAATTCAAGAGGGCATAGAAAGAGAGGAAAGCCACCCAGGAAAGAGGATATTGAGGTAAGACAGTAAGAGGAGTAATAAAGCATATCTTCACCAACACGTGATTTAAGAATTAACTTCTATTAAAATATGGTTTCAGGCATAATGCTTATAATCAAATGGTCCTAAAGTATCATTAGCTCCCCAATAGCACCAAGTTCATTTCTTTTTTTTTAATATATTTTATTGATTTTTCACAGAGAGGAAGAGAGAGAGATAGAGAGTTAGAAACATCAATGAGAGAGAAACATCGATCAGCTGCCTCCTGCACACCCCCTACTGGGGATGTGCCCGCAACCAAGGTACATGCCCTTGACTGGAATCAAACCCGGGACCTTCCAGTCCGCAGGCCGACGCTCTATCCACTGAGCCAAACCGGTTTCGGCCCAAGTTCATTTCTATTTGGACAGCTTTCAAACCTCCCTCTCATCTCTCCTCAGCCTTGTGCCCAGGTGTGCTTGACAACTTGCTAACAGGTACATTTGCCACATTCTCATTGTCATTACAGATGGCGGATGAATTATCTTGAGGACTCAGATCCATAAGAATGTAGAAGAATAGCATTCATTCTAAATATTTGTATGATTAGGTGGGATGGTAGAGGTTCATTGATTTGAAAATGAAACCTCTAAGACAACTGAAACCGGTTTGGCTCAGTGGCTAGAGCGTCAGCCTGCAGACTGAGGGGTCCTGGGTTTGATTCCCGTCAAAGGCATGTACCTCGGTTGCGGGCATATCCCCAGTGGGGGATGTGCAGGAGGCAGCTGATCGATGTTTCTCTCTCATCAATGTTTCTATCTCTCTCTATCCCTCTCCCTTCCTCTCTGTAAATTAATCAATAAAATATTTTTAAAAAAACAAAACTTCTAAGACACGTAAGTATCCTCATTAACACAAAAATATAGAACTAGAAAGTATATTTCAGGGTCACCTCAGCCATTCAGCAACCCCCTGGCATTTCACAGGATTTGATTTGAGTAAATGGAAAACCCTAAGGAAAGGGTTAGACCTTATTTTACAATCAGCTATGTATTTCTTCATAATCTAGATGGATGAAATTGTAGAAGAACAAGAGGATGAAGAAGACGTTAGTTTTTCCGCCTGGGACCTTTGTCAAATTCGAAAAGCCATCTTTCACCTTTTAAAGAATTTCTTAAGGCTTCTGTCCAAGTTTTCCCTGAAAGAAAAGCCACAGTGTGTACAGAACTGTATCGAGGTAAGTGGGAATCCCAAGAAACTTGGGGCACTCTCGGAGGGAAACAATGAGTAAGAAAAATCAGGCTGCTTCTTGGTGTCTGTTTTCTAGGTCTTTGTGGCATTAACTAATTTCGAGCCAGTTCCTCATGAATTCCATGTTACACAAGCCAGGTGAGTCATTAAATCTCCCAGTGTTAAAATTTAAACAGTGTAATAACTTTTGCTCTAGCTGAAGTATGAATGTCATTTTATTCTACGTGGCACATAGGTAAAATTTATTCATTTAAATATGGCTTATTAAATAGGGCAATATTTTAAGTAAAATCATACCCATTAACTAATCTTTGCTCTTTTTTTTTTTTTTTCTTTAGCAACCTTAACCAAGCAAAGTTCATACCAGAACTGGCCTATCATGGATTGTATTTGCTGTGCTCCCCAATTCATGGAGGAGACAAGGTAAAAGAGACAAGGATCTAAGTTAGTTATTGATTAAAATGAAGCATGCAAATCACGTAATGGAAGAACATTAGACGCATTTGATGTAATGGCATTTCAACTTACGGGGCTATTTTCATGACCTTACTATATATCTTCTGTATAATAGGAAGTATACTTTATTATATTATTCCTGTGTGCTTGAAATGTGGATGTGATAGAATTCACAGGGATACTTTTCATTTCCATGCCCCTTTTAATATTTAAAAAATAGAATGGATGGAAAATCTTTCCTTTTAGGTCCACAGCGTCTCTAAAGATGCAGTGATTTTTTTAAAAAAAATATTTTTTTTATTGATTTTTTTACAGAGAGGAAGGGTGAGAGATAGAGAGTTAGAAACGTCGATGAGAGAGAAACATCCATCAGCTGTCTCCTGCACACCCCTTACTGGGGATGTGCCCGAAACCAAGGTATATGCCCCTGACCGGAATCGAACCTGGGACCTTTCAGTCTGCAGGCTGACACTCTGTCCACTGAGCTAAACCGGTCTCGGCAATGCAGTGATTTTTTTTTAACTGTGGAAGTACTGACTTGACGATGGACAGCTTTGGTTTTAGCCAACCCTCTAATTAACTGACTTTGGACAGCTTGCCTTTGCGGTCTGTTTCATTATTATAAACTAGAAACAATAATATTATACATAAAATCGAAATGCCTTGCTTACCTCATGGAGTTGTTGTGAGATTTAAGATTAAATGTGGTAAAATCTAGTAATATACATGAATGCGCTTAATGCAGTACCCGGTACATATTAGGTTTTTAGTAAATGTTTTATGTACTGGAGAAATGAATGAACTAGCGGAGGAAATTATATGAGATGATTCGTGGGAAGGTCCTTTGTAAACTTCAGGTAAACACAAGTGTGAATTATGATTCCTTTCCCCCCTTGCTATAACGGGATCGGCAGCAGCAGCAGCATCCTTTGCCATCTGGAAAGAGAGCACGCAGAGAGAAGCTAGATGCTATTCCTATCATTATCTGCAAGCTGTGTTCTCACAGTTTCCATTGTGTGTTTATTGGTAATTATTTAAGAAATACCTTCCTGATGGTCAGCCCCAAACCATGTCAACTTGACTGATCCTTAGCTGCTGCACATAGTTGCCTGTGATTGATTCGTCATGCCTGAAATGGGATTTTCTCTTCTCTTCTAGGTCATCAGCTGTGTTTTCCACCAGATGCTCAATGTGATATTAATGTTGGAAGTGGGGGAAGGGTCCCATCATGCCCCCCTAGCTATAACCGCCTCCGCCATCAGCAGCAGAAACCAGGCAGTCCAGTTTATCAGGTGACGCGCACAGCTTGGCTTGTTTTCTCTCTCCTCTTTCTCACTTTCCCTTCATCTTCTGGGCCCTGTACCCAAGCCAAGATTTCTCACACCTATGAGAACCAACACATTTCTGGCCCGTTTATGGTTTGGGGTGAGGGGGGGCCAAAATAAAGCGCCCTGTGGCTCACCTAGGTCATGTGGTCGGGGTCACTGTGGTGACCTCCGCCTTGGGGCCTTGTTGACGGGATAAGGAATCTAGGTCACCGGCCAGCACCAGCCTCCATCTTGATCGTCCTCAGCGGGGAGGTCAGCCTCTGGGTGGTGGCAGCGGCTTCTCCATCGTCTGCTCCCTTGTTGACTGCTTCCATGTTGACCACTCCTGCAAGTCTTCAGCCTCCTGTTCTTTTGTCTGTTTCTCACATCTCCAGGCCTCTTCCCCTTCTGTTCTTTGCCACTTTCCTTGTTTCTTTTCACTTTTCCCTTCTCCTACAGAAAACTTTCTTTTTTTAAAATATATATTTTATTGATTTTTTTTACAGAGAGGAAGAGAGAGGGATAGAGAGTTAGAAACATCGATGAGAGAGAATCATCGATCAGCTGCCTCCTGCCCACTCCCTACCGGGGATGTGCCCGCAACCAAGGTACATGCCCCTGACCGGAATCGAACCTGGGACCCTTCAGTCCACAAGCCGACGCTCTATCCACTGAGCCAGACCAGTTAGGGCAAGCAGGTTGTTTTTACTATTGAGGATTTCTAACACATAGGATAAGTGGGTTTTGGAAGAGTCAAGAAAAATGACCGTTACATTGTAATTATAGGTATATTGTAAATAGAGGGTGTGCTTTTTTTTTCATAGCTCACTTGTGGATGAACTCAAGGAAAGTATATTCCCAGTTCTTCGTATCTTACTCCAGCACATCTGTGCCAAGGTACCAGTTGCTTTCATAATAATAAGAATAATTGTTAAATATTTAATATGTATGGAGTTCAATGTGTGTGTTTGTGTGCTTGGTAATGAGTCTGTGCCATTACTAAACATAGTTTTACTTAACATGTTCACTAGCTGTCCTAGACAGTGTCCTTTTGGAAATTAAAAAAAAAAATCTTTTAATTTTGCAAGTTTTCAAATGTATGAAGAAATGAAGGGACTAGGATGTTGAGCACCCATCTTCAACAATTTTGTGTCACTTGTACCCCAAAAAGACATTACTCCTGCACAATGGATTTTTTTAAAAACAAATTTCTTCATATCCTTTTATATATAAATATGTCTAAAGAATAAGCACTCTTTAAGAACATAATCACAAAATACACAGTAATACTTTAAAAGCCACCCAGTATCCAGTTAATGTTCACATTCCTTCCTACGATCATTTTTATACCTGTTTGGAGAAATGATTCTTCCCTTAAACATAATGGATACTAGGGGGTTCATCAACTCCTTGCAATCATGTGTTAAGTTTGTATTTCTGAGGAGAGAGGACCCACAGCTTTCTTAGAGGTTAGTTTTTAAAGGGGCCCGAACCCTAAAATGTGTCGGTCATTTCTGTAACACTTAATGATCCCCGAACTGGTCGCAGGTAACACCCACTGACTTTCCCCTTGGATCACAGCATGTTTCAACCCTTGCGTTCCAGGTGGTAGATAAATCGGAGTATCGGACCTACGCAGCTCAGTCCCTGGTACAGCTGCTCAGCAAGCTTCCTTGCGGGGAATACGCTACATTTATTGCCTGGCTTTACAGATATTCACGAAGCTCCAAGGTAAGAGAATACATCTGCAATACAATCTTGGTTCCTGCCCTGACCGGTTTGGCTCAGTGGATAGAGCATCGGTGGAATGAAAGGTCCCAAGTTCGATTCCAGTCAAGGGCATGTACCTAGGTTGCAGGCACATCCCCAGTAGAAGGTGTGCAGGAGGCAGCTGATCGATGTTTCTCTCATCGATGTTTCCAACTCTATCCCTCTCCCTTCCTCTCCATAAAAAATCAATAAAATATATATATTTTTAAAAGTCCTTAAAAAAAAAATCTTGGTTCCTGACAGCCAGATCTGAATGCACACGGGATCCTTCGGTTTTCATGACTATGTGATGGTGATTCTTATGATTTTGCTCTACCAGATCCCACACCGGGTTTTCACTCTCGACGTCGCCTTGGCCCTGTTGGAACTGCCGGAAAGAGAGGCGGATCACACGCTGTCCCCGGAGCATCAGAAGTTCTTAAAGCACAAGTTCTTGGTGCAGGACATCATGTTTGACCGCTGTTTAGACAAGGCGCCGACGGTCCGCAGCAAGGCCTTGTCCAGCTTCGCACACTGCCTGGAGGTGTCTGCTAACAGCACATCGGAGAGCATACTGGAATTCCTGATCAACAGTAAGTGACGGGGAGTTGGTCTTAAGCTTGTCAAAAAATGGGACTTCAACCAAAGG
Source organism: Vespertilio murinus (assembly GCA_963924515.1). Lineage (NCBI taxonomy): Eukaryota > Metazoa > Chordata > Mammalia > Chiroptera > Vespertilionidae > Vespertilio > Vespertilio murinus. Next base: position 20,213,810 of record OZ004720.1, on the reverse strand, counting down.
ACTTGTATGCATGCATTTAAGCCCAACCAATGGACCAGGGGGGTGAGGTCATAAGTGAGGGGGGTGGGAGGGAAAAGGAGAGATGAGGACACATATGTAATACCTTAATCAATAAAGAAAAAAAAATTGGACTTTAGGAGAATCATTCTTTGTTGTGGCCACAAAGAATGATTTGTTTTTACTCTTTGTCTTTACTCTTGATATCCTTTCATTTCTTATAAACGTATCTCAGTATATTGTATGGTTGAATAACTTTTTGGACAGGCCTGAGGCCTCTGAAAGGCCTATTCTAGGGCTGCCTTCACTGTCGCGGTGCATTGTTGGGTATTGGCTGTATGGGGCCCCATATCCCTTTCAGATGCGTTCCCAAGGAGAACGTTATCAATGGTTAGCTATCTAGAATCGGCCTTCTGTTCAGGCCTAATTATTTTTATTTTGATTCCTCCGTGAGTATTTACTTAGGGTTTATGATACTCCTGCTTTTTTCCCTCTTAACTCTCTGCTTATTTTTAGGTCCTTCCATTTTAGGAATAGAGAGCCAGCCTGGTACTTTCCTGAGAAATTCATCAGGTAATGGATCAATATGTTTTCAAATATTGAACAATTGTCTTTTTATTTAAAGAATTAGCTGGATATTTGAAATGGGTTTGTTTTTTTCTATCTGTATATTTTTCTATTTTCATATTGCACTTTTTTCCTTCATCAAAGAAATTGAGATTCACCTCAGTAATGATGTGATAACTTAAATGTGTACTGTATCATGCTTGCATTATTAAAAGGTATAATACATTTTTACCTAAATGACTGAGCCCTTTTTCTAATTGATTATTTTTAAGCTTTTTCCTATCAGAAGCAGACACTGAACTCTGGAGACTCAGGAGTGATCAATACAGACAGCAGTGGTGAAACAGTTGGATCTAGGGGTAAGTCAGATTTTATCACGGTCAAATGCATAATAACTATAAGTAGAGTCTAAAAACCTAGGATTTTTTTTCTGATTAATTCACCTTAAGAATCAAAGCATCTCTTTTTCTTAAAAGTGGAGTAATTTCTGCCTTATTATATCTTTACTTGATGTCCTTGCACTAGACTGTATTTAAGTCTTAGATAAAGAATAAGCTACATTCCATTTACATGTACTGAACATCAGTATTTCTTTATCACTTAAGAGAATATTAGCATATAAACGGACGAACAAAAAGATACAGAGGCAGTAAAGCATCAAACAGACTCAAACTACAGCGGGAAGGTTAGGGAGAGACGGGGGAGATAAGATTTTAGCTATCGGAATCTTCTCTCTTCTTTTCTTAGTCTGTCTAAAACTTTGTTAATCTTGTTACCTTTTTCAAGGAAGTTTTTAATTTCATGCATTTCCTCTACTGTTTCCCATTCTCTAGTTCATTTTTTATTTGTTTTCTTGGGGATCAGCAGTTCTCAAAATGTGTTTGAGTCTCTCAGTCCATTGCAGCATATCCTTGAAGTTAGCACTGCTTTCATCATAATATCTAAGGCATCATTCGCCTCTGCTCTCTCATTTTCCCACAAGTGTAAGTTGAGGTTTTCCAGAGATCCTAAGACATGAAAGTGACAGGTTGCAGGCCGGAGAGATGAGAATCAGCTCTCTTCTTATTAAGTCAGACATTAAAAGAATTTGCAAAAACAGTGCCATTCTTTTTAGTTGTGTGTGTGTGTGTGTGTTGTTGTTGTTGTTGTTGTAGTTGTTTGTGTGTGTTTTTGCAATATAGTTATTTTTTAATTAAATATATTCTCTTCATAGTGGCATGTCTAATTTTTAAATTCACATTTTAAAAAAGCTCTTAGAAATCTTCAGTAATTTTAATAGTGCAAATTGGCCTGTGATTGAAAAGTTTTAAAGCTGCAGGTATTTAGTAATATTATTCTATTTAGTCTTTTAAAAACTCATGGTTTAGATACATACTTCTACTTGTAGTTAAACAAAATAGAAGATCTAGATAATTTATTTAAAATTTTAGGCCTAGGAGCCAGGATTGAAAATTGCATTTTTAACATTCCAGAATTGTTGCCCCCTTTTTTATACGAATTTTGCCTTTTTCATTATTGTTAATAGCTAATTATTTGAGATGTTTTTATCTTACCTCATTTCATAATCTGATTTAAAACAAGTGAACTAGTCAGTGTTTTAGAATTTGTCGGTATGGCGTGTGGGATGTCAGATCTGTTCAGTCTTCCTCAGACTCTAATGATGGGCATTTCCCCAGCAGAAAGGTGTGTGATGGCCATGCTGAGAAAGAGAATCCGGGATGAGAAGATCAATGTGAGGAAGTCTGCGCTCCAGGTGTGTTTCTTCCTGACATTCTTCAATGCACTCTCTCTTTTTATTTTTAAATAATTTTTTATTGATTTCAGAAAGGAAGGGAGCAGGAGAGAGAGATTGAAACATCAGTGATGAGAGAGAATCACTGATCGGCTGCCTCCTGCACACCCCCCACTGGGGATCGAGCCTGTAACCCTGGCATGTGTCCTTGACTGGAATCGAACCTGGTACCCTTCAGTCTGTAGGTCGACGCGCTCTCTTTTTAAGCACTCGGAAATGCAAGAGAATATTTTAGAGGTCCCTCTGCCATATTTGTTATTTAATTTGCTTTTCACTTAACATTAGTTCAACTTGATCCTGTTATATCTAAATTATATAGTTGAACTAAGGATTATCTGATTTTAAGGTTTCCCATTGGGTTGCTGGCTTTTTAAGAATCACGAATTTATCTCCTTAATGTCATTTTTTAGAGTAGGGATTCTTAGCTTAGCGCCCTGGACAGGTTTTGACTGAAATTGTTTGAAAATACTTGTGTGTATACCATGTATGTCGGATTTTCTCTGGAGAGACCTTCGCTTTCCTCAGATTCTAAAAGGTGGGATGCTCGTGGGAGGAGGGATGGATCTTTGACCTTAAAGGTGCCAAGAACCAAGAACTTGAAGGAAGTATCTTTGTGTGTATTTGCCTGTTTGCACGCATACCACGCATGCATCACCACCTCATGTTGTGTGTGCGCTCTCTAGGTATTGGTGAGCATTCTGAAGCACTGCAGCGTGTCGGGCATGAAGGAGGAGCTTTCAATTCTTCAGGAGCAGTGCCGGGACCCTGCCGTATCTGTCCGCAAGCAGGCCTTGCAGTCTCTCACCGACCTTCTTATGGTAAGGGGCTTCTTGTTGTGTGTCTAATGCATGGTGTTTTACACTAAAAACAACTCAGCCGAAACCGGTTTGGCTCAGTGGTAGAGCGTTGGTCTGTGGACTGAGGGGTCCCAGGTTCGATTCCGGTCAAGGGCATGCGGACACATCCCCGGTGGGGGGCGTGCAGGAGGCAGCTGGTCGATGTTTCTCTCTCATTGACGTTTCTAGCTCTATATCTCTCTCCCTTTCTCTCTGTGAAAATATCAATAAAATATATATTTTTTTTTAAAAACTCAGCATAGTAATTGCTTGCTGCTAAATATTAAGTTGACCACAGTGTGGATTGTCAGGATGTCAGTAGAAACTCTACCAAGTCTATTATACACTGTAAGAGAAAGGAATATCTTTTACTTAACATATGATACACTGCATTTCATATTAAATGTAATTATGAACTAATGGTAGAGAATGCTAATGATTAGCCTTTTTTAAAAATATATTTTTATTGATTTCATAGATGAAGGGAGAGGGAGAGAGAGATAGAAACATCAATGATGAGAGAGAATCATTGATTGGCTGCCTTCTGCACACCCCCTCCTGGGGATCTAGCCCATAATCCGAAGCATATGCCCTTGACCAGAATTGAACCTGGAACCTTTCAGTCCACAGGCTGATGCTCTATCCATTGAAAGAAACCAGCTAGGGCTTAAGCTCAAGTCTCACATAGAAATATGAATTTTAGCATTAATTTGGTTAGACCAGAGGCCTAGATTAATTTTTGCTCATTAAGACGTGTATAGATGAGATCGCTAAAAGAACAGAACCAGTGATCCTAGATATAATTTACTTCTGCTAAGTAATTCGCTCTTGAAGAATTTTAAGAGCGTGGTTTTCTCTTGTTTCGTGATAGAAGGCATTAAGCAATACATATTTTTACTTTCTCTGGTAGCACTTATTCTAGTTACTTCTTGGGATAAATATTTATTATTTGATCTTGAATTACCAAAAAATGCTGATTTTATTACTAATAATAATTTTATAAGTTTAAAATTTCAGTATGGACTGATTTGCAATAACTGCAGATTGAACTTTGATTTTACATATCATTTGAATATTGGGGTCTTTCAGGTTTTTTATTTGTTTTATTAAAGGGAGAGGGAGAGAGAGAGAGGAACATCAATGATGAGAGAGACTCATTGATTGGCTGCATCCTGACAACCCACACTGCAGATCAAGCCCGAAACCCAGGCATGTGCCCTGACCCGGAATCAAATCGTGACCTTCTAGTAATCTAGTTCATAGGTCAGTTGCTCAACCACTGAGCCACCCTGGCCAGGCTCTAGGTTTTTGGATTTTTATTTTTAACTTCATGATCTATTTGTAATTGTGTATGCAACTACTTTTAACATGCCTCAAAACATGGATCACAACTTCACTGATTTACAGTTACACTTCCAATAGGGTTAGCCTCTTTGTGACTTCCTGGTTTTAACCCCTCAAGGCCCACCCTAGATGTGCCCAGATACAGAAGGCCTGGCTGCTGGGGATCACCCCGGTGGTGATGGACTCGGAGAGCACGGTGCAGGAACGGGCCCTGGAGTGCCTGGACCAGGTGCTGCTGCAGAACATTAAGCACTTCAGCAAGTTCCACAGCGGAGACGACAGCCAGGTGCTGGCGTGGGCGCTGCTCTCTCTGCTTAGCACGGAGAGCCAGGACCTGAGGTACGTGAATGATGCTTCACTTTCCTTAGCGAGGGCTCTGAGGGTTTCTCTTAAGAAATTTCTGTATTCATCTTGGAAAACTAGCTTTCTAAATGACCAAGTAGTTTAAATATATATATATATATTATTGATTTTTTTACAGAGAGGAAGGGAGAGAGATGGAGAGTTAGAAACATTGATGAGAGAGAAACATCGATCAGCTGCCTCTTGCACACACACACACACACCCCCAACTGGGGATGTGCCCGCAACCAAGGTACATGCCCTTGACCAGAATGGAACCTGGGACCTTTCAGTCCGCAGGCCGACGCTCTATCCACTGAGCAAAACCGGTTTCGGCATGGCAAATGTTGATATAACATGAACAAACGCATTTCAGGGTGGACAGTAATTTTTAGGCATTTAAAAGGTCCCCGAGATGAAAAAGTGTGAGTGCCACTGAGCACTGAGCTAGGAATTCAATGACAAAAATAGTCATTTTTGAGCACTGAGCTAGGAATTCAATGACAAAAATAGAATTATTGAGAACCAACTGTAGGGTTAGTTCAATCGAGTTCTGTTAACTTTTATAAACAAAATCTTACGAAATTTTTTCATTTGCTTTAAAAGTAAATTCTTTATGAGGGCAGAAATAAATGTGCCTTATTGCGTCTAATAACAATTAAAAAGATATCTAGTTTGGTATCAAATGTGCCGGAGGGAGCCCAGGGCAGCAGCAGCTGATAATCCTTTTACTGAATGAGCTGATCTCACCAGTTTTGTGTATTTATAGTTACCATTCTGCTCTCCCATCTTCTCTGTTCCAGCCGCTATTTAAATAAGGCGTTTTATATCTGGTCCAAGAAAGATAAATTCTCATCTGCTTTTATAAACAACATGCTATCCCACACCGGCACGGAACATTCTGCACCAGCCTGGATGCTGCTCTCCAAGATTGCTTGCTCATCACCCAAGCTCGACTACACCCGAGTAATAGAGTCCTGGGAGGAAATCAGCAGGTGCGCATGCTTATAACTTAGCCGCGGATGGATACACTGAAGACTCTTGTAGATAAAGTAGTACGCGCGGATGGATACACTGAAGACTCTTGTAGATAAAGCTCAGGCCTTCAGGAAATGGGCTTTTTTGTAGCTGTTCATATACACAGATCTTTTTCTTTGAAATCAGGCTGAAACAAACAAGAAAGTAAGAATCACTTTTAAGCTTTCAGTATGTAAGTGTCTTAATGCTCTTAAATCATGAATCCAAAACCATGCTACCCAGGTTATCAATAATCCAGAAGAAAAGTATTTGGTTGGCAGCGATCTTTCCTTTGGCTCTATACTGATATTTCTTCTGTCCTTTTCTTAGTCAGGAGAATCCTAACGCAAGCACCTTAGGACACATTCTGTGTGTTATTGGACACATTGCAAAGCATCTCCCGAAGAGCACCCGAGACAAGGTGACCGGTGAGTGTCCATTGGGGAATCTTGAAAAGGCATTGCCTCTCACTGGATGCGTATTTTACTTTGAGCAGTTAAACTTCAAGGGTTTGCCTTCTCTTGTAGATGTTGTCAAGGAGAAACTGAGCGGATTCCACTGGTCTCTAGAGCTGATCAGCTCAGCTGTTGATACATTGCAAAGACTCTGCAGAGCCTCTGCGGAAACTCCTGCGGAGGAACGGGTATGCTACACTCTGCCGGATATGGTTGTCACTGTCCGTACTCACTAGGCAGATCACCCTGTTTGGAAGTTGGAGAAGTGTTCTCTTTCGAGAACCTGTAAGGATGGGTAGTCCCCGGAGCCTACAACAGAAGGAAACGTGATATGATGGGTAGTCGGCATTTCCCAGGAATATCTCAGCTGCTAAAGACCTACAGTTCTCTTAGAAAGTCAACATCTTGGTGGAGACTTTGCAAGGTTATCTTTTTTTTTTTTTTTAATATATTTTTATTGATATTTTACAGAGAGGAAGGGAGAGAGACAGAGAGCTAGAAACGTCGATGAGAGAGAAACGTCGACCGGCTGCCTCCTGCACACCCCCTACTAGGGATGTGCCCGAAACCAAGGTACATGCCCTTGACCGGAATCGAACCCGGGACCCTTTAGTCCGCAGACCAACGCTCTACCACTGAGCCAAACCGGTTTCAGCAAGGTTATCTTTTAATAAGCTTTAGGCTAGATGCTCGGGATAGCTCGGTATATCCTCCTTCACGTCCACTCTCATTTCAAGAATGCGTCATGTGATTTTCCGCCTGGTCCGGGGGTTGCTTCCAGACCAGAAGGTTTCTGATCATTGTTAAGTCATAATCCTAGACAACGCCTGTCCTGTTCCTATAAGGCTACATCACCCAACCATCTCATTGTATCATGTCCGCAAAGCTGCCAGAGCCTATAGCTAATGGGTTGTAGGATGGGATCGAACTCCTTCCCTAGCTAGTGTGGTTAGATGTGTGGGCCGGAGGTCGTGCCTCTTTGAAGTTATTTTAACTGAGCAGAGACACTGGGAAAAGTCTTGGATGAATAGATTTCAGAAGAATAACAACTCCTCGTTTTTATTATGCCTACTTATTACAGTGTTAATTCACCATCTACATATGTCAGAAGAATTGCAGTATTTTTATTATTGAAGGAGCACTGCTATTATAGGTCTCTTATAAATTAGTGCACTAGAGCTTCCTAAACATATGCTCTTTGCTCTTATAAGGCAAATGTTGAAAGAAATATTTTTATATAATATATATATATATATATATATATATACACATACACATACATACAGGGTGGGGTAAAAGTAGGGTTACAGTTGTTAGTATACAGAACATTTATTCTGCGTTGTGATTTATTAATTACTGTATTACTTTTCATATGAACAACTTTAGATCTCCATTTGCCCCATCCTGTGTAATTCTTTATAAATCTCACTTCGCCCATTGCCAGATTGCTGAAAGAACAAGGTACAAAAGCACAGTGCCTGGGTTTTGCATGTCTTACGGTTTACACATTTGAAGCTCATAAAGTTTCTTGAGAAAATTGTTTCCTGAAAGGTCTGACGTAGTGGTGCAGACACCTTCAGAAATGACCTTTGACTTCCCTTAGGAGCTGCTGAATCAGGTGTGCGAGGGCGTCCTCTCCACCTGCGTGCACTGCCTCTCCAACATCGTCCTCAAGGAAGGCGGGGCCGGGAATATGGATGAGGACCTGCTGGTAAGTAACTACTTAACCATTGGATTCCTTTTTATCGGCTGAGGGTTTTTTGTGTTTTTTTTAAATATATTTTATTTATTTTTTACAGAGAGGAAGAGAGAGGGACAGAGAGAAACATCGATGAGAGAGAATCATCGACCAGCTGCCTCCTGCACACCCCCCACTGGGGATGTGCCTGCAACCAAGGCACACACCCTTGACCGGAATCGAACCTGGGACCTCTCAGTCCGCAGGCCGACGCTCTATTCACTGAGCCAAACCGGTTTCAGCCAGTTGAGGGTTTTTAAAGATGTCTTTGTAATGTGCACTTCTGTTACTATCAGCAAGAAACGGATTTTTCCTAGCATGGAACTTACTTCTTTTCTTAGCAGAGTTTTTATTGATGAGCTATTCATTTTCTTTTCTCATACTTATTATCTGGGGAAAAGCTGATGGTATACACTTCCTCCAGTTAGAGCCTGTGAGATACCTAATCCACCAGGGGGAACAGTAAGTGTTGTGTGCTTGGTAGAGTCTGGCTTAGAAATAATGTGAGAAAATAATAAGGCGAGTATACTTTTTAAAAATATATATATTCTATTGGTTTTTTACAGAGAGGAAGAGAGAGGGATAGAGAGTTAGAAACATTGATGAGAGAGAATCATCAATCAGCTGCCTCTAGCACATCCCCTACTGGGGATGTGCCCGCAACCAAGGTACATGCCCTTGACCGGAATCGAACCCGGTACCTTTCAGTCCGCAGGCCGACGCTCTATCCACTGAGCCAAACCAGTTTCGGCTACTTTTTGTTCTTCTGATTGGTTTGCTTGATTTTTAAATTCTAATGTACCTGCTGAGGTTTTTGAATATCAGACCATAGAACTAGCGAGGAGTGCTGAGCAGTTCTAAAGTCACGTCTAAAATAAGATGAGGAGCCCTGGCTGGTTTGGCTCAGTGGATAGAGCGTCGACCTGCGGACTCAAGGGTCCTGGGTTCGATATCAGTCAAGGGCACATGCCCTGGTTGAGGGCTCGATCCCCAGTGTGGGGCGTGCAGGAGGCAGCCAATCCATGATTCTCTTTCATCATTGATGTTTCTATCTCTCTATCCCTCTCCCTTCCTCTCTGAAATCAATAAAAATATATTAAAAATAAAATAAGATGAGGAATTTGCAAACACACATGACTTTGGAGCAGCAAGATTGTCTGGCATGCATCCTTACTTTGAAAAACATTGGGGCAGCGCCAGGGATTCCTGTGAGCCAATCCATGTGGAGCCCGTGTCCTGATTCGAGTGGCTGTCCATCAACAGAACCTGTTGTAGTGATTCTGATTCCAACATCCGACACTTGTTAATAAAAAAAGACAATGAGCTTGCTTTTTATGTCCTTTAGGATAGGCCATTGTTTTGCCAAAATTGGCTACTTCCCCCATCCACTTGGAAACTAGTAGAGCAGCTCTGATCTGTGTTCAGTCCCTGCGTTGCCACCTGGCACTTGTGCCACGTGATGGATGGAAGACGCGTTTGGATTTGTTGGAAGGGAAGACCATTTGTGTCCGAGGCATTACTATGCACACGGTTCAGTCATGAAAACGTCACTATCGATGGCATTGGACGTGTTAGGTCAGAGGCCGCCCCGTGTAGGAGGGGCTTGCTCTTCTAGCTCGTGGGGCAGTCACTGCCCAGACTCAGAAATGGGTTGTTATCACCACCCGGTTAAAGATGTCACCACACTCTGCCCTTTCGTAAAATGTAAATGGAGACAGTTTACCCTACGGATATGGTTTCCTTCACTCTTCTTTAAAGATGATTTAAATATCCCTTTAATTCCCTAACAGATAAAGCACTCCACTGACATGTCCTTAATCTATAGGTGGGGTTGATTTTTTATTTATTATTATTATTGCTTTATGTTTACTGCAAAACCAATTTTCGTCGCAGGTGAAGTATATTTTCACCTTAGGCGATATAGCCCAGCTCTGTCCAGCCCGAGTGGAGAAGCGGGCCTTCCTCCTGATCCAGTCCATCGTGGCGTCTTCTGCGGATGCGGATCACTGTAAGGCACTTACACGCATCCTCGGCGGGTGCTGTCTGAGGCCTGCGCTGGCCCCTGGGCTGTGGTACATGAGCCCCCTTCCCCTTCCCCTGCAGTGGCGTCCTCCCAAGGTAGCAGCGACGCGCCGGCCTCCCAGCCGCCCGCCCCGGTCAGAGGCTCCTCCGTCATGCCGTCCGTGATCCGAGCACACGCCATCATTACCCTGGGTGAGCAAGAGTGGCCCGCGGGGCAGCTCCCGTGTGCGGTCTACTTTCCTGATAGCCTTTTGTCTTCCAGGAAGCCAGCGGTGGGGTCTATTCTGCTGAGCGTGTACTTATTCCAGCTCTTGGGAGCTTTGAGGCAATTCTGTAGGAACGCCCAATGCTGCCTAGGTCACAGGGGTGGGCAAACTACGGCCCGCGGGCCGAATCCGGCCCCTTCAGCTGTTCTATCCGGCCCGAGCGCGGAGCCGAAAGAGCGGAGGGTTCTCTTGCTCTCCCCTCCGCTCCTTCGCCAGCAGCCCAAGATGAGAGTGCCAGCATGGTCAGGTTGCTTTGGTTCCGGCCCTCCGGTCCAGTTTAAGATCCCATGGTGGCCCTCGAGTCAAAAAGTTTGCCCACCCCTGGTAGGACATGAGACTCCAGACCCTCCCTGGAGGGAGCTTTTGTTTTTATGTTAATTTGTTTCAATTATCCCGTTTCTGCGATTTACTTGTTTATACTCAAAATGTAGCACCTCGAGGTCTTTTCATCAAGTACTGATGCCACACAGTACACTGAGTTCCAGGAACGAAAAAGTAAATTTGCAGTTTAGTTTCTACAAGGAGATGGTTTGGGGGAGGCTGATACACAAGTTGAGCTAAGTGTTGCTCTAACTGTCACTATCCCTCCCTAGAATAAACTGCCTTTTGATGACCGGGACGAATTGAGTGAAATCGTAACGGACAGATACGGGGCAGACAGTTTAAAAAAATAAGTAAATAAAAAAAAATTTTTTTTTAAATAAAAGGAGATGGTTTATGTGATACTTTCCAGAGCTGGCAGAGGAGCTATTAAGCATGAACTCAAATTAATGGTAATCTTGAAAACATGAACTCCTGTTTATAAATTGATTCTTTTTTCTTTAGTGTGATTGTGTATTTTATGCTAGATAAGAGGTTTTTGTAATAATGTTTTGCTTTTTCACGTCTAAGAATTATAAATAAGAGCAAAATATTCCCCAGGCCACATAACACACACACACACACACACACACACACACACACACCACAAACAAATTCAACAATAGCTTCTTTCTCTGATGAAAAAGAAATAAAATAAGTGAGTTCTAACTACCCAACTCAAATTTCAAGTTCATTATTAATTTTATTGGTCATATTCCAGGTAAGTAGATAACTCCAAAATTCATCTGTTGACTTCAAAAGGAAGAAAGTTTGCCCAGGCTGGTGTGGCTCAATCGGTTGGAGCGTTGTCCCATGCACCCAAGAGTTTCGGGTTGATTCCCAGCCAAGGCACATACCTAGGTTGTGGGTTTGATCGCTGGCCCCAGCCAGGGTCATAGGCTAGCAGCTGATGAATGTTGTTTGCCTCCTATCTCCTTTCCCCTCTCTAAAAGATGGTGAGTGTGTTCTTGGATGACGATTATAAATAAATGAATTTTAAAAATGGAAGAGAATTTTACTATAGTGAAGGAATATATATATCATGAGATCTGGAGGGGGTGAGGGAAGTATTTTTTTCTTAAGCTATTCTGAATTTTCTAATATTTAATATGGATCTGTTTACCTTTGATTTTTAAAAAATATATTTTTATTGATTTCAGAGAGGAAGGGAGAAGGGGGGAGAGAGAGATAGAAACATCAATGATGAGAGAGACTCATTGATCGGCTGCTTCCTGCGTGCCCCACACTGGGGATCGAGCCGTGCCTTCCTGGTTCATAGGTCAACACTCAACCACTGAGCCACTCTGGCCAGGCTGTGTTTGATTTTCTTGTGTCAGCTGACATGATGCTCTAACTTGGATGGCATAAAACGCATTGCGGCATATCTGGGGAGGAAGCGCAGGCGCCTGCCCGGTTAGCACGGAGGAGAGGCATGAGGCATGACTTATCTCTTCTGTGACAGGCAAGCTGTGCTTGCAGCATGAGGACCTGGCCAAGAAGAGCATCCCGGCCCTGGTGAGAGAGCTGGAGGTGTGCGAGGACGTGGCTGTTCGCAACAACGTGGTCATCGTCATGTGTGACCTGTGCATCCGGTACACGGTCATGGTGGACAAGTACATCCCCAACATCTCCATGTGCCTGAAGGACTCGGACCCCTTCATCCGCAAGCAGACGCTCATCTTGCTCACCAATCTCCTGCAGGTTCGTCCGAGAACAGACCCGTCATTCCCCTCCATCCAGCGGTGCTCTGCTGACGGGAAGACGGAGCCGCGTAGGAAATGTGCTGCTTTGTAGTAGAACCCAAAAATAACTAGCCTCATCTTTGGTTTCTAGAACATTCACTCCGCTGATGTTCTGTACAGCCTTTTAGACAGATCTTTACTCCCTAATTCTTGTTTTGGGGGGTTTGCTCGGATATCCTGTCAAGCAGCATAAATGTTCAGTTTTGCCAGTAAGCGCCATGTAGAGTGGGAGGTCTACCAGTTCTGTTGTTCTTTTTAAAAAATATATATTTTATTGATATTTTACAGAGAGGAAGGGAGAGAGATAGAGAGCTAGAAACGTCGATGAGAGAGAAACATTGACCAGCCGCCTCCTGCACACCCCACACCGGGGATGTGCCCGCAACCAAGGTACATGCCCCTGACCAGAATCGAACCTGGGACCTTTCAGTCCGCAGGCCAACGCTCTATCCACTGAGCCAAACCGGTTTCGGCATGTTGTTCTTTCTATTTTAAAAATATATTTTATTGATTTTTACAGAGAGGAAGAGACAGGGATATAGAGTTAGAAACATCGATGAGAGAGAATCACCGATCAGCTGCCTCTTGCACACCCCCTACTGGGGATGTGCCCACAACCAAGATACATGCCTTTGACCAGAATCGAACCCGGGACCTTTCAGTCCGCAGGCCAACGCTCTATCCACTGAGCCAAACCGGTTTCGGCAGTTCTGTTGTTCTTGACCTTGGAGCAAGTCAGTGTTCCCAGACACACCATCTTCGCTTGTGAAAAGGAGGGTCACAGGTTTCCCCAAGTCTCACCAAGCCACTCCGAGAGGCGATAGGGCATTTCCGTGTGGGAAAGGGCTTAGCAGGCTCAATGTGGATCCACCTGTGTAATGCCCTGAATGCTGAGACTGCGGGTGGGCGTGGGCAGACCTGAGTGCTGAGACTGCTAGTGGACACACACAGACCTAACTGGCTGACAGGTGTGAGGTTAAACAAAAGGAAGTTAACAGTTGGGTTTATGTATTAATCTTCATCGTGTCATTTCCCTTTGCACAGGAAGAATTTGTGAAGTGGAAGGGCTCTCTGTTCTTCCAGTTTGTCAGCACGCTGATAGACTCGCACCCGGACGTCGCCAGGTACCTCTTCCCTCGCGTGCAGGCAGCTCCGACGGGCCTGACCGCTGGTCCTCCTTACGTCTTTCTTCAAAGGTGGTTTCCAGCTGAGTTCATTCGGGTTCAGTGAGCTTCTGGGCAGTTGCCAAAAAATGAGCAGATTTTCTTAAACACTAAGCCGTATAACGAAGTTCAATGTGCATACAAGTTTAAGAAGAAAAACAAACCGGTTCAGATTGACCATTAAATGATCATTTGCTGACACTGCTCACTCTTCCTAAGCGGGGCTGTGCCTTTGTCGTAGGAAACTATAGAATAGCAGCCATTAATGTTGACTTAACTGGGTTGATTTCTAGGCCAGTAAAATGTGAGTTTTGATATAAAGAGTTCAGTTGCTTCGAAGTGCAGACATTTTAACAAGAAATGCTAGGAGCGAAGACACAATTGCACAGTATGGAACAGTATACAAATCACAGGGCTCCTTGGAAATGGCTGTTTCTGAAGAATTGGAAGGGAATTGCTCAGCCACTTAATTCGTGTCGTTCAATAATTTTTTAAAAGGTTTATTTTTAAAGGTTGAAAAATGATCTCACAGAATTTGCTAACCCGGGTTATGTTGTGTGAATAATTCTTCTTAAAGCAGATCTTCAGTTAGAAAATAGATTATTGAATACCGTGGCAAAAGCCACACACACACACACACACACACACACACACCGTGGGGAAGAGGTGTTTATAGATTCATTAACTATAAATAGCTTATAATAATGGGTCCCTCTGGTTCTAAATGTGGTTACCGGTGATTTACTCTGAATTCCCTGGGGGAATTTCTGCTGTTTCCTTCAGGGTGAATTTTCCAAGATGGAACATTGAACGTTGTAAACTAGTGGAGGCTAATGTTCCAATTAACACCGTCTAGAGCGGCGGTCACCCACCTTTGGGACTGCACAGACCGCCTGTGGTCTGCGGGCCACCAGTTGGCACAGAACTGATGTCATTTTTCTCTGTTTACACAACTGGGAAAGGTAGCTGTTCAGTGCCCCTGACCCAAACCTGCTGCCACAGACTGGCCCTGGGGCTCTCCTCAATGTGTGACCCAGGAGCAGGCGCGCTTAGGAGTGTCTGACAGGCTCTAAGTCAGCCGTAGGCAAACTACGGCCCGAGGGCCAGATCCAGCCCATTCAGCTGTTCTATCCGGCGGAGGGGAGAGCAAGAGAACCCTCCGCTCCTTCACCAGCAGCCCAAGATGAGAGTGCCAGCATGGTCAGGTTGCTTTTGTTCCGGCCCTCCGGTCCAGTTTAAAAACCCATGTGGCCCTCCAGTCAAAAAGTTTGCCCACACTTTAGGTGGTGAGCCTGGCGGTGAATCGGTCATTGAACGTGCAGTTCTGTTTTTCCCACGTTTGTCAGCTCCTGTACATAGATTTTGGGAAGAGCATGGATTAGTGTGTAAAAGATACACAGAACTTGTGCGGGTGCTCTGAGCATGATTCAGAAAGAAATTTGAAGGACAGATAGATGCTTACACTGTAGTAAGATTACCAGTGCCTCCTACCATTTCCATATTTCCCCCTTAACTCTTGCCACTTTATCTGATCCTGGGTTTGTGTAAACCGTGGTTCCAACATGGACCATGCTTCTCGATTTCGCAGTCATTTAAATGAGTCTGTTCCCCACTTTTAGTCCACGGTCAGGCCTGTCTGCTTGCATTAGACACGTTCCTCTTTCCTCGTGTCTCTGCTAACCCGCTCTGCCAAAGAGACCATAGTGGCAGAGCTACAGAATTTATATTTGGTCTAATTGGATTTCCTGAAGATTCTGGCATGAGCAAATTTACATGACATTCTTAATTGGGCAAACGGTGATAAACCCACAATTTGGGGCTTACAGAATTTGTCTGGTATATTTTCCCCTGCGCCCACTAGGAGGTGGTAGCTTTATGGTACCGTAATCACAGGGCTCATCCATTTAACTGGGTAGATGTTACAGAAGTGTAAGGAGGTGGGGCCAGAGAGATTTTGAGGCCAAAAAAAAAAGTGATTAAAATAATGAACCACTGAGATAGAAAAGGAAGTGAGGAGAGGTTGCTTGGTTTCAACCTCATGATTTCTGAACTACCTTCTGACCTTTAATTGGTCGTGTGCTGTGACTGCAACGGATTTGAATATTAGCCGAAGGAGAAACAGCGGGGGAAGGCACAGCCCAGCAAGTCCTAACGCATTCTGCACCAGGAATGAAACGTTCGGCTCGTCCTTGTCCCTGCTACTCAGGGCGGGGAGCCCCGTGGGGCTCCTGTGTGGGTGCAGTCTGCATTGCACTCCGAAAGGGAAGGGAAGCGCTGGTGTGGGCAGTGTGAGTGGGTCAGAGCCAGGCCTGGCCCGCGCTAGGTTGGCCTCTGGGCGGGAAGCAGCGCTCTGGCTGGTCTCACCTGCTGCCGTGACAACAGAGGGCTGTCAGGGAGCCGGAAGCTGGACAGCCCAGCCCCTGTCCATGTTCATTTGGCTGGGGAGACTGCGAGAGTCTGCGCTTCAGATCGGCATGGGGCTAGAGAGGTCGGCGCCCCGCTGCCGCAGATGTGTGTGCGCTAAATGCCTCTTCCAGGCTGGGTACAGGCGGAGGGCCCGGGTGGGCAGAGGCTCAGAGCTCCATGCGAGGCCGTCATCGCCGTCTGTGGAGGGTACTCGTCCTGTGAGGCCCGTGGTCGGCACACTGCGGCTCTCGAGCCACATGTGGCTCTTTGGCCCCTTGAGTGCGGCTCTCCCACAAAATACCACGGCCTGGGCGAGTCTGTTTTGGAGAAGCGGCGTCAGGAGAAGTTTAAGTTTAAAAATCTGGCTCTCCAAAGAAACTGCAATCTGTTGTACTTGTTGATATTTGGCTCTGTGGACGAATGAGTTTGCCAGCCGCTGTGTTAGACCTCGCCCACGGAGGGGCTTGGCTCTTTAGTGAATCCGATTCTTAAAAAAAAAAAAAAGTTGCAGTTGCTAAAACTGGTTTTTGTTCACGATTGTGGGCAGCAGACTTCAGGTCGGAGGAGGGGGGGGGGGACAGTGCCCACTCCCAGGGGGTTACGCTCCCTGCGTCGGCCTTCGGGACCACGGGCTCTGCCTCGCAGCAGCGCCTTGGGGTGGGTGTTGATTTTCTCCGTCTGAAGTGTGGCTGACACCTTCTTAGAATTTCGAAAGGAGACCTGGTAGAGAAAGTCTGGGCAGGCCTTGCTGTTGGGCCAGGGTGACAAAGGAAACGGATTCCGACCTTGTTTCTGGTGCGCAGGAAGCTGCTTGGTGGGAAGATGTGGTCCCCCTTCCCCTGTTCTGAGCGTTCCTGCTAGGATTCTCTCGGCTCTCTGCTCACGGCCGGCGGATCCCCTTCTTTTGCAGCTTCGGGGAGTTCTGCCTGGCCCACCTGCTACTGAAGAGGAATCCTGCCATGTTCTTCCAGCACTTCGTCGAGTGTGTTTTCCACTTTAACAACTACGAGAAGCATGAGAAGTATAACAAGTTCTCGCAGTCGGAGCGGTCAGTGAGCGGAGGGAGAGCAGGGCGGGCAGGGGAAGGGGGGGGAGGTGGGGAAAGGGCAGCCCGCAGCCTCTCCCCCCCCCCCCCCCGGGGCCCTCCTCCTTCCCAGCCGGGCCCTGCACATCCCTCTACATGTGCCAGCGGTCCACGCGACCTGCCGGTGACGCGCACGCGCCGGCGGCGGTGGCCGTGAGATGCTGGTGGGGTCCGGCCGTCCTCGCCCACGTGATGTAGTAGAAACGTGCTGTTTTGCCCCAGAGAGAAGCGGCTCTTTTCACTGAAGGGAAAGACGAACAAGGAGAAGCGAATGAAAATCTACAAGTTTCTCCTAGAGCACTTCACCGACGAACAGCGATTCCATATCACGTCCAAAATCTGCCTCGACATTCTGGGTAGGCATGCCGTGTTTGGGATAAGACGCCTATTGAAAGATGGAATGCCGGTTGGGAGGGGCCCGGCAGTTCTGGAGCCAGTGGGGCCCTGGCCCCCCAAGTCCCGGACACGACCTGTGCCACGCACCCCGGGCAGCCGGCGTGCCCTCTGGCTCCGCGGCCGCGCTCTCAGGAGCCGCTCTCTGTGCCCTCTCCCAGCGTGCTTTGCGGACGGCGTCCTGCCCCTGGACGCGGAGGCCAGCGAGCTCCTCTCCGATGCCTTCGAGGTCCTCAGCTCCAAGGAGATCAAGCTCTTGGCGATGAGATCGAAGCCGGACAAGGACCTGCTGATGGAGGAAGACGACGTGGCTCTGGCCAACGTGGTCATGCAGGAAGCCCAGAAGAAGCTCATCTCGCAGGTGAGGGCCAGCCGCGCGCCCCTCCGTGTGGGTGGTCTGGCGAGTCCTGTCCGTTCCTGCGCCCTGTGCGCACGCACGCGCCCCCCACCCCCACCCCCGCCATTCTCAGTAGGGGCCTTGATGCTCCCAGATGGTGATCATGCGCCCACGTCTCTCGTGAGCGGGAACCCGTTCCACTTGCCTGCCTGGATGTGCCACCGGCATCAGACTTCCTGTCCTAACCCAGCTGCCGTCTCTCTTCCTCCTCGTCGTCACTCTTTCCCGCAGTCTCCCTTTGTGGGGAAGGGCCCGGCGCTGCCCCGGCCCCGGTCTGCATGCCAGGCACGGTTTCCTCGGCCACAGTGGGGTGTGAGTCACGTTAGGGGCGGCTGGTTGTCACATTGTCACCAGGCCCCAGGCTCTGATTCCTCCCCTGGATCACTACAGAGAGAGGGCGGTACGGGGCTGACTGCCTTCATGGCCAGCCATGCTGGACCGCTGTCCTCTCACCGCCACCAATAAGCCCGTGTCTTGGAGCCGCCACCACGCCCTCCGTCCCCTCCGAAGGGAGGTGCTGAACGGAGCACTGGATGTGGGGCCGGGTCTGCAGTGGGGTTGTGTGGAGGTTGGAGGCTTTTTGTCAGGTTATTCAGCGTATTTCCAGTTCCTTTTTCTGGCGTAGAAAATAAGAATACGTTTATCTGTGCCCTACTTTGCCGGCTCTCCTGGGTTTGAGGTCACGCTCGCAAAGCCTCCTGCACAGTCCGCAGGGCCATAACGAAGCATCAGAGGTGGGCCCCGCCGTCTGCCGGGCCTGCCAGGCAAAGCCCGAGGTCAGGTGCAGCCGCCCTGCAGCGCTTCCCGCGTCGCTGAGCCGCGCCCCTGTGTCCCTGCAGGTGCAGAAGCGGAACTTCATAGAGAACATCATCCCCATCATCATCTCCCTGAAGACGGTGCTGGAGAAGAACAAGGTCCCGGCCCTGCGGGAGCTCATGAACTACCTCAGGGTAAGACGCCCCGTGCCGGGGTGGGTCTCCCCCCACCCACCTCTCCCACCCCCACCCCCGTCTCAGTGCTCGGGCGGCGGTGCTGCTGGGCTGCTGGCCGAATGACTAGGACCGAACGTGCCCTAATCCCGTGGTCGGCAAACTTCGGCTCGAGAGCCATATGCGGCTCTTTGGCCCCTTGAGTGTGGCTCTTCCACAAAATACCACTGCCTGGGCGAGTCTATGTTGAAGAAGTGGCATTAGAAGAAGTTTAAGTTTGAAAAATTTGGCCCTCAGAAGAAATTTCAGTCGTTGTGCTGTTGGCATTTGGCTCTGTGGACGAATGAGTTTGCCGACCACTGCCCTAAGCCATTGTCACTGGGGCTGCGTCACATCTTTTCCTCCCTCTAACCCTGTGAGGCGAGCTGGTTTCCTTTTCCCTGCAAAGGGGCTTCGTCCCGAGCAGCCCCCTGTAAGACCTGAGCCATCGGTTTCCTGTCCCATCTTCCGAAGAGGACACAGGTGGGACTGCGAGCCACGGCCGCTTCCTCTGAGGAAGCTGGGGTGGACAGAGAGCCCCCTTCAGACCGGAGTCCCCGGCTCCAGAGGCCTGAGGGGGGACAGCGCCATGTCTCCCCTCCCCACCTCACCTCTGCGTGAACTCCAAGGGGCCTGCCTCAGAGACTGTACGAGCTCCTTGGAACTGGTGGTGACCCAGAGCCCAGCCAGATCCCCCACCCACGTCACTCTCCCCATGCCAGCCTTCAGGGGTAGAAAGGGGAGCCCCGTTAAAGCGCTGCTGTGGGCTAAGACCATGGGGGTCCAGGTCCCTTCTGCCGCCAGGAACCTGGGACGCTACCGGGTAACTGGCGGAGGGACACTCGGCTCCTAGGAGACCGGGGCTCTGATGGTCCCTCCCGGCAGGCTCAGTGCTGGCGTCCAGCGCCGTCGGCTCTTTCCTGGGCAGCACCACCGTGCTCGTTGGCTTGTTGGTCGCTGGGATCGGAGCAGTCCTCTCTCAGCAAGCTGTCTTCCTCTTCCTGTTACGGTTCCTCAAGTCGCGTCGGGAGCTCACGTCCTCATTCGGGGGAGCGCTGAGGTGCCTCCGCGGCGTCTGTTTCAGGAGGTGATGCAGGACTACCGAGACGAAATCAACGATTTCTTCGCCGTGGACAAGCAGCTGGCGGCAGAACTCGAGTACGACATGAAGAAGTACCAGGAGCAGCTGGCCCAGGAGCAGGAGCTGGCGAGACAGGCCGATGCGCACAGGGCGGAAGGCGCCGACGGGGCCCAGGCCGTGCAGGTGGGTGAGCAGCACGGAGGCCGACCCCCTGCGTGTGGCCCGATGCACGTGGTTCGTGGGGGAAGGGGATCTGGGTCACTCCACCGGCCTGGCAAGTCCTTTCATGGTAGTTTGGGGAAACGTGTGAGTGCCCAGCAAGCTGGCTGGCGGCAGGCTGTCTGGCTGATGACCAGGGTGACGTCTAGACACCCAGGTCTCCCAGCAGCGCCTCTGAAAACCTTCTGCAACTCGGGGTGTTTTGGGGGAGCCTCTGCCCACCTCCCAACACAGTGTGCCGCCTCTCTGAGAGTCCAGCGGATCTGCTGCCTTGAAAATAATGAGGACAAGCCGGCGTTCTCCTTCTCTCTGTGATAGTCTGGGAGCAGTGCCCTTCCACTTGCCCTGGGCTGGCGTGCTTTAAAACAGACGCCTCATGGATACACTCAGAGCACGTGACGATTCTTTTCTTCTCCTCTGACAGGTCGCTCCAAGTTTAGAAATAACGCCAGCTCGCGACGGCCAAGAAAATGCCACCCTGACCCAGGGTGCGAGCCAGCCCTCCAAGCCCGGGTCCAGCGCCGGCCAGGCACCGCCGGGGCCTCTGGCAGCGGGAGCGGGGCAGTCCAAGAGGCCCGCGCCCAAGGCCAGGTACGAGCCGGCCGGTCGCCGTTCCCGCCGGGCGTGTGCGGGCCGACGAGGCGTGGCGTTGCGTTTGCCGACCCTCACTCTGCGCTCCCCGCTCCGATGAGAAATGGGCGAGCGTAAACGGGCGGTGCCTGCAGCTGCTCAGCCTGGCTTCCCGCCCCGCAGGTCCCTGTCCCTCAGCACCATTGCCATCCTCAACTCCGTCAAGAAGGCCGTGGAGTCCAACAGCCGGCGCGGGAGCCGGAGCATCGGGATGCTGCCGTTCACCCTGAATTCGGAAAGCCTGGACGGAGCGCACACTCGCCGCGGTGGGTCTCCGGGCGGTCTCGCTCGGCGAGATCGCAGGCTGATCCTCAGGACAGGCCTCCCCGTTCCTCTTAAGATACTTCCTGTTTTACTCTCTTTTTTTTTATATATATATTTTTATTGATATTTTACAGAGAGGAAGGGAGAGAGAGAGAGAGCTAGAAACGTCGATGAGAGAGAAACATCGACCAGCTGCCTCCTGCACACCCCCTACCGGGGATGTGCCCGCAACCAGTGTACATGCCCCTGACCGGAATCGAACCCGGGACCCTTCAGTCCGCAGACCGACGCTCTACCACTGAGCCAAACCGGTTTCGGCTTACCCTCTTTAAAACGAAACGTTTGGGGGGCTTGGGATTATAAGTCACAAAACAGTGCATGCTTGCGATAAAAGGTTTGGAAAAGATGGTGAAACAGGAAACTCACCCATGGGAGCGAGGTGTTTATTCTTGCAGCCTTTCTCCTCTTTGCACGTGTGCGCTCGGCGTTATTCATAAAATCGTGGTCTCGGTGCGCGTCCTGTCCCTCAGCCTTTCAGGACGCTTCTCCCGGTCGCTGTGCAGCGCCGTGTCACGGGGAGGCACATAACCTATTGATTACTGCCCTGTTTGGGACATGGAGGTGCTTTTCAACGTTGGGAATAATTATTGTCACAGTAAACCTCCTTGCAGACGGCCTGCTACATGACAGCTTCTCAAGGGCCTGACTATTCAAAGCTCCCGACAGCGTCACACCATCTTCCATCCTCCCCTCTACATTGTGCTCCTGCCGTCTGCCCACTGGGAACACTGGTTTTCTAATTTTCCATTTTCTAGACCAGTGGTCGGCAGACTCATTAGTCAACAGAGCTAAATGTCAACAGGACAACGATTGACATTTCTTTTGAGAGCCGAAAACTGACTTCTGCGCATGGGCCACGAAGTTTCAGTCGCACTGTATGTGTGCGCCCGTACGTGATATTTTGTGGAAGAGCCACACTCAAGGGGCAAAAGAGCCGCATGTGGCTCCCGAGCCGCAGTTTGCCGACCACTGTTCAAGGCAAAAATGGCTAAGATTCTCATTCGCATTCCTTTGATCCCAGTTGGAATGGACATTGTCCCTTCTGCTGGCTTTGTGGACTTTTCATCAGGACACTATATGGGGCATCAGCCTTAGTGCGTTTCTTACAGATGCTGCTTCTCAGTTAGTTGCTTTGCTCTGGGACACGGCTTCAGGCTTTGAACAGAGCGGCCTTTCTCATTGTACCCTAGCCTCCTCGTACAGCCTGGAGCAGGAGTCCAGTGGAGCCATGGACCCCGTGGCCAGGCGCGCCATCAGCACCCCTGAGAGTGAGTACTGTGGGAGGAGCTGGCTCCCCGGCTGCAGAGGTGGCGGGAAAGCTGGCTGGGCGAGGTTCTCTCCCGGGCCAGCAGCCCTGCAGTGCGTGTGTCAGAGGGAATGTTCCGGAATAATTAGCACAGGGAGTCGTCATTCCCAACAACTGGACTGAGCCCCGGCTACACACGCAGGGCTCTTCCGGGGGCCGTGACGTGAGAACGCGGTTCCACTGCCTACAGCCAGGGGGCGCCCTCCGGCGCAGGCCCCTCACAGCTTCTCTGGGCAGCACTCTCCCTGGCTTCCTGGTTCTAGAGCCCACGCCGCCCTCCTGCCCACTCCCACGCGGCTCCATGTGCTCGGCCAGCCCCGCTCTGTCCGAGGCCCACTCGAGTCAGCAACGGCTCGAAGGGTCCCTGCCAGCTGGGCCGAGAGCCTGTGCCCACGTCTGCGGGTGTTTTTTTTTTATGTCCTATTCTTTCCTTTTACTTCAAAGGGGAAACGAGTTAGAAGTGCAGTGCTTTATAGCTTCTTGCCTCAAAACCCATAAAAACCTTATTTCTGTGTCAAGAAATCCTCTTGACAAAATCTACAGTGCAGTGTGCAGGTGTCTCCGCATGCCCCCTCCGGGTCTCCCGCCACCCGCGCCCCAGCCCTGGGCGGTCCCCTCCGGGTCCTGGCAGGCCCTGCTCTGCCTGGCACGGGGCTCGCACGTGGCGCGTTCTCACCTTCCCTGTGAGAATAACAGCTATTACATTATAGTAGTTGCTAACACATCTGTAGCACAAGTACTGTGCTGAGGACTTGACATAAATGACCGCACTCGATCCTGACCTTTGTGTCCTGTTTCAGAGGTAAAAACACTTGGGATACACAGCCAGAATTCAGACCCAGGTTCTGATTCATTCTCGTTTCCATTCTGCTCTCCTGCCCCCTGAGGGTGAATCAGAAGGGGAAGCGGTAGGGGGAACCCCGAATAGGTCAAGGGTGCGATGAGGGGAGGGGAGCACGTGGACCAGGAAGGTAGGAGGGATGGGGCTGAGCTACTGATGAGACGCGGAGAAGGATCTAAGGATGCCTGGCCCTGCCGGCGTGGCCAGAGCTGATGGGATGAGCACATGGAAGCAGTGGAGCGGAGGGAGGGAGTGGGTGAAGCAACTTGGGGAGTTCTGGGGGTGCAGGATCGGGAGGCAGGCCCGATGTGGAGCTGGGGGTTCCTGGCATATGGACATGGGGTGGTGGGAAGCTGGAGACAGTGAGCGGCGGGTGCTCAGGCACCAGCACCGCAGCCTGAGGAAGGCAGTGGTGGAAGAAGAGTGAGACTGTGTACGACGGGAGGGAGGGAGGTGGGAGCTTCAGCTCTGTCAGGTCCCTCAGAAAGGTCAGGGAACCTAGGCCTGCCGGCTGCTGGCCCTCAGGGGCCGTTACTGACCCCATTACTGACCTTGCTCGGTGACTTCATGCGCTGTAACCCTGCTCTCTTCCTCCACCCAGAGACCATCGGCGACGTCACGTTTGAGGCGGGAGTCAGCTACATCGGCACACCCCGGACGCCCTTTCCCGTCAGAGGCAAGTGCCCCCCCCCCCCCCCCCCCCCCCAATATCTGATGCCTTAGCCATCTGGAGTCCTGGGGAGACTAATTGTTTGTGTTCGACTCCCTTTCAGAGAAAATCGAAGCCCAGAATCAAGGAAATACTTTGTGTTTGTCATCGCCTGATAAGCCGTAAGTTGAGCACGAGTCCCTTTCACGGGCGTTTAGGCAGAGTTTTTTCCCTTAGCCCCAGAGTGAGCGTACCTTTCCCTCCCCAGGCCTCCGCCACCCCCACAGTGGAATGTGAAGTCTCCGGCGAGAAATAAAGACAACGCCGTCCCCAGCAAGAGGTCCCTCCGAAAGGCGCCCCTGAAGGCAGCCAACTAGAGCGGTGCCCGCGGGGCGCGCGGGAAGCGGGGCTGGGAGGACATTTCCGCCCGGGGACAGGCACCGGGTCCCCTCCCGGAGCCCCGGCGCCTTCGCTCTGTGCCCCAGCACTTGTGCCGTGCCGCCAGCTGGTTCGGAGTCTCCAGGAGCATGTGGTAAACATTGTAAAATAATAGAGAAACGTCTTAGCTGTGTAACGTTTTATCTTTCCTCCGTTTGGAAGGATCAAGCCCGTTCCGACGGTCCCTAAGGAACACAGCGCGACACATTGGCTTCCTCGTGTACAAACCCAACCTGTTAGCTGATACCAATCCTTTCCGGTGGACAGTTCCGTGTGTGTGTGTGTGTGTGTGTGTGTGTGTGTGTGTGTGTGACACACAAGATTTTGATTGTAATATTTTTCTACTCTTATTTATCAACTGCACATTTTAAAGAGTGTACAGCTTTCTAAAACAATAATAAAGCCTAAATACAGCCTTGTAGTATTCTATTGCAACAGAATTTTTTTGTTTTGTTAGGACAGGGCTTTTATTGGCAGTTATTTCAATTTACATAAAATATTTAAGTATGTTAAAAAACCTTTCAAGTTGAAATAATGACTGTTTGTCCTTAAATTCCAGTGCCCATGTCCTCAGATAGACGCTGCCTGCCTCCTAACAGCAGGTGTCCCTCTAAGTGTGCGGACCTAGGCCTGCTGGTGACAGCCTGCTGCAGCCCCTGCCCCGAGGGCACGGACACGGAGCTGTGGCTCAGTCTCTCCGGTCAGCCCCACCAGGTAGCCCTGAAACACGCACGTCTGTTTTCACCAGGAACGACCCAGAAGCCCCGTGTCCCTTTTTACCCCCGGACCACAGGTGCACAGCGTGACAGTGTTTTAACACATCGCGGGCAGATCACGAGACTTCTCGTGTTTTCTGTTCTAAGGCTTGTGGTCAACCACGAGGATTCTTTAAGGATATCAGCTTGTCAGAACATATAATACGGAACTTCAAAACGCAATGGGTGTTTCATTTTAAGGCGTGCTTTTAACATCAAGGTTAAGCGCTTTTTGTGCTCGTTCAATAGGAACGTCTCTGGCCACTGGGTAAAGCTGGCAGTGAAACTCCTGGTCGGCAGTGTGTTAATAGCACGGTAGCTGGAGGTGAGGGGGAGAAGACCCTGTGACCTACCCACAGCTCCCCCGAGTGTGAGCTGTGACACAGGGGAATCCCAGCTGCCCCTGAGGGAACCACCCCCGTCCAGTCCGTGGACACGTGGTGGCGGGCCGAGTGTGCTGGGAAACAGGGCAAATTTCCCAGCAGGAGAGGAAATGAGAAATAAAGAACGAACGAGGCAGAGGTGATTTTTTTTTTAAAGCTTTTATAAATGAGGTTTAACACATACCGATTTAGGGGGTGTTAGTACAAGTCTGCACACCGACGCACAGCCACGCCGAACGCCCGGCCGCGGACAGGCCTCGCGCCTCGGTCACACTCACGTTTGAAAAACATGAATGTGTCGTCTCTGTCTACATTTTTAGTCACAGGCAGCTACTTCCCAGACTCCACGCTTCACTTCAGACCCAGTTCACATGGCCCCAGGGGAGGTTTTAGGCATAAGAAGAGAGGCGGTTAAGGCTGCCTTGTCACCGTGACAACCAAGATCAAGGCCAGAGTACTGATCCTCAAGAATCCGAGAAATGGGGCCGCTGTCCCTTCCTACCGAGGAGAGGTGACGGTGAAGGGATAGTCCTCGTCCTACACATTCGGTACAAACGCAGGAGGGAGGTACCAGTAAGCAGGCGTGAAGAGCTGCCGACTGCTCCTGCCGGCTACCCCACGGCAAAGTATTTCACATAAAAAGACCACAGAGTCTCAAAAGTATAAAAAGTTAAGACAGTGGAAGTGTAATCCCAAGATGACTGTCCTCTGTGACAACTGCCCTCTAGGCACACAGGGAGCCAGGGGGTGTCTCTCTGAGGAACTTTGCCTCGGACCATTCCACGAGCGAACCGCAGCTCCTGCAGAAGGCAGGCATGTCCCCTGGCGTCCCCGCGGCGCGGGCAGGGCCGGGGTGCAGGAAAACTTGTAAGATCAGAACCAGAACTCGGCCTTGGATTCGGGCTGGCGCTTTGCTCGCCGTCGGGCTCTGCCCTGGCTCCACTGCGAGGCGGACACAGCCCTCGGCGTCGGCGCTTTCTTCCTGGCAGAGAGGGCGAGTGGAATCCGTCTCTCCTTTAAAAATAAAGCTGGCAGACTTGATCCAGAACTGCCTTTGGCCTGCACAGTGTTATGAACCACACAAATAAGTTAAATACATTTAAAAACCAAATGGCAGGAGCTTCCGTTTCGGGAGCCATCCACAACCAGAAAGGGCCGTGGCTTAGGAACCCAGCGGCGGGGGCCAAGCGGAGGGGCCACCTTCCCACACGGACACCTCACCCATCCCGGGTTGGGCCCAGTGCTGGCACGTGAACAGGCAGAAGCTGGCCAGTTAGCAGCCCACACCCACTCGGGGGGGGCATGTGACTCAACCCCGAGAGCTGACCGACATGGTCTGCACGTGACCGACATGGTCTGCACGTGACCGACAGCTTCTGGGTGGTCTCTGGCCACGGGCGGTGGAAGGGATCTAAGGGAGAGGCAGTTCTCGGCCGACCTAAGAGCGCCCGTGTTTCTTTGGAGAAGTGACAACTTTGACGTTACTCAGCTGGAATTCTCAAGGCTCCCTAAGCCACGCGGTCCGGTGTGTCGGTGGCGTAACTTCTCAAAAAACGCTAAAGCACTTGTGGAGGGAGTGGCCCCGCGAGCAGCCGGGAGGACGCCGGGGGTTAAGGTTCTCTCACTGTTGACGTTTTTCCATTTGACACGAGTAGCCTGGAACTCCTAACTGCAAGCTGAACTTTTTCTTTTAAAAAAATAGGTTATTCGACATCGTATGACAAACGTATTTACAGTTTAAATAGAAAATTTTCTTCTCAATAACCAAAATACCTGTTTAGCAAAAATTTTTAGAATGTAAAATTCTATGAAACAAACACCCATAGAAAAGCAGGACGTTTTAGTACCGTGTCACGCGTGGCCGGGCGGGAGGTTTCCGCAGAGACCCTCCCAGCGAGCAGTTGGCCTTGCTGATGATTTTGGTTGTTTTTGTAAGTGCCGGTCCAAGAGGATTCCCAAGATGGACAGGACAGCGCTGAGGCGCTTTTTCAGACGGGCTGGTGCAGACGGTCGGGGCCACAGAGGAGAGGTCACGGCCAAAAAGCCTCTTTTCTGGATGCACCGATTCAAGCCGCCGCCACACCCCGCTCCCTCGCCCCCCTCGCAGGACGCTCGCCCCGGCTGACCCCCAGCAGGCGACAAACGAACTGGCCTCCCAGGCCGGGGACCCAGCCTCGGTGAGAAGCTCGCTCGGTTCTCTTCCTTGCGATGCCTGAGCCCATCTTGAGGGAAACTCTTTTATTCGTGCGGCTTGTTAAGAAGTAGGAAAGGAGTAGCGGTCAACTTTGGCCAAAACGAAAAGCTTTTTGCACGCGCGTGTCGAGCTCTGTCGGGTGCACCGCCCTCCGGCTGCTCTGGGGGAGTTAAGTTCCTGGTGGAGGTATTGCGAGTGCTCTCGGCGGCACGTCGGGTTTCAGATCACAAACGACGACTTGTGTCTGAAGTCGCCCTGCAAGGCCAGCACAGGGTTAGGAGACGGCCGCCCTCCTCTGCACCCAATACAAACCCGGGCCCGCTGGGCAGGGGGAGGGGAACGGTGGCCGGGTCCAGTCTCCGTTTCCGGGGAGGAGAAGCTGGCGGGACCGATCAGCCCGAGCATCCTCACAAGGAGCAGCGCCCGCGGCTGTAAAGGCCGGTAGCTTGCGCGTGCGCTGTGCCCGCCGGCGGAAGAGCCCGGCATCTGGAATGTTGGGAATCTTTTTTCTGTGGGGACCCACCTGGCTTCCAAGGAGGAATGTCCCTTTCCCTGCTGGGCACCCCTCGAGTCCTGGGTTTCCCCAGCGACCTGTCCCCTCGCCACGTACCTCCTCATCTGTCCTGATGTAGTTAACTCCGTCGGGCCTCCCTGGACTCTTGAAACTGAAACGGAAGAGGGCAGTTGAGCGATGGCCGGGTGTCACGTGAGTGCCCGCTTGTGCCCGATCCCCCCCCCCCACAGGCGCAGGCTCACCTCTCCTCGTCCTGCTTGTGGATGAAGTAGCCGCGTCGGTACGCGCAGCAGATGCCCACCGTGGTGAGGGCCAGCACTGCCAGGACCACCAGGACGCCCCCGATGATCCCGCCCACGTTCAGGTCGTCTGGATGGGAGGGAGGGGGGGGGGAGAGGACCCACACTCTCTGGTCTCACCAAGCACCTGACCCGGCTGTGCCTCCCCCCGCGCCAGGCCGCCCCCGGCCAGAGAGACAGGTGAGACCACGCAGACTCTCCTAGGGCACTCGGGGCACGTGCCCGTGCTCACGTGGGAGGCCGAGGCCTGCACGTCCGGTGCTGCTTCACCTGGGGCTGTGGGGAAAGGGGCCTGGACGCTCCTCGGGCTAAGTCCTGGGGGGAGGGATGCCTGTACAAAGAGCCAGGAGCCTGGCACCTTAGGGAGAAAACTCCTCATGCTCAGGGCTCCTGTGCAGTGGATCGTCGGGGAAGAGCTAGTCTCAGGCAGTGAAAGTCCAGGTGAGAGGATGCCACTCTCTGGATGCCCGGCCCGGTACCCACGAGCCCCCTTCACGGAAGCCCGGTCCCCTTTCTCGTTGCTGGACGGTGGGCAGAGTCCTCGGTCACGTTCCGTGGGCGGCCACTGAGGCCTTCCCACTGCGTGTGTGCACGGAGGAAAGCGGGCAGGGGACGCGCAACAAAGGGAGTCGAAAAGTCCTCCCTCCCCGGGCAGCGGTTCTCAGTACGGTGTACACTTAATTGGACATTTTGATTTTAAGAGCCCGGGTCCCAAGCCTGATCCCTGGAGATTCGCCGGGTCTGGAGCACAGCCCGGATCTTCCTCCTCCCCGACAGCAGAGCTTCCCAAACCTGACAGGCGAGGGGAGCCCCAGAACGCTGTTTCATGGGGACCCTCTTGACCCCCCCAGAGACGGTCGGGTGCACTGTGGGGCCTGGATTCTGAATGAGGCCCGTGGTCCCAGGTGGTTCTCAGCATTGGGCAGGTTTAGCAAAGTGCTCTTGGGGTGGGGGGGGGGGGGGGGGCCTTAGTTCCCTGCATGCATCTGGCCTCCCCTCCTGCCCCATCCGGCTCAGCACCTCCCGAGAGCGGTACCACAGAGATGGTACCGTCCCACAACTGGGTGATTCCCGGGACTCAGACTGTGCCTCAGCTCCCTGCAAATCCTACCTCCGGATGAGTTTCTGAAGACGGCACAGCCTGATGTTTTTGTCAATTACAAGTAATGGAGTTATTAAACTCAGTTACAAGGGACGTGATTAGCCATGTCTCCAACACCACAGCAGTGGGAAGTCTGTCCTGAGGAGACCAGCACCCTCAAAGGACACCTGGTCACCGTGCAGCCAGCTGTCCGCGCTTTCTCCCCGCCCTGCACCCGGGTGGCCGGGGTGACGCAGTCGGCTGCCCACGGCTGTCTGCGCGGAAGGCCTGACACTAAACGTAAACGTGCAGTCGCTTGCCAGCCTAAAGAGAAAGCCAGTCTTTTCAGAAAGCACTCACAGACTTCCATTTCCTGCGCCTCGCACTTGGCCGAGCCGACGTCGTTGGAAGCCATGCAGTAGTACTGCCCCGAGTCCTCCTTGCGAACCGCGCTGAACACCTGGCCGGGACAGGACAAGGGGGTGGAGGCCGGGCGGGCGAGAAGCGGTGCCCACCTGCCCGCGGCAATGGCCGCCCCGCCGCCCGGCTTCCTGCACTGCAGGGCCCGGTCCAGGTCCCTGCCTGGGATTCCTGACGCCCTCGCTTGAGAGCTTCCAGCCACAGCTTCTCTGGTGCGTGGAGACGCGAGCCTAGCAGCGTCCAGAGGAAGAGGCTAGCGTGACTTTCACCCCTCCAGCTCCCCGGGCTCTGCAGCCGGGGGCCGCTCTGTGCTCAAGGTGGTGACCCGCCTTCACCTCTGCCCCACCCACCCTTCCCACTGCTCATCTTTTATCTGCTCAAATACTCAGTTTCCCTAGAACCGTGGTCGGCAAACTGTGGCTCTTGAGCTACACGCGGCTCTTTGGCCCCTTGAGTGCAGCTCTCCCACAAAATACCACGGCCTGGGCGAGTCTATTTTGAAGAAGTGGCGTTAGAAGTTTAAAAAATGTGGCTCTCGAAATGTCAATCATTGTATTCTTGGTATTTGGCTCGGTTGACTAATGAGTTTGCCGACCACTGGGCTAGAAGATAGGAGTCTTTTGTAACGACCATACCATGATCCTGCCGGAAACAGTGAACAGGCTTGACATGGAGTATCCACCCCTCGCCAGGTTTCTCTGCCTGTCTGTGAGTCTCACAGGTGGTTCCTCAAACCGGCACCTGTTCCCCGAGGGCCTGGCAGGGACGTTAGCTCCCCGTAGGCGCCCTTCTCTGTCCCGACGGCTCCTCTTTCTACGGGTCTCCCTTCCCTCAGCATCTCTCTCCCCCAGGTCTTACCAGAGTGCCAGTTTTGGAGTCGATGAGAAAAGAGGAATTCTGAAATCGGGGGTTGGCGCGGGAGTCCCTGGGCAGGGGGGCATCGTTGCGGTACCAGCTGTAGTGGGGCTGGGGGAAGCCCTCCTTCTCCTGGCAGTGCAGCGTGGCCATCTTGCCCACGGGCACGGCCTTTGGCACCGTGCACACTGGAGGCACTGGCTTCACTGCAGGAGAAACACAGGCTGGTCTTTAAAATCAGCACCAAGCCTGCCGTGAATCCACTCCCTGACAAGAAAGCAGGCCAGGGGATTCTGCACCAGCTCTGGACCCTGGCCCCGCCCATGACCCTGTGGCCACGCCCACCATCCCATGGCCACGCCCACTGTCCCATGGCCACACCTTCCGCCTGTGTGGTCTGCCCCTGTAGCTCCCCCTTTCCCCCCAGGATCATCCTCAGCACGTTCCAGGGCCACCCACAGTGGGTGGAGGGAAGAGGCAGAAGCTTCCACCCAACTCCAGCAGCCCCAGGCCGCCACACCCTCCCTGAAGCGGGACACCTTCTGGGAAGGAGCTACAGAAGGAAGGAAAGGACGAGTTGACTTTTTTTTTTTTCTACACACAAACTCATGAGGCCTGAAAGGGGGAGCATGATTGCTGCACACGAGTCCCTACCTTGCACAGTCAAGTCGATGACAATCTCGTCCATCTCTTTGGGGTCATCCTGAGCAACCACCTCACAGCGATAGAGAGCAGAGTCTTTCCTGGTCGCGTTCCAGATCTGCAGAGAGGTTTTCCCCAGCAGCTCCGCCCGGCCTGCCAAGTCCCCTGTGGAGAAGAAGGAACGGCACTGAGGACACTTTCGAGATCTCTGTTAACTTGAAGGAGGCAGTTTCTGGGGCCAGCACTGGACGCCTCCATGAGACGGCTGGCTTCTACTTCTGTTCCTTTAAGAGGTGAGATCTGGCCGAAACCAGTTTCGCTCAGTGGATAGAGCGTCGGCCTGTGGACTGGAAGGTCCCAGGTTCAATTCCAGTCAAGGGATTGTACCTTGGTTGCAGGCACATCCCCAGTAGGGGTTGTGCAAGAGGCAGCTAATAGATGCTTCTTCTCATCGATGTTTCTAACTCTCTATCGCTCTCTCTTCCTCTCTGTAAAAAATCAATAAAATATATATTTTTTTAAATGGTGAGCTCTGAGGTCACTGGGCACCAGCACAGTGCCTGGGGTGTGAGAGGACTCATTATAGACCCCCTGTCTGTATATAGATACTAGAGGCCCGGTGCACGAAATTCATGCAAGAGTAGGTCTTCCTTCCCCCAGCTGCCGGCACCGGCTTCCCTCGCAGCCCAGGCTTCGTCCAGAAGGACATCCAGTCTAATTAGCATATTACACTCTTATTATTATAAACATATATTGATTTCAGAGAGGGAAGGAGAGAAACATCAATGATGAGAGGGAATCATTCATCAGCTGCCTCCTGCACGCCCCATCTGGGGATTGAGCCTGACATTCACTGCCTCCTGCTGGCCCTGAGACTCCTGGTCAGCTTCACCTGGAGTCCCCCGTGCCCCTCCTTGTCAGCCCCCACAATGGGGGGGGGGGGGCCTTGCAGTGTCTCTAATAAGCCAAGCTGACATTTGCCTCTACATTCTTATACACATCATTCTTTCTGGCCAACACATTTCTTCACCCCACGCAACACCATCCACCTGGCTAACTGGCCTTCCTTCACTTCTCTGCCTGGAGGTCACTTCTGGGAAGCCTTTCTGGCCACCTGTCATGCCCCGAGAGCACCCGGCGCTTACCCCGGGCTCACACGGGATCACACCCTGCCGGCCGTCCAGCGAGTGCTCTCTCAGTGCGGTATGCTTGCACCAAACACTGTCTCCTTGCTGTGCCATGTGACTCTCTGACTCACTTAACTTGCATCACGCATGTCATGGATCATGATAAAAAGAAGGCCTGGGAGCATGCGGACTCTGACACTTCAGAAAGGTATTTTGCAGAGAGATTAAAACCCTAATGAACTGACATCTGCTGAAGCTGGGGCCGGGGCCAGGGAGGTTCAACATGCTATTCTCATCACCTTGACATGTTTGACTTTTCTGTAAGTAAAGCAAAACAAAACAAAACAAAACAAACAGTCCTGGCCAAGATGCAGAACCAGTGGGAGGAGAGAAAGTCTACCCACGGAAGCCGAGGAGGGGACACAGCATCGTACCCTGTATTCTGTTGTTAAAGAACACGTATGTGGTCTGAGCATCCTTAATCTTCTTCCATTCGATCCTGGGCTCTCTGGTCTGGGAATCGGTAATGATGCAAGACAGCTCCACACCTGATAAGAGAAGAAGAAAGGGACTCTCAGGGGAAGTGGAACAGCTCGGTTACTTATACCCACGCCGCGCAAGCCTCCTCAACGTTAGGTCTCTCGTGCGGATTCAGAGCCAGCTATCCAGGCTCCAGAGACTAAGAAACAGATGAATTCCAGCCAGAAAAAGAAAACATGATTAGCAGGGACCTTTATTCAATAGAGTGGACATTCCCCGTCATCCTCCACGTGTATATAGATACAATCTTTGTCGTGTAAGCACAAAGCCAGGGCAGGGCAGGCTTGAGCCAGGATCGAACCTGCAGCCCCGGTGGCCTGCGGCGGCCGGGCCCCACCAACACCCGTGCACACCCCCCAGCACCTCTCTGGCCCCACATGCGTGGCCTGAGCTGGCTGCAAGACGCTGGACTGTCCATTAGAGGGTGCCCACTCTCCCAATGCTTACTGGTAGTCTCCTGTACTTACTTTCAAATTCCTGTACCACTGGGTATCTGTTGCTGGATTTGAGATTGACGGCCCCTATCAAGCAGCCTGAAGGGAAGGGAATAAAAAAAAAAAGTAAAGTCAGAGACTGTGGCTCTAAAACAGCAGAGCCGGGTCAGACTGCCCCTTCTACGTGGGCAGCAATCACTAACCAGAAAGGACGGGAGAAGATTCTCTTCCACAACAAACACACACAGACACAGCAAATTGATTGCTTTCTCTCGGTCTGACTTCGCTGGGAAGAGCCAAGAGTTAAAGAAGAGCTCTGAGAATTCACTCCCCTTCTTACTTCCAGAATAAAGCCCCCAGAGCTTTAAAGACTTTTCCTGTATTGAATTCCCTCCTTGCTCAGAGTCACTGTTTTTTTTTTTTGTTTGTTTGTTTTAATTTATTGATTTTTTACAGAGAGGAAGAGAGAGGGATAGAGAGTTAGAAACATCAGTGAGAGAGAATCACCAATCAGTTGCCTCCTGCACACTCCCCACTGGGGATGTGCCCGCAACCAAGGTACATGCCCTTGACCGGAATCGAACCCGGGACCCTTCAGTCCGCAGGCCGACGCTCTATCCACTGAGCCACACCAGTTTCGGCTCAGAGTCACTGTTACTCCTCTCGACATCGTCATCCAGACCCCAACGGGCCACCTTGTCACCCCTCCCTTTATGCTGTTCACCATACAAACTACATCTTTACCCACTGGGTGCCTTCTCAGTAACATAGATTTATGAGTACTTTTATTCTGTGGAAATTAAAAACTGCGGTTGTAAACCAAAATTATAATAAGGCCACTTGCCTCTACTGAAGACTTACCGCGTTTCCCTAAAAATAAGACGTCCTCCGAAAATAAGACCTACTTCATGGAAACATAAGACATCCCCTGAAAATAAGACCTAGCGCATCTTTGGGAGCAAAAATTAATATAAGACACTGTCTTATTTTCAGGGAAACAGGATAGATCTTCACAGCTTTGAGCGACTGTCTAGTGTTCTTTCATGTCAACCCAGATGAGTTCCTTTAGCATGTTTCTATGGGGTTCATTGCCAGACCTAGCACATGTGATGGGGAGCAGCTTCTGGGGGTTCAGTTTACATTTCCGCAGGAAGGAAGAGATGAGGCCCGGACGGCACTTTTCTCTGAACAGGGCCGTCACCACAGCCTGCAGGGCTGATGCCCGGTGCGGAGAAAAGAGCAAAGCAGCCACTTCGCTTCCTCCCACCAACATCCAGTAATTAGGCAAGAGGAGGAGGAAGCCACGGGGGGAGCACACAGCGTTGCTGAAACTTGAAGGAACCCCGAGTTCTCCTGAGCACTGCTTGGGTTGTCTCAGGCACTCCATCCAGGCAGGAGGAAGGGCTCCACGCGTGTCTGTAAGCTCAGAGCAGAGCCAGAAGCCCCCGCTCCCGGGCCCCCCTGCCCTGCTCCATTTCACAGTCTGTCCTGGGAGGGGAAACAGGAAAATCTATCCAGGACCGAGAGAGACAGCAGCAGATAGGGGTCAAGAGGATCCGGGACTAAAAGGGCAACATGACTCAGAACCTGACGCCGAAGCTCCTATCGCATTGTTCTGGAGCCCTTCCTTGGGAGTTTGCAAGGGAAGTCCGTGCCCTTTAAAAATAACCTCTGGGGTGATAAGCAGATGGGGAGGCGGCGGCGGCGGCGGGGCCATCTCTTCCTTCCAGGGAAGCAGGGGAAACAGCGAAGGGTGTGGAGGGGGCAGGCAGGGGGCACGATAAGGCGGGAGAGGAAACGCCGGCCCTCGATGTCTTCCCAGCTTGTCCAAGCTCCACGGACCATTCCCGGAGCTGTGTGTGTGTCTGCCTCCGCGTTCACAATCTGGAACCGCTCAGCGGCCGTGGACGACGACTGCAGTTTCCCGTTCCAGAGGGGAGAGGCCTTGCAGAAAGTCTGCCAGCGTCTGGGCCCTGACGCCAGGCAAGCCATGTAAAACGCCAGTTCCCAACCCACCGCCAGGCCCCTGGGGCTCTCGTACCCCGAGCTCTGATTCAGAGGGCTGGAGAGGGCCCAGATCGACGCTGTGTTCCCCGTGTCCCCTGGCTGTAATGTGCAGCCCCCGCTGGGGAGACCCCCTCATCACAACCCACAATCAGCGCTGTGTCCCCAGAAGCACAGCCCTCCTGCGGGGCATGGGGATGGGGTGTGCTTCCCTCCCCGACTCAGAAGGACGAAAGACACCGAGAACAACAATAAAATGTCACCGTTAAAATACATGTAAGCCGAAACCGGTTTGGCTCAGTGGTAGAGCGTCGGTCTGTGGACTGAAAGGTCCCGGGTTCGATTCTGGTCAAGGGCATGTACATTGGTTGCGGACACATCCCCGGTAGAGGGTGTGCAGGAGGCAGCTGGTCAATGTTTCTCTCTCATCGACGTTTCTAGCTCTCTATCTCTCTCCCTTCCTCTCTGTAAAATATCAATAAAATATATTTAAAAAATAAAATAGAATACATGTAAGCCACAACAGAGGAGGAGGCCATGTCAGCCCCGGCCCACATTCCGCCCAGAGCCTTGGTCTCACACCGGTGAGGCGTCCCGGAGCCGGCCAGTCCGTGAGCAGCTGGACTCCAAAGCTGACCGTTCGGCCACGTCCACAGGCCGAGGCCTCGACGGGAACGCTGCCTGTGTCTCCCTCTGGGAACCCCAAACCCATCCCAACGGCAGCACAGCCTGGGATCCTGCGAGAGAAAGGGACCGCTTTCTGCCGTTACCAAGGGCTTTAACCTCACTGCAGAGAGGGCGGGGAAAAGGCGAGGGCTGGCTCTCTCTCCACGAGAAATGAACTGTGTTTGGATTTCTATGCATTGCTGGAAACCAAGAGGGAAAAGACGCTCGCTTGGCAAATGTTTTCACTTTCGGTCAGATGTGCCGCTAAGAAACTGTGTGTGCCCGTCTGGCGCTCCGAAGAGCTATTTCAGCCTCTGGCACTCGGGCCGGTTGGTCTCCTGCTCAAAGGAACTCTGGCCGGGCTGACCGGCGCGGCTGCACGCTAGCACGAACCCCCGGGGGCCGCGCTGGCCTCCCGGGCCGCGTCTAAATATAAAGCGGTATGCGGGCTTTCCAGTGGAGAGTATTTACATTTTTATTCTGCGTGCGTGCCCGGCATAATCCATCTTGGAGAAGAAATAGCCCAAAAGACAGCGCCGTTTCAACAGTGTCTCAGTCCTGTAACCAATTGTGTAAGGAATGTCACACGGCAAGGGGAGAAAGTACACAGCCAAGAATATTTTCCAGACCCACTTACCCA
Organism: Vespertilio murinus; assembly: GCA_963924515.1. NCBI lineage: Eukaryota > Metazoa > Chordata > Mammalia > Chiroptera > Vespertilionidae > Vespertilio > Vespertilio murinus. The sequence goes on along the minus strand of OZ004720.1, from coordinate 20,176,879 downwards.
GACGCGCAGCAAAGAATACAGAGTAAATCAACTAACTATAGGTTCCGACAAGAACAGAACCGGCGGGAGGCCTGGGGAAAGACTGCCCGTTGTCACTTTGGCTGAACCACACGGTTATAGGAAGAGACCCTCTGAGTAAGCACACTGCCCTCCATATGTGGGCAGGCCTCACCCGATCAGATGAAAGGCGTGAGTAAGTAGAAAAGACCAGCCCCCTGCCCTGGCCAGTGTGGTTCAGTTGGTTAAGTGTCGTCCGATGCCCGGAAGGCCGTGGGTTCGATTCCTGGTCAGGGCCCATACCTAGGTTACGAGTTTAATCTCTGACTGGGGTGTGTGTAGGAGACAGAGGGCCTGATGTTGATGTATCTCTCTCACATCAATGTTTCTCTCTCCTCCTTTCTCCCTCTTTAAAATAAAAATAAACATCTTAAAAACAAACAAACAAAAACAGCCTCCCAGAGCAGAAGTAATCTCTCCAGCAGACCGCGGCCAGACCTCTGCTCCTTCAGCGATCCAGGATCCGTCCACTGCCCGCCCTGCAGACTGAACTCCACACTCACAGGGACCAGCTCTTTCTCCAAATCTCTTTACCCATATTAACCATACATACCGAAAACAAGTTAATTCTATTCTATCTTACTCATCCCATTGTAAAGAAAATCAATAAAATATATATATTTTTAAAGAGAAAAAAAGAAAGAAATGGCTCCCCTGAAATAGGCCTTCTGCCCAGCCCGCTGGCCTCTCTGACGGAGGTTCACACAGCGTCGGGAAGAGCCGGGTTCTCATGGGGAAGCATCGCCGCCGCAGCGATGGAGGCCACGGCAAAACCCCCCCGAGGAGGGAAGAAGGACCGGGTCTCAGGTGACCTTTCAGCATCAAATCTCCAAGTAAAATACGAACAGACTCTCCTAAACCAGAGGCTGGGGAGAGGAAGAGGGAGAAAGAAGGGAGAGTAGAGGTGGGGCAAGCGAGCAGAGGAGGGAGACAGGGGGAGGAGAGAAAGGGAAGGCAGAGGGAGAGAGAGAGGAAAGGGAAAGAAACATCCAGGATAACGGGGGAAAGGATCACCCCGAATAATGGCTCCACTTCTACTGTCGCAAGGCAGTGATTTCTCAATTTTTTCTTTTCTTTAAAAAAAAAAGTTTTTATTGATTTTTTATAGAGAGGAAGGGAGAGGGATAGAGTAAGAAACATCGATGAGAGAGAAACATCAGTCAGCTGCCTCCTGCACACCTCCTACTGGGGATGTGCCCACAACCAAGGTACATGCCCTTGACCAGAACCTTTCAGTCAGCAGGCAGACGCTCTATCCACTGAGCCACACCGGTTTCGGCGATTTCTCAATTTTCTCAATGGTTCAGACAGAGTCTTTGGAGTAACCAACCAGACTCAGACAGAGGCTGGCGGAGAGGTGGCCACTCCTCCTAATCGCAGACCAATTAGACCCGCTGCAAAGTACTCTTGGCTCCAGAGCACAGGCAAACACATAAAATTCTCCGCCTGTCACCATGAGACCCATCTCCGAGGTGCCGAGGCGTGACAAATAGGTCCGACTAAACAGAGAACATGTGTCAACGGCATTTTCTTGTTCGGCAAAATACCTCATCTGGAAATAAATTCTCCCTAACCGCTGCCCTGCGAGTAAGACCCTGGCATCGCGCCGTTCTCGGTGCCAGCCCGGTCCTCCCTGTGACCACGGAGGCTGGTGTCAGAGCGTCCTGAGCGGACGTGTGCTCGCACTGGCTACAGAGAAAGAGTCCAAAATTACACACACACACACACACACACACACACACACACACACACACACACCGTTCCAAGTGCAGGCCCTGTGGCAGTGCCCTCCGGCCGGCCCTCCGGGAGCCGCTCTGCTGGCTCTGGCTCTGGCTCAGAGATGCATGCGAACAGCCTTCTTACTGATGCTGCAGGCGGCGCCCCTGCTCCGGGTCTGCTCGGGGGAGCACCTCGGGGCTCTGGCTTGGACGTGTAACGTGATTTTACCCACCAGGAACCGCGACAGAGAAGACAGGGACTGGCTAGTTATGTTGTTTTTGTTTCATTCCACTGATATCATCAAGAGAAAAAAAAACTATTTATACTACCGCATAAAAAATAACAAAAGAAAAGGAGCCCAAACCGGTTTGGCTCAGTGGATAGAGCGTCGGCCTGCGGACTGAAAGGTCCCAGGTTCCATTCTGGTCAGGGGCATGTACATTGGTTGCGGGCACATCTCTGGTGGGAGGTGTGCAGGAGGCAGCTGGTCCATGTTTCTCTCTCATCGATGTTTCTAACTCTCTATCCATCTCCCTTCCTCTCTGTAAAAAATCAATAAAATATATTTTTAAAGAAAAAGAAAAGGAAAAAAAACAACACACCACATATAAGCTTCAATACTGTTGTTTTTAACTGCTGTGAGATACCTCAATGGGGACTGAGATGTGGAGAGTGGGAAAAATGGAGGGGGGGGGGTCTTTAAAAAGTGGTGAATTCTCCCACGTTCACACTAGTTTGGGTGCAGGCCACCGGAGGTAGCACAGGTGATAAGCCAGCAGGCATTTCTCCTCTAACACAGAGGGAGGCAACCTGTCTTCTACTGCTGACCCCTGACTCATACAGACTAAACAGATTATATGGGAAGCTTCCAGCACTTCTAGTCACACTATAGCAGGGGTTTTAGCCAGTGCTACTAAGCATGAAAAAGGTATTTTAAAAAGCATCCAGGTTGGAAACGAAGACATCAATCTTTATTTGCAAACAGCAGGATCACCTGTGCCAGGAGTCAGAAAACCACAGTCCAAAGGCTGTATGCATCCGGCTCCTATTTTGTGTGGAGTTGCTGTTGTTTTGACAAGTAACGTTTCAATGGAACAGCCCACACCCATTCACTTGTTTATTGTGTAGGGCTAAAATAGTAGTTGAGTAACACAATAGAGACCTTATGGAAGGCAAATAAACACGAGAAGAGATGCTCACCATTATTAGCCAACAGTGACACGTAAATTAAAATACTAAGCTATCACTACACACCTATTAGGATGGCTACAGCGACAAGGACTGACCAGATCGAGTGTGGACAAGCACGTTAAAAAATGGGATTTCTCATCCACAGCAGGCGGGAATGTAAAATGTCACAACCACCTTGGGCAAAAAAAAAACGGTTTGGTAGGGTCTTAAAATTTAAATATATGCCTATCATTTGATTCAACCATTCTATTCCCAGATACTCACAAGAGAGGGTGAAATCATGTGTGTGTACAAATTCCTCACAGCAACTCTACTGGTAATAACGGAAAACTGGAAACCATCCAGATATCTATGTTTCCATACAATGTGACACTACGATTCATAACAAAAAAGGAAAAGAATGACTGATGCGTGCGCAGCACGGATGGATGTCAAAAGAAAGGGTGCATACGGCATGGTTCTATTTATATAAAATCCGATACGATCCAAACCAGCACGTAATGGCAGAAAACAGATTAAGGGGCTGCCAGGGAAAGGGTAGGGTGGAGCGGGGTGTAGATGCAGGGACAGAAGGGGAGGGTTACCAGGAAGCTCTGAGAAACTTTTGGCAGTGCTGGCAGTGTTCAATATTTTGACTGTGGTATTAGTTTAAAGAGTTTACATATATGCCAAACTTATCAAACTATGCACTTTACTTACTGAACTGAGAGAGAGAAACGCTAACCCATCGCTCCACCTATCCACACACACACTGGTTAGCCCCTGCGTGTGCCCTGATTGGGGATCGAACCGGAGACCTCTTGGTTGATGATGGATGGACGCTCAACCCCTGAGCCACACCAGCTGATGGTTTATTTTCATGAGGTGGCAAGTTTCCTTTTTTTAAAAAAAAAATATGTGGGGAAGATATTTCATCCAAAGTGCTAGTGTCCAGAATTTTTCCAACACAAACAAACAAAAGTCAAGTCTTAAGTTTCAAGAGTAAGGAAAAATTTCTCTTTGGCATTCTTGGATTTAAATGATGGCCCGGTGATATTTGCAGAAGAGATTAGACGTCTTAAGCCTGGAGGAAATTTTTTGCGCCTGAGCTAGCAAACCCTGAATAATAACAAGTTTCGGTGGAAATTCCAGCATATCTTTAAGGGAAGGCGCTGCCAATATAAATCGGGGAGTCGACACTGAAAACAAACGTCTTGGTAGATAAACAGCTATTAGGAATGGATGAGCCCAGGACAAGAAAGGGCCGTGTGAATAAACAGGCCTCCGAGTGCCTCTGGGTGTCTCCCCCGAAAGTTTAGGGTTACCTTTGCCCAGACGCTCAGTGAGAGGATGCGACAGGCAGGGTCCGTGTGCCATGTAATGCCAGGGGCCCTTCGGAGGAGGGCATGTGTTTTCTGTCACATGTAAAGGGGGAGCAGGGGAGATTAGCAAAGAAAATGCCCCGGAGTGAGGACAAAGAGCAACTTTCAAAAAATGTGACGTAAGCCAATTGCTGGGCATTAAACCACAGCATTATGGGTATTAAGTTCTGGCCTCCCTGTTCTCTCTCGCAGAGATTATGTTCATCCTCGTTTCAGAGTGTTAGTCGAAAATCTTGAGAGTCTGGAAATATTCGTCACTGTTGAAAAGTGTGAGGCTCCCGCTGGAGAAGAAAATCTTGGAATTCGTCTTAGTGCAGACCCAGCTCGATAAGAGACTTTTTAAAAAAGTCTTCTTCCTTGAAAGCTGTTGGTGCTGGACTTCTCTGGAAGAAGGCACTCTCTCATGAGCCAAGTCTCATTGCTCAAGAGTTGGACTCCCTACCAGGAGACAAGGGTTTACCACTGGTTTACTATATAATTTTAGCAAGTCATTTAATCCCCTTGTGTTCAGTTTTCTACCCAGAAAGGTAGTATTTCCTCCTCGCCGCTCATTCAGACAGATGGAATTTAGAGCTGAGAGACGCTAGAAGGAAGGTCTCCCCGCCTTGGCACTGTTGGCATTTGGGGCTACACGACCCTGGGGCGGGGGGCTATCTTATGGAAGTGTAGCGGCAACTTTGGCCTCTAAATGCTAGCGGCAGCACCTTGAATTACAACAACCAAAAATGCCCCAGAACTTTCCAAATGCCCTGTGTGGCAGTATCTTCCCCAGCTGGGAACCACCTCCGTAAGAGATGATTCACGAAGAGAGGCAGCTGCGGTTCAACAACCACGTTAGATCACGTACGTAGTAAGTGGTAGAGATGAAACTAGAACCCGACTTTATTGCTAGACTCCCAACCCAATCCTCCGGTTTCCTCCTTAAATTCACTCTGAGTTTCATTTCATATCAAAAGTAGTGGCAGACAATTAAAATTCTGATGCCAAAGCAAAACTGACAAGGCCTCTACATTTTGCCAATGAGGTACTGCCCACTGGCTTCCACCCTAACCCTCTTACCAGATACCCTCGAGAACCCTTGCTTTCTTTGGCCTTTCGACGCTTACAAAATGCTTGAGCCCTAGACAGTTTGGCTCAGTGGGAAGAGTGTCGACCTATAGACTGAAGGGTCCCAGGTTCCATTCCGGTCAAGGGCACGTGCCCGGGTTGTAGGCTCGATCCCTGGTAGGGGGCGTGCAGAAGGCAGCCAATCAATGATTCTCTCTCATCACTGATGTATCTATCTCCCTTTTGCTTCCTCTAAATTCAATAAAAACATACTTTTTAATAAAAGCTTGAGCAACACTTCTTTTTTTTTTTTTGTAAATATATTTTATTGCTATTTTACAGAGAGGAAGGGAGAGAGCTAGAAACGTCAATGAGAAACATCGACCAGCTGCCTCTTGCACACCCCCTACTGGGGATGTGCCTGCAACCAATGTACATGCCCTTGACCGGAATCGAACCTGGGACCCTTCAGTCAGAAGACTGACGCTCTACCACTGAGCCAAACCGGTTTCGGCTTGAGCAACACTTCTTAAGTGCAATTGAAATGGGTACTCTGGAGAGCCCCGATCTGCATTTTAAGTCCTTTTAAATTCGATGTGATGTGGGGTGCGGGCCTGCCTCGGGGACACTGTGGCTTCAATTACAGAGCACTGCAACACAGCAGGACTGCAATGAAGTGAGTCAGGCCGCCATAAAGTGAGTCAGACCTCTTGCGGGCTGAGGGTCCTGCCTTCAGTTTGTAAAAAGGCAACATCTTGGCAGGTTCCAGCCACGTTCGTGGGGTAGGTGGAATTCACTGCCTCCCCTTGACCACATCAAAATTTCAACTATGTTCCAGAACAATCAGCCCGGATAACCATCTGAAGACTGGCTGAACAGAAGTCCTTTAACTGAGGATGCAGAGGAGGAGCCGCGCCCAGCGGAAGCTAACGGGCCGGCCCCGTACCCACATGTGCAACTGGGAATCCAGACAGCCCAGCTGCAGGGGGTCCCCTGAGGAGTGAGGGGGTCTCGGCCACACGCTGGGCCCCCCAGCCCCGAACACCAGGGCCAGAAAGAGGGGCCACATGACACCAGGCTGTGAACCTTAGCAAGGATTCTGTCCATCAGGGGGAGGCAGGAGGCTACCGGAAACCCAGGCATTCTTTTAAAGGGACAGCACACAGACAAAATTAACTCAGCAAAACAAAACAAAACAAAAAAACAAAACAAAAAAACTCCCACCCAACAAAAATCCTAGACCAGATGGCTTCACAGCTGAATTTTACCAAACATTTGAAGGAGGATTAATATCTATATTTATCAAAGTATTCCAAAAAATCCAAGAGGAGGGAAGGTCCCTCAAGCTCATTTTATGAGGCCAGCTTCACCGATTCCAACACCAGACAAAAACATTACAAAAGCAATAAAATTATAGACAAATATCCACAACAAAATCCTGGGAGGCAAGGCTGGTTTAATATCTGTAAATCAATTAGCATGACACACCATATAAACAAAATGAAAAGCAAACATCATATGATCCTATCAACAGATTCGGGGGGGGGGGGGGAAGCATTTGATAAAATTCAGCAACCATTTATGATAAAAACTCTCAGCAAAATGGGCATAGTGGGAACATACCTCAACGTAAGAAGGGCCATATATACCAAACCCACATCTACCATCCTGCTCAACGTGGGAAAACTAAAACCTTTTCCTTAAGATCAGGAACTAAACAAGAATGTCCATTGTCAAAGTCCTAGGCAAGGTAATCAGATAAGAAAAAGAAGCAAAGGCATTCAAGTTGGACAGAAGAATAAAAGTGTCATTATTTGTAGATGACATGACATACAGAAATATTTAATTACAGAAAACTCTAAAAAAAAGAATAGTCCCTAATGTTATTAAGAAAACCCTAAGGATTCCACCAAAAAACAAGTAGAACTGGTAAATTCACTAAAGTAGCAGGATATAAAATAAACATTCAGAAATCAATTGCTTTCTAAAAAAATGTTTTTACTGATTTGAGAGAGAGAAAAAGGGAGAGGGAGAGAGATACAAACAGAAATGAGAGAGAAACATCGATCAGCCGCCTCCTATGGGGTCCCCACTGGGGATCGAGCCCACCACCTGGGCATGTGCATGGGTCAACGCTCAACCATTGAGCAACACCAGCTGGGCCGGTTGCGTTTTTATAGACCAATAATGAACTATCAGAGAGAAAAACTAAGAAAACAATCCAATTTACAGTTGCATCAAAAAATAATAAAATGTGTAGGAATTAATTTAACAAAGGGGTTAAAATATAAGACTCTGGAGAAAGAAAAATGTAAGACTCCGGAGAAAGAAGTTGAAGAAAATACACATAAATGAAAGCATATACTGTGCTCATGGAGAGGATGAACTAACTTCATTAAAATGTCCACACTACCAAAAAAAAATCAACTGATTCAGTGAAATCTCTATCCAATGGAATTTTCCATGGAAGCAGAATAACCAAAAAACTTTTGTGGAACCACAAAAGACCCCAAATAGCCACAGCAGTCTTAAGAAATAACGAAGTGGGAAGGATGACAATACTTCATATCACACCGCACCACAAGGGCACTGGAATAGAAAAAGACACAGATCTGGGTAACCTTGGCCAGTGTGGCTCAGTGGGTTGAGCATCGTCCTAGGCACCAAAAGATTGCCAGTTCAATTCCCAGTTGGAGCACATGCCCGGTTTTGGGCTCCATCCCCAGTGGGGGCATGCAGGGGGCAGCCAACTAGTGTTTCTCTCTCCCCTTCTCCCTTCCTCTGTCTCTAAAATCAATAAATAACATTAATTTTTAAAAAGACCCATAGACTAATGGAATAGAATACAGAGCCCAGAAATTAACCCATGCCTAGATGATCAGTTAATCTAATGTACTGAGGTGAAAACAGTCTATTCAAACATGGTACTGGGAAAACTGGGCAGATACATGCAAAGAAAATAAAACTAAATCACTTTCACACACCATATACAAGAATAAACTGAAAGTGGATTAAAGACCTAAATGTAAGACTCGGAAAAAACTCCCTGACATTGCTCTTAGTAATATATTTTTTTCAAGATATTTCTCCTAGGGCAAGGGAATTAAAACACAAATTTAAAAATGGGTGTACATCAAACTAGACAGTTTTGTTTTTTAATCCTCACTTAAGAATATTTTTTTCATTGATTTCTAGAGAGAGTAGAAGGGAGGGAGGAGGAGAAAGAGAAAAAAAAATACTGATGTGTGAGAGACACATCGATTGGTTGCCTCCTGCACTCACCCCTACCCAAGCTGGGGAACCTGCAATGGTGATATTTGCCCTTGACCGTGATTCGAACCCCCAACCCTTTGGTCTGCAGGCTGACGCTCTAACCACGGGGATAACTGGCCAGGGCTCAAGCCGAACAGTTTTTGCACAGCAAAGGAAACCACCGACAACGTGAAAAGACAACCTATTGATGGGGACAAGATATTCGCCATTGATACACACACGATAGGGGTTAACACCCCAAGTGTATAAGGAACTCACACCGCTCAACACCAGACACACCAAACAAGCCAATTAAAAACCGGGCAGAGGACTGGAATAGGCACTTCTCCAAACAGGATGTGCCGATAGCCAAGGGGCATATGTCGGCAATCAGCAGAGAAATGCAAATTAAAACCACAACAAGATAATCCCCTCACACCTGTCAGATTGTCAGCGATAAATCAAGACACAAGTGCTGGCGAGGGTGCGGAGGAGAGGGGACGCTCAGGCACAGCTGGTGGGCATGCAGATGGTGCAGCCGCTGTGGGGACCGGCGTGGAGGGTCCCCAAAAGATCAGGAGTAGAGCTACCTTATGACCCAGCAATGCCAGTTCCGGGTACTCACTCAAAAATACAAAACACTAATTCAAAAAGATATATGCATCCCTACGTTCACTGCAGCATTATTTGCAATAGCCACGGTGTGGAAGCCACCTAAGGGCCCCTCAACTGAAGATGAGATAAAGATGAGGTGGTACGTACATACAGTGAAATACGACTTGGCCATAAAAAGAATGAAATCCTGCCATGTGCAACAACACCATGACCTTGAGTGCATTACGCTGAGTTGAAAGAAGTCGGCCAGAGAAAGACAAATAACGTATCATCTCACTTGTGTGTGGACTCTAAAGCACAAAATAAATGAACAAGCGAAACAGAAACAGAAACAGACTCCCACAGAGAACACACTGATGGCTGCCAAGTGGGAGGAGGGAAGAGGGAGGAGGGATTCGGAGGTGAGAAGAAGTGGAGAAGTTAAGATGAACACATCAGTAGTTACAAAGCAGTCACGGAAATGTCAAGTCCAGAGTACGGACTATCACCAATGGAATTTATTGAAAACATTTGTTATTGATTTTTTAGCAGGAGAGGATGGGAGAGGTAGAGAGAGGGGGAAACCTCGAACTAGCAACCCTTTGGTGCCCAGGACAACACCTAAACCAGCCGTGGGCAAACTACGGCCCTCGGACCGGATCCGGCCCGTTGGGCTGTTCTATCCGGCCCTCGGAGCCGAAAGAGCGGAGGGTTCTCTCGCTCTCCCCTCCGCTCCTTCGCCAGCAGCCCAAGATGAGAGTGCCAGCATGGTCAGGTTGCTTTTGTTCCGGCCCTCCCGTCCAGTTTAAGAACCCATTGTGGCCCTCAAGTCAAAAAGTTTGCCCACCCCTGACCTAAACCAACTAGCCACACGGGCCAGGCCTCGCCAGTTATACTCCAAGAACCATGCATGGTGCCAGGTGTGGTGGGCGATCACCTCGTCAAGGATTTGGCTAAGCTCCATGCTGCACACCTGAAATCACTATAAAAGAATACTGAATGTCAAGTGCCATTGGAAAAGAAACCAAGGCTTCGAAAAGTATGTGACTCTTAGGTTAATCAAAAGGGGGAAAAGGTTGCTCTGGCCAGCTAACTCTATTGGTTAGAGCAGTGGTCGGCAAACTGCGGCTCTTTCGCCCCTTGAGTTTTTAGCAAAGGCCAGCTTAGGAGTACCCTAATTAACTTAATAATAATGTACCTACCTATACAGTTTAAGTTTTAAAAATGTGGCTCTCCAAAGAAATTTCAATTGTTGTACTGTTGATATTTGGCTCTGTTGACTAATGAGTTTGCCGACCACTGGGTTAGAGCGATGTCCATGTATGCCAAGACTGGGGGTTCAGTCCTGGACCAGGGCACATACAAGAAACCACCAATGAATGCATAAATAAATGGAACAACAAGTGGTGTGTGTGTGTGTGTGTGTGTGTGTGTGTGTGTGTCTCAAAAAAAATCAATAAATAAACAGTTTCAAAAAGGGAGTGGGGGTTAAGTAAAGCTGAGTTTCCTGTTTCCAGCAGCGTAATGGATTTGACACTCTGAAAGGTCTTTATTATCCCAGCAACGAAAGTCTTCATACATCAGAGTCTTTACTGTATCTCTGGGCTCACAGGACGAGGGAGAATCCTTAAAAGAACAAATGAAATATCTGTGGGCTGGAACCAGAAAGAAGTAAGATGAGTGGCGTGTGACCCTGAGGGCAAAATGGGGGGGTGGGGGGGCCTGTGCCCCTGGCCCAGCAGGAAGCAGAGCAGCTGAGCCTGAGATGTTCAAATAACACCGCCCGACCGGCAGAAGGATACTCTTCCACCAAAAGCTTCCCCGGGCTCAGATTTGAACCGATTGAGATCAACCAGATATCAGTTTACGAGGAAAGAAAAACAAACCGCCATCAGCAAGTCATCAGAAACAATAAACATTAGATTTAGACCCGCAAGAAGCTCACGTATTTGAAGAATCGGATGAACACAAAACATTTGTACATGAAAGTTTTTCAAAAGGAATTAAACAAAATAAGCAAAAGAAACCAGATTACAAAAAGAACAAAGTGAAATTTTAGGAATGAATAATATAATTGGCAAAAAAAAAAAAAAAACACACCCAACTCTATGCATTGGTTAAATGACAGATTAAATACAGCTGGGAAAAGAAATAACTATAAAGCAAAGCTAAGCAAATAACCCGAACAGCACACAGAGAGAAGCATATGAAATTATGACAAAACCATTAACTGTCTTGGAAGACAGGATGACTGAACAGATCTTAGCAGAATCCCAGAAGAAAAGAACTAAGAAAATAGAAGCGAGGCAGTATGTGTACAGATAATACTTCAGAATTCTTGGGAAAGATATAAACTCACAGATACACAAAGTTCAGCATATTAACAAGTAGGATCATTAAAAAGAAATCCAGCTCTAGCCGGTTTGGCTCAGTGGATAGAGCCTCAGCCTGTGGAATGAAGGGTCCCGGGTTCGATTCCGGTCAAGGGCACATGCCCAGTTGTGGGCTCGATTCCCAGGGGGGAGTGGGTGTGCAGGAGGTAGCAGATCAGTGATTCTCTCCCACCACTGATGTTTCCATCTCTCTCTCCCTCTCCCTTTCTCTCTGAAATCAGTAAAAAATTTTTTAAAAAATTAAAAGAAAATAAATCCACCCTAATCACATTGTAGTAACATTTCAGATGCCAAAGACAAAGAAAAAACCTGTAAAGTAGCCGAGGGGAAAGACTGATGCCATGACCGCAAGACGACAAGGCTTTGCAACAGGAATGATGGAAACCAGGACACATCGCATCCATTTTACACTAGGTCAGTGGTCGGCAAACTCATTAGCCAGCAGAGCCAAATATCAACAGCACCACGATTGAAATTTCTTTGGAGAGCCCAATTTTTTACACTTAAGCTTCTTCTAACACCACTTCTTCAAAATAGACTCGCCCCGGCCGTGGTATTTTGTGGAAGAGCCACACTCAAGGGGCCAAAGAGCCGCATGTGGCTCGCGAGCCGCCGTTTGCCGACCATGGCACTAGGTCGTAAGACAAAATAACTCTCAACCTAAAATGATGCATCCAGTAAATCTGCATTTCAAGAACAACACTGAAACAAATATATTTTCAAATATAAATAAAAGTGAACTCAGCACCACGAGCTCCCCTAAATGAGGTGACCTTGAACTATTCCAGCGGCTCCCTAACCGGCCTTCCCTCTCCAGTCTTCTGGAATATCAGAGTAATACTTCCAAAATCACCTTCATCAGAGCACTCCTCTGCTTCAAACTGCCAAGTAAGTGTCTACGGCCTGCGTGAGAAGGCCCCAGTTCCTTAGCCTGGCCCCGAAAGCCCTTTACAATCCAGTGACTCCTCAATGTTCTCTCCGATGGACAGTCTGGCTCTCCATTTACTACCCTGTTTCCCCGAAAATAAGACAGTGTCTTATATTAATTTTTGCTCCCAAAGATGCGCTAGGTATTATTTCCAGGGGATGTCTTATGTTTCCATGAAGTAGGTCTTATTTTCGGAGGATGCCTTATTTTCGGGGAAATACGGTAGTGATGGCCTGGGCGAGGTAATTACCCTCTCTGCATCAGCTGCACAATGAAATCTCTAAGAACTGAGATCAATGGAGACAGCCCAGGTAAAGCCATCAGCACGATGCCTGGATGCCTGACACAGTTTTCAATACATGGTAGCAGTTAATATTATTATCAGTGTAACTCATTCGTCTCAAAATACAACACAGGGATTATTCCCAACTCCGCACCTTTGCGCACACTATTCCCCCCGCTTAATTGGCCCTCACATCCCCATCCTCCCGAATCTGCACTGTGTCCATCAAGATTGTCCCTGCAAGCCCACTCCCGTCCTGAAATTCTCCTCCCCAAGGCGGGCCAGAGCAAGTGCTCACACACCCCAACACAGACACCTTTCGCCCCAAGGATGCTGTTAGTTAGTCATCTAAGCTACATGGTCCTTCTGGTATGGAAGAGAGTCCATCTTACACCCCCTGTTCTGCCCAAGGAAAGCTTTACTGCCGTGAACAGGGAGGTTCCCAGGGTAAACAGGGATTCGTGGATTACATTCCAGCACCGGATTGAGATACCTTGGGGGGGAGGGGGGGAGTGGGAGAGGCAGCTGTTTTGGGGTTTGCTGCATTCCTGGTTTTGTGCTCCCCCTGACAGCTGCACTGCATTCTGAGGACTTTTAAAATATCTTCTCAGAGAAAGGTCTGGGCAAGGAAGTCTGTGGTGGGCGGGAAGGGTGGATAAGGGCGCATCGGCGAGGCCACGTCAGGAAACATCTTTCCGAGGAAGCCCGCGTGGGGTGGCCACCCTCTCCCCGCGCGGAGGGCCCTCCGGGGTGGCCTGGCCGGCACAGCGCGGGCGTCCAGTAAGTGAGGGCTGACTCTCAACTGGCAGACCTAAGTCACCACTCGGGTTATTTGGTTTGTTCAAAAAAAAAGGGGGGGGGTAGGGGGAAGGGTGAGACAAGTCACTCTCGTCAGCTTTTAGCTTTCCAGTAACCATTTGCTGAGGGTGACACAGCTGGCTTCCCCGCCCAAAAGCAATGGCAGCGCATCTCTCCAATGAGTCACCCCGAGTGCATGACCAAACTGAGCTCCAAGCCGGCCCTCCTCCGTCCCCTGAGCCTGACTCCAAGGGGCTAGGGCCAGGGGTGGGCAAACTACAGCCCACGGGCCGGATCCAGCCCGTTTGGCTGTTCTATCCGGCCCGCAGAGCCGAAAGAGCGGAGGGTTCTCTTGCTCTCCCCTCCGCTCCTTCACCAGCAGCCCAAGAGGAGAGTGCCAGCATGGTCAGGTTGCTTTTGTTCCGGCCCTCCCGTCCAGTTGAAGAACCCATGGTGGCCCTCGAGTCAAAAGGTTTGCCCACCCCTGGGCTAGGGGCAAAAGGCACAATCCACATGCTCTCACACGAAACAAAACCGAGTTCCCGCATTTTAAAATAAAATCCTTACTCATGTCAAGTTAAAAAACCCACTATTTAGCTATTGGAGCCCGAAACAGAATGCACTTGGTTCCATGATATAAAAGCATCCTCGTTAAAGAAAAACTTCAAAAAGAGACAAAAGCATCAGCCAGGGACAGAGAGGAGGAGAAAACAACGGGCCGTGAGCTGTACCACTCACACACAGCGCCCGTCCACATTCTGACTCACTTCCTCCAGGTCCCCCCTGAGCGTCAGATGTTCTGTGTAATTGTAACCATTTGGTATATACCCGTGGTCGGCAAACTGCGGCTCCCGAGCCACATGTGGCTCCTTGGCCCCCTGAGTGTGGCTCTTCCACAAAATACCACGGCCTGGGCCAGTCTATGTTGAAGAAGTGGCGTTAGAAGAAGTTGAAGTTTAAAAAACGTGGCTCCCAAAAGATATGTCAATCGTTGTGCTGTTGGTATTTGGCTCTTCGGACTGAGGAGTTTGCCGACCAATGGTGTATATACTAATCATACTCACAGCTTGTGCCACTTAAATGATAACATAAGCATTCCTCCATGCTCTTCTTCTTAACCTTATGCAACTGCACAGAGTAGATGGTAGAAAGATCTTCAAACTAAACAAAGTCAAGTGTTTAGTTCACTTGCCTTTCTCTTTTTCCCACAGACACTAACTATTGTGGTAAAAAAAAAAAAAAAAAAAAAACTAAGAATTTCCAAACGTTTCTGGGCTGCTTAGAACCAAGATAAGATGGACTCAAAGCGCCCGGACACACAGGCAGCGTTTCAGAAATGTTAACTGAGTTTCAAGTGACAGAGAGAATATGTACTGTAATCATCTCCGGGAAGATACAAGAGAAATTCAATCCAGCCTTTGTTTTCAACAAACTTCTTATATCGCGGACAAGACAAGACGCATGTGCGCCCAACAACTGAAGCGCGCACCCATCCTGGCCCCCCCAGGGCTGGGGATGCTGTGCTCGTTCTGCACCCCCAATCTGCAGAGCAGCACGTGGCATGTGGCAGATACTCAGAAAGTTTCTGCTGGGCTGACCTGGCCTAGAGCCCTGAGCCAGCTCGTTTGGACAGGGAGGAGCGCCGAGGCCGAGCACACAGCGTGGAGAAGGCAGATCTGGATTTTGGCAATGGTGTGCAGAAAGAAGGCTGACCCAGAAGCAGCCTTGGGGCTCTCTGAAAATGAAATGTAATATTAAAAAAAAGATTGCATACTCCTAATTTATTAAAACGTTTGATGTTTTGCCGAAACCGGTTTGGCTCAGTGGATAGAGCGCCGGCCTGCGGACTGAAGGGTCCCGGGTTCGATTCCGGTCAAGGGCATGTACCTTGGCTGCGGGCACATCCCCGGTAGTGGGTGTGCAGGAGGCAGCTGATCGATGTTTCTCTCTCATCGATGTTTCTAGCTCTCTGTCCCTCTCCCTTCCTCTCTGTGTAAAAAAAATCAATAAAATATATTTTAAAGAATAAAAAATAAAATAAATAAGTAAAAAGTTTGGTGTTTTGTCCCAACCAGCCTGGCTCAGGGGTTGAGTGTCGATCTAGGAATCAGCAGATCACGGCTCGATTCGTGGTCGGGGCACAAGCCCGGGTTGCGGGCTCCACTCAAGCAGGAGGTAGCTGATGATTCCCTCTCATCATTGATGTTTCTCTCTCTCCCTCCCTCTCCCTTACTCTCTAAAATTCTGCACAACCAGCATGGAAACCCCTGCTGTACATATGAACTACTCAGAGGAAGTATATAATAGCTTCTCCTTAAAAACAGAGAAAACACCCCAACACAAAACACGGCAGTATTCCTCATCACGCAGACAGGCACTCATTCTCAGGAAGCGCTCTGTGTGAGACGGCAAGTGGCAGAGGCGGTAAAGGAAGGCTCTCCCTGTCGCTGTCGGGTCCCAGACTCGATTCTGTCCTCGCTAACCCAAGTGGAAAAGAATGTGCTTGCCCAGCGTTCCGACCCGACGCCAGGGAGGCCATTTGCATGCTGTTAGCATGCAGAGGGCCCCCACAGAGCTGAACTCTGCATGCCACTCTCACAGCACCACAGGCAGACCACCTGACTGCAAACCCGTCTTCAAGGGGAGAAGCTGGTGGGAAGAGATTAATCAAAGAACTGGTATGCACACATGGACGCAGACATCAGCCAAGTGAAAGCCTGGGGCAGTGGTCGGCAAACCAAGGCTCATGAGCCACAAGTGGCTCTTTGGCCCCTGAGTGTGGCTCTTCCACGAGATACCACGCGCAGGCGTACACGTACAGTGCGATTGAAAACTTTGCGGCCCACGCACAGAAGTCGGTTTTCAGCTGTCCAAAGAAAATTTTTTAAATATATTTTATTGATTTTTTTTTACAGAGAGGAAGAGAGAGAGAGAGAGAGCTAGAAACGTCGATGAGAGAGAAACATCGACCAGCTGCCTCCTGCACACCCCCTAAAGGGGATGTGCCCGCAACCAAGGCACATGCCCTTGACCAGAATCGAACCTGGGACCCTTCAGTCTGCAGACCGACGCTCTACCACTGAGCCAAACCAGTTTCGGCTCCAAAGAAATTTCAATTGTCATACTGTTGGTATTCGGCTCTGTTGACTAATGAGTTTGCCGACCCCTGGCCTGGGTGAATGGGGAGCTACGCGGAGGTATGCAAAGGGGAGCGGAATGGGAGACACCTGTAACTCTCTCCAATAGAAAGAATGTAACTTCATGGCTAATTCAGCCGACGCCATCCATCCTAGCTTCCTTCACACACCACATTTCCCTCTCTCGTCCTCCACTTGTGCTCTGAAAAAATTCAAAGAATGTACAGGACAGGAATTCGCTAATATCCCATCTCTAACAGCTGCCGGTTGGATGCACTAAATCCACCGCTTCTTCAGTTACACTATTCAACAGTGGCCAGTGGGTCCCTTCAGAAAGGGTGCTTCCTACAAATCTGGTTTCCTTCAGAAGAGCTGACTTAGGCCTCCCCTGCTGGCTGCCTTTACAGCAAGCGGCAGGGAGCACAGGAGTTGGGTGTGGGGTAACGCCACGGGGATGTAACTGCCGTTCCTTACCATTACGTGTTTGTAACAGCTATCCATCAGGCTACCCAGCCCAAGCGCCGGAAACAAATGCCTCCCCGACAGGCATCAGTGGGAGCAGCTGGCATGAGGCACGGCTGGCACCAGGCAGGTGTGCCTTGTTTTTGTGGAAGTACACGCACCTTCCCATCGTGATCGCGCCCATCACATCGTTTAGAAGAATTAAAACAGCATAAAAAAATGGGTTATTTTTTTTACATGTTTCAAGAGTTCAAGCACATGCAAATAGAAAGCTGAGAACTTTTGTTCCCTTTGTTTTCCTCTTCAAAAATGTCCTGGAAGTCTCGGTTTTCAAATTTTGTTAGCACACTGTCTTGTCCCAGGAATGCAAACTGTTCCTGTTTTAATTCTAAACGAAGCATTTCACTCTAGGGCATCAACGATTTGGGAGCCTAACAGCAATAATCTTTAAAAAAAAAAAAAAAAAAGACCAAAAAAAAAAAATAAAGAGACATGTGACAGAACATTTGTAAACCTGAATTGCACCTGTCACCCGTTCCACAAAAGAATATTTTATACACAAACCACATAGCTTTGAACACTTGAGAATTCACTTACACTGATCCATAATAAGAACTCCACTGTCAGATGGAATAATACGAGTAACCAAACACTGGATTAACACCAACTGTTGAAGATTTCCAAATTACATCTCCCTTAGCAAGTTACTGAGTTTTTCTGTACTTCTGGTTTGTTTTTTTTTCATTCACAAAATGGAAAAAAAATAATAGCCACCGTCTCTTAAGAGTTGTTATTAATAGTAAGTGAATGATAAATTCTTATAATTCTTATAATCCAGCCTGACAAAAGGAAACGGATGTTTGTATTATATTGGGACCCCAGCGTTTTGTTTTTTTTTTAATGAAAATACTAAAGAGCAACAGCAATTAAAGAATAAAACAAATTTTTTAAAAAGACACAGCTATCATGACTTGTGGAAGAATAAGGTTTTCAAGCTACTGCAGATACATTTAGAACATAAATTATTGGAAAAAGAGCTCCCTCCTAAATACACAAATACATAATTGTGTTCCTATAAAGAGAATTAACACCCCTACCGCCATGATTCTTTGTCACAGGTCCCATTCTGCAGAATGGGATTCTTTCTCCTCTGCCGTCCAGGTAAACCTCACCCCTTTATGTATTTATTTTTAATACATTCTATTGATTTTTTTTTTTTACAGAGAGGAAGGGAGAGGGACAGAGAGTTAGAAACATCGATGAGAGAGAAACATCATCAACCAGCCGCCTCCTGCACACTCCCCACTGTGGATGCAACCAAGGTACGTGCCCTTGACCGGAATCGAACCTGGGACCCTTGAGTCCGCAGGCCGATGCTCTATCCACTGAGCCACACCGGTCAGGGCAACCTCAGCCCTTTAAATCAAGAAAGCCACGGACAAGCTCCTCCAGAAGGGCTAACGGAGAGGTTATGGGTCTGTGAAGTCCCTAGCGTTTTCCAGTTTTATTAAAAACAAAGAAAAAAAAAACCACCGCGTTGAAACGCCTTCCTGAACTACATTGCCAAACGCTCCTGCAATCAAAACTGCAAACTTTGATGCGAGCAGACCTCCGCAAACAATAGACAGTTGTTCCCTCTGTGAATGGGACAGTGTCCGTGTGACCAACGGAGCCGGGAGCCGGGCATTCCTGACACCCTTGTCCCCTGGCTGGCTAGCTCTGACCACTTAGACCACTCAGCCACGGTCCGTTTCTGGAAATGACTTTCCAGGCAAAGTGTCCGGTGGATACCTCCACCCTGAAACGGCATTCTTCATCGCAGAGCCCTGTTTTCGCAGCTTCTGTCCCAGACCCCCCCACATTCACCGCCACCCTTCTGGACGCGTGCACGTGAATGCGCATCACACACAGGAATGCTTTGTTCTCCTGTCCCCTCTCCCCCATCCCCGCCCCCACTCTGAGACAGTCCCTCCGTGGGTTCACTTGTATAAGCCACAAAACATCACGGAGGGTCAATGGTAAAGCAGCCAGACCACGAAACCACCTAAGAACCAGGGAGGAAGAGTGTGGTACAGTCCTTGGTGGGGAAAGGGGTTTGTGTCTGCGCCCCCTGGCTTGGAATACAGCTCAGAAAAGAGACTTGCCTTTGATCTTGGCTTTCTCATCTAGAAAACTAGAGGCCCGGTGCTCAAATTCATGTGGGGGTGGTGGGGGGTCCCCCTCAGCCCAGCCTGCACCCTCTCCAATCCGGGACCCCTCAGGGGGATGTTCGACTGCAGGTTTAGGTTTAGGCCTGATCCTACATAGACAGATGTTTTAGTAAAAACTCAGCTCTCAAAGTTGTCCTAAAGACTATAGAACACTAGCTGAAACCAGTTTGGCTCAGTGGATAGCGCGTCAGCCTGCGGACTGAAAGGTCCCGGGTTCGATTCCGGCCAAGGGCATGTACCTTGGTTGCGGGCACATCCCCAGGGGGGGGTGTGCAGGAGGCAGCGGACCGTTATCCCCCTGCCTTCCTCTCTGCAAAAAATCAATTAAAAAAAAAGACTAAGCACACTAGTTTCCAAGTGCCCCGGACACAGCAGGAGCCCTCACTCCACAGAAGCTATTTCAGTCCTTCTGTCCCGGGACACGCGGCTCTGGTGGGAGTTGCGGGCGGTGGGAGCGACAAGTCCGAGCTCCCAAGTGCATCGCGGCGGCCCGAACCGAACCGCCCGGACGCTAGTTCGGGGTCTGCGAGCTCTCCTCCTCCGCGGGGCCGGAGCCCAGAAAGCGAGCGCTTGAGGGAGATCTAGAGCCATGTTATTCTCACGAAAAGGAAAGTTGGGTTTGCCCCAACCGAGTGAGTGAGTCCCTTTGAGTCCCTTTGTTTACAGCAAGGCACGCGCGGGAGCCCCCCGGGCGCGGGGCTGGGCGCCGGGACCCCGAGGGACCCCGCAGGCCGCCCACCCGCCTCCCCGCGCGCCGGGGTCCCCCTCAGGGGGCCCAGCCCCGCCACCGCCGCCGGGCCTCCCGCCCCGACCCGCCTCGAGGGAGGTCGGGGAACCGAATCCTCTCCCATCCTCTCCCCGGAACCCGCGTCCCCTCCGCCGCCGGGCCGGGACCGCTATTCCCGCCGGGATGGAGCGGCTCCAGCCGCTCGGCCCGCTCGGCTCCCATCGCCCCCGACCTCTCTCCCCCGCCTTCCCCCCGGGCCCCCCAACAGGCACGCTCACCCCTGAAGAGCAGCACCAGGAGGAAGTCGGGCAGCCGCGCGCAGAGCAGGAGCCCCCGCCGCCGCCGCCGCAGCGCCATGACGGGAGAAGCCGAGGGGTCGCGAGCGTGCGGCGCCGCCGGGCTTTTTCCCCCGCGCGCGCGCGCATGCGCCCCGCCCCGCCGGACCCTGCTACCCGCCCCCCGGTTACCATGGCGACCACCGGGCCTGCCCGCGCCGTCCCCATGGCAACCGAAGGGGAAAGCTGGAGTCTGGTTACTATGGATGCGGGGATGCCCTGGACCCGGGGGGGCCCAGGGACGGGGTCTGTGTCGGTGAGTTGGGTGGGAGGGAAGCGCTGGAAAAGAAGGATGTTCTGGAAGGAGGTCGGGGAGAACGTCCATAGCTGCGAAATGAATACTTCATGGCAGCTCGGAGGAGGAGGAGGAGAAGGAGGAGGAGGAGCGCGCCGTTAAAACTTGGAAAAGGGAAGGGCTTCTTGATTTTACAAATAAGGGATGCAGCCCAACAGTTATCTTGGAAGCATTATTGCCCGCGCCTCTTGGGAGGCCCCGATTTCAAATCTGATGAAAGAAAGGAAAAAAAAAAAAGCTCAGAAATCTATATATAAAACATAAACAACACATCTATTTTACAGTACATAAAATATAAAAACGACGTCCTCAAATAAGCACAGCCCTGGCCGGTTTGCTCAGTGGTTAGAGCCTCGGCTTAAGGGCTGAAGGGTCACAGGTTTGATTTCTGGTTAAGGGGAAGTACCTGGGTTGCAGGTTCCCCAGCCCTGATAGGGGTGCTCACAGGAGGCAACCAATCTCTTTCTCTCTCTCTCTCTCTCTCTCTCTCTCTCTCTCTGTCCCATCCATCAATGTTTTTCTCTCTGCTCCCTTCTCCCTCCCTTCCACCCTCTCAAGAAATCAATGGGGAAAAAATATCCTCAAGTGAGGATTTAAAATAATAATAATAAAAATAAAATTAAGCATAATTTGTTTCTGTGGTAGATGAAAGAATGATGATATACCTAATACTTTTTTTTTCCTGCAGGAAATCAGACTAATGATTTGCTCTGATTTCTGAATATTGGGAAATGGTAAGACTAGGGAGCAAAAATGCAGCAAAATCTTACGAGGACAAGTGATAAGATGAAGGAAGAGAAGGATAAAGTATGCTGGCAGCTGGACCTAAGGATGCAGGTGGTTTTGAGTGTCGCTTAATATTATGGAAAATTTCGAAGCAGCTTGTATTATATCTAATATGGAAAGTGCATTTTAATGTTCCAGGAAATGATTAAAACCTAATGTTGAGTAGAGTGATTAGTAAAATATGTGAATTTCCAACAACTAATATATTGTCATGTACAACTTAAGGGCTTCAATTTTTCATACAGCCATCCTAAATTTATTTTAGTGTTTTTAGTTCCCACAAAGTAGAACAGGATGTGTGTGTAATTTACATATGTACTACAAGATATATATGTTAAAATTTATAATGTATGCAAATATCAAAAAACAAGACATAGATTGAGGTTGTTGCCCAGTTTATATTTCAAATGCCATCATCATCTTTATAAGCCTTTATAATGGCTCAAACCTTTGAGAGTATGAAGTAATTACATTCCCACAAGTCTCATGAAGAAAGAAAAAAAAATTTTTAACAACAACTCAATCACCTACTGTGACTCTATTTGTCTTTCATTTCCCAAAGCTTTTATTGTTCCAGTTCCAACGTCACAAGTAGGATGAATACATCACTAAAGAATATTTCCACCGGCCTGAGGCAAAATGCAAAAATGATTGTGTGGCGGTGATCTCTCTCCCTTCATCAAACACATACTAGAGAAATTAAAAGAGAAAAAATTATTCTTCCACCCACTGACTATTTTTCCTCCTGCTCTCCCTTTCCTCTAGTCCTTCCTTTAGCTCCTGGTTATACCGCCAGCCTACCTGCCTAACGGAAGGAACCATTTTGGTCATCTGGGAAATGTGAGGTGGGGTCTGACTGTGGACAGAGGACCGTTTTCAGAAATCAATGCCTCTTCTCTCCTGCCGGATGGCCTGTGCTCACACGATGGAATGGCTCCGTTAATTAAATGGTCTTGTCTCCTAGGAAATCTCTGGGAAGTCAGAACAAGATCACAGAGAGGCTCCGTGAATGTTCTATAAGGAGCAGAGGTTCCTATGAGAGGGGAGGCAGGTACGTCGTTGTCAAACACTGATAATCCTCCACAGTGGAGTCTGCAAGTTCTGACCTGCGCAGGGGTGGGCAAACTTTTTGACTCGAGGGCCACAATGGGTTCTTAAACTGGACCGGAGGGCCGGAACAAAAGCATGGATGGAGTGTTTGTGTGAACTAATATAAATTCAAAGTAAACATCATTACATAAAAGGGTACAGTCTTTTGGGTTTTTTTTAATTCAATAGTTTTATTCACCGGATCTGGCCCACGGGCCATAGTTTGCCCAGCCCTGGACCTGCGGCTCAGAGACACAGTCCTGCAATGGAGCCCAACTAGCGACGCCCCAGGACAGGGTAGGATGCCCTCGACGGTCAGTGGTCTGCTCCTTCGTATGGGTGCCTTGTTCGGAAGGGAATCCGAGCTTTGGACGCATGCAGGGAGCAGGGTTGGGGGGGGGGGGGGTCTGTGTTCCCATCATCACATCATCCAACTGAATGTGCTTCTTTCTCCCATGTGGCTTCCTGAGGAGACGTGCGTTTCTTCAGGGAGCCGGGGTAACTACGTATGCTTGTGCTGAACTTGAGCAAGATACGTTTCCATGGGAGCATAGAGTGCACATCACGTGGCCAACAAAGAGCGGGGGGGGGGAGTCCCGTGGGACCAACTCGCCTCTGACCAGACTGGAGAAGTCCCAGGAGGCAGCGGTCACGGGAAAGGAAACGTGGGCTCTGGAGTCTGACGGACCCTGATTCACATTCTTAGTTTTCGTAAACTTGGGGCAGTTACTCATCTTCTCCAAGCCTTGGATCCCTTGTCTGTAAAACAGGGTTAACAACACCCACCTCAAAGGGTCATTGGGAGAAGCATCTGAGACCGTGGTCGGCAAACAGCGGCTCGCGAGCCACATGCGGCTCTTGGGCCCCTTGAGTGTGGCTCTTCCACAAAATACCCCGGCCTGGGCCAGTCTATGTTGAAGGAGTGGCGTGAGAAGATGTTTACATTTAAAAAAAATTGGGCTCTCCAAAGAAATTTTCCATCATTGTACTGTTGATAGTCAGCTCGGTGGACTCATGAGTTTGCCGACCACTGGTCTGAGATAAAGGTCTGGAACATACTAGGTTCTCAACACATGTTTATTGCCCATGTCCCTTCCCTTCCCTACTATTTTAGTTCAGATCGGGCAAAATGGTTATAATATTCCTGAAGAGTCTTTTTTTTTAATTTTTTAAAATTGATTTTTGAAAGGAAGGGAGATGGAGAGTTTAGAAACATCAACGATGAGAGAATCATTGGTCGGCTGCCTCCTGCCCGCCCCCTGCTGGGGACGGAGTTCACAACCGGGGCATGTGCTCTTGACCAGAATCGAACCCAGGACCCTTGAGTCCACAGGCCTATGCTCTATCCACTGAGCCAGACCGGCTAGGGCCGCGGTTGTTTCTCTGAGGAACTGAAGAAGCGGGGATTGGCTGGGTGCCCGTCCCAAAGCCAGGGGAAGGTGACAGCTAGTAAACAACACTCCACAGGCCTTCAGGAAGGACACCGGGGCTGGGCTAAAACAGACCAGGTCTTGTTTTTTTTCTCCTCTCTCTCTACTTGACCTGAAGAATATTTCCACTGGCCCCGGGCAAAGGTGGGAAACTTTTCCTAATCAGTGTTTCCGCCCAGGCCTCCGGAAAAGCTTCCAGACACGCATGTTATCTGAATGGTCTTAAAGCCAAGTCCCGGACGAGAAGATTGGGGGTGGGGACCCCGTGTCCCCCGGGACACTCCGACTACTTTGCTACACAGATTGGGGGCATTTTCATCCTCACCTTCCCAGCAGAGGTCATTTTTCTCTTTTTTATTTATTTTATTTTATTTTTTTTAAAGTATATTTTATTGCTTTTTTTACAGAGAGGAAGAGAGAGGGATAGAGAGTTAGAAACATCAATCAGCTGCCTCCTGCACAACCCCCCACTGGGGATCTGCCCGCAACTAAGGTACATGCCCTTGACCGGAATCGAACCTGGGACCTTTCAGTCCACAGACCAACACTCTATTCATTGAGCCAAACCGGTCTTGGCCATTTTTCTCTTTTTTTAAAAAATATATATTTTATTGATTTTTTACAGATTGGAAGGGAGAGAGATAGAGAGCTAGAAATGTCGACCAACTGCTGCCTCCTGCACATCCCCCAACAGGGATATGCCTGCAACCAATGGACATGCCCTTGACCGGAATCGAACCTGGGACCTTTCAGTCTGCAGACCGACGCTCCATCCACTGAGCCAAACCAGTTTTGGCGGTTATTTTTCTCTTCACAGGAATGTTACTGTCGGTGTTCCTTCAAGGGGAGGGGCCCCCACAAGCGAGAGACCAGGACCTTGCACCTCCCTCAGAGCCCCTGGCAAGGTCAACCCCTACCGTAGGGTTTGGGAAGTTCTTCCGAGAGCTCTGGGCCCCGTGGCCTGGTGCGGTGACTGTATGTTCCTTCCCTGGAGGGGGGAGGGGAGGATCGTTCCTGGCTGCCCAAGTGGAGAAACTGTTTCAGGACAGGAAAAAGGGGTGTCTGATTCACTTCCCAGATATCTAACAGGATGAGGATTATTCTAGAGACGCGCCCCTTCCCCCCCCCCCCCGAGATTGTTCCAATACATGCTTCTTTTTGTTGTTGTTAATTCTCAACCAAGGATATTTTTCCATTGACATTTTTTTGTTATTATTATAAATATTTTATTGATTTTTTTACAGAGAGGAAGAGAGAGGGATAGAAAGCTAGAAACATCAATGAGAGAGAAACATGAATCAGCTGCCTCCTGCACACCCCCCACAGGGGCCATGCCCACAACCAAGGTACATGCCCTTGACCTGAATCGAACCTGGGACCTTTCAGTCCGCAGGCCCACGCTCTATCCACTGAGCCAAACCGGTTCTGGCGACATTTTTTTTTTAAGGGAGAGTAGAGAGAGGGAAAGAAACATGGATGTAAGAGAAATACATGGATTGGTTGCCTCCTGCATGAGCCCCCAGGAGGGCTCAGGCCAGGGAGGAGCCTGCCACCAACGGATGTGTCCTTGACTTGGAATCGAACCAGGACCCTTCGGTCCGCGGGCCAACGCTCTGTCCACCGAGCCCAACCAGCTAGGGCAACACCATGCCTCTTAAGCAATCGGATAATGCTCTAGGTAAGACTCTCAGGTTTCTCCTTCATCCCATGGAACTGTGTTCCCACAGAATGTGGGGTCGGGAGGGGCGGCTGGGTCTGGCCCTCCGGGGTGATGTCTGATCCTCTGATCGCGCTCAGGAGCCCAGCGGGGATGGCCACTCCCAGCCAACAGAGGACAGAGGCCCGGAATACCTCTCCGACTCCACACCCTCCCCCTCTGACGCCTCGCCTTTCCCCCATCATTTTTCCAAGCTGGCTTTTGTTTCCTGGCCGGGCACTGTGCTCTGGGGCTGCCCTGCCCAGTGCCCCCCAGGCCTACCACTGGCTCCTGCCCAGCATAGACCACGGGAGGGACAAGGAGCTCCTCTGAGCATCACATAGTCCACGTGCGCACCCACGGGCTGGCCACCCCACGGCCACCGGCTTAGCACACTCGAACATCATCCTTTTTCATGTGGGGTGCGTCCACCTGGCCTCCAGGAACCTGCCCGTAACTTCTGGATCTAAACCTTTCTTTTCAGGACGGCGGGCAGGACAGACTATAGAACAACAGCAGGCGCTCGGTACGCATGCGTGGAACGAACCAACGCAAGACGCCTGTGTCCTACCTGCAGAAGTAACAGCAGCTCATGCCATGCGGCTCCTCCTGACCTTCGGCCTGCAGTGACATTCCCCTGTGTGGCTGCACACAAGAAGCCCTTTTGTCACAAGCAATTATGGCGTAACGTCTCCTTAGGACATCCTCGGCCGGACCTGAGACTCTAGACGCCCTGAGGTATCTGAACCTCTTGTGACGTGTCCGGCTCCTTCCAGTCTCCGAAGCCACCCACGTAGCCCCTTTCGCCTGCATTGCCCGCCCCCTGAGCCCCTAAGTCAGTTTTCTAGCTCTAGTGTGTCCCCGGGGCCGCTTGAGGCTCCTGTCGTGTCCTCGTCGTGGAAGAGTTTTCTGACCCCACTGTTCCCTCCAAGGCGACTCCGTGGCCCCCTTCTGTGCTGCCATAATGCGCCGCATTGCACGTGCATCTATCTCACGTTGTATCGCGATGCCATCTTGCCTCTGCAGTCCTCCCCCGACTTCCAGAGTTCCATACTGCTTTCACCCTTTTTTCTTTTCCAGAGTGTGCCCCAAGATGGCCGTTCCTTTCTCAGGGCTCCATTAGCTGCACCCTGCCAGTTGTGCTGAATCTCGTCTTCCCTGAGCACTCCCTTCCCAAGACTTCCTAATTTCTCTCATTCCTGCTTGACCTTTCATCCTGCAGATGCTTACGTTTCTGATGACCGGCTACAGGGCTCTAAAAATAGCCACTGTGCTTCTTTTGCCTTTTTTATTAACCTTAGCTATCAATTTCTGGAAAACGTTTTGGTAAATATATCCCGATGATCCCGGGTTTCTCGTAATCTCATTCCAATCCGGTCCAAATGCTTTTAGTTCTTAACCCCATGGCAGGAGCGCTGTCCTTACTACTCCGGTGACATCATGAGGCATGCATGTGGCTTTGACCCTCTCCTTGCTTCCACTGTGCTCTCTCTCTCTCTCTCTCTCTCTCTCTCTCTCTCTCCTCTCCACTCCTCCCCCCTCTCTGGCTCAACCAGAAGAATGCAACCCTTGCCTGACTTCCATCCTCAAGTTCCCTGGAGACATAGCTGCTCTCCCACACTGGCCTGCTCAACGTTTTCTTCCAAACACACTCCTCTCCACAGTGAAATCATGGCAAACACAAGATTCTCTGTGGCATCTAGAGACAGCCAGGCTCTCCCATGTCACATCCTCCAGCTGGAGGACCAGGGGGGACGGGCCTTGTGTCTCTCTCTCTACATTTGTCCTTCTGAGGGCCTACTATGTAAACCAAGATTACTTTTAGGCTGTCGGAGAGAACAAAGAGCATTTATCTGAGCAGAAGGAGCAGAAATCATTTTAGGTAGCCACCTCCGTTGTGCTCTCCCAAGATGCTACAGGGGCTCCATCTCCTATAGAGAACGTTTCTGCCTAAATCCCCAATTTTTAAAAAAAATATACTTTATTGATTTTTTTACAGAGAGGAAGGGAGAGGTATAGAGAGTTAGGAACATTCATCAGCTGCCTCCTGCACACTCCCTACTGGGTCTGTGCCCGCCATCAAGGTACATGCCCTTGACAGGAATCGAATCTGGGACCCTTCAGTCCGCAGGCCGACGCTCTATCCACTGAGCCACACCGGTTTCGGCCGATACAGTTATTCCTGAGGCAGGGTTGAATCACTTATGAGCGTTTATTCCACTCCTGCCGGCAGCATGGGAGAGCAGCAGGTCAGCCACAAAAAAAAATCTGCTCTGTCCCTACCCGTGAGCCAGCTGCTTCTACTGGGTAGCAGGCCAAGATTACGCGAGAGAGTAAGAAATACAGGCGTGGGGAAGCAGGCGAGGTAACGTCGTTACAGGTTACAGGCAATGCGGGACTAGACTGTTGCAACCACGAGATTGCAAATCTTTCCATCGCGGTAGGCAGCTCCCGGGACAGAAGGATGGACTGCATTCTGATGTTAGCGCCCATGTCCCCTGGGGCGTAGGACTCTCAGCCAGGTTAGAACGTGTTTTCTCTAATCAGGACAGAGCAATCGCCCTGGCTGGTTTGGCTCAGTGGATGGAGCATCGGCCTGCAGACTGAAGGGTCCCGGGTTCGATGCTGATCAAGGGCACATGCCTGGGTTTCGGGCTCGATCCCCAGTAGGGGACGTGTAGGAAGGTAGCCAATCAATGATACTCTCCCATCATTGATGTTTCTATCTCCCTCTCCCCCTCCCTTCCTCTCTCTCAAAAGAAAAAAATCAATAAAAACATATTAAATTAAGAAAAGAGAACAGCCGAAACCGGTTTGGCTCATGGTAGAGCGTCGGTCTGCGGACTGAAAGGTCCCGGGTTCGATTCCGGTCAAGGGCATGTACCTTGGTTGCGGGCACATCCCCAGTAGGAGGTGTGCAAGAGGCAGCTGGTCGATGTTTCTCTCTCATTGATGTTTCTAGCTCTCTCTCTCTCTCTCTCTCTCCCTTCCTCTCTGTAAAACATCAATAAAATATATTTTTTAAAAGAAAAGAGAACAATCATGGCTAATAGACTATGATTAATATTTCTTATAATCGTAGCTAGTCCCCAATATTCTATTTCTGCCCCTAATATTAGGGCCCATTCCCCTCGGGGCTCTGGAATGAAAATCTCTGCCCTACTCAGGAAGCCATGGGTAGGGGAAAAAAAAATCTCCATCCATCATCCCCTTGTGCCCTAGCTTCTGGGGGGAAAAGTTTCCTCAAAGAAACTCAAACTTTCCGGCCGTGTCACATTCTCCTATAGGGAATGAACTCACACTATTTCCTCAAGGTCCCCCCCCCAAAAAAAAAAAATTAATGCCAAACCTGTTCTCATGCTGGGGACACCTAGCAAGGAACAGAAGCAAGCACCTAACTCTTCCCAGCGTGTCCTGAGAACATAAAGGCCTCATGGAATAAGACAGTTCCTGAGGAAGGCTAACCATCAACATGCAGGCCACAGAGGGGACACCTTGCCAAGAGGCAGAGTTGGCATATAAAACAAGTCAGAGAATGAGCCCCCTCAGATGTGAAAAAAAGATGGTGGAAGAGGTGAAACATACACTGAGTGGCCAGATTATGATGATCTCTGAATACATAATAATCTGGCCACTCAGTGTGTGTGTGTGTGTGTGTGTGTGTGTGTGTGTGTGTGTGTATGAGGCCTGGTGCATGAATTCGTGCATGGGTGAGGCCTGGCCAGCCTGGCCAGGGCGAGGGGACATGGGCGGTTGGCCAGCCTGCCTGCTGGTCCAACTCCTGGTTGAGGGAACAATGTGCATATTAGCCTTATATTATATAGGATATACACTGTGTGGCCAGATTATTATGCATTCAGAGATTGTAATAATCTGGCCACTCAGTGCAGAATAAAAGTCCCTGAGGAACAAAATAAAACCAAGGAAAAGGCAGTGATTGAAGAGGCGATGGCTCAGAATTTTCCCGACTTGATGAAAGACATGTGTTTAAAAAAAATTGTGGTTTTTTGTTTTTTTTTGCAGGATTCAACCTCTCCCAAGAATGTGACCTTTAAACACTGAATCTGAAATTTCCTGATTAGCATTAGTGAGGCGATGTCCATGAAAAAAACACTCCCTGTGGCTCTCTGACTCCCAAAGAAGACATTCTGGACTGAGCCGTCCTTTCTTTGCTAAATAACCACCTTCCTCCCCACCCCACCCCCATCCCTTCTTTCTACAAAAGCCTTTCACTTTTCTTTTCTAACCCTCACCTGAGGACATTTTCCCCCATTGATTTTTTTAGAGAGAGAGAGGAAGGGAGAGGGGGGAGAGAGATAGAAATATCAATGATGAGAGAGAATCATGGATCAGCTGCCTCCTGCACTCCCCACACCGGGGATGGAGCCCACAACCCCGGCACGTGCCCCAACCAGAAGTAGAACTTGCAACCTCTTGGTTCCTAGGTTGAAGCTTAACCACTGAGCCATGCTGGCCGGGAAAGCCTTCCACTTTTGTACAACCCTTCAGAGTACCCTTCTAGCTGCTGACAACAATTGCCAGAGGCTGCCCAATTCATACACCACTTCATGAGACCACTTAGATATTTACATTCAATTGGTTAAACGTGTGTGTGTGTGTGTTTTTTAAAAAACAAGAGTTCTTAGTTTAAAGAAGCTATCCCAACCCCAGGATCCGTGGTTCAGGACTATATCCCGTTTTGTTGAGTCATCCCCTAGTCATGTGGACTATTCCTAGACATAACAGGGTGAAATATGAGAGCCTCACATGAAAAGTAAATTCTCTAAGTTAGTTGGGTTGAAAAGATAGAACAAGGGAACAACAGTAATGGTAGAATTGGAACAAAATGAAATAATTACTTAAAAGTGTAACAGTGTGAATTGTAATCGACCCTGCCGTTCATTTGACATTGTAAGTGCTGACTCTGACTAATAGGTAGCTTGTAGATAAACAGCATGTTTGTATAAGAGGTTTTTTTTAAAAAAATACTAGACAAAAATAATATTAAAAAAACAGAGTTGGAAGAAATAGAAAGCATGGGGAGGATGGTAAAGGTTTAAAATAAATTTAAACTTTTAAAGCCTTTAATTTAAACATGTTTTTTTTTCCTTAGCTCACTTTATTGTAAAAATGCACTGTGTAATACATACAAAATAAGTGATTGTGTTATTGATAGGGGTTTTGGTAATCAGGAGTAGGTTATTAGTAATTAAGTGTTTGGGAAGTCAAAGGTCATATGTAAATTTTTTCCATCACCATTTATCTCCCCTATTTTCTCTTCCACCTCTGTTAGCTTAAACATTTAAGCATAACTCGTAAAAGGACAGAAATAAAATACACAATTTGAAAATTAGTAGGGTAGATGAATAGAAAAGGGCTTTCCATTTTAGGCTAAATTATTTGTCATTTATTCCACAGGAGATAGAACTATCATAGGCATTCTAACAGCTAACTCCACCTTATGCTCCCCCTGACCCGCCTACGCATAAGAAACCCATATATTTTGGAGTTGTTGACATAAGGAATGTCCAAATCTACAGATAATTTTTATGAGTTTATTTGAGCCAAGCTGATAACAATGGCCAGGAAACCAAAATATCAACAAATTGTGAAAATGCTCCAGGGAATGGCATTTTTACAGCTTATTTTATACACTGGAATCACAGGTGGAGGCATTGTGGGGAGAGGTTTGACATTAAATTTATTGGTGGTAGATGAGGGAGGTGGGAGAAAACAAAAGGAGGAAGTCTTTGTTTGAGATTGAATGAAAAGTAGAATACTGTGTTCATACCGGTGGGTGCAGGAGAGCACATAGCCAGCATGTACAGCTCCCAGAGATGGTTTTTGGGGAACAAAATAATGAGGTGTTTTGTGGTCTCTCTGAGATGGGCGTGCCCCGAGGGACCTGGAGGAGGAAATGTCTCTGACATTTCAAGGTCTGTTATCTTAAAAAGACAATAGGCCAGCCTTTATTAGGGGAAGACTGACCTTTGCAAAGGAAGCTACAGGCCTGGGATGAGGACTATCGTGTTTCCACAAAAATAAGACATCCTCTGAAAATAAGACCTACTTACAGGTTTCCTTCTGCGTGAAATATAAGGCATCCCCCCCCCCGAAAATAAGGCCCCCAGGCTCTGTCTCAGAATGAAAATTAATTTACTGTAAACTGGTCGCTAGGGCCACCCCGACTGGCGTGTAGCAACCAGTGACGTGACGCGGAGTCCTGACGTCACTGTCACTGCTGTGTGAATGGAGAGAAATCAGCCTGGAAACTGTGAAACCTAAAATGCAAGAAGTTATAACTTGGGTGTGAAGAATTCATGGGAGAAAATCACTGACAGTTGCATTGCAAATGCACTGCGAGCAGGCTACCTTGACAGGAGGTACTCATTTAAAGACAGTGCAATTGCTAAACATGAGAGATTTGGTCCACTGGTTCTGAAAGAAATGGAGTCACAAGAAATTCACCAGGAAATTCAGGAATTGGATTGTTAGGATGATGTTCCAGAAGATGATGACATGATTGTCAGTGAATAAATGAGTACATTCTTGATACTGTTGGATTCACAGTTTGTCTGGTTTGTGTTGACAACTACCGTACCACCGTACGGTATACAGATATTAAATTTCCTTTATTTTCAATAAATGTGTACCGTATTCTTCTTCATGGAAGAATAAGACATCCCCTGAAAATAAGACCTAGTGCATCTTTGGGAGCAAAAATTAATATAAGACACTGTCTTATTTTCGGGGAAACAGGGTATTAACCAGTTAATAGTTGATCTGCATTGTTAACCAGTTAATAGTTGGGATGAGCATTATTAACCCACATGACTGGCTTTTATTAGTTATACCGGTTAATAATGCAGATTTTTTCAATAGATGGGGTTACATACGGTATATATTGATATAGATGCAATGTGATATGTATGCTATTCTGTTGTACTGCTCCTTCAGATGACCACTTGTTCCGATTGATGGCACATGCACTGTCTGAGCAGCACTTCAAAACGTACGAAGAAGTGGAAAATGGGGTCTCTGAATGGTAATGGTCTGCCTCAAAACGAGAAAAGTTCTATCTGGACGGTATCCACAAATTACCTGAAAGATGGGGAAATGTGCGGCTAGCGATGGACATTACTTTGAATAAAGCACTATTGATGTTTCTCTTGAAATTATCATGTTCTCTTTTATTACAAAATCTGCATTCTTACAGTTAATAATGCGGATCAACTATTAACCAGTTACTAATTCGGATTGACCCGTTAAAAATGCAGATTGATTATTAATAGCGCAGATTATCAGGGGGTGGGGGGAGACATACACTTACAACAACAGAGATTTAAAAGACTATAAAAAAAGTATAAAGGAGCCCTAGCCAGTTTGGCTCAGTGGATAACGTGTCGGTCAGAGGACCAAAGGGTCCCAGGTTTAATTTTGGTCAAGGGCACGTACCTTGGTTGTGGGCACATCCCCAGTAGGGGGTGTGCAGGAGGCAGCTGATCGATGTTTCTCTCTCATTGATGTTCCTAACTCTATCTCTTTCCCTTCCTCTCTGTAAAAAATCAATAAAATATATTTTTTAAAAACGATGGAAAAATAACCTTGGGTGAGAAGAAGAATGAGGAGGAGGAGGAGGAGGAGGAGGAGGAGGAGGAGGAGGAGGAGGAGGAGGAGGAGGAAACAACAGACACAAACACATTTTGGAAGAAGAAAAAGCAAGTGGCTCAGGAGAGGAGGATGGGTATTCTCTGGAGTAGAGAGCTTTCCAGCGGTGACTCCTCCCCTTTTCCTCTGGGCTGGAGCCCCGCCCACCTGCAGCCAGCGTCCCTTTGGCCAAGCTTTGAGGCTGGGGAGGCCTCCTGACCGAATGAGGAAGGCTGTCTGGTTCCCCCGGCAAAGATTGAAAAGCATGAATAGCTGTGGTGGGAGGATTAGCCATACGTCACGCTTAGCTCCAGTTAATCAGGATTGAGGGAAGCTGTGCGCGCAAGTGACAGCTGAGCCAGGCCTCCTAGGAGCTGCCGGCACCGCCCCTGCCCTCTCAGGCCTGGCAGAGCCTGATTTTCCACCCCCCCTCACCCCTCCTTCTGTCTTCTGGGTCCCCCGCTCTGGTCCCTTTCTCCCTGCTCACCCCCCAGACCCAGTTTCCTTTCTGCTCTTCCACTTCGGCGTGAACATTCCTTTGTTTGTGTTTCCTGATGTACTCCTTCTCAATTGCTTGCTTTTGCTGGTGTGTGTGTGTGTGTGTGTGTGTGTGTGTGTGTGTGTATGTTTTAAAAATATATATATCTATTGAGAGGAAAGAAGAGAGGGAGAGAGAGATAGAAACATCGATGAGAGAGAATCACTGATCACCGATCAGCTGCCTCCTGCAGGCCCCCCACCGGGGATGGAGACTGCAACCAGGCATGTGCCCTTGACTGGACTTGAACCCAGGACCCTTCAGTCTGCAGGCCAGTGCTCAATCCACTGAGCCAAACCGGCCAGGGCTCACCACTATGGTTTTATCCTTTCCTCGCCACATGCTTTGTTCTTCCCTCCTCTCCCCACACCCCCTTCCAATGACCTCATAGCTTCTCCTCCTTGCATCAACAAACACCCTGACCCTTGGTTGAGCTGCATAGGTCAAGTTCAAAGTTCTGAGGTGACCCTTTCTGGCTCCCACTGAGCCTGGGGTGTGTCTACCTCACACTTCGCAGACCTCACAGAAGACTCCCCATAGCACAGGCTCCCTGGACTCCCTACGTCCTGTTTGCCCTTCACGAAATGCGGGAAGGCTGCAGTCAGACGGACAAGCTCTCCTTCCTCCTCCTCCTCCCCCGTCGGCACCTCCGCAGCTGGGCTCAGGCCCCGTGCGTGAGCTGTAGGCCGTTAGACAGACATGAGCAGAGCGAGGATGAGGTCACCCGGACGGACAGCTCCAGGTGTCCAGCAAGCGGCAATCAACTGTAGGGTGGGGCCTCACCCCGGGGCGACCTATCCTCCCCTAGCACACCCTGGTCATGAGGTGTGGACCCCCGACCTTTCCTCCCTAGAGGTAACATGCAGGCCTCGGCAGCATTTCAGCTCCAGGCCCAGAGAAGCAGCAGCAAAACCAGCCAAGGCTGACGTCAGGACCAGCTGCGTGGAATAATGACCTCCCGCCCCCGGCGGGTGCCGGCCCATCAATCGGTGGAGGCCGCAACCCTGGAAAGCTGCTCAGCATTCGATGGAGATCTTTCCCTGGGACCCCCTGGGAAAATCTCCCCCTTAAAGCCCTTAGGCTGGAGGCCCCAGTGTGCTCTCCCTCCTCCAGGGAGCACACGCCTGTGATGATTCTCTTCCCCTTCTCTCCCCGACCCCCGGCCCCCCAGGCAACACTGCTCCGACCCTTCCTCCCTCCTCCTCCTGGATCCCGCTGCCACCCACGCTGTGGCGTGGGGGCTCTCTCAGGAGCAAGTTGCCCCCTGGGCCGCGCCCCCTTCCTTGGAGAGTTTCTGCTCCCAGCTTGGGTGAACCCTTCCGCCAGCCTCACAGCACCACCTTGTGGCCGACTTCTCCTACTACAACTCCGTATCCCCCAACAACCAGCCCTTTCATGCCAAATGAGGGCTTTAAATGCTTAGGGTTTGTGTTTTGCTGTTTGTTTGTTTGTTTGTTTGTTTGTTTGTTTGTTTGTTTGTTTGTTTTAAAATATATTTTATTGATTTTTTACAGAGAGGAAAAGAGAGGAATAGAGAGCTAGGAACATCAATGAGAGAGAATCATCGACCAGCTGCCTCTTGCACCACCCCTACTGGGGATGTGCCCGCAACCAAGGTTCATGCCCTTGACCGGAATCGAACCTGGGACCCTTCAGTCCGCAGGCTGACGCTCTATCCACAGAGCCAAACCAGTCTCGGCTGGGGTGTGTGTGTGTGTGTGTGTGTGTGTGTGTCCTGCACTTGGCTGTTTAAAGGGAGTTCTGTGTACAGTATCCCGGTGCTTTAAGAGTTTTCAGCCATAAACAGAGACATCCACATGTATGTGAGCACTCGTTCCTTTAGACCAGTGTTTCCCAAACTTCTCTCGTGATGAGAATCGCCTGGTGGAGCTGTTCAAATACAGATCCCTGAATCCCAACTAAGAAGCACTAAACTAGAATTTTTGGGAACACCTAGGTAAAATTGTATACTTAACTAGTATACTAAGTTTAGAGCACCAGTTAAGTATACAATTTTACCTAAATGTTCCCAAAAATTCTAGTTTAGCGCTTCTTAGTTGGGATTCGGGGATCTGTATTTGAACAGCTCCACCAGGCGATTCTCATCACGAGAGAAGTTTGGGAAGCACTGCGTTTAGA
Source organism: Vespertilio murinus (assembly GCA_963924515.1). Classification (NCBI taxonomy): domain Eukaryota; kingdom Metazoa; phylum Chordata; class Mammalia; order Chiroptera; family Vespertilionidae; genus Vespertilio; species Vespertilio murinus. The sequence continues at coordinate 20,140,765 of OZ004720.1, read as the reverse complement.
CAGACTTCGTTGGTTCTAAAATTTGACTGACATCGTCATTTTTTGTTGTTGTTGTTGCTTGAAAGGCCCTCCCGCTTCGTAGGTGCCTCTACTTTCCACCCATGCCCAGGACAAACTCGAACCCCGGTTCTCCCAGGGAGCTCTTCCCGCTCTTCCCGCCTGCGTGTGTCCCTTCCCCCCTTGGAGACCCACCCCAGGGCCTCCCGGGTCCCTCCCTTGGGCGGTGCTTCGTCGGGAGTCTGGTCATTTGTACCTTTTCCTGGTGAGACACTTTGTTTGCCGACAATACGTTAGCCCGTCTTTATGGAGCATGCCCGGCACTGTGCTTGGGTCACTTTGTTGATGAGCCCCAGTATGGAAGGAGACGGGATTGTCTTTTCTCTCGTATCTCAACTTAGATACGGTTTCTCCCAGCGAGTCTCTAGGAACCCCATCCCTCCCCCCACCCTCCCAGCCCTACCCCAAGTGGGATGCCATGCCTCTTGGGGTTTTAAGACCATGAAGCCTTCCGGTCCCAGGGCATCCGGCACTATCTTACCTCTGCCTCTCTCTGCCTTATCTCTGGACTAGGGGCCTGTTGCACGATATTTGTGCAAGAATAGGCCTTCCTTCCCCTGGCTTCACTCCCAGCCACCCGGGAGCCAGCACGTCCCCACTCCTGGCCCATCCGGGAGCCGGCAAGTCCTCACGTCTGTGGGGAGCATTGCTCCCGTAGCTTCCTCCGCCACCCCCTTCCCCTCATAGCAGGCATCCTGCCCCTCCTGGCTGTTCCTCACCTGCATATTCAAATTAACATCAATATTTTGTTGGGGGGGTTAATTTGCATACACACTCTGATTGGCTGTGGGCATGGCTGAGTGATGGTTGATTTGCATGTTTCTCTTTTTGTTAGGTAAGATGATCAGCAAATGTAAGATGATTTGCCCTGGGGCAAAGACCTGTCCATTAGGCCCCGATGCCTAAACTGCGCATGGCAAAGAGCAGGAGCTCGGGAGCTATTCCATGAGCGAATAGACAGACAGATAAACGCATGGGCGGGCGGACGCGTGCACAGGGGGAAGGAGAGAACAGGTTAAGGATGGCTTTTCAGATCCTTGAAGCCCTGCTATTGAGCCTCTCTTTTTTTGTGTGTTTGTTGGTTAGTTTGAGGGAAAGTAGTCCAAGCGATTTGAGACATAATGCAGCCATCATGGCAGTCATGTGGGGATTTTCCTCTGAATGGGCATGATTGGCTTCTGGCGGGGGGGGGGGGGCGGGGATCTGCCCCCATTCTGTGGGAACATCATGTTCCCTGGTCTCAGCCCAGCTCAGAACTTGGCAGCGCCTCCCTCCCGGGGCATTCGTTCCCGTCACCCAGCCTGGGTGGGAGGGGTGGACGGGTGGGAGGGAGCCGTTTTGGGAAAGAGTGTTGGGGAGTGTTTATGGGTGTGATGAGTCAGGCCAGGGAGCGCCGCAGAGCCTTAATCTCTGCTCAGCTCTCTCCGTGGGGGCAGTTCTCACCGTCAGTGGCTGGGGGGTGGGGAGGGGGAGAGAGCGGGGGGCAGGGGGTGGGGGGGGGGACACCACCAACTGTCTGTGCAAAGTTTTCTGAGTCACAGCTTGTACCGGCTCAGCTGGAGCTTTATGTAACCGGGCCTTTGTTCCGCCACAGAAAAAGGGGGACGGAAGGGTTCAGAGCGGCAGCGGCGGCTGCTCTTCCTGCAGCGCCTCTTCCCTCTTCCCAAGGTCAGGGCCAGGTGACCTGCCCTCCCCCCCCCCCCCCCCCCAGTTCCCCTGCAAATGGCACATTGAAGGCGAAAGGCCACATTCTCACTGGGAGAAGGGTTAGGCCAGCCGTGGGCAAACTGTGGTCCGAGGGCCGGATCTGGCCCGCGGAGCCAGAAGAGCAGTGGGTTCTCTTGCTCTCCCCTCCGCTCCTTCCCCAGCAGCCCAAAATGAGAGTGCCAGCATGGTCAGGTTGCTTTTGTCCCGGCCCTCTGGTCCAGTTGAAGAACCCATGGTGGCCCTCGTGTCAAAAAGTTTGCCCACCCCTGGGTTAGGCTGTCTTCATGGGCCCCTATGGGGATGCCTCGGTGCCCTCTGGGGGTGTCCATTCCTCCCCGTGGAGAGGGTGAGGCCCAGGCCGGGCCCCAGAGCATGCTGGGACGCTTGCCTCTGCGTGGACTTGAGCAGCAGGGTCCCCAGGGGCCTGGCCTTCCGTTTCCCCAGCTGCTGGCAGCACCGTCTCCGCTTCCCCCCCTTATCGGCCCGGGGTTTCCTGCTCCGATGCCCGAGCCGATTGGCCCGTCACAAGGAGAGTCCTGTCAGAGGCCGGGCATGGCTGCGGGCACGCGCCCCTGCAACAGAGAGATGCTTACGGAGGCCACGAGGAAAGGAGGAGGAGCGGCGTGCATGCTGATGGCTGGCCTGGCCACGGAGGCTGGCCACTGGTCCTCTGGGAGGAAGGAGCAAAGCTCAGCCAGCGGTCAGTCCTGGGGCTGGGCAGGGCCCACGGCAGGGGAAGGCGTGTGCCTCGGGGCCAAGGAAGGAGCTGGGTGGGGCCTGAGCTTTGGAAAAGGTAAGACGGAGACCTGCTTTCATGGAGGGGGGCCTAAGGGTAGCGTGATCACAGGGACAGGCCTGCCACCCCCCCCCCCCAACAAAAAGGAATGGACAAGTTAGAGAAATAAACTGGGGAATAAGGAAGGATTTGCTTTTTAAAAATTTTTTAATTATATTTTATTGATTTTTTACAGAGAGGAAGAGAGAGGGACAGAGAGTTAGAGTTAGAAACACCGATGAGAGAGAATCATCGATCAGCTGCCTCCTGCACACCCCTCACTGGGGATGTGCCCGCAACCAAGGTACATGGCCTTGACCGGAATCGAACCCGGGACCTTTCAGTCCGCAGGCCGACGCTCTACCCACTGAGCCAAACCGGTTAGCTTCAGGATTGTGCAGGAGGCAGCTGATGGATGTTTCTCTCTCACCGATGTTTCTAGCTCTCTGTCCCTCTCCCTTCCTCTCGATAAAAAAAAAGATCAATAAAATATATTATAAAGAAAAAATAATTCCCTGGGTCTGGCGATCTGCGATTCCTGCAGCCGGGAGAGCAGAAGGAAGGCCAGGGGGCCAGGAGCAGGAGGGAGAGGAAGGAACGGAGGGGAAGGAGGAACGGGAGTTCCCCGGCACGCCAGCAGGGGCCAGGCAGACACAGCCCTGGGCAGAGCCCGCACGTCTGACGCCAGGTCTCCATCCAGGCTGCTGCCTCCGTTCCCGGGCTGGTGCCAGGAGCGGCGGGGGACCTGTTTCCGCCCTCGCACGCTGAGCCCCAAATCCCGGGGATGTCACGCTCCCCCGCCCCGCCTGGGCCGCCGAGCGGGGGGCCCCGATCCGGCGGATTACCCAGGGCTTCGGGGAGAGTCCCAGCAGCTTGGAGCCTGGCAGGTGGGGATCACGGTGATCTGTGGCCCAGGCTGCCCTCGCTGAATTTGCTCCTGGGGCCTGCCTGCCTCAGGACTCTTTCTGGGCCTCAGAGGATCGGTCGGCCACAACTTTTCAACAGCACTATATATATATATATATATATATATATATATATATATATATATGTATGTATAGTTTCTGAGAGGAAGGGAGTAGAGAGAGATTGAAACCTCAAGTGATGTGCCCTGACCTGACCGGTGTGGCTCAGTGGATAGAGCGTTGGTCTGCGGACTGAAGGGTCCCAGGTTCGATTCCGGTCAAGGGCATGTACCTTGGTTGCGGGCACATCCCCAGTAGGGGGTGTGCACGAGGCAGCTGATCGATGTTTCTCTCTCACTGATGTTTCTAGCTCTCTATCCCTCTCCCTTCCTCTCTGTAAAAACATCAATAAAATATATTTAAAAAGAAAGAAAGAAAGAAAGAAAGAAAGAAAGAAAGATCAAGTGATGAGAGAGAATCATGGACCGGCTCCTCCCTCACGCCCCCTACTGGGGATCCAGCCTGCAACCCAAGCCTTTGTACGGAATCAAACCCAGGACCCTTCAATCCGCAGATGGCCGCTCTACCCATTGAGCCAAACCGGCTAGGGCCCTCCCTACCTGCTTTTAAGAGGAGGGGAGGCGGCGGAAACCGGTTTGGCTCAGTGAATAGAGCCACAGCCTGCAGTCTGAGGGGTCCCAGGTTCGATTCCGGTCAAGGGCATGTACCTTGGTTGCGGGCACATCCCCAGTGGGGGGTGTGCAGGAGGCAGCTGTTCGATGTTTCTAGCTCTCTATTCCTCTCCCTTCCTCTCTGTGAAAAATCAATAAAATATATTTTAAAAAAGAGGAGGGAAACATGGACCAGCCGCCTCTTGCACACCCCCTACCGGGGATGTGCCCGCAACCAATGTACATGCCCTTGACCGGAATCGAACCCAGGACCTTTCAGTCCACAGACCGACGCTCTATCCACTGAGCCAAACCGGTTTCGGCTGGCTCTCATTTTGACCCATGACCGGCCACCCACGGATAATCTCATTTGCCCCCAACAAAGACAGGGCGTTCCGGCAAGCCGGCCTCCCCCTTCCTGTTCCAGGAACAGCCCGTGCTCGGCCCCATTTTCGTGCGCAGAGCTGTCTTCCCACCTCCAGCGACTCACCCCCCACACCCCCACTCCCTCAAGACCTGCCTAAAATGCCGCCTCCTTCCCGGAGCCTCCCCCGGTGACTCAAACTTCGCAAGTCTCTCCCTCCTCTGCCTTGCTGTGCTCCCACCTGGGGCCTTGCTGTTAAATGCTGAAACCACGGAGTCTAGCATCCGAGAGCTGGCGGAGTCCACACCCAGGACCCCGGCCACTGGCGGGCCATCGGGAGTGGCTAAGGGGCAGCATGCATTGCCACGGTCTCCTTTGGCCTTCACCTTGGGCAGTGGTCGGCAAACTCCTTAGTCAACAGAACCCAAATACCAACAGTACAACGATGGAAATTTCTCTTTTGAGAGCCAAGTTTTTTTAAAAAATATATATATATTTTATTGATATTTTACAGAGAGGAAGGGAGAGAGACAGAGAGCTAGAAACGTCGATGAGAGAGAGAAACATCGACCAGCTGCCCCTGGCACACCCCCCACCGGGGATGTGCCCGCTACCCGGGCAATGTTGCCCTTGACTGGGAATGGAACACTCGCAGCCGCAAACTCCTCGATGCTCAACCACTGAGCCACACTGGCCGGGCGATAAGGGGGGGGGGTGTCTCTGAAAGGGTGGGGAAGGCCGGTGGCATGGAGGGGGCACAGCTGACGTCAGATCACGAGAGACACCTTCACCCCCCAGCCAGGACTCATGGGAGGCCAAATGGGGTCTCCCCTTCAAGCTGTTGAGAGATGGGGCCACCACCCACCTCGTCCCACAAGCTGCAAGCTCCAGAGTCACCCCGACCCCGACCCCCCATGCCTGTTGGTCCCTCCTGCCCCCCAGCCGCAGCTGCTGCAGCTGGTTCTCCCCATCCTCCCCTTCCCAGGCCCCTGGTGTGTGCCTCCTCCCCGCCCCGCCGCCGCCGCTCCGGGGCCCCCTCCTGGAGTCCGGAGGATCTGCGCTCTGCGGCGGCCTCATTGCGTTCTCCAGTCATGTCACATCTTGGCCGGGCTTTTCTTTCCTAAAACGTGGATTTCATTATGTCATTCTCTGCTGAGAAATCATTACCACCTCATTGTGCTCCGGGGAGAGGCGGGCGGGCTGCTTAGCCCAGGGTTTTCTCTCTCCGCACTGCGGACATTTCGGATGGCAGGGCCCGCGGGGAGGCCGCCCTGGGCACCCAGGCCTCTGGCAGCACCCCTGGCCCACCCCCCCATCAGTGGCATCGCCCCATCCCCCCTGGTTACCGCCACCCTAAGTGGCCCCGGACACTGGTGCGTGTCCTCTGGAGAGCCACCTCAGAGCAGGCTTCGTGCATTGGCACAGACTCAGCTCCGAGCCCACCACGTTCCGAGCCCTGGGTCGGGGAGGAGGGTCTCCAGGCCAAAGGCGGTGGGCGGGCTGGGCTGGCATGAGTCACAGGAGGTGCCAGAGTGGAGCCGCCCGCATTTCTGGTTCCCTACTGGCTGTCAGAGCAGAGAAAGACCTCCTGGTAAGGCGTCCATGTTTTGGGGTGGGGATGGCCAAGCAGAGACGAGAGAAGATGCAGGGCCAGACTGAAAGGTCCCAGGTTCGATTCCGGTCAAAGGCATGTACCTTGGTTGCGGGCACATCCCCAGTAGGGGATGTGCAAGAGGCAGCTGATCGGTGATTCTCACTCATTGATGTTTCTAACTCTCTATCCCTCTCTCTTCCTCTCTGTAAAAATCAATAAAATATATTTTTTTAAAAATGGAAGCCTAGCCGAAACCGGTTTGGCTCAGTGGATAGAGTGTCAGCCTGCGGACTGAAGGGTCCCGGGTTCGATTCCGGTCAAGGGCATGTACCTGGGTTTTGGGCACATCCCCAGTAGAAGGTGTGCAAGAGGCAGCTGAGCGATGATTCTCTCTCATCGATGTTTCTAACTCTCTATCCCTCTCTCTTCCTCTCTGTAAAAAAAAATCAATAAAATATATATATTTTTTAAAAAGAGGTTCTTGGCAGTCGTGGGACACACCATGAAATGTGTCATGAGTTTGGGACTGCCTTGATTTCCCCAAGACAACTAGTCTCTTAACAGGACACTAAAAAGGTCCTTCAGCCTGGCCAGTGTGGCTCAGTGGTGGAGCATCGACCTATGAACCTGGAGGTGGTGGTTTGATTCCCGCTCAGGGCATATGTCCAGGTTGTGGGCTTGATCCCTGTGGCGGGGTACACGGGAGGCAGTTGATCAGTGATGGTCTCTCATCATTGAAGTTTCTGTCTCTCTCTCTCTCCCTCTCCCTTCCTCCCTGAAATCAATAAAAAAAAACATTTTTTGAAAAGGTCCTTAAATTCAAACGTTACGTTTTAAACAATCCATGCAGGTTCCCCTGTTTTGTAATTCTTGTGATTTCTGGAGGCCACATACCCTGGAGTGGGCCTGGGAGGAGAAATACTGTACAGATCTGTAAACTTTTATTTACTGAAGTACCACACAGATCAGTAAACTTTTATTCACCGATCTGTACAGTAAATAAAAGCGTCAGACTTTTATTTCTTTCAAAAAAATACTTTATTGATTTTCCACAGAGAGGAAGGGAGAGGGATAGAGAGCTAGAAACATCGATGAGAGAGACACGTCGGCCAGCTGCCTCCTGCACACACCCCACCGGGGATGTGCCTGCAACCAAGGTCCATGCCCTTGACCGGAATCGAACCTGGGACCTTTCAGTCCCCAGGCCGACGCTCTATCCACCGAGCCAAACCAGTTTCGGCCAGACTTTTATTTCGAGAAGGAAACCTTCCCAGCTGTCCACATAGACAAGAGCCTAGCCCTCGAGGAACTTGCATTCTAGAGCTGAGGAGAGCTTTCCGGATACAAAACACAGACTCGCCCACCTGGGGAACAATAGTCCAAACCCTTTGGTGTCTGTGGCGGCTGCTGAGGTAGGTGCCTAGCAACCGATGGCGCGGATCCGATTTCTCCGGAGCCTGGATTCCTCATGCTTGCGGGCCGGGATTCTCAACCTTTCGCAGGCTATGCACCTGTGTGGAAACTGATTGACATTGTGAACGTCTCTCCGGGAAAAAAAAAAAAAAAAGTCCGGGGCACAGACACTCGAACATCTGCCTGCAAATGGAGGGGCGTATGAGCCCAGGAAACTGGCACATGGACTCGGTGGTGGGGATTGGGAGGTGGCCACGTGGCCTGCACTGAGGCCATGGCGCTGCCTTTCCCAGCAGGAGGTCTGCGGCTGCATTTTATTTTAATTTTTTGAATATATTTTCTTGATTTTCTACAGAGAGGAAGGGAGAGGAATAGAGAGCTAGAAACGTCGATGAGAGAAACATTGACCAGCTGCCTCTTGCACACCCCCTATTGGGGATGTGCCCGCAGCCAAGGTACATGCCCTTGACCGGAATCGAACCTGGGACCCTTCAGTTCGCAGCCCGACGCTCTATCCACTGAGCCACACCGGTTTCGGCCTGCGGGCTGCATTTTAATCATTGCGTCTATCAGCGCGGAGTAGGGGAAGCTGGCCACTTGACCTGGACGGTCTGGCCTTCTGAAAAAACACCCAAGTCCTACCAAACTATGGGGGGGGGGACCCATTTGCAAGAGCCCTAACAAGTTATCATCGTGGTGAGGTCACAAGGAACTCTGTGACCGTGGGCAAGTCTTTTCCTTCCTTTGGAGGTGGGTTTGGGGGGAGGGGAGACACTCAGCTTTCTTACTTGTGAAATGAAGCGGGGTGGGGGGTGGGGTAGAGGGGCTGGGACACAGAAGTAGAGCTGAGGTTCCTTCCAGCTCTGGTGTGCCTTGGGTCTGTCATGGCGTCACACAGGTGAGTCCTTTAAAAAAAAAAAAAAATATATATATATATATATATATATATATATATATTATTTTTTATTTTTTTAAATTGATTTTTTTACAGAGAGGAAGGGAGAACTAGAAACATCAATGAGCTGCCTCCTGCACACTCCCTACTGGGGAAGTGCCCGCAACCAAGGTACATGCCCTTGACCGGAATCGAACCTGGGACTCTTCAGTCCTCAGGCCAACGCTCTATCCACTGAGCCAAACCGGTTTCGGCGAGGTGAGTCCTCTTTAGGAAGTAAAAATAGCGGGGGGGGGGGGGGGGGGGAGGAAGCCTCCAGGTGCTGCGGCCCTCGGAGGGGCCAGGCCCAGAGCCCCGGAGAGGAAATCTTCCCCCTGCTGGCCTGAGCGGTGCTCCTGGCCACCCCCGGACCTCAGGCTGCCCCCCGGGGGGGGCCATATGCCACTGGCTCCCTCTGCAGCTGACTGACTGCTCCCGGGGTTGGGGATTAAGCATCTGCTTCCCGATTGGCACGGAGGCTGCCTCCCCTGGCAGAGGTTACAGTCCTGTCCAAGCATCTGCAAAAACCCCAGATGCAGGGGTAGCGGGCTCCTCTGGGCTGACGGGGAGCTTCCGGGCAGCTGGGCCTGTGAGTGGGCGTGGGCGGGCTCTCTGCTCACAGGACTCACTGCATGCATCTGGGAAAGGCTGTCCATCCTGTGTGCCCTTCCCTGCTTCGGGGCACCTGCTTGGAAGGGTAGAGAGAAGCCGTCTGCCTGCGCCGGGTGAGCTGCAGCTTGGGGCGGCGGGTGCTTCCTGATGTCACCCTCCCTCCGCCCTGCAGCCTATGGCCCCGCCATGGTGTCAACGCCAACCAGGGGGCGCTGGGTCTGGACGCGCCCCAGCCGCCAAGTGACAAGATCTGCCAACTCCAAGTCCTTCTTTATAGAGTCCACACCGCCTTTTCCGTCTTCCCTCCCAGGGCTGCCCCGGCCCCTCCAGGACAGAATTGAAATGTGATTAGCTGCAGATGATCTGCTCAGGAGAGAGAGAGAGAGGAGCAGAGAGAGAGGAGCGGAGCAGAGCGGAGGGGAGGCCCGCGGTGGTGCCACCAGGTAGCCCGGTTCTCAGAGCCCTGGGCTCAGACACTCCCTTCGTCGTTTGTCCCCGAAAGGAGGACAGGACGGAGAAGCGTCAGGCGGCCCCAGGAGGCGCCCCCTGCAGCGGGCGCTAATTTTCTTTCCACGTGTCCTCACCATGTGTACACACAGCCACGCGCTTGCACACCCGTACACCAGCTGATGCCCACAGACTCAGACGTAAACCGGTCTCCATCATGTTTGTCTTACCGTCACCTGGGGAAATGTATGCAGATGACACTCACGTCTCCGCATGCACACACACACACACACACACACACACACGCACACACACACACACACACACACACACACACACACACGTCATTCCCATCCCGCACTTGTGTGCGTGCCATTAGGATACATGCCGCTGTCATAGTTATATGAGTTACCTTTTGCTCATGCCTGTGCCCTTTCCTAAGTTACCCTTTAAAACACGCCGGATGTGTGCACACGCCGGAGACAGGCCTGCACATCCCATATGGGCACACGGCGCTTCTCCTTGCCCCGTGCTCGCTCGGTACTCTCTGCCTTCCTCAAACAGCCGTCCGGTGGGTGGGGGTTGCCTCCCCTCGTTCCTCTGGGCGTCTCTTCTCTGGGGGCGACTGTCCCAGGCAGCGTCATGTAGGGGAAGGATTACGACGCCAGGAGTCTAGGAGCCCAGGCTCTCCGCTCAGCCGGGTTCCTAATAAATTATTTTGCCTCTAATCTCACATGCCTTGTGAGGCTTCCAACAAACAGATGCTCATATTCAGCCTTGGTTTCCTCATCTGTAAGAGGGATTCAAATACCATCTGCTGCCGAAACCGGTTTGGCTCGGTGGATAGAGCGTCGGGCTGCGGACTGAAAGGCCCCGGGTTCTATTCCGGTCAAGGGCATGTACCTTGGCGGCGGGCACATCCCCAGTAGGGGGTGTGCAAGAGGCAGCGGATGGATGATGTTTCTGTCTCATCGATGTTTCTGACTCTCTATCTCTCCCTCTTCCTCTCTGTAAAAAAATCAATAAAATATATTTTTAAAAAAATACCATCTGCCTTGTCGTCTCCAGTCACGGCCACGTGATGGGAACCAGAGCTGACCGACGAGGAAGCAGCCTGGAACCGGCCGTGTGCGCGACGACGTGGGCTCGCAGGGCCACTGGCTTCCCTGTGGGGTCTGGGAGCTGGCGGAGGAGGGGGCAGCGTTTTCCTGGTGGGCGCTGGGTCCGGGCGCCGGTCATGCCCAGGGTCCCTGGTCCAGGGCTCAGGGAGTCCGAGGGGGGATTTCTCTCCCAGTCCCTCCTTTCTCCCTGCCAGCTTCACCCTCACCCTCACTTCTTCTTCTTCTTCTTTTTTTAAAATATATTGTATTGATATTTTACAGAGAGAAAGGGAGAGAGATAGAGAGCTAGAAACGTCGATGAGAGAGAAACATCGACCAGCTGCCTCTTGCACACCCCCTACCGGGGATGTGCCCGCAACCAATGTACATGCCCTTGACCGGAATCGAACCCGGGACCTTTCAGTCCGCAGACCGACGCTCTACCACTGAGCCAAACCGGTTTGGGCTCACCCTCACTTCTGTCTGTCCCCACACATCATGGCTGCAGGGCCGTGGGCTTAGTGAGGGCTAAGAGCGCGTGGCACCGAGCCAGGCACCTGCCCTGTGTCCACATGCATGCACGCACACACACATGCATGCACCCGGGCACACGTGGGCCTGGCTCCCCGGCTCCTGAGGGCTGGCACCCGGAAGGCGCCTTGCCCCTGGGCCCCGAGGCTGTGCCAAGCGGCGGAGTCCAGAACAAGAGGCCCCGTGGAGAGGCGAGTTGCACGGAGCAGGCGGGGCTGCCTCCTGCATCTGTTCCACCCCAGCTCGGTACACGGCTGCCTGTGGTGTTCCCCCCCGCACCCCCATAGCACCCCGACATCTAAGAGGGGGAACGGGAAGGTCGGATGATGCCAGCCCCAGGGATCGTGGTACTCCCGGGCCGCAGTGGCTAGCTTGGGGGAGCCTGCGGGAGGGGAGGCGGGGTGCTGGGGCCACTGCCAGCTCTGGAAGCAGGCCAGCGGCTGGCATCACGCTGGCTTCTGTCCAGCCGCGTATGGGAGCGGCGAAGGGACCGTTCGGCGGGGGCCGGGAACAGAGGCAGGGTTCATCTCGCAGCTTCCACGCTTTAGCTCCGCTTGAACCAACCCAGGCGAGCGCTGGTCTCCCGTTCCTCCTCCTCCCTGGGCTGGTGTTGGGAGACGCAAGTTCAGTGGGACACCTCGGACGGACGGACGGACGGACGGACGGACGCATCCTTTGCAGATCAGGAGGGCATCCTGGAGGTGCTGTGGGTGGAGGGGGGCTGAGGCTGGGGTACCAGGAAGCTGGGGGTCCCAGCCAGCTGCCTCAGGGCTCCACTCAGTGAAACTGGGAAAGAACATGGATGTGGAAGACGAGCCCCCCCCCCCAGGGTAAGCCCACCCCCTGCCCAGGCCCGGTTTCCGCAGGGGGCGATGCTGCAGGATGCCTCCCCCCTCCAGCTTGGAGGGCACCAGCTGGGGGCTGCCAGCAGGCGGTTCTGGAAGCTGCAGCCTGGGAGGGGTGGGGGTGGGGGGTATGGGCAGGCGGGGCCCAGAGGCCGAGCTGGTCTGGGGGTGGAGCCGGGCTCCTCTGCAAAGGCCCCGCCGCGCCCCGCCCCCGCCCCCTCCCGCCTGCAGCTCCAAGGGATGACGTCACCCCGAGCGAGGCTGAGGCTGCGGCCCGGAGGGGCGTCTGCAGAGGAAAAGCCTCCGGCGCCTGCAGCGTTCAAGGTCTTCCCCGGTTTGCCCGGCGGCGGTTCTCCGCTCCTTCCCCTCCCACCCCCCTACACCCGCCCCCCCCAAATCCCGTGGAGCTCTAGGGGAGCTCTGCATTGGGGTCTGGGGCCTCGTTCTTCCACCAGAGGCCAGTCCCGTGGGCACCCCGTGCAAGCACTGCCTCCCTTCCCCTTCTTTCTCCCCCTTCCCCCTCCTCTCCGCCCCCCACGCAGCCCTGCATTGCTCCGAGGTTCCCCGGATAAGAAGGACGGGGTCCCTGGTTCTGACTTAGCAGCAGTCAGCCCCCAAGCGAACCCACTGTCCCCTCCCCGTGGGTCCGCAGCCGCCCCCCCCTGCCCCTCCTCCACCCCCCACCCACCCAAACCCCTACTGGGTGCTGGTGCTGCCGGCTTGCGGAGCATATGCTTGGCGGGTTGCTTGGTGTCTGCTGTTTACCCGTCTCTTCCTACTTAACTTCTGTTTCTGCTCGGCCCATCTGGCTCTGGTACCTGGCTTTCTCTCCGCCTCTGTGGTCCCCCCCCTCCCCGCGGACCTCCTTCTGCCCCTTCCCTCCCGGGGCAGGGCTGGGGTCCACGGGCTGGGGCCGCAGGCCGGAGCCCTTGACCTTGGGTGCAGGAGCAGTGAGGGGCTCCTCCAGCCTGTGCAACCCACCCAGGCGCAGTGGGGAGCCTGGCGTGGGGTCACTTTGGGGTCCCTGGGAGGGTGCCACTGGGGGGAGTTGAAGTGGGTGGTGGAGGGCCGCATGGGGGTGGCCTCGCACCAGGTAGAGGCGAGCAGGCACTCCTTTTTAAAAAAATATATTTTATTGATATTTTACAGAGAGGAAGGGAGAGGGATAGAGAGCTAGAAACGTCAATGAGAGAGAAACATTGACCAGCTGCCTCCTGCACACCCCCTACTGGGGATGTGCCCGCAACCCGTGTACATGCCCTTGACCTGAATCAAACCTGGGACCCTTCAGTCCACAGACCACTGAGCCAAACCGGTTTCGGCTAGCAGGCACTTCTGAGCTTCCTTCCTGCCGGAGGGCATTCTTGGGGTGGGGTCGCCGCCCCCCCCCCCCCCAACCCGGAGTCCTGGCGTCTGCTTCTCTCTGTCCGCAGCAAGGAAAGGATTGGCAGCAGGCGAGAGGGAGGCCATGAGGGCCCCAAGCTTCTCTGGACACAGAACCCCAGGGCGCACCCAGCTCCTTCCCGCTAAGAGGGGTCGGTGGCCGGGCTGGGTGGCGGCCTGGACCCAGAGACAAGGGCACCCAGGGGAGAAGGAGCGCCCGCCCCTTCCCCCGAGGCCACTCCCACCTCCGAGCACCCAGAGGCTGGACGAGGCCCTGCACCCATGCCCCCGCCTCTCTGCCCCTCTCCCCAGCTGGCACATCCATGAACACACATGTGCACACCCACGGCCCGGCTCACACGCACCCACATGCACCCTCCATGCAGCCACCTCCTTCCAGGGCGAGGCGGCAGCTGACCAGGGGGAGGGGGGAGGAGAACCGGACCCCCCTCCAGGGCCCGGCGGCTGTCTGTCACCGTCACCGGCCTCTCTGGGCCGGGCTGCCCCTCCGGGCTCGGGCTCGCTGCCGAGGAGGCGGCCCGAGGCCCGGAGTCAACGAGGCTCCCCGTGCTCCCTGTGAGCATCTGCTTCCCCCGGAAGCCCGCGGGGCTTGGCTGCCCGGCCACACGGGCCTCTCCTCGGGCCCTGCCCTCTGTTTCTGCTGCTCCATCTGCCGCTCCGCCAGATCCTGGCTCCGCTCTCTCGGCCTCTTTATTTTTCCTCACAGAGCCTTCCTCCTGCTCTCCGGTCCTTCCTGTCCTTTCTCCCTGTCTCCATCCGGCCATCTTCCTGAGGTCTTCCTTCCCCCTTTGTCTCTATCCATCATGTCATATCATATCATATCATATCATATCATATCATATCATATCATGTCATGTCATGTCATATATCATTCTTCTTCTTGCAGCTCTTCCCCATTTTCACATCCTCTCTCTCTCTCTCTCTCTCTCTCTCTCTCTCTTTCTCTCTCTCTCTCTCCCTCCTCTCTCTCTCATACATATTCAGTGGCTCTTTGGAAATCCACCCAGATCGCTCCACGTGCAAAAAGCCCAGATCTGCTTCCGGAACACTCCTTAGACTCCGGCGCCAGATCCCTGCCTCTGACCCCGGTCTGGAGTAATTGCCTAGAAGATGTGGGCGAGTCCGCCGGCCCCTCCACTCCAACGCGGCTTGCTCTCCACCATGCCCCCACTCCTGATTTGGAGCCGGGTGGCTGTGAGGGGTGCGGGGACAGCCACACAGGCCGCCGCGCTGGGCCAGGTGATCTGGCGGCAGAGGACTTGAACGTCAGGGGCGAGGGGCTGCCCTCCCGGGGTTCACTCCTAGAAATAGCTTAAGATCGATAATGTCTGGTCCTAGCCTGTTTGGCTCAGTGGATAGAGTGTCAGCCTGTGGACTGAAGAGTCTCCGGTCCGATTATTGTCAAGGGCACATGCCCGGGTTGCGGGCTCGATCCCCAGTAGGGGGCGTTTAGGAGGCTGCCAATCAATGATTCTCTCTCATCATTGATGTTTCTCTCTCTCTCTCTCCCTCTTCCTTCCTCTCTAAAATCAATTAAAATATATTTTAAAAAATCTATGATGTCTGATCCTTTGACACCTTCATGGCTATTTTATTTTAAAAAAGTATATTTTATTGATATTTTACAGAGAGGAAGGGAGAGGGATAGAGAGTTAGAAACATGGATGAGAGAGAAACATCGACCAGCTGCCTCCTGCACACCCCCCACTGGGGATGTGCCCGCAACCAAGGTACATGCCCTTGACCAGAATCGAACCTGGGACCTTTCAGTCCGCAGGCCGGCGCTCTATCCACTGAGCCACACCGGTTTGGGCCTTTACGGCTATCTTATGACTGCTCTGTTGTCCCCTTACCGCGCTCAGGGAAGGCTCCTTGAGGAAGAAACTGGTGTTCAGGCTGGGGGTCACTCCGCCGGCACCAGCTGGCACTCCGGGAGCAGAGCCCGAATCAGGGTCCCGGCTGCAGGGCTCTCAGCCCTGGTCTGCGGCAGGTGCTCGACCAGAGAGGGCCTGGGAGGCGCCGTGCGTGGCGGCCGAAGGGTGAGGAGGTGGGAGGCAGATGCCAGAGGGAGAACGGGGAAGAAGGAGCAAGGGGCTGCGCCGGTTCATGCCTATCCAGGAGGAGCAACACTAATCCCCCCTCACAACACTGTCCAGAAGATTAAATGAGAAAATACGAGTGTAAGCCCTTTCTTTTTTTTACAAAATTATAAAGAGCCGGAGAGAAGCTCTTATTGGTGAAGCAGACGCGGGGCGTTGGGACGCCAGGATGAGGGGAGAGGAAGGCAGCGGGCACACTTGCACTAAGAGGCTTATGGGATTGCGAGAAAGCGCCCAGGGACCACAGGGGAGGAAAGCAGATCCCCCCCCCCCCCGCCTTCCCCACCTCCATCTGCAGTCTCCTCATCCGCTTGGACAGACGGGACCCCGTGAGTCACAGCCCTCAAGCCCTTGCCTTCGGGGGCGCAGAGATGGGGGGACCAGGTCAACCCATCCAGCTATGAGGGAGAGGCCCCCCGAGGGATGAAGCGATGGAGTCTTCGGTCAGCTTGCCTTTCTCCATAAATAGGAAGACAGCAGGCAGGAGAGTCAATACATAAGAAGGCTCGCAGACAGGCACCAAGTAGATGATTGTATTTTAACGACCGACGTGGGAAAGGCCTTGAGAAACCCGGGGTTCTTGCCTACCACCTTTAAAAAAGAAATATATACATATATTATTGATTTTTTACAGAGAGGAAGGGAGAGGGATAGTTAGAAACATCGATCAGCTGCCTCCTGCACACCTTCTACTGGGGATGTGGCCACAACCAAGGCTCATGCCCTTGGCCGGAATCGAGCCCGGGACCTTTCAGTCTGCAGGCCGACGTTCTATCCACTGAGCCGAACCGGTTTCAGCGAGGATCTTGTCCTTTTGGATCCCAGTTCTGCACCGCGCCTTGCAGCCACACCCACTTACTACCCATTGCTTGGCTGGATGAGGGGACTGGGAGGCGAGCTGTTTCCCCACAATCCATTGTGTTGGAAGACCCGAGCATCATAGCTTTTGTGTTGATGTGGGGCACAACTTACATCCCACGTCCCCCCTGAAAAGGCACCGTAACACCAACCCCACATTGCCGTGTCTGATTATATGTTGGCAGGATCTGGATCAGATAGGAACATCTGACTGCGGCGGGTGGAAGGCATGGCTGGGTCTGGGAGGGAGACAGGGAAGAGACGGAAGGAACTGCAGAGCTCAGGGGAGCGATGTAGCATATGAGAGCGGACCAGCGGGCCCGGGATGATAGACGAGGAAACTGAGGCCCCTTGAAAGGCTCGGGGACTCGCTCAGGACCCTCGCTCGTCGGTGGCAGAACTGGGAACAGGACAAATGTCTTCTGACTCCCGATCTTGAGCTCCTCCCAAGACTACAAGTGACCTAAGAAATGATTCCCAAAGGGGACAATCACCAATGCCAGGTGGAGTGGGAGGTCTCCTTCTGGCATCGGGGGGGGGGGGGGGGAGGGGGACTGGGAGAGTCCATCCCCGAGAATGGGTGGTGTCCCGAGGAGACTCGCTTTCCCACCTGGGATCCGGCCGGGCCTACAGACGCGAGGACTCCCCTGGGAAGCGAAGTCCGGGAGGAAAATTTGGAGCGAGCGCAGCCCGCACCCAGCCAGCCTCGGAACGGAGACTCCCTCGCCACCCTGACGACCACTCCTTGGCCCTCGGGCTTGGCGAGGGCTCCCGGCGTTGGGGGGAGAGATGGACTGAGAGCCTTGCTCTGGCTTCTTGGCCGACTCCCGGTCTCCTCCTTGGACGGAGCCAGGAGGGTGAGAAGAACAGAACAAAGACATAAAAATAGCTGGAGGGTGAGCGGTGCCCATCTGCTGTGTGGGCGAGGGAGGCCCAAGGAAGAAAAAGACGTCTTGGACTGTCAGGCAAGAGGCTGGAATGGCTTCAGCAGGCCATGCGGAGGTCAGAGAAGAGGACAGAAAGCAGACCTCTTTCGGGGCCAGTTGACTTTGGACTGAAGCCCTTTTGCCATAGGACAAACCCATTAGCCAACAGAGCCAAATATCAACAGGACAACGATGGAAATGTCTTTGGAGAGTCACATTTTTTAAACTTCTCACGCCACTTCTTCAACATAGACTCACCCAGGCCGTGGTATTTTGTGGAAGAGCCACACTCCAGGGGCCAAAGAGCCACATGTGGCTCAAGAGCCGCGGTTTGCCGACCACGGCCCTAGGACAAATTACCTAACCTCCATAAGCTTGGCCTCTACGCCTCAGTTGCCTCCTCTGTAAAATGAGGACAATACCGCACTCAGAACGTTGCTCCAAAGATCAAGGTGACATAGGCACACACTTATTCCTAAAGTTACCTATTATTACCATTATTATTTTTTACAAACCTGTTTTTATTGATTTGAGAGAGAGAGAGAGAGAGAGAGAGATGTGAGAAATATTGATCAGCAGCCTCCTTCACGTGTCCTACTTGTGATAGTGCCCTCAACCTGGGTGTGTGCTCTTGACTAGAATCAAACCTGGGGCCCTTGAGTCCACAGGCTGACACTGTATGGCAGCCGTGGGCAAACTATGTCCCTCGGGCCGCATTCGGCCCGTTCGGCTGTTCTATCTGGCCCGCGGAGCCCAAAGAGCGGAGGGTTCTCTTGCTCTCCCTCCGCTCCTTCACCAGCAGCCCAAGAGGAGAGTGCCAGCATGGTCAGGCTGCTTTTGTTTCGGCCCTCCGGTCCAGTGTAAGAACCCATGGTGGCCCTCGAGTCAAAAAGTTTGCCCACCCTTGCTCTATGGGCTGAACCAAACCTCACTTAAATGAGATCCAGTGACCATCAATTCCCAGTCTCTCAACCCCTCCTCACCCACCTGATCTCCCGAGTCACTGCACCTTCTGAAACCTCTGCTGGACGTGACCACAGCCCACCTGGCTGCTGGCTCGCCTGGCACACAGTAGGCCTCTCCCTAGGGTGACTGCCTGCGCCCGGAGTGGGAGCTCCTGACAGGAGGGGCAGAGCTCCCTGGAAAACACATCTTTGTGTTTTGGGGGGCTGTCTCCGCGGCAGTTGGGCCCTGGGCTGGGGGTGGGGGTGGGGTGGGGTGGGGTGGCTCGGAACCCTCCCCGGCCTCGGCCCCCTGGGAGCCTGCTCCGTGCGGGACACGCAGGCCACGAGCCCCTTGCCCCGTGTGCCCCTCGTCCGCTCGCGGCAGACCCTTTCACACCTCAATTAGCCACTTAGGGAGAAGAAAAGAGCGAGTGCAAGCTGGGGAAATCTGTCCAGACCATGATGAATGGTTTCCCAAGCCTGCTGTTGCCATGGCAGCCAGCTGGGAACACCGTTTCCAGGGCCTGAGGCGCTCAGACATGCACGGGGGGTGGGGGGTTGTGGGGTGGGGGGCCCCCCCTGCTGGGCTGCTGCCCACTCGCCTCCCCCCACCCTGGCCTCCTGGCTCCCTTAGCAACAGCCGTCACCATTGCCATCGCAACCACCCTGCGGCGTCTGCTGTCCAGGAGCAGTGTCCAAGGAAACTTTGGGGAGGGGGAGGTAGAGAGCGTGTGTGTGTGTGTGTGTGTGTGTGTGTGTGTGTGTGTGTGTCAGAGTCAGGGTATGAAGTTGGGAAGGAAAAGGCTTGGCAAGCTTAGCCATGATGGTGGTAAGGATGCTTCCCGATTCTAGGAAATAGAACCTCGTCCACCGGAGGTCCCGGGGACCCCAGGGTGACCCCATGGCCCCCTTTGAACCTGCCAGAACGAGCGCGTGTATCTGGGCGGAGGTGGATGTTCCTGGAGAGAGGGTTTATAGCTGGATCAATGTCTCCAAGGTGAGGAAGTCCCTGGTAGGTAAGAATCCTAAGTGACAACAATCTGTTGCTTTGTTGGAATCAGAATTGCCTTCGGGACCAGTTGCTCAGGCTGGCTGCTGGGGTAGGCTTCGAAGAGAGAACAAGCTCAGCCGAAACCGGTTTGGCTCAGTGGTAGAGCGTCGGTCTGCGGACTGAAGGGTCCCAGGTTCGATTCCAGTCAAGGGCATGTGCCTTGGTTGCGGGCACATCCCCGTTAGGGGGTGTGCAAGAGGCAGCTGGTTGATGTTTCTCTCCCATCGATATTTCTAGCTCTTTATCTCTCTCCCTTCCTCTCTGTAAAAAATCAATAAAAATATTAACAACAACAACAAAAAAGAACAAGCTCAGCCGGTGTGGCTCAGTGGTGGGGCGTCGACCTAGGAACCAGGAGGTCGCTGTTTGAGTCCCAGGCAGGGCACATGCCCAGGTTGGGGGCTCGATCCCCCAGTGCGGGGCGTGCAGGAGGCAGCCAATCAACGATTCCCTCTCATCATTGATGTTTCTCTCTCTCTCTCTCTCTCTCTCTCCCTTCCTCTCTGAAATCAATAAAAATATATTTTAAAAAATAAAGAAGAAGGAACGAGTACAGGGCAGGGTGGGAGCATATTCGTACTCCCCTACCCCCTCCCCCCCATCCCTCTCCAGAGTCCCCCAAGGCCTCTTGCCCCCCTGGGGACCTCTGGCAGTAGTAACTGGGAGTATTCCTGCCAATGCCATCCTAAGTATTCTGTCCTTCTTGCCCGCCTCGGACCTGCAGCTCTACCAGAGGTTCACTGTGCCAATGGCTAGTGTGTGCCCGGGCCCCGAGCTCAGGCTGAACAGACACTGTGGGCACCGACTCATTTAGCCATCACACTGCGCCAGGGGTGGGGGTGGGGGTTGGGGGGGAAGGGCCTCTTACCCTGGCTGTTCAAAGACGAGCACCCTGAAACCCCAAAAGAATGCTAGCGATTCACGCAGGTTTAATGGAGTTAGAAGTTGGAGACTCGAGGGGGGCAGCTCAGCGGAGGGCACAGCCCTGGGCTAGAGTGCTGAGTCTGGCCTCAGCCCCAGCTCCCCTTCTCTCCGTGGCCTGAGCCGTGAATCGAGGACACAGATCGTCCCCTACCTCAAAGGGCAGCGACGGGAGCTTAAAAGAGTTGACGTTGTTGAGCCGTGTGTCCTGGGTGAGCCGTGTGTCCCAGGGGGCCGTGTGTCCCGGGTGAGCCGTGTGCCCCGGGGGAGACATGTGCCCCGGGAGAGCCGTGTGCCCTGGGGAAGCAGAGGGACCCGGGGGGAGGGGCGGTGTGAACCAGAGGAGGAGCGGATTCTATTCGTGTGGTCCTGAGATAGTCACCATAAAACAAGCAGACTGCCAAATGACAGCGGGGAGGGGAAGGAGACCTGGGGGGAGATAAGAGAACAACCGAAGGACTGGTATGCATGCATATAAGTACAACCAACGAACACAGAACTCTGGGGAGGGAGGGCATGAATGGGAGGTGGGGGGGGGGCAATGGTAAGCTATGTACACATATAATACCTTAATAAATTTTTTTTTAAAAAAAGAGTTGACGTTGTATTTGAAGAGGGCTTAGGACAGTATCCATCTCCGGATCACCCGGGCTTACCGGTGATCGGGGAGTAGGAGTCGGTCCCAGGTCTGCCTGGTTCTGAGGCTCGTGTGCCTCCACGGAGAGGTTTTCAGGGGCGTTCGCCATCCGAATGCTGGGCTGGGTGGTGACCCCAAGAACACCACCACGAGCTCTAGACAGATCTGCCCCCCCTCCCCCCGGAGTGAGTCCCAGGGCCCCCGCCCCTGAAGCCAAGAGGCAGTAAGCCTCTGCCCGTTCTCAGGGGCTGGTTTGTGCGCCAAAGTCACCGTGATGACAACCGATGACACGAAGATCAAAGGGAACACGGCCCGGGACGTTTTTGCCAACGGAGCCAGGCCCCAGGCGTGTCCTCGGTCCCTCAGCCCAGTTCTCCCCGTGCCGGCTCAGCTGGCAGCGCGGGGCAGGGTGCCCAGTGTGACACCCCGAGGCGGGTGGATGGCACCGTGCCTTCGGTGCCCATGCGCCTGGGTCAGCAGCCAAAGCCAGGATGCTTAGGAATTCCGCAGAGGGAGAGAGAGAGAGAGAGAGAGAGAGAGAGAGAGAGAGAGAGAGAGAGGGGCGCCGAGCCCAGCTGCCTCGGGCTGTGTTGGCAGCGTGGACGGGAGGCAGGTGCTGGTGCGAGGCCACGGATGGCAATGGGGGGGCCGGGGCGGCGTGGCCAGTGGAGCCACGGAGCAGGGGCCAGGCCACGCCGGGCCGGGTGGCCTCCTTTGCCGGGTGGCCTCCTTGTCTGTGAGGAGGGGCCGTTAGTGGAAACGAGAAAACAAGCTTTCCTAGTCCCCGCTGAGCAGAAGAAACACAGCGAGGTGTTATTCCAGCAGCGAATAGAGGGATCAGTCAGCTCCGGGCTGCTGGGGCGGGGAGGGACTTGGTGTCCCTGTACTTTTTGCCCTCCCCCACCCCCACCCCACGAAGGCTCCCGGTGTTGAGAGCAGACGGTGAGGAGGATGAGGTGGGCCCTTGCTCTTGAGTCACTTGCTGCCGGGACAAGTGACTTTCTGGGGCGCTGGGACGTGTAGCACGCAGCTGGCTTCTGGGACAAATCAGCAGCCGATGGCAGGGAGGCGAGGGCCCCCCAAAGCGGGGGGGGGGAGTAGAAGGGGAGTGCTGCGAATGACTCGCGCCCCGTCAGAAGCCACCATCGGAGGTGACTCGTCTGTGGAGGAGAAAGCCGGGAGCCAGCCCTGACTCAGGGCTGAGGTGGCTCCTGCCGGCTGCTGTCCCGGCCTCCGGGGGGCCCCCATGCGCAGCCCGGCCCGAGGGGGCGCTGGCTGAACAGGGAGTGTGATTCAGAGGCTGTTAACAAAAGCAGCGTTTTAGACGGAGGAGCTTCTGAGAGTCTGAATCAAAGCTTTGTTCTGTAGCCTTTTAGCTGCTTCTCATGGTCATGACGAGACCGTGGGGGTGGGTGGGGGGGTGGGGGTGGTCTCCTCTGAGAAGTAGGGCAGGAGCTGGCGTCCAGGGCCCCGGACAGGCCAGGCGGGGCCGTGCCCATGGCAGAGGTGGACGCTGGGAACATCCTCGCTGTGAGATGCTCAGCCAAGGCTGTGTCGTTGAGGACATCTGGACCTGAACCCGGGTTTGAGCTCACTGGCTCCCGGCAGATCCCCCCGCCTTTCCGCCTCCGCTTCCTCGAGTGCGGAAGGGGGATGGGAGTCGCACTCATGGGGGTTGAGGGTCCGAGGGCAGGGTTCAGGAAGCAGCGAAGCGTCCGCTCCAGGTAGAGGTGACACGGAGCAGGTCCACCAGGAGAAGCGACCTTCCCTCGGTCTCCCTCTGCTCGAATGCCAAAGAGGAGCAAGAGGAGCGGTTGGGTGGAACGAGGCTTAGAGTGTGTGTGTGTTGTTGTCGTCGCAGGGGAGCAATAAGATGGGTGAGAGGAAGATGCACATTGCAGCAGATACTTAATACAAGGGGCTGCTTTATTATTGGCAACTCCTTTGGGGAAGGGACCGAAAGCACACGTCTTTTGTGCTTTTGAGGGGACCCCGGAGGGTGCTGTGAAGGGGGCTGCTGTCTGTTTCGGGTGCAGAGTTTGAGGCGTTCCATGTCAGGGAAGGAGGAGCTTTCAGGGAGCGGAGAGAAGGATAAGGAGGGTGGTTCCGTCTAGCTGTCCTCCTGGTGCCACTCGGGGAGGCGAGGCAGACTGGTCATTGTGGGGTTGGGGCTAGACCTGGACTCGGTTTATCAGCGGCTCCATCCATGTAAGGCTGGGAAACGCCAAGCATATGCCCCAAAGAAGGCCTAATGCTCTGTTGACATTTAAAAATATATATATTTTATTGATTTTTTACAGAGAGGAAGGGCGAAGGAGAGAGAGCTAGAAACATCGATGAGAGAGAAACATCAACCAGCTGCCTCCTGCACACCCCCTAATGGGCATGTGCCCGCAACCAATCCGGAATCAAACCTGGGACCTTTCAGTCTGAAGACTGACGCTCTATCCACTGAGCCAATCCGGTTTCGGCTGTTGACATTTTTTATCTCAAAGGATAAGAAAACCTGAAGTTGCATGGTCTCCGGAATGCAAAGATGGGGCGATTGCCAAGGGATGCAAATGGACCAAATTAGGGATGTCATTTCTGTAACCCCACGGTTGGCAAACTGCGGCTCTAGAGCCACATGCGGCTCTTTGGCCCCTTGAGTGTGGCTCTTCCACAAAATACCACAGCCCGGGAGAGTCTATGTTGAAGAAGCAGCGTTAGAAGAAGTTTACGTTTAAAAAATGTGGCTCTCCAAAGAAATGTCAATCGTTGTCCTGTTGATATTTGGCTCTGTGGACTAAGGAGTTTGTCGACCACGGCTTTAACCTCTAGAGCAGTGGTCGCCAACCTTTAGGACCTCACGGGCCACCAGTGGTCCACGGACCACCGGTGGGCGACCACTGCTCTAGAGCAAGAGCACAGCTTCCCAGGTGCCCAGAGCTCCTGTGAGAATCCAGAGCTGAGGCTCAGCCCCTCAGGGAGTTGGGGCTCCGTCAGGACTGATCCGAGATGTACTCTCTCCATTCCGCTGCCCTGGCGCCGACCCGGACTCCCTGGCTGTTCTGGGACTCCTGCCACGAGCCGGCCTGCTCAGCAGGTGCAAACAGTGTGGACCTCTCCTCCCAGCCCCCAGTGTTTGCTGTGAAACCGGAAGGAGCAAAGGCCATCGTTGTCGGAGTGTCTCTCTCGGCAGGTCTGGGCTTCCCGCCTATCTGAATCCCGGATGCAAACCGTTAGCCACAGAGCTCTGAAAAGCCAGGGTGATTTAACCATCAGAGCGAGTAGCCAAATGATCAAGATACTTTCCCCTGGAGACCGTTAGAAATAAACCCCGATGGGAGAGGCCTGATAGCGTGAGTCCTCTTTCTCTGCTCCCAGGAACCTGTCGGTCTCCCCAAGTCCCGCCGCTCACATGTGCGGCAGCCTCGGTCAGCTGGAGAGCAACGGGCTCTCTCCGCGAAGCTTCCCCCCTCTCACCCTTCATGGGCTGCAGCCCTTGCCAGTGAATGCATGGATAGCAACAACCTGCATATAGATGGAGCTGCTGACGGAAGAAGAGCAAAGCCGAAAGGGAGTCACTGTTCCAGAGCTGAGTGGGCCTCCCCTCGGGAGGAGGTAGCTGTTCAGGGGAGGGGCTCATCAGCTGCCTCTGAGTTTTTATTTCTCATTTATTTTTATTTAAAAAATATTTTTTATTGATTTCACAGAGGAAGGGAGAGGGATAGAGATCCCTTGACCAGAATCAAACTCAGGACCCTTCAGTTTGCAGGCCGACGCTCTATCCACTGAGCAAAACTGGCTAGGGCAGGGGTGGGCAAACTTTTTGACTCGAGGGCCACAATGGGTTCTTACACTGGACCGGAGGGCCGGAACAAAAGCAACCTGACCATGCTGGCACTCTCATCTTGGGCTGCTGGTGAAGGAGCGGAGGGGAGAGCAAGAGAACCCTCCGTTCTTTCGGCTCCGCGGGCCGGATAGAACAGCCGAACGGGCCGGATCTGGTCCGCGGGCTGTAGTTTGCCCACGGCTGGGCTAGGGCCTTCTTAGCCCAGTCATCCTCCATTGCTCCACCCAAGCATCATCCCCACTGGCCCTTGGTTCCAGCACTGAGCCAAAAACGGTTTTGGCGGAGGCATGCATTTCGCATTTATGTTTGGGAATCCAGACTAGGGAACTGACACCCGGCGAGATGAAATGGTTTGCCAAAGACCTGGCTCCTTTGTAGAAGAGAATAAAACTCGGGCCATTGAACTCGGGCGCTCTGGCCGCTCTCTTAGCAGGGAGCTCTGCTGAGGGGATGGCTGCACAGCTCTGCTGGTTGCCCTGCAGCCCTGCCAAGCACTGTTACCTCAGACTCTCTGCAGACATCCTGTGCTGGAACCAGGGTCAGTGGGGGTCATGCTTGGGTGGAGCAATGGAGGATGACTGGGCTAAGAAGGCCCTAGCCAGTTTGGCTCAGTGGATAGAGCATCGGCCTGCAGACTGAAGGGTCCGGAGTTTGATTCTGGTCAAGGGCGCATGCCCAGGTTGTGGGCTTGATCCCCAGATGGGGGCATGCAGGTGGCAGCTGATCAATGATCCTCTCTCATCATTGATGTTTCTTTTTTCTTTTCTTTTTAAAAAATATATTTTTATTGATTTTCCACAGAGAGGAAGGGAGAGGGATAGAGAGCTAGAAACATCAATGAGACAGAAACATTGACCAGCTGTCTCCTGCACACCCCCTACTGGGGATGTACCCACAATCAAGGTACATGCCCTTGACTGGAATCGAACTCGGGACCTTTCAGTCCGCAGACTGACGCTCTATCCACTGAGCCAAACCGGCTTCAGCTCATCCTTGATGTTTCTATCTCCCTCTCCCTCTCCCTCTCCCTGGCACACGAAGACCTCCTCCTAGGAAATCAGGCTAAGAGTTTGCTGAAAGTGATGGCGTTTAGCGCCGTTTCATTCCTTTCCCACCAACTGTCTATTGTAACACTATGGCGCTAACTCGCAGAGCTGCTGGAATCACAGTTGAGGGAAAGGAACACGAAGGCACGTGAGCGAGGGAAAAGGGGTTTGTGTGAAGTAAGGAAGGGAACAGAACAGCAAGTGTTCCTTCGACACTCCTGCCCCTCCCTGCTGGATAGAGTGGGCTGGAGGGGGAAAGGGAGGTTTCAGTGCCCTTTGCGTGGTCAAAATTCCCGCTGCCTGTGAGCAAGAGGACATGGGGCCCAGAACATCACAACTGACGGAGATGCCAGTGGGAGCTCTTCCTGTCACGATGTCTCACTCCAGAGCCTTCATTTCTATTATTATACCAAGTGATTTGTCCCCCGAACATCAGCCAAGCAGCGAAAGAGTCACTGGCTCCATAGGTCTCTTCCTCTCCCCCTCCCCCCTCCCCCCTCCCCTGCAAGCTGGCTCCCCACTCAGAGAGCCGGCCTCATGGATCTTGCAGAGGCTCATGCTCTGAGGGAAGAGTGGCAGGAAGGTTAGGGAGGGGGACTCGAGGTCTTGTCTTGAGTCTGCCCAGAATCGTTGGCCTTCACGGTTCAGACCAAGCAGTACTCTCCAAGTTTCTGCTTTAATTTATTCAAAACCTGGGTCAATGTCCTTCTCTACTTAGTGCCGCAGTTTCTTCACCTCTGAAATGGGGAGAAATGCCTTTAAAAAATGTAAATTAAATTTTATTTTATTTATTTTTTAAAAATATATCTTATTGATTTTTTCACAGAGAGGAAGAGAGAGGGATAGACAGTTAGAAACATCGATGAGAGAGAAACATCGATCAGCTGCCTCCTGCACACCCCCTACTGGGGATGTGCCTGGAACCAAGGGACATGCCCTTGACCGGAATCGAACCTGGGACCCTTCAGTCCTCAGGCTGATGCTCTATCCACTGAGCCAAACCGGTTTCGGCCAAATTTTATTTTTTCTTTGCAATAAACATTAATATTTCAAGAAAAAATATTTTAAATACAATAATATTACCAAGACTGTACTAACACGGTATAACAAGAAAAGTCTTGACGGTTTCCCTTTACTTGGGATGCTGGGACTTGGACTCTGGCCAGATGATTGGTGAGACTGAAACCACGCCCTCTCTTCTCAGTTTGCTGGAGTTCCCACCTGAAGAAGATGAGCACAGATATGAGAGGACCCCTTCTCCCATAAGGCCATCATTGCTCCCCAAACCAGGGGCCTGCCAAAATCATGCTTTCATGGAAGGCCCGAGGACTACCTGCTAAATCTTCAAAAACTGAAAATAGTGAATTAAAAAAAAAATTTTGTTTGTTTTTCTTCCCAATAATTCACTCGGCTTGGCTTCCTCTGACTGAAACGGGTACTGACTGGTTCAGCAAAGTCAAGCAGAGCCTGAGTCACACGGAGGGATGGGATGGGCAGAGACTGTGATCATGACATCTTGGGAGATCACTTCCTCTGGGGAGTCCAGGGGGACAGTTCGCTTATACAGTTCCATTCATTTGTCACTTGGGCATACGCCATCTTATATTTTAGGGATCAAAAGATGCCCCGGTTTGGCTTAGTGGATAGAACGTCAGCCTGCGGACCAAAGAGTCCCGGGTTTGATTCCAGTCAAGGGCACGCACCTTGGTTGCAGGCTCCTCCCCGGCCCAGGTCCTGGTCGGGGCTCGTGCAGGAGGCAACCAATCAACGTGTTTCTCTCACATTGATATTTCCCTCTGTCTTTCCCTCTCTTCCATTCTCTCTAAAAACCAATGGAAACATCCTCGGGTGAGGATTAAAAAAAAAGAAAGATATATAGCAATCTATATTTCAAGAGAAAGAGCAGAATGACACACAGTAGGCTTTCAATAAATAATTGCCGATGATTAGAACCCCGTTTCAGGTTTGTGAGTCCGTGAAAGAAACAGAACGGAGAACTGTTAGAACGTGAGGGGGTCTTAACTTCCCAGGCCAACCTCCCCACAGACTCGAATGGCATCTGCTATAAGGTTTTGTCCCTAAAATGCATAAAGACGTGTACACGGATGGAAGGCCTACATCTTTCTTTCTTCTTTAAAAATATATTTTATTGATATTTTACAGAGAGGAAGGGAGAGAGATAGAGAGCTAGAAACGTCGATGAGAGAGAAACATCGACCAGCTGCCTCCTGCACACCCCCCACCGGGGATGTGCCCGCAACCAAGGCACATGCCCCTGACCGGAATCGAACCTGGGACCCTTCAGTCCGCAGACCAAAGCTCTACCACTGAGCCAAACCGGTTTCGGCCAAATTTTATTTTTTCTTTGCAATAAACATTAATATTTCAAGAAAAAATATTTTAAATACAATAATATTACCAAGACTGTACTAACACGGTATAACAAGAAAAGTCTTGACGGTTTCCCTTTACTTGGGATGCTGGGACTTGGACTCTGGCCAGATGATTGGTGAGACTGAAACCACGCCCTCTCTTCTCAGTTTGCTGGAGTTCCCACCTGAAGAAGATGAGCACAGATATGAGAGGACCCCTTCTCCCATAAGGCCATCATTGCTCCCCAAACCAGGGGCCTGCCAAAATCATGCTTTCATGGAAGGCCCGAGGACTACCTGCTAAATCTTCAAAAACTGAAAATAGTGAATTAAAAAAAAAATTTTGTTTGTTTTTCTTCCCAATAATTCACTCGGCTTGGCTTCCTCTGACTGAAACGGGTACTGACTGGTTCAGCAAAGTCAAGCAGAGCCTGAGTCACACGGAGGGATGGGATGGGCAGAGACTGTGATCATGACATCTTGGGAGATCACTTCCTCTGGGGAGTCCAGGGGGACAGTTCGCTTATACAGTTCCATTCATTTGTCACTTGGGCATACGCCATCTTATATTTTAGGGATCAAAAGATGCCCCGGTTTGGCTTAGTGGATAGAACGTCAGCCTGCGGACCAAAGAGTCCCGGGTTTGATTCCAGTCAAGGGCACGCACCTTGGTTGCAGGCTCCTCCCCGGCCCAGGTCCTGGTCGGGGCTCGTGCAGGAGGCAACCAATCAACGTGTTTCTCTCACATTGATATTTCCCTCTGTCTTTCCCTCTCTTCCATTCTCTCTAAAAACCAATGGAAACATCCTCGGGTGAGGATTAAAAAAAAAGAAAGATATATAGCAATCTATATTTCAAGAGAAAGAGCAGAATGACACACAGTAGGCTTTCAATAAATAATTGCCGATGATTAGAACCCCGTTTCAGGTTTGTGAGTCCGTGAAAGAAACAGAACGGAGAACTGTTAGAACGTGAGGGGGTCTTAACTTCCCAGGCCAACCTCCCCACAGACTCGAATGGCATCTGCTATAAGGTTTTGTCCCTAAAATGCATAAAGACGTGTACACGGATGGAAGGCCTACATCTTTCTTTCTTCTTTAAAAATATATTTTATTGATATTTTACAGAGAGGAAGGGAGAGAGATAGAGAGCTAGAAACGTCGATGAGAGAGAAACATCGACCAGCTGCCTCCTGCACACCCCCCACCGGGGATGTGCCCGCAACCAAGGCACATGCCCCTGACCGGAATCGAACCTGGGACCCTTCAGTCCGCAGACCAAAGCTCTACCACTGAGCCAAACCGGTTTCGGCGAGGCCTACATCTTTCAATGCCCGATTCTCTCTTTGCAGCCTGCCCGTGAGGCCACACCGTGAGGGGCGACGGAGCTTGGGTTTAGAACACCATCCATCGGGCTCAAGGCTTCTCGCCTTTCTCCACATCGTGATTCCTCTGGCTGAACGAACAAAGGCAGCGATTTCGGGGCAGTCCTGTGAACCCTGAGACTGAGGCTTCGCAGGAAAAGGTGACAGACAGCTCATGGTGCCCGGGAAGTTAAGAGGCCGAGCCGGGCATGCCTCTTGGGCCTTGCGACGCTGGGCGGGCCTCAGCCTTCACTTCGCGCAGCCTACATGCCCTCAGCCTCACTGCAGAGTTGCTGAGAGCGTGCACACGCGTGCCAACGCCGTGCAGACGTTCTCACATGAGACGGGTCAGGCTCTCGGGCCCTAGCGCCGGGACAGGTGCAGCCAGCTCCCCCTGCTGCCACGCCTCCTTCCTCCAGGGGAGACACGGCGCTCGCTGCGGGGCCCCATGTTGGCAATGAGGCCTCCAGAATGACCTCTGGGGAGGCTGGTGCGGGTGTGGAGGGTGGGGAACGTAGTAGGCCTTTAAGTGCTTTCTTTCCTCTTGCCACAGGGAACTCCCTGCAAAGCGATGATGAGACGATGAGACGGCAGTGAGCTTTAAAGAGGGCCTTCTAGCCAAAACCAGTTTGGCTCAGTGGTAGAGCATTGGTCTGCGGACTGAAGGGTCCCAGGTTCGATTCCAGTCAAGGGCATGTACATTGGTTGCGGGCAGATCCCCGCTAGGGGGTGTGCAAGAGGCAGGCAGCTGGTCGATCTTTCTCTCTCATCGACGTTTCTAGCTCTCTATCTCTCTCCCTTCCTCTCTGTAAAAAAATCAATAAAATATATATATATTTTTAAAAATAAATAAAGAGGGCCTTGTCCCCCCAGCAGCCAGGCCTCGTGGATTCCGAGACGATGGATGGCGTTTAGCGCCTTTTCGTTCCTTTCCCACCAACTGTCTATTGTGACACTACGGCGCTAACTAGCAGAGCTGCTGGAATCACAGTTGAGGGAAAGGAACACGAAGGCACGTGAACTAGGGAAAAGGGGTTTGTGTGAAGTAAGGAAGGGAACAGAACAGCAAGCAACAAGACAGACGGGAGCACGGCGTCTGTCCCAGGGCAGTCATCTGTGTGGCAGCTGAGACTCGGAGGTCAGGGCCGCGCTCCACAGATAGGGCAGCGGGCGCAACCTGCGACGACACCTCCCCGGCCTACATCTCACTGCCTCCCTAGGAGGAGAGGCCGACATTGGACTTGAGGGGCTAACCAGGGGTGGGCAAACTTTTTGACTCGAGGGCCACCATGGGTTCTTAAACTGGACCGAAGGGCCGGAACAAAAGCAACCTGACCATGCTGGCACTCTCATCTTGGGCTGCTGGGGAAGGAGTGAAGGGGAGAGCAAGAGAGCCCTCTGCTCTTTCGGCTCCTCGGGCCGGAGAGAACAGCCGAACGGGCTGGATCCGGCCCGCGGGCCGTAGTTTGCCCATGGCTGGGCTAAGCATATGGCTGACACACTTGGAAGTTCTGATTCTTTTCTTTTCTTTTTAAAAAAATATATTTTTATTATTGATTTCTGAGAGAAAGGGAAATGAACAGGTCTGAGAAGGCCCTAGCCTTCTTAATTA
Source organism: Vespertilio murinus (assembly GCA_963924515.1). Classification (NCBI taxonomy): domain Eukaryota; kingdom Metazoa; phylum Chordata; class Mammalia; order Chiroptera; family Vespertilionidae; genus Vespertilio; species Vespertilio murinus. The sequence continues at coordinate 20,109,742 of OZ004720.1, read as the reverse complement.
TTATTTTTTATTTCAGAGACAGAGGGAGAGGGAGAGAGAGAGAGATAGAGAGATAGAAGCATCCATGACGAGAGAGAGAATCATGGATCGGCTGCCTCCTGCACACCTCCTTCTGGGGATCGAGCCCACAACCCGGACATGTGCCCTGACCAGGAATCGAACTGGTGACCTCCTGGTTCCTAGGTCAACGCTCAGTCCCTGAGCCACCCCGGCTTGGCTGGTCTAGTCTTCTCTTGTTGAAGTGAATGAATCCAAACTTTTAAGCTCGCAAACCATATGCTTAGCTCCTAAAGTCAAGTGAAGGTTAGTCCCTTGAAAAAACGGACTCTTTGCCTAATGACAGAAAAGTAATAACGTTAAAAGCTTTCTCTTTCACGTTCTGCCAGAGTGTAGGTTAATTGATTAGTCCAGATCCAGCTTGGGCTTCTGGCCCGCCCCAGACACGTCAGAGCAAAACTGGGACAGAGAGCAAGCTAGGAACCTTCCTCTTATGGGGGATGTGGCATGAAGAAGCAGGGGGGCAGGTTTTGGGAGAGCTCCCCAATTTCGTACTAGGGAGCTCTCAACATGTGCCCACCGGCATCCTGAAAAGCATGGGAGGAAGTGCCAGGAAGCCAAGCTAAAAATACCCAGGGAACAGCACAACCCAGGAGACGTGCCGAGAGGGGTGCGAGCGCTCCGTGGAAGGTGTGAGACTCCGAGCCTGAGAGCCAGGCTGCTGTGCTCATCCCAGGCTCTCCTTCCAGGGCCCTGAACCATGAGTCAGTCGGATATAGGTGGGAGGAGCGTGTGCATCTGGCTTTGGACTCACTGTTTTATCTTTGAGTCAGGCCCGTCTAAGAGGGCAGCACCCGTGTGTGACGAGCACCCGTCATGTGCCCTAGGATTAAAACTATAAGACCACACCTACTACTCGGGGAAGTGGGCGTGGATTTTTGAGACCTTCGGATGGCTCCCCATCTTCCCTGGTAACAATTACAACATGTGTGTGTGTGTGTGTGTGTGTGTGTGTGTGGTTTTTAAAAAATATTTTTATTGCCCAAACCTGTTTGGCTCGGTGGTAGAGTGTCGGTCTGCAGACTGAAAGGTCCCGGGTTTGATTCTGGTCAAGGGCATGTACCTTGGTTGCGGGCACATCCCCAGTAGGGGGTGTGCAAGAGGCAGCTGGTCGATGTTTCTCTCTCATCGACGTTTCTGGCTCTCTATCTCTCTCCCTTCCTCTCTGTAAAATATCAATAAAATATATTTTAAAAAAATATTTTCATTGACTTCAGAGAGGAAGGTAGAGGGAGCGAGAGAGAAACATCAATGATGAGAGAGAATCATGGATGGGCCGCCTCCTGCACGCCCCACGCTGGGGATCAAGCTTGCAACCGGGGCATGTGCCCTGACCCGGAATCAAACCGTGACCTCCCGGTTCCCAGGTCAACGCTCAACCACTGAGCCACGCCGGCTGGGCTATAACTTGGTGTTAATGGCTTCCCAGTTTTCTGTCTACCCCACTTTCAGGATCTTACTTCTTGTAACACCTGATCACGGGCCCCTGACAAATATTTTCTTTGGTCTCCTTTTTTCATTTATGAACTCTCTGCTTCTCATGATGGGAAATACGTTACCATTGGCGCATTCCCTCCTTTTCCTCCGCAGCTTCCATCCGCAGTTCTGACAGGAGGGTTCTACTTCCTTGGACCTTGTTTCTGAATGTCATAAGCCTTCCCTCAAGTCCCTCTCAGGAGGAAGCAGAGGATGAGGGAGAAGAGAAGTGGGGAGTCCTGCTTTCTTCCTGAGGGCACACCCAAGATCAGGTTCTCAAGGTTGCTGAAGAGCATTCAAAGTCACACACTGTTCACATTTTTTAACCTTTATTATTGAAAGTATGTGTCCCCTCTTTCCCACCCATTGACTCTCTCCACCCCTGCCCTGTGGCGCCCCGCCCTCCAGGCCTTCACCACACTGGTCTGTGTGCATGGGTTGTGCATATATTATTCATACAAGTCCTTTGGCTGATCTCTTCCCACCCCCCCCCCCCCACTCCTTTTCATTTTAACTACTCTCTTTGGGGTTTATATAATGGGCAAAGGTAAGTTTATATTTTGTGAGTATGCAAAACAGTCTACTCTTGTATTATTTTCCATATGAACAACTGTAAACCTCCATTTGCCCCACCTTGTGTGTGTGCATTTTGTTTTAAATCCTCATCGGAGGATATGCTCATTGACTTAGAGAGAGGGAAAGGGGGAGGGAGGAGGGAGGGATGAGATGAGAGAACGAGCATTGATTGGTTGCCTTCCATTCGTGCTCGGGGATCAAACCCACAACCTAGGGATGTGCCGTGACTGGGGATCAAACTATCCAGCCAACCGAGCCACACCAGCCAGGGTGCCCCATCCTGTGTTTAATGGCCTTTAGATGGTCTCTTCTGTGAATTGCCTGTTTAGGTTTATTATTCATTTTTTGGGGGGGTGTATGACTTTTTTTAAAAAATATATATATTTTATTGATTTTTTACAGAGAGGAAGGAGAGGGATAGAGAGTTAGAAACATCGATGAGAGAGAATCATCGATCAGCTGCCTCTTGCACACCCCCTACTGGGGATGTGCCCACAGCCAAGGTACATGCCCTTGACCAGAATCGAACCTGGGACCTTTCAGTCCACAGGCTGACGCTCTATCCACTGAGCCAAACCGGTCCCAGCAGGGGGGGGGGTGTGTCTGACTTTTAAAACATTCTTTAAATATTTTTTTCTAATACATAATTTTCTTAGACTGTGTGCAACTTTGTATACATATCTCTATCTCTGTCTCTCCATCTATCTACATATGCAAGCCCTTTGTCAGGGCAGGGGTGCCATTGCTAGACCATTAGGTAAGGGATTAGGGACTCGTGTCTTCCTTCTCCCCACAAAGGGGAGAATATGCATCTTCCTCTCTTTGGGGACACGATGCTGGAAGAAATGAAGAGCGAGTGGTGGAGTGCAGATGGCTCTACCACAGACAGCGTTCGATGCAGGTATGATCCAATGTGTGCGAGGCGATAGAGCAGAGCGTGGCACCTCGGCGCTCTCTGGAAGTGGGATGGCTGAGTCCATCTGAGCTGTAGGGCAGGGACCCAGAGGTGCGACCCTTGGGTGAGTGTACCGGGACGGCAGGCACCTGGGCAGGAGCAGGGGAGCTGGGGATGGCCTTGGCGTCTCCAGGCAACTGGAAAGCTCTGTCCCTGGATGGCCACTGCTGCGCTAGGTCAACAGTCTCCCTGCTGGGGCGGGGCTGAGGGAAACGCTGGCCTCTCTGCCCTCCGCATTTGCATTTCAGCTCATCCTTGGGCAGGTCAGCCATTTGCATAATGCGTTTGGGGCCAGACCGGCTGCATCCCGGCAGAGGTGTGCACGCTGCCCTTGGCCCTGAGGGGGGTGGGAGCCTGCAGAGCGGCTCTCCCCCAGGAGGCCCGAGCTCAGGGGAACTCCGTAGGTTTCTTTTGTCAAAAGCCATTATTTTCACGAGTGACAGCATCCCAGCTGCCCTGGCACCCCACGGTCAGCTGTCCTGCCCGCGTCCCCCTGAGGACAGAAGCCAGAAGCCAGGTGGTTCTGAGCAGATCAGCCCAATTTTATTACTCGCCAGGGTGCCCAGTGTCAGCACAACCCGCCATCTCTGAGATCATGTCTCTGTTCCACAGAGCCAGGGGTCCCCGGGGGCCACCCCAGCTCTTGGCTGTCAGCCAGGAAGGAGTCCCACAGTAATGGGCAGTTTTTTCTCACCTTCCTTTCATGTGGGAACTTGTGGGCTGGATGGGGAAGGGAGAGAAGAGGTCGGCTTACTTGCTTGTCAGCTTCTCCCGGGGGGCAGCCGAGACATAATCATCTGTGCTCACAGGGTGAACCCCAAATGTGGCCTCACTCTGGGGTGGAGACCATAGGGTACCACCCAGCCCTGGCAGTGTGGGCAGTGCCCCTGTGACAGACTCCCAGTCTCGGGCCTCCAGGCCAGGAGGCGCTCCCTCGAGGACATGCCCCAGGCAAGGCAGCCGAGCCTGAGGACACCACACTGATGTGCTCAGCAGGGAAAATGGGAGCCTTGGAATAGTGCTATAGAGCTGTGGTCGGCAAACTGCGGCTCGAGAGCCACATGCAGCTCTTCGGCCCCCTGAGTGTGGCTCTTCCACAAAAATACCACGGCCTGGGTGAGTCTATTTTGAAGAACTGGTGTTAGAAGAAGTTTAAGTCTAAAAAATTTGGCTCTCAAAAGAAATGTCAATCGTTGTACTGTTGATATTTGGCTCTGTTGACTAGTGAGTTTGCCGACCACTGCCTTAGAGGATAACAACTTTCAATGTAGTTTATTATTTTTTTTAAATTGATTTGAGAGAGAGGAAGGGAGAGAGAGAAACATCAATGTGAAAGAGAAATACCGATTGGCTGCTTTCTTCATGAATCCTGACCCCATTGCTAGATTAGTGTTATAAGGAACTGCTGTTGCCCTAGCCCAACCTGGTTTGGCTCAGTAGACAAAGTGTTGATCCTTGGATGGAAGAATCCTGGGTTTGATTCTGATCAAGGACATGTATCTCCGTTGTGGGCTCAATCCCCGAGGTCCTAGTCGGGGCACATGGGGGAGGCAACCAATCGATGTGTCTCTCTCACATAGATGTTTCTTTCTCTCTCTGTCTCTCCCCCTCCTTTCCACTCTCTCTGAAACAAAGCTTCAATGGAGAAATATCCTTGGGTGAGGATTAACAAGACCACCACCAATGACACGGATGAGGGTAAGCCTCAGAAGTGAAATGGGCATAGAGGATGGCCAATTATAAGTTAAAGAGTGCCATGGGGTCTTTCAATGAAGTGACTAGTCCTGTGTGTGGCTGGATCTAAGTCTCTAGACCTTCCCAGGTGACCTCATCGGCTAGCAGTCGCCAACCGGTGGTCCACAGACCAGTGGTGGTCCGTGAGGCTTGAAAGGTTGGCGATCCCTGGGCTAGAGCCCAGGATTGATGAGATTAGCATTGCAGGTACCCCAGTCTCAGTCTCTTGTCGCACTAGTTGTATTCTCTGGCTTCCCTCGCCACGGAGAAGAAATTAGAAGGAAGAGGGAATAATGCCGTCATTTATTCTATGTCAAAGGCTTCCCTGACATAATTACATTTAAACTTGACAGCAACCTTGTGGGATAAGAGCTATGATTATCCCTGTTTGATGGGCCCCATGCTATTAAGCAACTTGCCCAAGTTAAAAAACCCCACACATGAGTAAATAATGAAACCATCACTGAGCCCCGGGTCCATCTGTGTGATTCAAATCTTGCCAGGAGTCTCTCTCCAGGATCCGGAAGGCGACTTGCATCATCATTCTAGACCAGGGGTGGGCAAGCTTTTTGACTCGAGGGCCACCATGGGTTCTTAAACGGGACCGGAGGGCCGGAACAAAAGCAACCTGACCATGCTGGCACTCTCATCTTGGGCTGCTGGTGAAGGAGCGGAGGGGAGAGCAAGAGAACCCTCCGCTCTTTTGGCTCCAAGGGCCAGATAGAACAGCCGAATGGGCCGGATCTGGCCCGAAGGCCGTAGTTTGCCCACGGCTGTTCTAGACGAACTCTACCGGTACGCAGGAGAGGCAGAGACTGGAAGAGGTTAAGGGGCTGATCAAAATAGCTCAGCTATTAATGGTGTGACCCAGATTGGCTTGGGACTTCTGGTTTGATTTCCTTTTCGCTTCCCCACTTGAGACAGTGAAGATTGACTTTGCGCATCCCCTCACAATCCTGGAAAACTAGCTCCAAGTTCACGAGGACCCTGATGATCGACAGAGTCGTAATCTTCCTGGTTAAAGACATCCCATGAAAACAAATACAACCGTGGCGCTGCTGAAAATGGGGTGAAGACAGGGTTCCGACTTCCCTGCCAGGTTTTGTGCCAATGAGTGCTTTCAGTGGACCGAGAAGGAGGAGCACATGGTGGGAGCACGGGGGTGGGGTGCCAAATACAGCTACGTCATCACGGGCGGGGGTGGGTGGGTGGGGCAGGTGATGAAGGGAGGGGGTGGTGATGCTGTAGACTGGGTGGGGCTGGTGGCTTCAGCAGTTACACCAAGACCCTTGCAGCCGGTGGCGGCACATTCTGTGCTCTGCTCGGGTAATAGCGCCAGTTTAATTATAACCGGGAAGTGTTAATTTCAGTTTGCGTACATCTCCTAGCATGTTTCGTTTCAAATGTGACTTCCCAGCTCCTCTCCCTCGCTCCCTTCTCTGCATGCCATACAATATTTGCATATCTGAATGTCAGATTTTTTTTTTTCAAGTGCTGGAAGGAACAGGCTCTGGTATGTTCTCGAGTTATTTTGTGTAGCAGCATCTGTCTTGTTTCAACAGCTACCGGAGCTGAGAAGTGACCCAGGAGCAGCCTGGCGGAAAGAAGAAGAGCGTGGGATCCAAGGGGGTTCCTTCTAGGGCAGAGAGCTCCTCGAGGCCTGGGGACCCTCCCGTCCCAGGCAGCTCGGAACAGATGTTTTGCCCCGCTTATTTTAACTTTAATTATTTTTTAGAAAGGCAGATCACCCAAAAGGAAACAAAATACCAAACGATCACTACAGAATGTATCTTTGGAACTTGCTAGACTAATTACCAAGGCTCCGAAATCACTTGAAAAGCAACACATTTTGTTTTGCAATATACATTCTCATTGCCAAAAAAACAAAAAAAAATATTTTTTTTATCGTTTTAATCAGAAGCCACCTCGAAATGGAGAGTTGATTGTGGGGGCTGCGGGATTTGGGGGGGAACTACTCCTATTAGGACAGCACGTTGCAAAGGAATCCCGTGACTTTTTTTTTCCTTCTGTATGTAGGATGATGTCAGGAAGATTTTTTTTTTCCCTGCAAGAAATTCTCAGAGCTTGAAATAGCTTCCTTCTAAAAGGATGCCTCTGTTTAAACGATTATAATAAAACTGCTTACTATGTGCCAAGCGATATCTAGTTTAATCTTCTCAACTTCCCTAGGTGGTAGGCATATATATATATATATATATATATATATATATATATATGCATATATATATTTCAGAGAGAGGAAGGGAGAGGGAGAGATAGAAACATCAATGATGAGAATCATTGGTTGGCTGCCTCCTACACACCCCTCAGTGCAACCCGGGCATGTGCCCTGACCGGGAATCAAACCGTGACCTCCTGGTTCATAGGTCGACACATAACCACTGAGCACACTGGCTGGGCTCATCAGAGGTAGTTTTTAACTTTTTTTTTTTTTTTTTTTTTTAGTTTTTACCTTAATCAGGGATGCTCTCAAGGCTATAGTAATCAAAACAGCATGGTACTGGCGTACACACAGTCACCTATATCACTGGAACAGCATAGAGAGCCCAGAAATAAACCCATGCCCCTAGGTCAATTGATGTTTGACAAAGGAGGCAAGAATAGACAATAGGGTAGACAGTCCACTGTATAAACTGTGTTGGGAAAATCGGACAAATACGTGCAAAATAGTGAAACCAGACCACCTTTCTACCCCATATACACAGATACACTCAAACTGGAGTAAAGGTATGGCCTGAGCCCATAACACTCCCAGGAGGAAACACAGCCAGGAAACTCTGACATTTCCCTTAGCAATTTCTTTTCCTGATACATCGCCTCAGGCAAGGGAAACAAACCAGAAAATAAACAAGGGGGACTACATCCCCTTAAAATGTTTTTCCACAGCAAAGGAAACCGTTAACAATACGAAAAAGACAACCCGCTGAAGAGGAGAAGGTATTTGCCCACGATACATATGATAGTGGGTTAATATCCAAACTTTATAAAGAACTCATACAACTCCCTACACACACACACACACACACACACACACACAAGCCAATTTAAAAAATGGACAGAGGACCTGAATAGACACTTCTCAGAGGACATGCAGATGACCCATAGGTATATGAAAAGATGCTCAAGGATACAAATCATCAGAGAAAAGCAAATTAAGACCAAAAAGAGATATCACCACATACCTGTCAGAATGGCTACCATCAGTACATCAACAAACAGCTGAAACCGGTCTGGCTTAGTGGATAGAACGTTGGCCTGCGGACTCAAGGGTCCCGGGTTCGATTCCGGTCAAGGACATGTACATTGGTTGCGGGCACATCCTCAGTAGGGGGTGTGAAGGAGGCAGCTGATTCATGATTCTCTCTCATCGATGTTTCTAACTCTCTATCCCTCTCTCTTCCATTCTGTAAAAAAATCAATAAAATATATATTTTTTAAAAATCTGGCCACTCAGTGTATATCCTATATGATAAAAAGCTAATATGCAAATTGTCCCCTCGACCAGGAGTTCAACCAGCAGACAGGCCGGCCAACAGCCCACGTCCCCTCCCCCTGGCCAGGCTGGCCAGACCCCACCCATGCACGTATTCATGCACAGGCCTCTAATATATATATATATATACATATATACATTGAATGGCCATGTTATTATGTGTTCAGAGATCATAATAATCTGGCCACTCAGTGTATAGTCAACCATACTGCAATAACTTTGTATGGTGCTGGTGAATACTGGATATTTCCGGGGGAACACATTATAAAATATAAGATTGTCTGGCCATTCTGCTGTACAACGGAAACTACTACAAAATAATATTGAATGTAAAGTGTAATAGAAAAGAGAAGGAACTGTCTGTCATGATGATCCAGAGAAGGTCACGGGAACAGACCGTGGAGCCCTGACTCTTTGCCTCTGTAACATCTTCCTCCCCTTGAGGGCTACTGCCTTGGAGGAAGTCCTACATGGGAAACACGCTATTTCCTGCCATCCTCAACACTGGCATGTGCTAGTATGTATGGTCTTTTCACTTCTCTCACTTAGCAGGAAATAACCCAGAAAAATGTAGCGTTTTGCTGAAAGCTTCTTTAACTTGGAAAAAGCGATAGAAAACGCCTCTTTGAAAAAGAGCTGACACCTCTGTTATATTTTGGTCCCCGCTGGAAGGCGGGCGGAGATTCAGAGGCCTGCGGCGCGCTCGCCGACAGCTCTGCAGGTGCGGTCCGGCCTGTGGTGCGTTTCCTCTGGCTGCAGGCCGGGCTGAGAAGCCCAAGGCGGGGCCCGTGGGGGTCGCCCGTCTGGACCACGTCTCAGGTCCTCCAGGCCTGTGGCTCGGAGCTCATGGGAATACGGCTGGGACACGTTCCTCGTCTGCCCGGGCCGCCTCAGAGCCTGGAGGGCCTTGCTTGGTGACGGTGTTGATCAGCAAAGCAGAACAGCCAAGAAGGAAGAGTAGAGCCTGGACCGCCATGTGGCTCCCCCGTGCGACCTGGGTGGGGACCGCCCAGGCTCTGGGAGCTGCTGGTCTGTGAGGTCGGGAGGTGACGTGTGTTGAAGGTGTACAGCGTGATGATCTGACTTCCACAGTGTTATGTGTCTATTCTAATCTCAATAAAGTTGACAGAAAATGAAACTCTTCTGAAAGAGAGAGAGAGAGAGAGAGAGAGAGAGAGAGAGAGAGAGAGAGAGAGATGGTTTGTGGATGATGGCACTTAGAAAGGATTATAATGCCCTAAAATGCCCAGCCCTGTCCTGTGGCTGCCAGCCATGGCCCAGTCCTGTGTCTCCCTGCTGTGGCCCAGCCCTGTGGCTGCCTACTGTGGCCCAGTTCTGTGACTCCCAGTCGTGGCCCAGCCTTGTGATTCCCTGCCGTGGCCCAGCCCTGTGGCTGCCTTCTGTGATCCAGCCCTGTGACTGCCAGCCGTGGCCCAGTCCTGTGACTCCCAGCTGTGGCCCAGTCCTGTGACTCCCTGCCGTGGCCCCAGCATAGAAAACAGCTTTCACTTCCTCTCGTGGGGCCATCCCCTGTCTACCCGACCCCATTCCTGGAGGTTGGCAATTTTTCATTACTTTTCCTTTTAAAACATACAGGGTGGGGGCAAATGGAGGTTTACATTTATTTGTGTGTAGAAAATAATACAATAATTAATAAATAACAATACAAGAATGAACTCTGTGTTCTACCTACTCACAACTGTAAACGTAATTTGGCCCCACTGTGTGTGTAATAAGCGCCTACTGTGTGCCATGCACTTCTTATTTGGAAATATTACTTACAAAGCCACTGTCTTTAACAATAAAAATTTCCCCAGATCTCCCTACCCTCCCTGCAGTAATTTGACAGTCTGCTTGTTGCTTTACTGTCTCTATATCTATCTTTTGGTTCATCTGGGCAAGATAAGAGATCAACTGAAGGACATGTATGCATGCATATAAGTACAACCAATGGACACAAAACTCTGGGGAGGGAGGGCATGTATGGGAGGAGGGGGCAATGGTAATATATGTACACAGATAATAATTTAATAAAAATATTTTAAAAAACAAAATTTCCCCCCCTTTCCTTTGGATGAAGAAAAAAGGAAGCAGAATCTCCTTGCTTGCCCTTCTCACCGCAGCATCTCACTCGGATGGACTGATGAGGAAGGCATATGGGGCAACGGTGCTGTGGGGGGCCAGGGACAGTCATTTCCCCGGAAAAAGCCCCAGAAGGAACCAGGGACTGGGATGAGGCGGGCATCACTATTCCGATGAGAGGAAGCGATGGCTTCTAGCCAGCTCTCAGCCTCTGTGCAAGGACCCGGCGGCGGGAGGCTGAGGGCCGTGAGAGGGTTTTCTGCTTTTGTTCCGGAGATAAAACCCTCCCTTGACATTCAGCATCTGTTCGCTCAGGAGGGCTCTGTAGCATTCAGCAGACCCAAGCTCCACAAGGAGGCACTTGAGTCAACATTTGGAAGATCACAGGGAGGCAGCCTGCAGCAGGAGGAGCCGGACGATCACAGCTGGGCGAGCAGGAAGAAGCAGGAGAAGAGGGACTAGAACATCCGCCTGGCATCCCGGGCACCCTCCCCCTCTCCGCATCCTCTTTATAAGCTCATTCATTCATTCATTCATTCAATCAGCAATAATTTTTTGTGGCCCCAATAGGTGCCAGGTGCTGCTCTAGGTATTGGAGATAATGTGTAGAAGGAGAAAGCCTACCTTCCTGGAGGGGAATATCAAGTAGTGATAAGGGATATGGGAGGGAGCAAGGCAAGGTGAGGGTTATAAATGCCACATGTGTATGGGCTGTGTGTGGTATAGGGTGTGTGTGTGTGTGTGTGTGTGTGTGTGTGTTAAAGAGTGTGTGTGATGTATGTGGTGTAGGGTTTGTGTATGAGAGCACATTTAGAGGGATTAGGGGAGGCTACACTTGGGAAGATGAAAAAAATGTATGTATTGATTTCAGAGAGAAGAAGGGAGAGGGAGACAGGGATAGAAAGAGAATTATTGATTGGCTGCCTCCTGCATGCCCCCCCCCCCCCCCCCGGGGATCGAGTCCCACAACCCAGGTATATGCTCTTGACCAGAATTGAACCCAGGATTCTTCAGTCTGCAGGCTGATACTCTGTCCACTGAGCCAAACCAGCCAGGGCCCAGGGCTTTAAAATAGATTCTCTGTCTCTCTGTAGACATATCCTATTGTTTCTGTTTTGCTGCAGAACTCTGCTAAATACAGATGGGTAGTAGCCCCACTTTACAAAGACATTGAGGCTCAGAAAGGTTAAGTTACTTATTCATATACTAGAGGCCCGGTGCACAAAATTTGTGCAGGGGGTAGGGGTGGGGGAGGGATTGTCCCTCAGCCCAGCCTGCACCCTCTAGCAATCTGGGACTGCTGGCTCCTTACTGCTCACCTGCCTGCCTGATCGAACCAACCGCTCACCTAGCTGCCTAATTTCAGCCCTAAAATTCAAGCTTTTTTTATTTTTAATATTTATATTTCTTTTTTCTTTTTTTATTTTAAAAGTCAAGCTTCTTGAGAACATGAGACATTTAACATTATTCCATTTTCCTTACAGAGAGCTAAGCATGGTAAACACAGCAAATACTTAATACTTATGGGCTTCTATACAAACACTTTCCACCAGGAATGTTTTAATAGGCAGTCTGCAAAACCTTGAACTGGAAAACCTAACAGTAGCATCCCTGCTGGCCGTTCAGCATTTCCTCGGCCTGCGGGCAGTTGATCTTGCCCACATACCAGGTTCGGTCATCCTCATCAGTACAGACTGGTCTCCGGTCTCATTTTTTTTATTCCCAATCACTTGTTGATTTTCTTCTGTGGGGCTCCTGGTGAGCCATGCCAGGTACTGGTCTCGGATGGAGGTCTGGCTTCAGGCTGTGTTCATGGGCTTATCGATCTCCGGGTTGGCCAAGGCCTGTGTCGGCAGGTCCTGCTCCAGCTTCGTGCGTGCGGCTCTCGTGGATCTCGGCGATGTGAGACGTGAGCCGTCCTGAGTTCAGCGGGACCCTCTGCATCTCTTTTCATCGCCCTCACACCGGAAGCGCTCCAGGCTGGAGCACGTCTCTGGAGTCCGGCCCTGCTCTTCGAAGATCCAGATGGTTTCATCGGAGGCTTCGATGGCGTGCGCTTCACCTGCAGTTCCCGGGGGCTGCGAGTGCACCCCTCGTAGAGCTGGTCGTCCTCGCAGCTCTTGTCCCCCCAAACCGAGGGAACAAAGAAACCTTTAATCCTGATCTTCCTCGCCGCAAGGGAACAGCAAACCTCAATCGAAGTAATTTCCCGCCAGAAGTCACGTCCAAATACCGCGAGAGTGCTCGCTTCGGCAGCACATATACCAAATACCGCGAGACTGAGAACTGAAGGGCTGACAACGCGCATGCGCAATAGGAGGCTCACGTTCTAGCCTTAGGCACCCAGACGTCCTCCACAATCCCACAATCCTCTGGTCGCACACTTCCGGTTCTTCTAGCTCCTCCTCGCGTGGTGCTTCCTTCCTTCGCGTTGCAAGTCCAGGGCCTCTAGTTGGAGGGGCTTTTTCTGTTCTTTGGCGTTGACAGCTGTTTACTCTTTGGAATCGGCGAAGTTTCGGGAGTGTTTGTGTAGAAGCCTATAAGTATTCAGTATTTGCCGCTGCCATGAACTTGTCTGTCCCGAGCGCCCTCACGAAGCAGCCGCCCCGCCCGTTCAGCCCCCGGCTGGCGCCGCCTTGGTGCGCGATGAGGAAGGTACTGTGCTGAGCCTTTTCCAATCGCATCTTCCTCTTCCTTCCCCAGCACACTCCACACCTACTCCAGGCCGACCACCCCAACCCCCAGACCCTTAAGACCTCCCCCCACTATTTCTTCGGCTTTCCCCCATCAAACTTGCATCCTGTCCCGCTGCCTAGGGGCGCCCCTAACTGCTCCCTGGAGGGCAGGCCAGCCTGGGCCAGGGGCATAGTGTTCTGGCCTCCGGTTGTTCTGGTCCTTAGGGTAGCTGGCTTTTTATCTGTATAGATGTGCTTGATAAAAAATGTATAGATCAAATAAAAACACATGGTATGCCCGGCTGGTGTGGCTCAGTGGTTGAGCCTGTGAACCGGGTCACCCTAAGAACCAGGAGGTCGCGGTTAGATTCCGGGTCAAGGCATATGCCCAAATAGGGGGTGTGAAGGAGGCAGCTGATCCATGATTCTCTCATCATGGATGTTTTTCTCTCTCTCCCTTTCCCTTCCTCTCTCTGAAATCAATAAAAGTATTAAAAATGCACATGTTATTAGAAAGTTTGACGATAAAGTATATTGCAATTTATGTTATTTATTAAAGTAACATAATAAATATTGTGGTGCAAAAAAGTTATATCACAACATAATCAAACTTACTCAGCTCGAAGAAAAATAAGATACAAAGTTTGATATTATTTTACTGAACAGAAATCTCAAATTCGGAGGACTCTTGACAATTCTATTAGTAAGCAAGGTCTTCCTACTCTAGAAAGAGATGCAGTGTATGGGGGGAAAAACAATTGGTTGCATTTTTTTTAACTTTGTTTTTATTGTGGGCAGTGTGACGGGCGTCCCCATTTCCCCCTTCTTTGCCCGCCTCCTGACTGCATTTTCCGATGTCTCATTTTGCTTTGCTCTCCTTACGCTTTGAGAATTCCCTTTGAAGAATTTCAACCAGTGTGAACTAATTTAAGGCAATGAGCTAACTGTCCACATGCAGGGAAAGTTCCACCAGCAGATGAGCATCCGTGAAGGGGGGGTGGAGGGGTGGGCAGTGGGGGTGGTTCCCAGGGGAGAGCAGGGCATAGCTGAGGTGCCTGTGCAGGGAGCTGGGTGACATCTGGGGGGCCCTTCCTGCCTGGGGTGCTCTCTTACAGAGAGAACATCTCCAAGGTGTGACCCGAGGAGAAATGCTGAAACAAGTGTCTGCAGTGCTTCCTTCCTCTCCTTCACCAGCAGCATGGTCAGGTTGCTTTTGTTCCGGCCCTCCGGTCCAGTTTAAGAACCCATTGTGGCCCTTGAGTCAAAAAGTTTGCCCACCCCTGCCCTAACACCTTTTTCATTCCCACACACTGCCTAGTAGGGACCACTGGAAGATCAGTGTGTTAGGGTTCTTAAGAGAAATAGAGCCAGCAGGATGTGTGTGTGTGTGTGTGTGTGTGTGTATATATATATATATATATATATATATATATATATATATATATAAATATAAAGAGATTTATTATAAGGGATTGACTCAGGCAATTCTGGAGGCTGACAAGATCTGCAGTCAGCAAGCTGAAGACTCAGGAGAGCCGATCGTATAATTTCAGTCTGAGGGCCAGCAGGCTCAAGACCCTGGGAGAGCTGATGTTTCACTTCAAGTTCAAAGACAGGAAAAAGCTGATGTCTCAGTTCAAGGCATTTGGGCAGGAGGAGTTCCCTTGTACCCACAGGAGGGTCACCCCTTTTGTCCCATTTAGACCTCTGACTGATTGGGTGAGGCCCACCCTCCTGAGGGAGGGCAATCTGCTTTACTCAGTTTACAGATTCACTGTTAACTGCTTCTAAACCAGCTGGCAGACACACCCAGGATAACGTTTGACCAAATATCTGGGCACCGTGTGCCCAGCTGACGCATAAAATTACCATCACAACCATGTAGAGCCCCGATATTCTTCCTGTGGTTCAAGAATGGAGCGGAGCTGAGGTTGCCGGGGTAAGCTGCGAGGGACTTCTGCAGAGTCTGATTGGGGAAGGTAGGAGGTGATAGTCGCTAGGCATTAAAACTGCCCTCCGCCTCGCTGGGGCGGGTGGGTTGTGATACAGGAATAAGGAAAAAATAATAACCAGAGTCTATACTCTGCAAATCCACATACGTGATCTCATGTCACCTCCCGACTGTCTTATGAGGCAGCCAAGGATGCATTACAATTGCTTCTTTAAAAAATATATATTTTATTGATATTTTACAGAGAGGAAGGGAGAGGGATAGAGAGTTAGAAACATTGATCAGCTGCCTCCTGCACACCCCCTACTGGGGATGTGCCCGCAACCAAGGTACATGCCCTTGACCGGAGTTGAACCTGGGACCTTTCAGTCCGCAGGCCGGCGCTCTGTCCACTGAGCCAAACCATTTAGGGCTACAATTGCTCTTGACGGATGAGAAAGGGTTAGAGGTTAGCCAAGGTCGCACGTTGCCGGGGCAAGCCGGGGCCGGGGCATCTCGGGCTCCCCCCAGATATTGGGGGACTCGGGGTGGAAAGAACAGGACGCCCGCAGAGTGTGGCGGGAGCTGCAGAGGGCAAGAGGACAGCCATGTGTGTGTGCTGCAGGCAGGAGAAAGTCCTTCAGGACACCGTGAGCCGCCTGAGCTGAGGCGATGTGACAGAGCTGTCACTTACAAGGAGAGGCTGTGGCCAGCAGAGCCCGCTGGTGGCGGCGGCTGGGGTCAGGGTGGCTCCGAGGGAGCAGAAGCCCAGGGCTGGCGGGGAGGCAGCCAGACAGGGGCATGAGGGTCAGCCAAACCTGCCACCTCCACCTCGGAGGATAAGGCCCGGGAGGTGGTGACAGAGCGAGGACCGCTCCGGCCCGCAGTCCGTCACTAGAGAGCAGTGTGGGGGAGCCTGGTGAAGGGCACGCTGAGGTCTCTGTGGCCTCCCGCATCTTCTGCTGGAGCCGTCAAATGACCCCGGGGCTGTACCCCCCTGGGGGACCCTAAGGGCGCCTCTCCCTCTGTAGCTGGGTGTGTGCTCAGCCCCGCGGGGCCGTGAGGACCCAGAGCAGCCCCCCTGTCCTTGGGAGTTCCCAGTGTAGGTGGAACAAGGCCAGCTGGCCAAGAGCACCCTGCCAGAAGGGATGGACAGACAGCTTTCTACAGGTCGTGTAGGCCCAGCCTGGGGGCTTGGTGGGGACAGCAGCCAGTGGGCGAAGCTGGCCTGGAGGATTGGGGATGCAGGCCTGGGCTGCGGCTGCCTCTCTCAATGAAACAAGGTCACAGGGAGTGTTGGAAGAAGAAAGCCTGGAAAACAATTCTTCCCCCACCCCCCATCCCATACCCCCCCCCCTCCCCAGATGCCTCCGAGGTGGCCTGATGGGATGGGGAAGTGGTCTGGGTGTGAGGACAGGCTTCCAATGTGGACCTGGGGTTCACGGAGCCCTTGTCCCAGCTTATTCTCAGTTTTCCGGCTCCGAGGGCAGACAAGGGCAAACGTCCTCTCGCGAGGCCCGGGCGTCCTGAGATCCAGGCTGTCGTGCTAGGAAACCGCCGCGGACGCTGCGGGCCGGAGCGCGGTGATGGATACAGTTACCGGGAAGCTGTCACACGGTCCTTTTTCTCTCTACACTTGTGTCCGGGAAGCAGGGGCACTCGCGGGCCACAGGAGAGCGGTCTGGGTCTAGGAAGGCACGCCTTCCTCAGCGCCCCTCGGGGCAGACCCTGGGCATGCCCTCCCTTACCAATGCGCCCGGCAGTGGGACAGGCAGGGGTTGGCTGTGGCCTCCCACGGGGGCTTCTGGGAAGCCTGAGTGGGGGCTGGGGGGCCTCCGCTGTGGGAGGACATCTGACACCCTCACCCAGGGATAGTCACACCGTGGGGTCCCCAGAGGGCTGAGGCGTGTTCTCAGCAGGCCATCTGGTATGCAGACAGTCAGGGGCGCCTCTAACCCTTGAGAGAATGACAGACAGGAGCTCTGGAAGCTCTGCTGAACTTGACCTCAGAGACTCCTCCTGGCTCCGACACACAGCCCTGCACAGCGCCCGCTAGGATGCCGCTCGGGGTGGAGTCGGTTGTATTTCCCGTGCTGTCCCTGGCCCTCGGCGGGATGTGGAAATGCTAGTGACTAACTGCCCCCTTGAAGCGAGAGAGGAGCAGTCCTTCAGGAGAGAAAGAACTGGACAGTGCCCCCCCCCCCACCCCCGCCCCTCACCCCCACACAAACACATCTCTCTCTGCCCTTCCGTGCCTCAGCTGTGGAAATGTGTTTTGGGCTCGATCCCCACTGCGGGGCATGCGGGAGGCAGCAGATCAATGACTCTCTCTCTCATCATTGATGTTTCTATCTCTCTCTCCCTCTCCATTCCTCTCTGAAATATATAAAAATATATTTTAAAAAAATCTTTGCCACCAGTTTTCTTTTTTTAAAAAAAGGCAAATGAGCCAAAGCCGGTTTGGCTCAGTGGATAGCGCATCAGCCTGGGGACTGAAAGGTCCCAGGTTCGATTCCGGTCAAGGGCATGTACATTGGTTGCGGGCACATCCCCAGTGGGGGGTGTGCAGGAGGCAGCTGATCGATGATTCTCTTTCATCGATGTTTCTAACTCTCTATCCTTCTCTCTTCCTTTCTGTAAAAAATCAATAAAGTATATTAATTTTAAAAAAGGCAAAGGAGTGGATATTCTCAGAGTTTAGGCCTCTGGTGTACCTTTTCCCATGAAAAAGTCCTCCAAATAGTGACTCCTCCCTCGAAATGCTCTTGTCCTGCCTGATTCTCTCCTCTCTGCTGAGGGAGACAGGGTCCCCTCCTTGGCCATGCCTAATCCGGGCTCCTCCTCCTCCTCCTCCTCACCTGGTGCCCGGTGCCCATGCCCACGGGAGACCTCCCAGCCCTGAGAGGGTCTGCAGGGCGGGCAGGGAGGAAGCCCCTGGCACTGGGTGGGGCTCAGGAACAGCTCACCACCTGCTCCTCCCTCAGGCTCTTGTGTTTTAGGGGCCAGAGCCTGGCTCTGTGGCTGGTGATTATGGCTGTTCTGCAAATCAGGTGGATTAACCAAATACACCGCCATCCAAGGGTATTTATGGCCACTTCCCCTGACTTCTCTGTTCTTATTTTATTATGAGAGAGGGGAAGAGAGAGACACACATCAATGCGAAAGAAACGCATCAATTGGTTGCCTCCTGCACACGCCCCGACCAGGGTCTGGGCCGGGGAGGAGCCTGCCACCAAGGTGCATGCCCTTGACCAGAATTGAACCCGGGACCCTTTGGCCCACAGACCGATGCTCTATCCACTGAGCCAAACCAGCTAGGGCCACGTCCCCTGATTTTTTTTTAAATACACTTTATTGATTTTACACAGAGAGGAATTGAGAGGGATAGAGAGTTAGAAACATCGATGAGAGAGAAACATCGACCAGCTGCCTCTTGCACACCCCCCACTGGGGATTCGCCCGCAACCAAGGTACATGCCCTTGACAGGAATCGAACCGGGGACCTTCCAGTCCACAGGCTGATGCTCTATCCACTGAGCCAAATCGGCTTCAGCCACTTCCCCTGATTTTAATGTTCAGCTTTTATTTGCTAACCAGACACGTATTACCTCTCTGTCTCCGTCATGTCCATGGTAAAGTGGGGCAGGGACCTAGAAGCCTGTTTGAGCTGGAGACGCTCATGAATAACATGCACAGGAAGGGGCTTCCGGGAGAGCCTTTCTTCCTTCCAGCTCGTCCCCTGCCCGTGTGAACACATCTCCGAGCAGAGAAGCTGTGATTACATTTCCTCCTCTAATGGAACATCAATGTCATTTTAGACGGTTTTCAAAGGAGCCGGGCCCTCTTTGCTCTTTATACTGCCTCTTTGTGAGGCGGTCTTTCTCGCTGCAGGGTAGGGACCTTAAAGCAGCCGCTGGACGTGCTCCCCAACTTCTGAGTGGTTTTTTAGTGCTTCAGGCCCACATAGACCTCGAGAAGTGTCCTCCCAGGATCAGAGAAAGAAATAGCTCGATGGGCTCCCGGGTCGGGGGGGAGAGAAAGCCTTGAGGTGCCGACCTCCCTTCAGCGGCTCCCTCCCAAAGCTTGTCTGCCTCCGCCATCCAGCCTGTACTCTCTGCTGCGTGCAAGGACTTAGGTGAGGCCATTCCCACCGTTGGGGTGGCCAACATCCTCTCCAACCTCCGGAATCCTGGGGTGCAGAAAAGTTAGAACACCTGTCCAGCCCCCCTTTTGTTTCGGCAGCTCCTCTCGTGACGACAGGGACTCTCAGCAGGTCATGGGTCCGATGTTCTGCTCCGGGCTGCACCAACCAAGCGGTAACGGTAACGGTAACGGTAACGCCAGCTCCTCTTGGCCCCATCCACTGCCTGGCTTGCTCTCCTGGGCATTTAATAGCCAGGGAGGGAGGGAGGGAGGGAGGAGAGAAGCTCTGGAAGGAGCCCAAAGTGCCCATTAGATGATTGTGATTATGGCGGTGCCCGTTGCAACAATATATAAGTCTGAGGTCTTAATCAAATCCAACGTTTCCCAATTAGCTGTTGCTTAATTAGCATCGCGAACATTCGGAGCCCTCACACCCTTTTGCATCCTCCCTCCCCAGGTCTCCTAATTTAGCCTATTCCACCGGACTGGGTCCCTGACGTGGTAGGGAGGGGACGGGGGGGGGGGAGGGGGGGCAGGAGGTGGAGGCCCACAGCGCTGAGGCCTCCTCCCTCTGAACTCATCGCTCTCACTACCTCCCCTCTTCCAGGGGCCAGAGGCTCAGGACACGGACCTCCCCTATCTGAAAAGACGCAAAATGCAGAGGTTTCCTTATCTGCCACAGGGCCTGAGGCTAATTCCTTCCGGAAAAGGCCCACCTGAGTATTAAAATACACAGTATGAGCCTTCGGCCCTGGTGGGTGTGGCCCAGTTGGTCTGCGTTGTCCCGAGCACCGAAAGGCTGCCTGTCCCATTCCAGGTCAGGACACGTGGCCCAGGTTGGGGGCTCCATCCCCCGTGGGGGGTGTGCAGGAGGCAGCCCATCGATGTTGCACCCTCACATCGCCGATGTCTCTCTTTCTCCCTTCTCTCTCTCTCAAACCAATAAAAAAATATACACATGATCGTTCAGACACATTATCAGAGCAATTAGACGTCTGGTGGCTCCTGGTTGCCAGTGGTTTCCTCCCTCCCTCCTTTCTTCCTTCTCTCCCTCCTTCCCTCTCTCCCTTTTGCTTTTTTAAATGTTAGCAACAGAACCTTTCTCCCCAAAGGCGTCCTCCCGGAACCCCGGTAATACAGAACATAAAAACAGCGCCGGTCTAGTTAACTTGCAGTTGAGGGCGTAAAGCCTTCTGCCTTCTCTCCCCACCCTCCCATTCGGTCATCTCGGGGATCCCTTCTGGAAACCTAAGGAGCACAGTGCGTGGAAAACATTGATTTTAGTCTCCCCCTCCCACCCCCACCCCCAGGAAAGAACGCGGAGGGTCCAAGACCAAACAGCTATCAGGAAAGAGGGCGGGGCTTAGACGTGGGCTGCTGCCATGGAAGCAGGAGGACCAGACAGAGATGCCAGCCGGGTGCCCCTCACTGCACCCAGAGCCAGGGTGCTTCCCCTCCAGGCGCTGCTGCCTCGCCCACTCCCCACTGTGGGCAGAGACCGAGAGGAGAAGAGAACGTCCGTCCTCTGCCCTCATGGCCCGTCCCTGGCAGCCTCCCACCCGGGCGGGCTTGAGTCTGCTGCCCTGGCTGTAATTTGGGTTTAGCTTGGAGGTAATTTCCCGGCGGTGCCCACAGCTCCCTCACGCAGGCTGTCAAAATGATGTAGAATTGGGCTCCGCGAGCCGCCCCGGCTGACTCTCGTCAGCTACATCTAATGTGACAATTTTGTCAAAGCTGGTTGTAGAGAGCTGTTTTGACTGGGTATTAACGCAGCCTTCCTTCCTCTTCAGCCAATTCTGCATCTGATCCCCACCACCGGGGATGACTGCTCGCGGCCAAGTGTCTCCCCTGGCCCCCGGCCACCCCCGAGGCGGATGCAGGCGTCCAGACGGCGGCTGGGCCCCCTTACCCTGCCTTCACCCCTCCCTGATGGTGGTGGTGGTGGTGGTGGTGGTGCTGGTGCTGGTGCTGGTGCTGGTGCTGGTGCTGGTGCTGGGAGACTGTCAGACGCTTAGGCTCAGGAGCTGAGTAGAGAGGAGCCCACTGAGAGCTGCGGGAGCGAGGGAGGAACTGGGCTCGGGAAGGTGGTGCTAATGAGGGCAGGTTGCAGACCTCAGATGTGCTCTGGGAGGCTGCAGCTGAGAGCTGGGTCGGCAGAGGGCCCGGGCCACTGGGCTGAGAGATGGGTTGCTGTCAGAGCCTCCGTGCTGGGCTGAAGGTCTCCTCACTGCACGTGTGGGCAGCAGGGGGACAGCAGCCGGGGCTCTGGGCCGACAGAATTCCCCACCATTCCCCAATCCTGGGCAAGCCACCAAGCTCCTCTGCGTTCCAGGCTCCTCACTGGCAATCCTGCGAGGCTTGAATGCGATGCCGCAGGTGGGTATGCTCGATAGGGACCAGAAGATCTAGCTGGCAGCTGCCACGGCGTCTGGGCAGGCCGATCTGAGCAGCCGGCGGCCACATCTACACCGGAGTGTCGCTGTCCGCAGTCTCTGTCAGCCGCCGTTCCCCCAGGTCAGCGGACTGTTGACAACACCCCCGGGTGATTGCTAAGCGCCGTGTGGGTAGGCGTTGGGAATTTATTCTCGAATGTATATAGCACGAGGTCCTCGCGCCTACCTGTAGAATCCCTGGCCCTTGATTTAGCACGAGATGTTTAATCAAGATTTTTATCTTCTGTAATTAAACCAATTTCTCTAAACAGTGGGTCTTCTGAGGGAATGGGAAATGAATGAACGGGTAAGTGCTTGCTGAGCACTGAGTATGCACCGGGCCCTCGCCGGCTCGTACCTGGGTCACATCCCAGAATGAGGCGCAGCGGGCCCGCGGCTCGTCCCAGCTCCCACAGCTGGTAAGCGGCGGAGCTTGGATTGGCACCCTTTTCTCTCCCATGCAGAGAGATCCAGGTTTGCCCGGAGTGCCGCTGCTGACTGTGAGGGCACTGGGTACCGCAAAGCCACTGAAAAACGGGCAGCTGCCCTTCTGTGCTGGTTCCTGAGAGGTGCCGGGCCAGTGGGTAGCCTCCGAATTGTCCTCAGGCCAGGCGTGCTGAGGGGTCAGAGGTCAGCCGTGTCTCCACGTTCCTGCTTCATTTGCATCTCAAAATGTCACCTCTCTTCTCCATGCTGCTGGTGGTTATTGATGCTTATGTTTAACTGGCACTCGGTGATGATAAATGGGAGCTGTCTCTCCCAGCTGCGGGTGGTGCTGAGGGGGCTTCAGGAGTTCGGGCCTTCGGTGTTCTTTGGGCATTCCCTCTCTTCCCCATCAGACGAATTGTCCCTTCAAACCCGATGTCCTCTCTTCTCCTCCCCGCTGAGTGGAACACAGGAGACTCTTTGACCCGCGCTTCCGCCGCACCCCACGGGAACACCGGTTGGCGAAGTGTGACCGGATTAGCACTCTCCTGGGAGCAAAATGCGGTTTCTGGGTTTGGGGCCCGGGAGTCCTTTGTGTGAGCGCGCTTTGCGGGTTGGGTGTAGTTATGATGGGGCTCAGGGAAGGCTGCCAAAGGCTCCCCACCATGGGCACGTGCTGCGATCTGCTCCGGAGCCTCTTCTGAACTTGGCGATCAGGAGGGTGAGAGGCACAGTCCTGGATCTTCTGCGGGGCTGCGGCCCCAGGGCTGGGGCAGGGGTGCGGTGCAGTGGAGCTCCCCCAAACCCTATTGCCTGTTGCTTCTGCTCTTGCAGGCCCTTCCTCCCAACAGAGGTGTCTCCTCTGACAGCCTGCATGTCAGGACTCCGAGGAGCTCTCTCATCTCCTCAAGTCTTCACTCGAATGCCTCCTCCATTTCTGAAATGCAGCCCCTGCCCCATCAGGGTGGCTCAGTGTTTGCGCATCCACCTGTGAACCAGGAGGTCACGGTTCAGATCCTGCTCAGGGCACATGCCCGGGTTGCAGGCTCGATCCCCAGGGTGGGGCATTCAGGAGACATCAATTCTCAGCATTGATGTTTCTTTCTCTTCCTTCCTCTCTGAAATAAAGACATATTAAAAATAAAATAAAATGCAACCCCTCCCCCGTGCTTCTGGCTTCTCCTGCCTGTTCTTTATTTTCTCCGGAGCGCGTTACCACCTCGTAACCTCCCTCCCCATTCATTGGTTAGGTTAGGTATAGGACTGTCTCTTCCCTCAAGAGCTGGAGTTTCCTAAAGGCAGGAGAGTTGCCTGTTTCCTTCAAACAGCGGAGCCCAGCATGTGGCAGACCCAGGCAGTAATTATTGAGTGAGAGGATGGCTTTCCCTCTTTCTTCTCCGGCCCACTCTGTGGGAAAGGCGCTAGGATTTATGAAGTGGTCCACAGAGCAGGGGGGCAAACTGGGCCATCCATCCCGTGGCCCACTAACTCGGCAGAAGAGAGCATGAGCTGCTGCTACTACGGGAACATGTCGGTGAATCACCAAGACACCGTGCTGCACGAGAAAGCCATTCTCCAAAGGCTTACATACACATGACTCCATTTATTTGAGAGACTGTAGAAGGCGAGATTATAGCGATGAGAAGCAAACCAGTGGTCGCTAGGGATTATGGGTTGGGTGAAGGCTCGGGTATAACGGGGTAGCCTGCAGGAATTTATTTGGTTTAGAGTTCATACTTATCCCGATTGTGGGTGGTGGTGGTGATTACATAAATAAGTAAAAATTCATAGAATTATACACCAAGGGAAATAGGAGTCAATTTGGCTGCATAGTAATTTTAAAATAAAGAAAACTATCTCTAAAAAAAAAAAAAAAAAAAAAAAAAAGGCTTGGAGTTGATCCAGAAGCTCAAGCGCCGGGCTAATCCATCATTACCGTGTTAGTCCTGCTTGAGGGAGGGCGTCTCCCGGGCAGAGGTGCCTCCCCGGCCCCACCCCGCTCGGGACGCCCGGGGCCTGCATTTGCAAGTGGGAGGATGTGCACACAGCAGCCACATGCATGGGTGGGTGTCTGTGTGCAATTTTGAGAGGACTCTGGCAGACCAGTGACAGCGATAAGAAGGAAATATACCACGGGTAGAATTTCCTTTGCAAATCCCCTTACTGGCCTCCGTCCCAGCTATGGATTTCCTGCTGTTAATAGATTTCAGTTCTTTCCTGTGCCTCCTCTTGCCTGTCCTGCTGTGGTGGCTGCACCCTCTGCCTCCCACAGCCCTCCCATGGCGATCCTCTGCCGTCCTCGCTCACCTCTGGGCCCGGGCTAAGCCCTCCACCCAAGTGACAAACCCACCCCTGGGAAAGGAGAACTTTGTCTGTCTTTTTTAAAAAAATATATATTTTATTGGTATTTTACAGAGAGGAAGGGAGAGAGATAGAGAGCCAGAAACGTCGATGAGAGAGAAACATTGACCAGCTGCCTCTTGCACACCCCCTACCGGGGATGTGCCCGCAACCAACGCACATGCCCTTGACCGGAATCGAACCCAGGACCCTTCAGTCCACAGACCGACGCTCTACCACTGAGCCACACCGGTTTCGGCGAACTTTGTCTGTCTTGCTCATTTTGCCTAAAACAGCCCTTACCAAGGAAAGGCTTGACAGAGATGTAGAAAAATCAATAAATGATGGCACAAAGAAATGCTAAGGCAGCACTTGGATGGGTTAACCAGCTTCATCCTCTTCATCTCCCGGATATCTGACTATCTTTAAATCTTTTCTAGACCTTGTTTTGCTTCCTAGACCTTTTCCCACCCAGGGGGTAGAAAAGAAGGGCCGAATGGGTAACAAAGATGTGTGGGCTCCAAACTCAGGCTTTGGACACTGTTAACTTTGAACACGACACCAGAAAGTTATCCTGCTCTGACCCTACCTGTAAGAAAGGGTGCTGAACCCAAGGCTGGCCCCTTAGGGGGTGATGGGGGTCGGGGGGTCGGTGTGGACTCAGGGCGAGCTGTTGTGGTGCCTCAGGATCCAGGTGGGATCTCCTAACAGACGGAGGAGAGACGCAGGGCGAGTGTGCATCATTATCCGATGATTAATATATAGTAATACAGTAATCACCAAGCAGCGCTATGTTAATACAACATTAGTCTTGAAATAATACCCACAGGAAGCACCATTGAAGCCTCCCACAGCATCGGTAATTTGGCTCCTCATCCTGTTAGCTCAGGTGAAAGTAAGAGGACCCTGAAGACAATGGAAATACAGTTGGATTCCTAACGCGCTCAGGCAGGGAAGCGCTGAATGGCTTAGCCGCTGGGGTTGCTGGGATGTTGGCTAGCAGGCAAGCTCCAGGATTGTTTCTCTGCGCCCTGTTCCCTCCCTCATATTATGCACAAGTGGAAAGAAGGTGGGTTTCTGTGGGCCGAGAGCAATAAAGGTTTGGGGCTAAGCTGCTACAGGTATGGTCTCTCTCTCTCAGGATCCCGGGGCCTAGAACTTTCCTTCTCTCCCATGGGTGAACTGTTCCCGATCTGCGAACTCTTGTCAGGGAATTACAAAGAAATGCTGTTGCCCAGCTGGTGTGGCTCAGTGGTTGAGCATTGACCCAGGAACCAAGAGGTCACTGATTCCATTCCTGGTTGGGGCACATGCCTGTGTTACGGGTTCCATCCCCAGTGGGGGGGTGTGTAGGAGGCAGCCAATCATTGATTCTCTCTCACTATTGATGTTTCTATCCCTCTCTCCCTCTCCCTACAAATCAATAAAAACATATTTTTTTAAAAAGAAATGCCATGCTTTTAAAAAATATATATATTTTATTGATTTTTTACAGAGAGAAAGAGAGAAGGGTAGAGAGTTAGAAACATCGATGAGAGAGAATCATTGATTAGCTGCCTCTTGCACACCCCCTACTGGGGATACGCCTGCAACCAAGGTATATGCCCTTGACCGGAATCGAACCCAGGACCTTTCAGTCCAAAGGCCTATCCTTGGGCCAAACCAGTTTAGGCGAAATGCCATGCTTTCATTTTGCTTGGGGTCCCCTTTCCTCTCTGGTCAAGTGGGTGTGGACCTAGAGAGAACAAGGAAGACCATTTGCCTCTGGTCTTGGCCACAGGAGATCCCCATGGGCAAAGCCTCCTCCCCAGGAACAGTCTTGGGGTTTGCAGCACAAACGTCAGGAGCAGAGCATGGTCTAGCTTTGCTGTCCATGCATGCATCTGTCTCCGTGTGAACACTGCAGGTTTCGGGTGGAGTTGAGGATGGTCCCTGGCTAAGCTTTATCTCCTATCTTAACATGACTTCTGCAGAGCAACAGAAAGTACAAGTCTCGAGAGGGTAGGGGCTGAGTGGCTTGACCTCTGCATGCTCCCCAAAATTCAACACGCCTTTTGCATTTCCAGTTGTCCGTCATCGCTTAAGAAAATGACTCACGTGAGAGGAGACAGTCGCCGGAGTGAAGCCAGTGGCTTGTTTGCCACCGTGGAAGCAGATCTCAGAGGCGAAGAGCTGAGAGGAAGATGCTTGCTAGACACAGGGGGGATGTAAAAGGTAATAAGTGCATAATTTACTCATTTACTTGTTTGTTTTTTAAGTATATTTTTATTGGTCTCAAAGAGGAAAGGAGAGGGAGAGGGAGAGATAGAAACATCAATGATGAGAGAGAATCATTGATCGGCTGCCTCCTGCATGCCCCCTACTGGGGATCGAGCCTGCAACCCAGGCATGTGCCCTTGACCAGAATTGAACCTAGGACTGGCCCTTTAGTCTGCAGGCCAATGCGGTATCCATTGAGCCAGACAGGCTAGGGCCGTGGTCAGCAAACTGTGGCTTGCGAGCCACATGCAGCTCTTGTGCCCCTTGAGTGTGGCTCTTCCACAAAACACCACGGCCTGGGCGAGTCTGTTTTGAAGAAGTGGCGTTAGAAGAAGTTTAAGTTTAAAAAATGTGGCTCTCCAAAGAAATTTCATTCGTTGTACTGTTGATATTTGGCTCTGTTGACTAATGAGTTTGCCGCCCACTGGGCTAGGGGCGTAAGTGCAGATCTTAGCCGGAGAGACTGACCGGGCCGGCAGCGGATCTAGACAGATTCTATGCTGGTGCCTGCTCTGCCCCATCTGCCCCTTCGTGTCATTCACCTCTCCCTTAATCCACTGGAGCCTGAGACCTGGCTTCTTGCCTAGGCGTCCATTTCCGGCAGTCAGTTTCTCCCCATCCGGGGAATGTCCTACAGCACAATGTGAGCCCTTCTTCAGTGTCTGACTCAGGCTCTCTCCATCTAATGCTCGCTTGTGCGCTGCCTGCCTGGTGAGCCCGGAGTCACCGTTCGACGTGTCTCCTTGGGAGCAGGAGTGGGGGCACCCCGCCAGGGACCTGGGGCTGGCAGGGCCAGCTGCGGTTCCACTGCTGTGGCACCCGACGTCTCCAGGCAGATGTCGGGGGCCTGTTGCTGTCATTGCTCTTCTGCACGAGGAGGCCTTCTCTTGGGCCGGTCCCGCCCTGAGAAGAACCAGCGCCCGGCTTGTTGGCAGGAAAGGGCAGAGGTGAGGGAGCAGGCGCGGCTGAGGCCCAGGGCGGAGAGGCAGACCAGGTGCGGAGACGCTCTGGGGGAGCTCCCTCCCCCAGCCCCGCTTGTCCTGGTGGCTGACTGGCCTCCCTGGAGTCCGCCGTAGCGGGTGTAGGACCCAGGACTCCTGGCTCAGAGGTGAAAAGATCAAACCAACCAAGATGGGAGCTCCAGCTGCAGAGAAAGCAGGCCTCCCTGCAGGCTGGCCAGCCACCCGCCGGGGAGATGCTGAGATGGCGGGCCGGGGGAAGCGTTTCAGCGCAGTGGCGTGCCCGCTGCCAGACCTCGGCCCTGGGGGGGGGGTCCCCCACCTTTGGTGGCTCCCAGGTCCCACCACACTGCTCAGAATTCACCGCAACCTGAACACCAGCTCTGCTTGTGGCATGTAATAAAGAACACATCCTGCCGCGTTATGGCCTTAATTAATAAGCTCGTGATTAACCCCCAACTACCTGCAGGCGTAACCCATTCTGTGTGGTGACCCCATTCTGTGTGGTGACCGTTGGCGGTGCTGGTGGGAGTCTGCTGCCCCCACCGCGGGCTCACCTGACGGGGGAAAAAAGGATTAGGACCCTCCTGTCTTCCAATTCTTATTCCCTTGGAAACCGAAGTGCATTGGCCATTTTATGTCTCAGCCAGTCAGAGCTTCTCCCACATCCCTCTCTGGGGCTCACAGCTGCACTCTTCCTGCAGGGAAATGCTTGGGGGGTGATGTCCCCAACCTGGGGTGACCTGCAGCCATGACTGACCGATGCACGTTACAAAAGGCCAGCCCTGCACCCCCCCCCCCCCATTTCCTCTGTAGTGCAATCAGGACTGCAGGGGAGGGGGGCTGGAGTTAGACTTCTGATGGAGCCCACACCTCCTTGGCTTCTTCCCCTGCCCATCCTGCTTCCCTCCACTTCTCGGAGGTCCCTTCTGCGACCCTCCCTCAAGAAGTGCCTGGGCCAGAATCCCCGTGTTTCTGGTTCTACATCCAGGGAATCTGGCCTAAGACAGTTTATTCCAGAAGAGTGTGTGTGTGTGTGTGTGTGTGTGTGTGTGTGTGAGAGAGAGAGAGAGAGAGAGAGAGAGAGAGAGAGAGAGAGAGAATATGTTAAAATGGAAATCAGGCTCTTCAATCTACCGAACATTTCCTAGGAACCATGTGGAAAGGGTTGTGAGGGAGGTTAGCACCGGCCAGAGGCCCGGGGGGAGGAGGTCCAGGAAGCCCCGGGAGACTCGGGGAGAGGAGGTTTGCCCTGCGTCTTGGAGGATGAAGGACAACGAGCACAAAGGAGGGGAGGAGCAGCGGTTTAAAAGGAGGAAGTGCCCCTCAGCTAGACGGCAGGCCACGTGCCCAAGTTCATGTGGAAAGCACTGGAGCCCAGACTCTGACTCCGGAGGCTGCCTTCCTCCCAGAAGGCCTCCCTCCCGCCCTCCCAGCGGCCGGGCGGGTGCTGAGAATCCAGCGCTCCTCTGCCCTTCCTGCCCCCGCCGTGTCCGGACCCTGTTTACACGTCTCTGCGTGCAGGGGCCTTACGTATCTGTCAGACTGGCCTGAACCCAGACTCACCTCATTTGTCAAGGCTCCGTGACGGAGCGTGTTTCCATTTGAGAGACTGTAAACAGAACTGAATTCGGTGCGGACACGTGGGTGCTCACAGACTGCTGGAAGGGCAGAAGCAGACTCAGCGTCGAGACTGTTCGAGTGGCTCCTACGATGATGCAGGATGAGGGGCCGGGTGCTGAGGCTGACCCTGGCGCAGAGCCCCTCGTGGCTGAAGCAGTGTCTGGCCCCAGAGCAGCCTCTGGAGGCCCGAGGTGGGAGACTGGAAAGTATAATCCAGGGATTAGGTTGTCAGACAAAGAGGCTGCTGTTTCTGTTGTTGAAACGTAGAAAATGACTAATGAATATTGGAAACTCCTGCAAGACTATAATGACCTTGAAAACTGCCTGGTTGGTGTGGCTCCGTGGTTGAGCTTCGGCCCATGAACCAAGAGGCCGCTGGTTGATTCCTGGTCAGACCCCATGCCTAGGCTGTGGGCTCCATCCCCAATAGGGGGCGTGCAGGAGGCAAGCCGATTGATATTTCTCTCTCTCCCTCTCTCTTTCTCTCCCTCTAAAAATCTATAAAAACATGTAAAAAAAAATCTGAGCAGCATTGTTCCTCAGGATCGTTTAAACAC
Source organism: Vespertilio murinus (assembly GCA_963924515.1). Lineage (NCBI taxonomy): Eukaryota > Metazoa > Chordata > Mammalia > Chiroptera > Vespertilionidae > Vespertilio > Vespertilio murinus. Next base: position 20,080,004 of record OZ004720.1, on the reverse strand, counting down.
ACAACAACCATCAACAGCCAAGTCTGCAGGAACATCACCCCCACCTCCTGCTTGTCTTCCAAGGGTTGCACAAGCGCCTGTCACGAGTAGACAGAAACAGAGCTATCGGGTGGTTTGGCAAATGGTTTCTAACCTTTCCAGGTACATGGTGAGGTGGCGGAAAATGACATGGTGGGTGACAGAGCCAGCCTTGGGGATCGCCCACAGACTTTTCCCTATCAGATGAAGCTTCTGTTGTCCCTGCAAATGATCGACAAATGGCAAGAACTGTCCCTCAGTCTAAGCAGTTAAAGCTAGTGTGGTTGGAGGGGGGGTTCCTGGGGGGCAAAGTGGGGGTTCTCGGGCTCTGTGTGGGGGAGGTATGGCAGTGGGTTGCACAGAGCAGCTGCCAAGCATATCCCCTGTGGAGAACAAGTTCAGAGACTCCACTTGCAGGCACTGAGGATCAGACTGCTATGCTGGAGCCAGGCCTGGCGTGTGTGTACACGGTCATGCGCAGCGCTGGAATGCTTTCCTTAGACCTGAGACAGATCAGCATCGGTGAGAATTCCATGACCTCACTTTATTTTTTATATTTTTAAAAAATATTTTTTTACTGATTTCAGAGAGGAAGGAAGAGGGAAAGAGAGAGAAAAAAAAACCAACCCATCAATGATGAGAGTGAATCATTGATTGGCTGCCTCCTGCACAAGCCCCGTACTGGGGATTGTGCCTGCAACCCGGGCACGTGTCCTTGACTAGGATCGAACCTGGGACCCTTCAGTCTGCACGCCGATGCTCTATCCACTGAGCCAAACCAGCTAGGGAATGACCTCACTTATTTTGAGGAAAGCTGATCCCAGAGAGAAGCAAGAAAGAACTTGCCCAAGGTCACAAAGGAAAATCAGCAGACACAATTGAGCCCAAGCTCGAACTGAGCTTCCTCCACAGGTTGAAAGCGATGTGGACATTTTCAAGATCTCCTCTTACGTGTGATCTTGCACGAGATCTCCACCTGTACATCCTTTTGGGAGTTAGTGACCCCCAAGGTCTCAGTCATCCTCCTCTGGACAGTCCTGTTTTGAGCACTGGGAGTAGAATGTAAAAGAGTGTTCCTTCCTATAAGGAGCTTCAGTAGAACCACCATTCATTTATAATTCAGCCACTCTCCTTCTTCATGACAATGGTGGACATTCAAGGGAGAAGGACTTGGACAGGATTTTAGAGCTCTTTAGCCAGAGACTGGCTGCTTGATGAGAGTTCTCAGTTCCCCAAGGCGTCCCAGCCACCATGTTTGATGGACAGCCCCCTGTTGAGAAGGTCACGTGGGAATTTGGGCATTTGGGAGAATGGGCAGGGGGTGACCTAATCATCTCTAAGGGCTCTGTTATTCCTGATGTTCTGTGTCTCTGTCCCTTGACCCAGAGATGGACTTGGCATGCCACCAGTGGTCTGGGTGTGTGCGGTGGAGAGTAGAACCACTTGAACACAGGGAAGGGGGCAGTGAAACCCGAGGCCTTAGGCACCTGCTTGGGCTGCATCGAGTGGGTGGTCCCGTTCTGCTTCTCTCTCTACTCTGCCATTCTCCCTGTGCCCCCATATCTGTGCTGTGTGGAAGTGGGCTGGTGGCTGTCACGCTGCATCGGCTTCTGTAAGCCTTGGCACCTCATTGCCTGTCGTTCGGGGGCCTCAGGTGCAGATGTGCTCCCAGCTCCTCCGAGGGTGGAGGTGGAGGGAGAGCCCAGCTGAGTGATAATGGGCTTTGTCTGGTAGAGAAGGCACTGGGCACTTCTGGGCACTTCTCCAACACCCCTGAAGGGATTAGCAGGCAGGGCACGTCCCGGGGGAGGGGGAGGGGGAGGGCAGAGTCCTACACAGCTGGCAGAAGAGCTTGTGCTCAAGGTGGGTGTCACAGGAAGGTCGGGCTCGTTACACTGTGACTCACAGGCAGTGCGTGCCTCTGAGTGTGCTGTTTGGTGGGGCGAGGGGGGGTGGAGGGGAGGGATGGTAAGGAGCTAGAATCCTGCTCATCACTTGGCCAGATCATTGCTTTCTGTGGTTCTAAGGGCCCCCCTCTTCTAGTCACCAGCATCTGTACATGCCCCATGTATGATTGTATGTGTTTGTGTACCATGTGTAGACATACAGGAGAGTATTCAAGCATGTATATCAGACTATTTATGTGTCTGCATGCACATCTCTATGTGTGGCCCAGTGCATTTTGTGCACATACCTTCTTAAGCGTGGGGGGGGGGGGAGGTGTGGGTGGCATGGGCGTGGGCATGCACATGCGAAGTTTGGGCGGGCAGGCCTCTCTGCTGGGCTTTGCCCGGGGCCGTTCGTTTCCTAGAGGGTCAGTTTGGATTCATCCTCCCTGTTTGGGGTCGATGGCATTGATCCAGGAGGAGCGAAGAATCGATTGTAATTTCGTTGGAGGGCCTGGCGCCCGAGTGTGTGAAGAGTAATTAGAGGGAGAGGAGCTGATGCGGAGGCTGGGTCCATTGCCCTTGACGGGCGGTGGCCTGGGGGCAGACTGGGACAGGAAGTGGACAGGAGACTCACTCATCCAAGGGGATCAGGGCATTCTCCCTTGAACACATGGAGCCAATTCAGCCTTCTTTCCCCACCCCCTGGCTCAGGACGGGCTCTGAGGAGAGAGCCCGTGAGTGGCGGCACCAGAGGCCCGCCTTCATGGTGTCTGCCCTCGCTGATCTGCGGCCTGGGAACGGGCGCTCCTGACAGATACCCGTTGACTCCCACGTGACTCTTACATAATCAAAACACGTCATTTGTTCAAGACTTCTAGCTTTTCAACCAGCGTTCGCATTTCTCATGTGAAGTTTGCAACGTAATTATGAACAAGTATTGCACCACCATCGGATAAGCAGGAAATAGAGGCACACGTGCCAGGTGACTTGCCAAGGTCCCACGTGAGCTTATGGTAGGCTGGGTTCGTGGTCTAGAACCAGCTCTAGGCTGTAACGGGTTCTCCTCTGCCGGTGATCCTCCGGGGAGGCCGAGCACGAGTGCGTCTGAGGACCTGACGCCCCTTGGTGAAGGTGAATGGGAAAGGTCATGACCCAAATGGCGTGGGAAGCTTGTTCCTGCCACCCTGGGATCCTAGCTCCTCAAACGGCAGGAAGTCTGAGCCATGAGAGGCTTTGTGGAGTGCAGGCCCTACCCCGAAGCATCTGCTCCAGTCTAGGGTGGATCTGGGGTGAGTCCCAGAATCTGAGCTATGTCAAATGGTCCCGGGGATGCTAAGGCAGGTGGTCCGGAAGCCATATTGAGAGAGGCACAGCGTTAGGGGTGGAAGAGGGGAAGGGAGGATCTCAGGAAGCAGCTAGTTGTACAGGGGAAGAGGCAGCTAAGAGGGAGCATGCGTGATGGGGCCCCGTCTGCCCGGGGTAGGCGGGGAGAGAAGGAAAGCTGCTGGGCAGAGTGAGGAATCTCCGAGCCACGAATAAAGAGGGGAGGGCAGAGTGACGATTTTTTAAAGCCTGTGCTATTCTGGGGTTCGCCGGGACTCCCTCAGGGTGTTTTCAGCCTCCTCACATTCGGTAGGAACTCCTTAAGAATCTCGTCCCTTGAAATGGAGAGAAGAAGCGATTGCGACATTTTGAGGCGGGAAGGGGTCCAGATGGATTTGTGAGGGAGCATGATGGGAGATGGGAAAGGAGCAGGGGCAAAGGGGAGAGCTGGCAGCTTGGGGGGCCCCACAGCGCTGCTGAAGGGGTCAGGCTCACAGTCATGCCCGTTAAATGCCAGCTTGAGGGGCACACAAAGAGAACTCTGTCCTAATGGGTTCCTCACCCAGGAGGGGGAAGGAGGAAGGACTAGGCTGGGGGTGAGTCTGGAAAGAACAGGAAGATTGGGGAAAAGCAGGAGGTGGGGTAGTGAAGGACTTGAAGAACCCTCTCACCTGGCCAATGACTGTTCTCTTCTATGGTGGCCAGCCAAGGAGGGGGAGCATGGGGACCCCCCCCCCGCACAAATGGGGCTTTTCTCATCTATGTGGAATGATTTCTTTCTGAGAATCAGTGACCCCTCTCCAGGAAGCAGTAGGTCATACCAGGATGAGTCCGGTTGGCCAGCAAGGAGCGTGTCCAGAGGTCTCTGTCTCCTCCCAATGGAGCTCCTGGTCTCCATGTCCTGCTCTTTGAGACAACGGAGGGACCTTCTCTGATCCACGGGGACCTCTCGACTTGAACGCACTCCCGAGACCTGCCCGAGGAGACTCTGGACTCGAATGGTATTTTTCCCATAACAGTGATTCTCAGGTATGACAGGAAGCAGGACATAGGAAAGGGGGCACTAGAGACAGGCTGACGAGTGGTGGACGGGGGTGTGTGTGCAAAGGGGATAGTACAATGGTTAGAACGAAGAGAAACATCTCAGGGTGACTCGAAAATGATTGCCTGCGTGTTCTACAAAGTAGTTTGACCTTCAGGCTAGTAGTGGATCGACGAGGAGGGAACCAGAAGCCACGCAGGGATGCCCGTGGCTGCGTGCCTCTTTCGGCCCACCCTTTACTCATCTCTCTCCTCTTGGGGTGATGTGCCAGTCCCAGATGGCACCCATCCCTATCCCGTTCCCTGCATTCGTCTCGGTTCTCACTTCTTGTGCAATTACTCATCTCACGAGCCAGCCTGGGATGCATAACAATATACCCCCTCATGTTTGTGGAATGCTTTGCAGTCTTCAAACTACTTTTATTCCCATGATGTCATTTGTGAAGGAGGCAGTGGCATGTGCTGGATAAGAACACGCGTGCTGGGGCAGGCTGCCTGGGTTTCCACCCTGTCTGTGCCCCTACAATTGGTGTGATATTTGGCAAGTGCTTTCACGTCTTCTCCTATGACGTGGGGACGAAAACAGGTCATTCTACTTAATACCATGAGAATTCAATGATTTTTAAAACATATTTTATTGATTTTTACAGAGAGAGGGATAGAGAGTCAGAAAAACATCGATGAGAGAGGAACATCAATCAGCTGCCTCCTGCACACCTCCCACTGGGGATGTGCCCACAACCAAGGTACATGCCCTTGACCAGAATCGAACCTGGTACCCTTTGGTCCGCAGGCTAACGCTCTGTCCACTGAGCCAAACCCATCAGGGTGAGAATTCAATGATTTAATCTTCATCATGTGCTTATACCAGGGCCTAGCACAGAGGTGGGCAAACTTTTTGACTCGAGGGCCACCATGGGTTCTTACACTGGACCGGAGGGCCGGAACAAAAGCAGCCTGACCATGCTGGCACTCTCATCTTGGGCTGCTGGTGAAGGAGCGGAGGGGAGAGAAAGCGAACTCTCCACTCTTTTGGCTCCGCCGGCCGGATAGAACAGCCAAACAGGCCGGATCTGGCCCGCGGGCCGTAGTTTGCCCACGGCTGGCCTAGCATGTGTTCGCTAATATTGCCAGGCAATAAAGGGGTGAAATTAAAATTTGACAAGGTTGGGCGTGATCTCAGATCACCCAGCTCATAGCCCCACAACACGGAAATGCCACATCACCAAGCAAATTGGATTCTTTGCACAGGCTATTCACCTCCTTGTCCAGAAGTTCATGGGGATGGAAACCAGGGTAGCTGTCACTTTTACCGGCGTTTCGGCTAGAACAGCCGTGGGCAAACTATGGCCCGCGAGCCAGATCCGGCCCGTTCGGCTGTTCTATCTGGCCCGCAGAGCCGAAAGAGCGCACGAAGGGTTCTCTTACTCCCCCCTCCACTCCTTCACCAGCAGCCCAAGATGAGAGTGCTGGCATGGTCAGGTTGTTTTTGTTCCAGCCCCCCAGTCCAGTTTAAGAACCCCTGGTGGCCCTCGAGTCAAAAAGTTTGCCCATCCCTGGTCTAGAATGTGCCAGGCAGTGTGCTCGAAGCTTATGGTGGTCAAGTCAGTTGAGCCCTACCACAGCGGGGGCCGCGTATTTCCCTCCTAGTTATGAGACTCCAGAGCTGGAGGAGCTGGGACCTGAATATGCCTGGCTCCAGCTGCTCCTCTGCAGAAAGGAAGTTAGCTCCAGGGTCAGGAGGGCTGCTCAGGGTGGGTCTTAAGGTTCCTGCTGGTTGAGGCGCTGTCCAGAGTGCTGGGGCATCTCAGTAGGACCATCCGGTAGGGGAGCTACCTCCACTGCTCACATCCAGCAAAGGGCGTGTGCAGTGGTTGTTCTCTGCACACCTTCCCCAGTCCCCAGACAAGGGGCTCTGGGATTTCACACTTCTCTCCTTGTCCTCTAGAGGCTCAGAAAGTAGGGTGTCGGGCAGGATAGGGGACTCATCTCCTCTCTGTCACCCCTGTCCCCCTTTCCTGGGCGTGGGGGTGGTCGTGGGGAGCATTGGGAAGTCACGGGTAGAGTACAGAATGTGCAAGCGTGTGCACACGTGCATGGGCGTGCAGAGCCCATGTGTGCTGGGCGGCAGTGTGCGTCCTGCCTGCATCTATATGTATTCCCATGGTTCTGCACACGGCCCGTATATATGTGTGAAAGTGTGTGGGCGGGCAGGTCTGTAAGTGGCAGCACAGCACCTGTCTGTGTGGGTGGTGTGAGAGTGTGGTGTGTGTCCCTGGAGTGTATGTACATGGTGTGGTGAGTGTGTGGGAGGGGGCGAACAACGAGTGTGTGTGATGAAGGTGGCACTGTAGTCATGAGGAGCCGCGTGCTTGGCTTCATCTTTATCCCTCCCTGAGTCACACTACACGCAACACACACACACACACAGCCCCCTACACACCTACCTACAGTCTCAAGTACATTCACACCTACTCCTTCATATCCACTGACACCCAAGTAGCCCACCAGCATTGAGGCACGGCCCTCTGATGTGTATGCAAACACTGATGCATGAGCACCCACATGTGCAAACCTCTGACAGCCCACTCAGGAGCGGGCTCTCCACTCCCCTTCCTCTTTTCTATCCCAAGTCTTCAGCTGCCCCCCTCTCCAGAGCGAGCGCCCACTCTTTTGTCCTCTTCCTCCTCTTCTTGGGAGTGGTTTCTCGTGGCCTGGTGCTCTTGGTAGATCCATTTATTGGGCTCAGCCTTGGACACAGTAAGAAGGCTGAGGACCAGCATAGAAACTTAGGTTTGTTCTCATTACCAATCTTGGTTATAAGAGTTCCTGCTGGCGCCACCTGCTGGTGGCTGTTCCCTAATGTCTATAACAGGGAGGGGGGGGTGGTAGCTGGTTACTCTGGGGACAAGAATTATGGTGACAACCAGAACAGACTGAACACTGGCGTCAGGTGAGTTTGAGAAGGTGGATTTCATGTGAACAGGTCTCCTTGGGATCAGACTTAGACAAGAAGGGAAGAACGTCCTAGGGGCATCCGAGCTCTCAGTCCTAGTGTGGGAATGCAGGAGGTCCTGTGTACATATGAACTATGGGCCAGGGTGTGTTGACCTTATGACACATGGTGAAGATATGGTGCATATTGGCTCACATCAGCAGGTTAAGAGGATGTGAACTCTGCAGATACACAGATGCAGATATGGCGCATGTGTGGTTATCGGAAGAGATGTGGCCCGGGAGTCAGTGCACAGGCGTGTCCTGCAGTTGTGTGTGTGATTTTGCATATGTGGGTGAGTTCCTGTAATGGGTGTGTGTGTGTGCACAATGAGTTTCTTATGTGTGTGTGTGTGTATGGAAAGATGTGGGTCTCAGTTGTACTGACATATCGTAAGACGAAAGCCTTGACACTCTCATTATGCCAAACCCTCCCACCTAGACACAGGCCCGGAGCTTGGGAAGTATCAGGATTTTCTCCTACACCAGTGGTCGGCAAACTGTGACTCTCGAGCCACATGCGGCTCTTTGGCCCCTTGAGTGTGGCTCTTCCACAAAATACCACGTGCGGACGCGTGTGCGATTGAAACTTTGCGGCCCATGTGCAGAAGTCGGTTTTTGGCTCTCAAAAAAAATTTCAATCGTTGTACTGTTGCTATTTGGCTCTGTTGACTAATGAGTTTGCTGACCACTGTCCTACACGGTCAGCTCCTGGTTCCCCTCCTCTAAAGGTACTGCTTAATTTTTAGTGAATACTCAGCGTTCTCCCCTTTTCTCCCTTTGTGCTTCTTCTCTAAGTACCCATAATTCATGGGAGATACCAGGAGCCAGACTCTGGGATTCCCTGAATAGTGATCCCCTTCCCCCCACCAGTTACCATTATCAGCTGGTTCAGGGGCCCAAAGGCAGCTGAACCAGTCACTGACCCCGTTCTTGTCTGCTGCGTGTAGGCCACTCGCCTGGATGATGAATGGCAGCCCACACACCCCACGCCGTTTCAGGGAGCTCAGGCCTCCAAGAACCCCCACAAAGGAGCAGCAGCCCGGGCCAGAGAAAGGCCCCTTCTCCCGGCAGCAAATGCTCTTTTCAAACCAGCCTCCCTCTTGTTGGGATGTCTCGGCGGCTGCTGGGTGCCCCTCCATTAACCTTGGGAAGCTGCCAGGACAGCAGCCGTCATGGAGCCTGCCCCTCCAGCCCCTTTCTCCCCATGTCCCTCCTCTATCCGCTCATTGTCCTGGGCTCCCTATGAGGCTCTTTTAGTGCCTCCACTGGCCTCCCTGCCCTCGCCCCTCCTGCTCCGCCCGCCATGGCAGCTGCGCCCCCCCACCCCCTTCCTCCCTCTGTCCACAGGCTCTTCCATGTTGATTTCCTAGAAAGGGAAGGCGGAGGAACACCACTTCTAAGCCCCCAGAAGTCAGGGCTCTGGGTGAATTCTTCTCCCTTCCAAATCAGTTCCCGTCACCATTCATATATTTCCCCCATCCTACGCCTGGAACACATACATCTCAAGCACACACACCAGGATCTCTCACACATCTGGGTCTCCCCGGGTGGGGCGGTCCTATTTCCTAACGATGCCTCATTAGCTCATGGTGTTCCTTCGTTTCCAACCGCCAAGAGACTGACATTGGGCCGCACGCGAGGCTAGAGGGCCAGCACCATCTTCTAATTTGAACCAGCGCCGTAGCAGCGATGTCTTAGGGGAGACATAGAGGCCAGACGGCTCTCCTCACCAGGCGTCCGATACACCTTCTGTGTCCTCTTGGACACCTCCTGTGGACTGCCCACTGTGCTGCCTGTTAGCTCCCCCTGTTCCTCCGAGCGACCCTATTGGCTGTTCACGGTACGTTCTAGGAAGCAAGAACCATGTCTGCGTCGCTCACCCTGCACCTAGGAGAGCGCGTGGCCCACTAGGTGCTCATTACCGATCTGTGAATGCCAGCTACCGGCCAGGCGGCTGGACATCGATGGACTTTCCAGTGAGTCTTAGGGAAGTTATCCTCGTTGGTGAGGTCAGGTAGGGATGGGACTCAGGCTTCTGGCTTTGAGCCCAGGACTCTCCCCTTTACACTGTATGTACCTGGAGTCCCAGAAACGTGCGGCCTTGGTCCCTCCATCATGAATGTTTTCCACAGAGTAAATCTGGTTCGACTCTAGGCTCTTCATACCACCCTGAAGCCAACCAGGAGCTGAACGGAGAGGAAGGGAAGGAGAAACGAAAGAGAAGTGAGGTGTGTGATAGAGGGGGCAGTGAAAGGAGGACAGGGGCAGGGGCAGAGGGCAGGGGCTGGCTAAGGAGATGAAACCGAGAGGAGGCAGCAGGGAGCAGTGGAGACTGAGGCAGGGAGGGCTGGCTTTGCCATCTGACCTCTGGCTTCCGTCTGGCTTCCTTTTCCTGCACCTGGTACAACGACGCTCATGCCAAAGCTTCGGGGAAGGGGAGGGGAGGGCAATGGAATAAAGATGCATTTGGTGTCTCCTAGCACTTGCACACAAGGCCCTTTTGTGTGGGGTTTGAGAAATGAGTGTGGAGGGTCCAAGAACGAGAGGTCTGGGGGTGGAATGTGTGCCAGAAATGGACCCCCTGCGGCCCTCCAGCTGTGTCTGCAGGGCATCTCCCCCCCTGCCCACAGCCTGTCCATCTGTGGGGCCAGAGCAGAAGCACGGCTGCTTGTCACCACCCATCCCCCACCTCTTTACCCCTTGGTTTTATTTGAGCCGTGAGAGATGCTTTCTCCTTGGCCTTTTCTTTCTTTCTTTTTAAAAAAATATTTTTTTATTGATTTCAGAGAGGAAGGGAGAGGGAGAGATAGAAACATCTATGATGAGAGAGAATCATCAACAGGCTGCCACCTGCAGACCCCTACTGGGGACCGAGCCCACAACCTGGAATGGGCCCTGACCTCCTAGCTCATTGGTTCACGCTAACCACTGAGCAACACTGGTGGGCCTCCTTAGCTTTTTCTTAGGCCCAGACCCGTTTCTCCCTTCTCCCCTTCTCCCTCCTTCCTTCTCTAATTAACCCAGCAACCCACACACCCCACGCTGTTTCAGGGAGCTCAGGCCTCCAAGAACCCCCACAAAGGAGCGGCAGCCCGGGCCAGAGAAAGGCCTCTTCTCCCGGCAGCAAACACTCTTTTCAAACCAGCCTCCCTCTTGTTACTCCTCTTTGTTACTCCTCTCCCTTGTGTTACTCCTCTTTGCCTACTCCTCCTTCTCACCTTTCCCAGTTGACCTATTTCCTCATTTCTCCCCTAACATCATCTCCGCTCTAAACATGGACGCCTTTTTCTGGTGCCTGGATCTGCCAGCCACGTCACCTATGACCACGTGGGTACGTTCATTCCCCGTGAATGCCTACTGAGCGTCACTACCTGGAAAGTACCAGCGGTGCTGGAGAGCAGGAAACTGGGTAGACCAGCTCTCTGCCCACAGACCAGCAGCATCTCTGGATCGCAGTGCCTTGTTTTACCCATCCGGTCTGTCTCCTCCTCTGTCTGAGATTTAGCTCCCGCCTCGCTTCCTTCATGCAGCTCTCACCTGCCTCCGCTCTCTCCACCTTCTTGAGGTTCTAAGACACTGTCCTTCTCCAGATTCCATGTGACAGGATTTCTAAGTGGTGTTGCAGCTTCACCTTTCCGGCTAGCTGCTAAGCTTCTGTGTGACAGCGGCGGTGGCTTGTCCCCTCTTGTCCTCCTCAATGCCTAGGAGAGTGCCAGCCGCCGATTGGTGTTTGGTGGCTACTTGCTCATTGGAGAATTCTTCCTTCTGACGCTTCTTGGGCCCAGGCTCCTGATCTTTCCGCTTCTTGACTTCTTCTTGTTGGCTGATTCCCTCCATTTTCCTGATCCTGTGCTCACATCAATCTTTTGCCAACCTCAATGATGACAGCAACTCTAATCCATGACTTCACTCACCTCTGCAGAAGCTTCTAGACTACACGAGAATCCCTGACCATTCAAGGGGCTGTGAGCTCTGGAATAGGGCCAAGTTCAGATTTTCTTCTATGTAATGGAACAGGGACACAGAACTGAGCTATGCCTTGAGACTGTTGGACAGTGTGTGACAGAGAAACAGCACATAAGAACCTGCAGATTCCTGTCCCCTGCTGACCTTCATGTTACCTACCTTCTCCTGCCCCTTCTATAGAGAAAGTTTAATTCAGACGAAAGAATGGCCCAGGCCCCTGACTTGCAAGACCCAGAGCACAGAAGACTCAGCAGAGCCCTGACCCCTGTCTTTCAGACTCTGGAATGCCAGAGTGTGTCGTGGGGCCACTGCTGGCTGTCTGTCCCAGCCACTCGCTGCTGGGCCGTTAGCCCTGGGCAGGCGAGGGCATACGCAGGTGTTCCCCCGTCGCCCAGGGAAACGGCATTTTCTATGCCGCAGCCCTAGGCGCAGAGGTGGCTTGCTGAAGACTAATGGCAGCATATTCCTGTGGGCACTTCGCAAAGAGGGCTGCCCTCAGGGCTCAAAAATTCTGGAGGAAAAAAACGTGATGTGAAGCAGAGAACATCTTCTCTGCATCCCTTAGATACAGCCATAGAAACAGGAAACGTGTCTTCTTTTATTTATTTATTTATTTAAAAAAATATATACCATTATTGATTTCAGAGAGGAAGGGAGAGGGAGATAAAAACATCAATGATGAGAGGGAATCATTGATCGGCTGCCCCCTGCATGCCCCCTACTGGGGGTCGAGCCTGCAATCCGGGCATGTGCCCTTGATCAGAATCCAACCCGAGACCCTTCAGTCCACAGTACGACGCTCTATCCACTGAGCCACACCAGCTAGGGCCATGTCTTCTTTTTTACATTGTTCGGAGCTGGCCTGGGAAGCCAAGCAGGAAGAGTAAAGGCTGATCCTGCGGTGGCTGGAGCAGGTGTCTGACATCTGGAAGGACTGGATCTGTCTCGGGGCCAGTCACTGCCACCAAACCGAAGAGGTTAGCCTTTAGGGGGACCGCAACACAGAAGGGGAACACTGGGTGTTCTGGGGAATTTGGATCATACCGAAGTTTGAGTTTTAATAAGAAAACGTCTTCAGGGATTTATTTTCGGAGCGAGCAAGGTGGACTGTTAAAATAGCTACTGGAGTCCAGAGAGACCACCTGTGAGCAGAGCCACCTGGGAAGAGCAGGGACCCGGGAGAGAGGGAAACGGGCAGGGGGCCTGTAAAGACGTGTGCCCGCTTTGAGCCCAGCTGGGAGATCCTTAGGATAAGGAGGTTTGAGAATCTGGCAAAGCCTTCCTCCACTTCCCCTGTATCAGATCTTAAGATTAGATATTTATATGTCGGAAATCCAATTTCCTTTGTTTATTTTCTCCCCGGCTTGCGAGTTCTTTTGAAAAACCTGCTGACTGGTCTCTGGCACGTCCAGAGAAAGCAGGTGCCACGACTGACTTCACAAACGGGATTTACTCACACAAAGGATTGTCTAAGGGTCGAGCTCCCCTCTCTCGCGTGCCTCGGACTGGCGGCAGCAGCTTGAATTGAAGTGAGAAAATCCCAAGATCTAGATACTGTTGGCGAGCCCGTTATTGCTAGGAATTTCTTGTAGAGTTCATTTTTTTTTAAAGTTAAATTTTGAAGCCTGTTTTCAGGGCTGGCTGTATTACTCCCCAATGGCAGCAGCCCAACATCTCATCCCACAAGCTCTTCACGCGATGGGATGGCGAGACTGCTCCTCCTGGGAGGCGGGGATCCACGTTCTCTGCCTTGGAATTGGGGCAGGGCTTTCCCGTTGGCAGAAGTGATGAATTGCCTCTTCCAAGGCTAGGCCAGGAAGGGATTCCAGCTCTGGGAGCCCAGCTACCAAGCTGTGAGGAAGCCCAAGCTACATGGAGAAGGATGCGGCTCTTTGCCTCCAGCCATGGCTGGCAGCCAGCACCACCTTGCTCGCCGTGTGAGTGAGCCATCTTGAAAGTCCGACTTCCACCCTGTTGGTCCGATGTTATATGAAGTAGAAAGGAGTTGACCACACCAAGCTCTGCCCAAATTGCAGATCTGTGAGCAAATGAAGGACTGATGTAGTGTGAACTCACTACATTTTGTGATTTAAAAAAAATATGGCAAGATAGCTCTACCCGGGTTGGCTCAGTGGATAGAGCGTTGGCCTGCGGACTGAAGGGTCCCAGGTTCAATTCTGGCCAAGGGCACATGCCTGGGGCTGCGGGGTCGATCCTCAGTAGAGGGCGTGCAGGAGGCAGCTGATCAATGATTCTCTGTCATCATTGATGTTTCTATCTCGCTCCCCCTCTCCCTTCCTCTCTAAAATCAATAAAAATATATTAAAAAATATGGCAAGATAACTGATGTAGTTTCCTAATTATATAAAACCCCAACATATTCTTCGGTGTTTATTGTTTTGACTTAGAGCTGCCTCTTTTCCTCACATGCAGCTGTGCCAACAGCTGTCCTAACCTCGATTCTACAAGGAGGTCCTGAACCTCTGAGGAGGGTAACAGGCGACGCAGGAGAGAACCATTGTTTCTGAGTCCTCCTTGCTCAGTGGAGATGAGGGGGGAGTGAAGACTGTCCCTTTTTTCCCTCTTAGACTGGAAGCTCTGTCAGCCATCTTTCTCACTTGTTCCCCGAGGGCCTGGGGAGATGTGTGAGTAGGTGGCCAGCTGTGGTTTTTCTTTTTCTTTTCTTTTTTAAAAAAATATATTTTATTGATATTTTACAGAGCGGAAGGGAGAGAGACAGAGAGCCAGAAATGTCGATGAGAGAGAAACATCGACCAGCTGCCTCCTGCACATCCTCCGCCGGGGATGTGCCCACAGCCAATGTATATGCCCTTGACCGGAATCGAACCTGGGACCTTCCAGTCCGCAGACCGATGCTCTACCACTGAGCCAAACCGGCTCCGGCCAGCTGTGGTTTTTCATGGAGCAACTGGTAAGACTAGCATTTAGAATTTTCAGAAGGGAGAAGAGATGACCAAAATCCTGTACTTAATGTACATCCCCCAAGGTTATCAGGGACCTCGATGATGAATCAGGTCCACCTACGAGCTACTCATGGGCATGGTTCACATCTTCTCTCATGGCCCTCTCGGACAGCTGGGATCCATGCTAACTTTCAATCCTGCCATGGATGTATCCATGCCAGGAAGGGACTGCCATCCTTCCTGGGTCTAGAGATTAGCCGCATGAAGGGGGAAATACTTAATTGGCCCCATTCCTCACTGTGACCTGATGTCACATGTCTCTTTTGAGCTCATACGAAACCAAATTGAGACATATCTGGCGATGATGCTCACTTTTCCCTTTGTATCTTAATTTTCCTCACTGCCTTTTCTCCTTTGTACCACTCCATTTTCAATAGATTTATCTAGAAGAAATTCGGTCTTCTTTTTATTTTAAAAATATTTTTATTGATTTCAGAGAGAGAGTGAGAGATAGAAACATCAATGAGAGAGCTTCCTCCTACACTGCCCCCCCCCCCCCCCATGGAACACTTGCTCTGACCAGGAATTGAACCGTGACCTCCTGGTTCATAGGTTGACGCTCAACCATTGAGCCACGCCGGCCAGGCTAGTCTTTTTAGATAGTTCCTTTGAACCCTTTCCAATCCAACTCATGCTCTAAAGCTCTTTCTGTGGTTTTTCTCCCTCCAATTGGACAGTCTTAATTCCTTAGCAGAAACCAACACACTGAGTAGGGCAGATGGCCAGCAAATACAATCAAGATGATGGTGAGATCGGTTCTCTTGTTTTCCTTATTCTGCGGGCCCCTAAGAGAATATTTCTCCGAGCATAGGTGCTTCTCTCTCCTCTGCTTTGTCTGCATCTGAAAGGGGCCAGGGACGGGGGCTAGCCCTTAAGAATCCAGCATTTCTCTCTAGGCTGGTCAGCTGCTTAGAGGTTTTGCAAGGAGAAGAATCCTGCCATCACCAGCTCTGGCAGTGGGTCTCAGCAGGCTTTATAATGCTAGGTATATGCTGAGGAGGGACTTGTTCTTGGGCATGCTAGCTGGTGATTAGCCAACCAGAGGGGACCAACTCACTTTATACCCCCAAAGAAAGACATCCTTGCAGAGAAAGAGAACCTAAAGTAATTGCTCAGTGAGAGATGCCCCCAAAGTTAGGCATCTTGAGCGTGTTTGCATGACCGGAGGGGGTGGGTAGAGTAGCACGTTATTCAAGGGTGTTGGTCCTTCGGATTACATTCAGATGCTAAAACTCAACCAGTGTATTTGCTGCTCTGCTGGGGACCCCAGCTTTCCATCTCCTGGCTGGCAGAGAGCTCAGGAGCTTCAGGTTTAGGGAAAGTTGTTTGAGGCCACTTTTGATGTGTAGTGTGTGTGTGCGTGCGTGCGTGCATGCGTGTGTGTGTGTGTGTGTGTGTGTGTGTGTGTTCACAGAAGCGAATCTCCTTGTTCTATTGGGAGCTTCACGTCCTAGAGCCAGCGCTTTGTGACCAAGGAGTATTTTGAGAAGGTGAAATTCCTAAGGTTTCCTTCGCTGCCCCCCTTCCCCTCCCCCTCCCAGCCTCTTCCTTCTGTGGCCAACAGCCCCTCCCTGGGAGCTCTGCCACGCTCAGCATGGCTTTCAGTCCAGAAAGAACAGGCATCTTCACTGCAGTCTCAGAATGCTGGCGATTGTTTGTAGTAGATGTTTCCATGACACTCATTTATGTCTTCTGCAAATGCAACTGTATTGGGGGAGGGACAAGGCGCGGTTATAGTAGCGAGGCTGGGAAGTATGAAGACTTCCCTGTTCATCTGTCTTCTTCTGTGGGAATAAGAAGCCCCTCCCCCCCCTTTTCTGTAGCTCTCTGTTCCAGACCCCCGGACACCGCTCCCCAAATCCATCCTGGCTGCATGCTGCTCACATGGGACTAGGGCTAGGCCCCAGCTAGGTAGGGAGGGGAGGAAACTTGTGCATGAGGAAGCAGCCTTTTACAGAAGAAAGGAAAAGAAAAAAGAAAAAAAAAAACTTTGATTGTTCAAAGTTGAGATTTAGCAACGATGAGCAACGCTGACCCCCACGGTGGGTGGCAAGTGTGTATGTGTGTGTACAGTGTGTTCCAGAGGCTGTTCTATGACACTCCTCTTGCAGCTGAACCAGTGACTCATTTTGAAATCTTAGCGACTTCCAGAGGTCATTTTAGTCATTCCCCAGCCTTCAGGCTGGGTGGGTTAACTTAACATCACGTTTGGGTAGGAGGGGTGCGTGGCCGAGGGAAGCGTGTCCATGTGTGGAAGGGGGTGGGGGTGGGGGTGGGGGAGGTGGCGCGTGACCTCTTCGAAAAGATCTCCAGCGAAGGACGTTCCCGAGCTTCCCCAGGCTCCCCGTTCCTGGGTTTCCCCATCACTGAATCAGCAGCATCCTCCGGGGAATCGCTTTTAAGCTGGATGGAAACCGGATGTTGGGTTCCCTGGGTGGGCGGGGACGACGTCCCCTCCGAACTGTCATGGGTAATTTGAGACTCCCGGGGTCCCCTTATCAAGCCAGAAAAGCTACCATTTCCTTCAGCAGAAACTTGCCTTGCGGTGTGAGCCCAGAGAACAGAGCAGAGCCGCTACAACGCCTTCTTCTCAGGCAATGCGCATGATTCTGCGGCTCTGTGCTGGCTACACTTCAACGCACCTTGAAATGGGCTCGCCTCCCCAGCCGTGACGGGCAGACCTCGGAGCCAATCTGCCTCGAGGCTTGTGGGCGGTGGCCAATAGGCGGGAGGCGGGGGCGGTGCCGGAGGCCCGGCCAGCTTAGGCTTCGCCGTGGCGCTGGCTGCGCTCCGCCCGGGCTGGTAGTGCAGGTGCCGCTGCGCGGGGCTTGGGGAGCCTGCGCGCCGAGCCGAGCGAGCGGAGTCGCGGAGGGATGGGGAGCGGGCCGCCCGGGCTGCAGCAGCACCGGCGCGGGGCGTAGGCGGGTCGAGCGGGAGAGAGAGAGAGCAGGCGCTCGGGCGAGAAGTGAGCGGCGCAGGAGCACTTTGCGATAGGATGAGGCTCCTGGCTGGCGCGCGGTAGTACTATGATTTGGTATGTGGCCACTTTGATAGCAAGTGTGATCAGCACCCGAGGTCTCGCGGCTCAAGGTGAGTTGAAGTGCAGCGCCCCTGCTCTGCCCTCCCGTTGTCCTCAGCCCCTTCCTCCCCACCTCCCGCTCTCCGGTCGGTCCCTCGGAGCGCCGCGCCTGTCCGCGGGCGAGGCTCCAGCTCCAGCTCCAGCCTCTGCCCCGGCTGGGCGGGCTCCGGCCAGGCGCTGCGGGGAGGGCGGGGGCCGAGGGCCGGAGGTCCGGGCGGCAAGGGGGTCCCAGTCCTCCGGCTGCCGGGCACCCGGGAAAAGACACCTTGGGATCGGGTGTCTTTTCACCTGCGGCCCCGCATCTTCACACCGGCACCCTTAGCCGGAGCGGCAGCGGCGATCGCCTGGAGCGCCGGGGAGTCGGCGGCTCCCCTAACTCCGGGTGCCGGGAGTTTGCGGGTGTTCGGGAGGCTGCTGCACTCGCGCCACCGCTCCCAGACAAGCCCTCGCAGGGAGGTGCGACCCAGAGCCTTGGGATTCCTGGCACCCGCGGCCAAGGGACTGGGTTACCGGCCCTGCGGGCGCCCACCGCCCCAGCTCGCGCCCCTCTGACCCCAAAGCTTGGTTGGCAGCCGGAGGTCGGGTCCTTCTGCCAGCGTGGGGGGCGCACGGAGAACCCAGAGCGGAGAAGCGGGGTGGGGGCGGGGTTGGGGCGGGAGTCCCTCGGCGGCCGCTTCGAGGAGCGTCGGCTCTGGCCAGCCCTGTCCGGCCGGCATCGGCGCTGGCCGAGCCGCACCTGGGCCCGGCCAGGTAAAAGTTCCCGGGGAGCGGCTCGCAGCCGGGCCGCCCCGCCGCCCCGGCCGCCCTCCCGGCTGCGAGGCAGGGCTGGCGGGGGACAAGGGCAGCCGGGAAGGGGTCCCCCACGGCTGCGTCTCGGAGCACAGGGAGGTTTTCTCTTTCCTTTCCGCCCCCCCAGTCTGAGCTGGGAAGGGACGACTAGAGGGAAGCCAGCGAGTTGGGCGATGCGCGCGTGAACGCGCGGGCTTTTGCTCCGGAGACAGGCAAGGCGACCTACAAGCCGCTGGGTGGCACCCCCAGCTCTCAGCCCTTGTATGGAAGTAGGAGCGCAGCCTGGAGGGTGCCAGGACTCTGAGCTCACGGCTCTCGGCTCTCGGCCGCAGACATGACCGGCGGGCGGCGGGCAAGTTCACTGAGCCCGGAGGAGGTGGCTGCGCCGGGAACCGGCCTTGGCACGGAAGTCGGCGGGGGGACCCGCCAAGGAGAGAGCCCGCGCCCAGCGGCGGGGAGGGCAGGAGGGGTGGCAGGAGGCATCTTTTTACAGGGTCCTCTCCTCACCTTGTAGGGGAAAGGGGAAGTGATTTGAGAAAGTTTCTAGAAGGAATGACTCCCATGCTGTTTTGGGGGAGGAGGGAGCTGATACAGAACCGGAGGAGGGCTCAGGGAAGGGCGATTTTGTTAAGCGGCATAGTGACCTGGATGGCTCGCAGACTCTCGGTTTGCCAGGTGGGGAAACGGAGCCGGGGGGGCTGCAGGAGCCTGTAGAACGGGGGTGGGTGTGAGGGGGGTCAGGTTGTGCTTGGGAATCCCCATCCTCAGCCTCCTCTCTCCCCGCTGCCTTGTAGTCTTCCGATGCCCTCATCCTCCCCTCCGGTTTTTGGTACGTTCCTGCTATGGGACTGTCACTGAAAGCACAAAAGGATATGCTGGGATCTTTGGGTAAAAAGGAGACAGCGAAGGGAAGCTCTGAAATAGCCCCCGACGCCGCCGAGAAGCCGGGGCGAGGGGATGGACTGTCTGCAAGTTGAAGCACGGAATAAAGGAAGAGGCGTGTATGTAGCACAGCGACACGCCACATGGCCAGACAGACAGGAGGACTTCCCAGGGTTGCCTGTGGGTGGGCGGGAAGGTCCTGCCTTCTTTCTGGGCGTGGAGAGCGCCTTCTGGTTGGGACGGCTTGACCTGTACTCCCGCCTGCCACCCCTTACTGGTCTTGGGGGGTCTTTTAATTAATTAATTAATTTATTTATTTTTAGCTCAAAGCAGCTCTGAAGGTAGTGGTTAAGGACCTAGGCATAGAGTCAAAGGACCTGGATTCAAATCCTGGGCTCTGCCACCTGCTGGCCTAGTGACCTTGGGCAACTTGTCTAAGCCCCTCTCAATGTCACCCGCCTCAGTGGAAAATGGGGTTCCCAGGATGAGCTAGTGGTGTGTCTGGTGAACCTTCGTGCTATAAAGAAATGAGTGACTACCCGTTATATAGTAAGTGCTCAATAAATGCTATCACCATCATCATGATGTCATTATCTCTGGGATTCTAGTCTCGGTTTCTTTCCCTGGGGCAGTCAGGGCATCGGCGTCAGGAGTGCTTTTGGGGGGGGGGGAGGGGAGTTGAGAAGGCTGCCTCTGTCGGAGACCACGTTCCCTTTCGTGGGCTGACCTTGTCCAGGGAGAGCCGGTCACCCCTCTGCAGCCCAGGGAGACCTGTGGAGGGCATGCAGAGAGGGCTGCACAGCTGGGCTTCTGTCCGCGGCCAGAGGTGTGTGGGAAGGATGCGGGAGGTCACAGCCTCACCGGCTCTGCAGAGGGAGAAGGGGGGGGGGGGTCTGCCTGGCAGGCGCCTGCTCACGGGAGGGACAGCCGCCAGCGGTGTTCGAATGCTGGCTCTGTCTGTGCGACAGCTCAGCTGCTCTGACTGGCGGAGTTGACTTCCGGGGACGGAGGGGGCGGGGGATTCCTGGAGGGGAGGGGCTTTGCACGGCCACGCTTGGGTTTGGGTTTGCCCGAAGCAGGGCAGCTCTAGCACAGAGGCAGAAGGGGGCAACCCCTTGGGCATTGCAGGGGTGGGTGAGCTCCCCCATTTGACTGGAGTTGTGCGTCTGGAGGGGGTGGAGGTGGGTGAGGAGGCTGGGGAGGGAATGGAGAAGAGAGAGACCAGAGATGTATCTGGCGTCTGATAGGTGGTGATTGGAGTCTCAGCATCCCAGACATCCGCCGAGCAAGCCTGGGGGAGCACCCTGGACCACGCTTAGCTGACTCTGGGCCTTGATGCCCAGGGCTCCCTCCTCCTGTCTCCCACAGAGTCTGTGGCTGGGTTATCCCTGACTCCGTGTCCCCAAATAAAGTGGAGTTCTGACTCAGATCCTGCGTGTAGCTGGACCAGCGCCCTCTCTGTTCTCCCTTTGGCGGTGAAGACGAGAGGGAGGAGCTGCTGGGAAGACCCCCCTGGGCA
This sequence comes from Vespertilio murinus, assembly GCA_963924515.1. Taxonomy (NCBI): domain Eukaryota; kingdom Metazoa; phylum Chordata; class Mammalia; order Chiroptera; family Vespertilionidae; genus Vespertilio; species Vespertilio murinus. The sequence continues at coordinate 20,059,517 of OZ004720.1, read as the reverse complement.
GCCCGTCAGCCAGGGAGGACCGGCCCAGCAAGTGGCCAGGTGGTGTGCGTGCGCCGGGCCTCGGCGGCACAGCGTTGTGTCTGGCGGGCAGCAGGCGCCCTGGGAGAAGCCGAGGAGAAACTGGGGGGAGAATCAGCTTTCCGCTCCTGGCCTGAGGCCCAGCACTTGCTAGACTTGGAGTTGTCAGGTCCCAGAGCTGGGCGGTTTCATGTTTATGGCTCTGATAGCAAGCGGGGATCCGGTTACCCAAGAAGCAGAGGCTGCCCAGCCGGGGAGATGCTGAAGCCCAGCTTCTCCTGCCCCCCCTCTCTCCTGGCTCTGGCTCTGCTTTCTCCAGCGCCTGCGTTTTCCGTTTTCGTCCTCCCCCCTGCCTGCCCTGCCGGGGAGCCTGGGTGCGGCTCCCAGAACCTGGCCTGCGCTTTCTCTTCTCGCTGGCCCTTTTTTCCCTCTGGTGTGCTCGGCACCTTCCTGCGTGCCTTGCCCAGGGACTGAGGGTGGGGAGATGAACCCCAAAAGGCTGGCCTGGGGTTCATCTCCACTAACATCTCCCCCCTCCCCCACCCTGTGGCCTCTTCAGCTTGGGGCTCAGTGCTTCCCTAGGATGGTGAGCAGCTTCTGTGGAGTGGCTCCGAACTGTGAAGAGCTGTGATTGGTGCAGGTTGTCCGGAGGGGTGTGCACGTCTGCGTGCATGTGTGCGTGTGCATGCGTATGTGTCTGTATGTGTGCGAGCATGTGTGTTCGCACCTGTGTTTGTGCGCGCGCGCACGTGTGGAACGCAGCGGGACAGCGTGCAGGCACGAGGTGGGGAGTCAGTCCTCCCCAAGGGCCGTGGGTGGCAGAGACTAGACTCAGAACAGATGCCTCGCTTTCCTGTTCCCGGCTCTGCACCTGAGTGTAGGCAGCCCAGAAGTTTCTAAAGTTGGGGCACCAGCCCAAGCTCGAGATTTAAGGATGCCGGAGGTTCCGGAGAGAGAGCCTTGGTGGGGGGGACAAACCCAGGACGAGCCCCGGGGATGCCAGTAACAGGCGTGTGTCCTGCCTCAGGGCTCAGACACCCGAGCCGAGCAGGGCTGGTCGCAGGGAAGATGGGCGAGGGTGCCGGGCCGCAGAGCAGCTCGTAGCCCGGCCCCTCGGGGGCACTGCCCACGGGTGCCGGTGCAGTCTGCCCCAGGCAGCTGACCTATTTTTTTCTGCGGAATCTCCTGCTTCTGGGTTTTCTCTTGCGTGAATGAGCAGCAGACTGGTGAGCAGAGAGAGGCAGGCCTCCATCGGGGTGTGGGGGAGAAGTCCGCGTGGCCAGGGCTTCGAGGGGGGTCCCAACCAGCCCAGCTGTCCTTCCGAGAAGAGGGACCGGAGCTGTTCCCCCTTGGCCTGTCCCCTCTGTCCCCTGTCCCCTCTGTCCCCTGCCCCCATCTCCTGTACCTCCCTCCTGGTCACAGGCGCCCACCAAGACAGCCTGGGGCAGACAGCCTGCACGGAGGGTCGTCTTCACAATTGTGTGAGCCGAGCCAGTCCTCATTCCCAGCTCCAGAGCAGGGGGTGCTGACGCTCCCTCGTGAGTCTGCGAGGGCTTTGCTTGCCCTCTTACTTACCGTGCCCACCTGGCTCCTCACCTGAGGCTCGTGGCCCTGTGCAGGCAGCGCCCACTGCACTCACCTGGCCGGGCCTGCCTGCCTGCCGGCTCCGGAGCACACGCGTGCATTTGGCCACGTGTGAGTGTGCAGGTGCAGGCCTCCGCCCCTGTCGGTGGTGGGGAGGGAGGGCTCGCGTGGGGTGTGGCCGTGCCTTGCTGCCGAGGAGTCCTTAAAGGGGCAGAGCCGAGGCTGCATGACTGGCTCCATTCCCGGCTGCTTCCTGCCCGGAGCTCTTGGAGGAAGGGCTCCCCCGGAAGCTGATCCGGCCGAAGCTCTGCTGCCCAGTGGGCTGCGGGGGGCAGGCCCCCAGGAGAAGGCCGCCTGCCATTCCCGCCCCTCCTCCTCCCCCTCCTCCCAGGACCTTGCTGTTCAGAAGATGGGACACTGTCCTGGCCAGGTCAGGCCGGGCCTACCTGACCCCTGACTTCTGACCTGAGAGGTTTGAAGGGGAGCAGGGTTCGAAGGCTGTGAGCACGCTGGTGGGGAGACCACAGGAGGTGGGGCTTCTCTGAGGACCTGCCGCATGGGTGTGGGGCGCTCGCTGGAGGCCGAGTGATGTCCAGCGGCCTGTGGCCCCCCGCCCCGTGGAGAGGAGAGCCAGCACCTGGTGTCTGAGAGAGCGCCTAGCCTCACCGTGGGCGGCAGGCGTCTGTCTTCTGCCTGCCTCCCGCCCTCCCCCTGGGCCAGTGCCTCCCCGGGCGTCTCTGGGAGCCGTCTGGCCGGTCTGGGGGATGATGGGGGGCTACCAGAGGCTGGGCCTTTTTTGGACTCGGCAGAGATTATTTTTAGGCGGCAGTGGAGGTGGCAGTGACTGCCACTCGTATTATTAGACAGCAGGCCTGTGGTTTGGGAGTTGGGTGCCCAGAGGAGGAGGGGGAGGGGAGGAGGAGCAGGCAGACGGGCAGAGGCTCCAGAGAGGACCTGGCCTCCTGAGGGCGGCGCTGGCTCACGGTCTCCCCTCACCACTGCGGCGGCGGCTGCCAGATCCGGCTGGAGGCTCCTGGGCCAGGTACAGTGACCTGAGCTCCGAGCCGGCACCAGCCAGCTGACTTCTGCAGTGCCCGTCCCTTCATCCTGGCCGGGTCCGGTCGCGGGAGTCTGGCTGGAGAGCCTTGTAGAGCATGCTGTGGGGAGGGAGGGGGTGGGGAAGGGCGGGGGGGGGTGCTTGGTGCCCGGTCTGTGGCCCGCAGGGTGGTATGAACGAGTGAAGCCAGAAGGGCATGCAGGCTGTGCCAGCGGCCCCCTGAGTGACCTGGCTGAGCCGCGGAGCCTCCCAGTTTGCTGGGTTGTGGAATGGCAATGGCAGTGCCTCTGCCAGGTGGGCATCGTGGGCATGCCCAGCGCAGAGCCTGGCATATGGCAGGTGAGCAGGGGAAGCGGAAGCTCTCTGCACTGGCACCTGCACCTTCTTTGGAATTAGGAGTGTCTCCCCCTCCGGTGCCCTGCCTCCTGCAGCCCTGACCTGGGAGGGCTCCAGGTTGTGAATGTCCGGTGTGCGGCCGAACCAGGCCCCCTGGTCCCCTCGGCGCCTCGTGGTTCTGTGCTCACGGGATCCAATGGCAGCCGTGGACCCGGGCCCCCGCCGTGGACCACCTGGCCCCGGGAGCGGGAGATTTGTCCCCCGTGGGCTTTCAAAGGTCAGCCAGGCCGCAGATGATGCCTCACCCTCCTTCGCCGCCCCTCTTTTCCTTCCCGGGGTGAAACAGCTCCACGGGGCACTGGCAGAGCCCCAAGGTGCAGATGGGCTGGGCTGGGCTCCGGGCATTACTGTGTTCTGCCGTCTCTGAGCCTGGCCTGTGGAATCCAGGACAGCTCCCAGCCTCCCGCTGTCCTCACCCCTGCAGGTCCCGGCTTCTCTCTCAGAGGGCACAGCCCTCTCTTTGGGCTGCTCGGGCTTCTGTGATGTGGAAGGGGATCTGGGGTGGGGGTGGGGGGTAAGGTCTCTGTCCTTCTTGCAGCTTCTCCCCCCCCTCAGGTCACATCCATCCTTCCCTTCCCTTCCCCCCTCCCTGCCTCTCCCTCTCCCTCTCCCTGCCCCGCCCTCCTCCCCCTTCCCTCCTTCCTCCCATCTCTCCCTCCTCCTTCTGTCCCTCCCTCCCTCCTCCCCCTTCCTTCCTGCTCCCTTCAGAGCCAGTGGGCAGTTAGTTACTCCGGTGTGCTCTGCTGGGAGAAGCCCCCCTGTTCCTGAAGGAACAGCCTCAGCTCTGCTGCCTCCTGGTTCTGGGTGCTTTAAAGGCCTGTTTGTATGTCCCCGTGGCTGAGTCTTCAGTGCCCGTGAGTTCTGGTGTGTGTGTTCTCTCTCTCTCTCTCTCTCTCTCTCTCTCTCTCTCTCTCTCTGATCTGCACTGTTCCCATCTCTGGGTCTCTCCTTTCTTGTTTCCTGACTCCCTTTCCCACTTTGGCTTCAGTGGGTGTCCCCTGGGGTTTGAGGCCCGTCTCTCCTCTGTCAAGCTCCCTTCCTTCTTCATTGCTAACCTGTCTGCTGCTGCTGCTATTGCTTCTTCTTTTTCTTTTTTTTGTAGCACCCTTTTTGGTAGAAAGTGTTTATTAGACATGTTCTGGCTCAGAAAAGATCCGGCTTAGGGGAAGTGCTTGCGGTGATGGAGAGAGCGGAGAGAGCGTGTGCATGTGGCGGGGGGGGGGGGGGGGGGGGGAGGTGGAGATGAAGAAAGCTGATAAGGAGTCCCGGATTCAGAAGGCCAGGAGGAGGGTGGGATTGAGTTCGGAGGCCAGGCCGGGCCTCTGCCTTCTTCCTGGGGAATCCCATCCCCTGCCTTTCCCCATCTTTCCGATGCCCGTCTACCGTGCCCTCTTCCAGCTGCTTGTGTCCTTGAGAAGAAATGGGGATGTGGCCGCCTGGCTGGGGGCCAGCCCCTCCGGATGCCAGGCCTCCCAGGCCCAGGGTCCGGCTGGGGGTGGGTGGGCCAGGCTGCCTCCTCGCCATGCGGAGAGAATGTGGCAGCAGCAGGTGTGAATGAGCAGCTGGCACCGTGGGAGCCCACGCCAGAGCACAGAGCCCACCGCCTCCTGGGCTGGCCCCGCAGAGTCCTCCACCCTGGCCCCACAGAGTCCTCCACCCGAGTCGCCAGAGGGCTTCTCGATGAAGGTTCCCCGTCCCTCTTCCTCCTGCCCTGGGCTCCAGTGCCAAGGCCTTGGGAAGGAGCCCCCTTCTGTGGACAGTGTCTGTACCCCCCCCACCAGGAAACCCACCCCTGGGAATAACTCCTCCCTCCCTCCCTGTCCCCCCTGATTCTGTATTTCCTCGAAAGTGCTGCACACACATGTGCACACACCTGTCCACACACACATGCACACACATGCACATGCACTTGACTCCTTCTCACTGGTAGCCCTCTCCTCCTGAGTGCAGAGGAGCCTTTGTGCCCCTGGAGGACTGGAGGCAGGCCCTGCCCGATCTGGGTGCCCCTGGGGCTGTGGGGGAGGCGCCCCGCTGCTCTCCCCGAGGGGCTGGAGTTCAGACCAAGTCTGCAGCTGGGGGCGGGGAGCTGGGAAACCTGCTGGGGCCTCAGGCAGGTGAGTGCAACACTCTGCTCCAAAAATACTCTGTGATCTTAGCTCTTTCTCTAGAAAACAGTGATGTCACTGGTAGCCAATCAGCTTCCGGAAGGTCTTGCCTCCTCCTCCTTCTGCAACTTGCAGGGGAGAAGCTGGAGAGGGGTGGGGGAGGGGGAGTGAGAGAAGGAGACACCAGGGAGACACACAGGCAACATGCAGATAGACACAGAACGCGATGAAACACGGGACACACACGAGCACACGCAGACGGAGGTCCACAGGGGAAATAAAGCAGGCAGAACCCCAGCCCCATGCACAGCCCGAACAGAAATCCACGTGCCCCCCCAACACACACATACACACACACACACACACACACACACACACTCACACTGATAGAGACATCGAAACAGGGAGGGAGACAGGAAAGCAGACAGAATCACCCGCAGAGAGTGGGAGCTAGAGACACACAGACATGGAGAAGGAGCAAGAAAGAGAGCAAGCAGACAGACACTGCAGAGGCAGTGACAACTAGAGAAAGACAGAGACATGAAGGGGAGACAAAGACGAAGGAAGGAGACAGGCAGGAGCACACAGGGATCAGAGGGGTATGAAGAGCTAGAGGCAGCTGGCAGACAGACAGACAGAGGGACAGACAGACGGACAGACTGCTCTTGTGTTCACCCGCCCCATGCAGAAGTGGGCGGTCCCGGCTCCCTGGTTTTCAGCCTCAGCGAGCAGCCGCTGTCCATGGTGCTGCCCGCAGGGACCGGGAGGGGAGGCGGGTGGGGCGGGGGAAGCCCCGCTCTCCCCTGGGCTGTGTTGGGGGGTGTGAGGGAAGGCAGGGTGGGGAGGCTTCCTCCGCCACCCCTTTGGTTGCGAAGTAAGCCGGACAAGGTGACTTTGTGGGCACGGAGGCCGGTGCGGGAGTGAGGAGTATCCGGCGGGAAGCGGGGGCTGCACAGCTCATGTCGGGGCTCCCGGATTTAGGGGTCCAGGAGCCTGCTGTCGGGTAGTGTGAACCTCCAGCTTGGGGGTGGGGTAGGGGGGTCTTCTCACTGTGTCCCCCTCCGCTGCCAGGAGGATGGGTGTACCCTGTCCAGCTGTATGGTTTGTCCTCCGCTCACGGAATGGTGTCTCCCCCTCAGCTGGCTGGGGTCAGCGGGCCCCAGGCCCCCACCCTGTCCCCAGCATCCCGCTCTCCTAATGGTGATATCTGGGGCTTTGCCGCATGATAGGTTTGGGGCTTGAAACCGGGAGAGCTGGAGCTCCCCCTATCCCCCCACCACGGGCCCAGCCAGGAGCGGGAGGAGGGGCCCGGCTGGGCTCTTCTCTCTCTAGTGTTGCCCCTAGCAGCCTCTGCTCAGCTTGTAGGGATTCCCCGCTCCTGCGTGGAGCACTCTTGTTTTGTGCTGCCAACATTAGACTGAGTGGGGCGGGTGTAGGAGGAGGGACGGGAGGAGCCAGGGAGAGCCACCGAGCAAGCTCTGGCGGGAAGCCTCCAGTGCGGGGAGGGAGTCTGAGTCTACCCTCCGCCATAGCGGCCCTGGCCGTGGGTCTGCTGAGGCCCCGCCATCTTCTCAGTGTCCAGGCCCTTAGAGTTCTCGGGGGCGGGCTTGGGAATGGCTCTGCTCTTTTGGGGGGGGGGAGAGGCTGGCCTGCAGGACTGTGGAGAACTGCCTCCCTCTGCTCCTCCCCCTCCTGAGGTTCATGGCTGGGGACGGGGTGGGGGGAGGTGGGGGATGCCCTGGGGGACCCTCTGGGGAGTAAGCGAGCTCCTTCTCAGGAGGAGGGCTGCGGGTAGCGGGCCCGGGGAGGGGGCAGAGGTCTTTGAACGCCAGGGCAGGCATCTCCTGCCACCTCCTTTTCTAAAGCCCAGTCTTGCTGTCCCGTCAGCTGCCCACGGCCTGCGAGAGGAGCCCGAGTTTGTGACGGCGCGAGCTGGCGAGGCCGTGGTTCTGCGATGCGACGTGATCCACCCGGTGACAGGGCAGCCCCCGCCCTACGTTGTGGAGTGGTTCAAGTTCGGGGTGCCCATCCCGATCTTCATCAAGTTTGGCTACTACCCACCCCATGTGGACCCTGAGTATGCAGGTAAGGTCCACTGGCCACTTCGCCTCTGTCCTTGGCTTTGGCTCGGCTGCCCCGCCCCTGCGGGTCACGTGGTTAAGCTTCCTCCTGCCTTCATCCGTTGCCTCCTCTCTTCCCCTCCCACTGGTCTGAGGGCTGTTTTCCAGTCTCTGCCCCTTCCTTCCTGCCCTCTGGACTCTGGTAGGTCTGATTCCGTGGTGGGGAGAGAGGGAGAGGAGGTGGTGCAGACAGGAAGCAGGAGCCGGAGAGGGGGAAGAAGTGGGGAGGGGGCGCAGGCCGGGAGGGCAGCTCTGTGCGGGAGGAGCTGAGTCACAGCCACCGCGCCTGGTCGTGTGCAGCTGCGGCGTTGTGTCTGCCTGTACCCACACCTCCCTCTTGCGCTGAGGTTGGGCCTCCTGGGTGTCAGCGTGTGCCTGTGCCCGTGGTGGCCGCCTGCTCTCTGCCACAGCTGCTCCTGCCAGCAGCGGCCGCACTGAGTCACTGCCTGTGCCCGCCGCTGGCCTCGGGGGCGGTGGTGGGGTGGGGGTGTGCACGTGTGAGCATGGGAGTGTGTGTGCGTGTGTGCATGTGTGGCCGTGTGCGTGCCTGAGCGTTGGGGATTGAAAGGACGAGAGGAAGCTGGCAGGACCCTGCTTTTATCTTTCCTTCTGGCTCCTGAGGTCTGCACTGCTTTTCCCTCGGAAAACTTCCGTCTCTCCCCCTCCCTCCTGCGCCTGTGTCTCCTTTCCTCTCTTTGGCCCGGTTGGCTTTGATAGTCTGGTCTGAGGCAGATTGCCAGGGCAGAGACACGGAGGAGGGCGGAGGAGGTTGTGACATTGGAGCGAGGCGGGCTGAGGGGGTGGGTGAGGGGAGAGAGGACCTGAGGGCTCCTGGGCCTCCTCCCTGTCCTTGCTCCCCGTTCTGCTGGGCTCCTGCCGCAAAGCTCACCTGGTGGTGCCGTGAGCCACACTTCCGGTGAGCCAAGGATGACTTCTGGGGGGCAGAGGGTAGAGTTAAGGAGACCGCTGGGTGTCTGCTCTGCTGGCCAGCCCTCTCCTCACTCTGCAGCTCACAGGCCGGTGGCCTCAGCCCCTGGGGCCCTGGGCTCTGGCTGGACCCGCAGTGTGTCCAGCCCTGGTATCAGGGCTGGGAAGGGTCCTAGCACCCTGGTCCCCTGCCTGCCTTCCCTGTGCCACACAGAGGGGGTGCGGGGCCCAGCTGGGAGAGGGGTGTCACTCCACCTGAGTGGAAGTGCTCTGGGGCCTGGCCTAGACACCCAACTTCCTTCCCTCTCTTCTTCCCTCCCTCCCTTTTTCTCCCTCTCTCCCTCCCTCTTCCCTGCATCTCTGTATCCCTCATGCCTTCCCTTTGTCCAAAGCGATGGCCAAAATAAGGGACGCATTCTAAGGCCTGAGCGCTTCTCGGTGCCAAGAGCAGGGCCGCAGTGGCAGCTGGGATGGGATCCGCCGGGCCGAAGGGTGGGAGGGGCCGCAGCTCCATGGCCTTTTCCCTTGCCACCTGTGGCCAGAGGTCGGTGCCAGCTGTCATTTTGGGCCCTGCCCCCGGGAATGGCCTGCAGGTGACGGTGGGGCCTGCGCCGTTAGCTGGGGTGGGGATGACGGGGTGTGGGCCTCACCCCTGGGCTCTTGTCCGCCTGTCCCCAGGCCGAGCGAGTCTTCATGACAAAGCTTCGCTGCGGCTGGAGCAGGTTCGCTCTGAGGACCAGGGCTGGTACGAGTGCAAAGTGCTCATGCTGGACCAGCAGTATGACACCTTCCACAACGGCAGCTGGGTGCACCTCACCATCAACGGTGAGTGCGGGTCCCCGCCCGGGCTGGGGGCCCCCCGGAAGCCTCTTTTCGGGCGGCACCCCCTCGATGACCCCCAGTCCCTGCTGCAGAGAGGAGCCACAGCATGCTGTCCCCCCTCCACGCCCCTCAGCTGGCTCCCCGGAGCCTTGAGATGGTGGGAGCCTGGGCGAGGGGCAGGGTGTGCTTCGGGGGGCGGGTGGGGGGAAGGGTGCGGGAAGGGGGGCAGTGACTCCTCCCTTATTGGGAGGAAGGAATCTGGTTCTTGAAACTGGGGCTAAAGCTTTGTGGAGGCACCGTTCCCAGCCTCGGAGAGACCCTGCCAGCGCCTCCCCTCCAGTGGCGTTCCCAGAGTCCCCCCGTCACCGCCTTCCTTTGCAGGGTGACATTTTGGTTCCTTGTGAAATGCGTTCATTTGCGTAAGATGTGCTGTGGACCTACTGTGCGCCACGCTCCGCGCGCCAGGTGCCGGGAAGGCGAAGCTGAGCGCACCCGGTTCAGCCCCTGCCCGGACCGGGTTTACCGTCTCGTAAACCAGGAGGATCCTGGGAAGGGGGACAGCTTTAATGGCTGTCATTTACGCAGAGCTCCAGCTAAATGAGTTGTGCCGTGTGCCATGCTTTTCAAGCGTTCGGTCGAGGGGGCCCATGGGGAGGCTGCAGGGGGGCCCCCCGCTGGCTCTGTGTTGGCCCAGGCTGGGGGCCGGGTCTCCCCGGCTGGAAACCCCCCTGTGTCACTGGGCGTCCAGCATCTTCTGGAGGAGGCAGGAGGAGCTGGGGGGAACCGTGGGGAACATTTGAAGGAGCATGAACCCCACTGTGTGGGGGAGAAGATGTTTGTGTCTTTTTTTTCTGGCTAGAGCCTCATTCCTCCTTATTCAGTGTTTGGCGGAATGTATTCAGCCACACTGTGCTGCAGGCACTATGCTAATTCCCGAGGCTTCCACAGCGCATGTGCTTGGGCGAGCACACACCTCTGGGTGCTTTTGGCTCTGAGGTCTGCGACTGGAGGTGCCGTGGTGGGGGGAGAGATGGGTGCTTCTCAGCATCGACCTGCCCCGATCTGCCCCGAGGGACGGCTCCGTCTGCCCACCTGTGGGGCTGGGTCTTCCTCCCAGGGCTCTGGTCCGGCCGGCCAACCCACCCAGGGTCCTGGGAGCACAGAGCGTTTTAGCCAGAGCGCTGACCCCTGGGAAGAGCAGACTTGGAGGTGGCAGCCGAGGTCCCCGTTGGTCCAGGCTGCCGGACCCATTCGATGCAGCCGGCTCTCGCCAGCCAGCCGGTCCCCCGAGGCTGGTGGAGGCTGGTTGCACATCTTGGGTGGGCTGTCCCCACCACCCGGCAAGCTTTTGAGTCACCTCCTTTGGCTGCAAGCTGTTGTGTGTGTGCCGGGAAGGGAAACTCGTCTTAATATTAGCCCCAGCAAAACATAATTAGGGAGGCGCACCGCGGCTGGAAGCCTCACTGCAGGCCGAGCCAGGAGCCCCCACGCTGTTCTCTCTCTCTCTCTCTCTCTCTCTCTCTCTCTCTCTCTCTCTCTCTCTCTCTCCTGTGCCCTTTCCTGCACCGGCTCCTCCCACCCTCCTGCTGGTGTTCATTCAGCAGCAGCCCCAGACCCAGGCGTCCACCCGCAGACACGCGCGGGGCAGGGAGGAGGGCCGTGTGTTCCGGTACAGCCTCTGTCTCCGTTTGCACGAGTGGGAGTCGCTGCTTCGGGGATTCCCAACTGCTCGGAGTGGAACTGGCACGGAATGAGAGGCTGCGGAGGCTTGGTTTATGTCCTGAATCCATCACGTGGGAGCTGTCTGATCCCGGGCAACTTAAGTCACCTCTCCGAGCCAGTTTTCTCAGCTACTGAACACACTGCCTGTTGGCACAGCCGCCCGCCGCGAGGGTTGAGTGCAGCGCGGCGTGAGAGCGCGCCTGGCCCGGGGTCTGAAGGGTTCGTGACACGTGGGCAATTACGCGTAAGGTGCTGGCCATCCGCCTTCTCGAGAGAAGAAAAACGAAACAAAACACGCACAGATGAACCCAGAGGAGAGCGTGTCCGCAGGGACATACGGTGCCACGGGAAGGGCTGCAGGCTGCAGGCTGCAGGGCGCTGCCATAGTTTGGAAGTGGGTGTGCAGCACCAGCCAGTACCCGTCCAGAGGCAGCTGCGGTGTGGGCTTGGGGAGCATACCTGGGGGAAGAGAGAGACCCGGGCAGGGACGGGGCGTGAGCCAGGTGCAGGGTGGAACAGCATGTGCGGAAGCCCAGAGGAAGGCGAGCCGGGAACGCCGGCAGGCTGTTCACCGCCTATGGAAGCATTCGGCAGGCAAGCTAAGGATATGCGCCATCTGCTCCAGGCTTTAGAACCCGGCTCCTCACTCGCCTTTACCAAGGAGCCTGCCTCCCAAACAGGTAGAACACGCAGGCAGCCGCCACGGTGAACGGGAGACACCTCTCTCCTTTGTTCTCCCTTCCCTCCACCCCGGCGGTGTCCACGGCTGAGGAGGCTGGAGCGCCCGCCACGCCGTTGCTTCCAAACTAGAATGTTCGGTGTCAGGCGTTTCCTGACAGGGATCACCCCTGGAAAATGGAAAGGCCAGTGGGAAATTAGAATTACACATGGTCTCCTCCTCCTCCTCCTGTGTTTCTTGAACATCCGTTGTGTGGAAACAAACCCAGTATTTCTTTCATGGCATGCAGCATACCTAAAGACTGCCCCCCTCCCCCATCCATCAAGCCTCCCTTTAGGTTGCCGAGCTCCGTGGGGGCGAGGCCGGCCCGTCTGACGTGCACCAGTAATTACAGGGCACCCGGGAGAAAGGAGGAAGCTGGAAGCGCAGCTGGCACGCTGACACGGAATTCCGTAACGGATCCAGACTCCCAACCATTATTTTCCCCAAAACTTGAAATTGTTCAGAGTTCTTTTCTGATTAGCACCTAAATAATAAAGTAATTATGTAATTAGTAATTAATTTGTCACTTCAGGACATAATTTAATTTATTATCTTTCTTTTTAAGCTCGATGCCGGAGGCAGGGGAGGCTGCGGCTGTATTAGCTGTGTTTCCAGGGGCGGGCTGGGCGGCGACGGGGGGGAGGTGGAGGGGGTGAAGGGGCGGGGGTGCCTGCTGGAAGCGAGGGCACATTTCGGGGCAGGAGGGGAGGCCAGGGAGTGCGGGGGACAGGACCCCCCTTGATAGGGGTGGGACGATTGTTGCCATTACTGCTGGTGGGAGACGCAGGATGAGAATGGCCTCCTTTGAGGATGTCTGTGGAGTGTTTGTGATGGGATGTGCTTCTTAATTCAGTTAGTATTCACTCCCCCGGTGCCCCCGTGTGCCCACGCTGAGCTAAGGGCTTACAAGGTTATGGAAGAAAGTGGTCATGCTCATGCTTTTAAGGAGTTTTATGTGTTGGCCTGTAGGTGTGTGCATGTATATGCACACTCATTCATTCATACATTCAACAGATGTTTGTGGAGTACTCTTATTACCTGCCAGGAACTGTGCTAAAAGCTGGGCATATAGTGGGGTTTGTGGAAGAGATCTCTGCTCTCTCAGTGCGAGAGAAACCGCATCAATCAGCTGCCCCTACTGGGGATTGAGCCCGCAACCCGGGCATGTGCTTTGACCAGGAATCAAACTGGTCACCAGTTCTTGGTTCATGGGTTGATGCTCAACCACGGAGCCACACTGGCTGGGCAAGATCTCTGCTTTCTTAAGGAGAGTAGTGGCAAGTGCTTTAAAGAAAATGAAACCGTCTAAGGGGCAGGGAATGCTGGAAGTGCCACCTCAGATCGGCTGACCAGGCCAGGCCAGATGGCATCTTAGCACAGAACTGCATGAGCTGAAGGAGAGACGACTGTATGGAGCTCCAAGCAGCAAGAACAGCACATGCAAAGGCCCTGCGGTTGGATGTTCTTGGCACATTCGTGGTCGACAAAGAAGGCAATGTGGTTAGAACACCGAGAAGGGGAGAATATGGTAGACGAGGTCGGCAGAGGGGCACCAAGGCTAAAGTGCCCTGACATCTTCTCATTGCTTCAGAGGCTCCCGAGGAGATGATGGTGATTGTGCACGTTTACATTTTACAAGATCCTTTTTTCACACAGATTTATTTCTCACATCGATTCTGGAGGGTGGGGGCTTCAGGAAAAGCCCAGAGAGGCTGAGAAACTTGCCCAGGGTTCCCCAACAAAGGGCAGGCTGGTGCACGAACTTGGTCCTGAGCTTTGGATGCCTCAAGATGAGATGAGCATGGCATTGGGGCCTCCCAGGCTGCATGACTGACCACACTGCCTCTACAGGCAGCTCAGAGAAGTGCAACCAAGTCTCTTAAAAGCTTTACCCAACACGATGGCATTTCAGTTAAAACTCCAAGCAGGTGGTGGCATAGGGGGGCAGCCTTGCATAATTAGAGGAGAGCTAGGAAGGCGGCAGCCTGGCTTTCATGGCCCGATGGGAGCAGACGGCGAGTGTCCGGGTGTCACGCCTGGCCGGACTGGGGCTTGAGGAAGCAGCGTGTCGCGCGTGGCCATGAGGTGAAAGGGAGGGTGATGGGACGTCTGTGGGGCTGGCGGCGGCAGCTGCGGGCTCTGTGGGAGCCGGGGGACAGCTGTCTTGTCTGTCACCGTCTTAGTGCTGAGCTCAGTGCTTCCCTGCAGATGCAACAAACGTGGGTTTGTTGGGAGTTTGCCAGATACAATGGAAAATGTGTAGCGTTTGGACACTGCCAGACACACTTTGAATTCCAGGTTTCCTCTCCCAGTGTAAGATTCATTGCCCGTCTCCGCCTTCCCTCCTCCCTCCGTACACCTTGAAGAAGGTCAGGCATGAGCCGACGAGGAATGGTTGCACGGGCGGTGCCCCGTGTGGGCATGGTCACCGGGGCACGGTGCCCGGTGTGGGTGCGGTGGCTGATGGGAGGGTATTGGGGAGGAGGGTATGACACACAGGGCAGCAGCCCTCGAATCACACCCTGAGCCCTTGCGGTCTCTTTGCAGCTCCCCCCACCTTTACAGAAACGCCCCCCCAGTACATTGAGGCCAAGGAGGGGGGCAGTGTCACCATGACCTGCACAGCTTTTGGGAACCCCAAGCCGATTGTCACCTGGCTCAAGGAGGGGACGCTCCTGGGTGCTAGTGGGAAGTACCAGGTAGGTGTGCCGTTGGTTGGGCTACCGCCCGCCCTCCTCCCTCCTCCCTCCCTCCCTCTGCCTCCTCCTCCCTCTCCAAGGCCGTCTCCCACTCCACGTGACCAGTGGCCCTGCAGAGGCACACAGGGGGATGGGAGCAGCAGGCGCTCTGGCTGGGGTCTGCCGTTGGAGGGAGATGCAAAATGAGGCCCCTGCCTCCGTCTCCCCCGGGGCGTGAGCCCCGAGCCCCCTCCGCCCGAGGGTGGCACTGGGTGGGCTCGAGGTGGGTGCTGAGCCTCGTCTCTCCCTGGTGCCAGGTGAGCGACGGGAGCCTGACGGTGACGTCGGTCAGCCGGGAGGACCGAGGCGCCTACACCTGCCGCGCATACAGCATCCAGGGGGAGGCGGTCCACACCACCCACCTGCTTGTGCAAGGTAACGGCCTTTCTCCGCGAGCCCCGCAGAGTGCGGTTGGCACAGCTGGGGGCAGGGGGAAGTGGGCAGCTGCGAGGAGCCGGGCAGGGCACCTCCCAAGTACCACGGACTTCTCACGCTGGGGCTCCCACGGTGGCCTGCTGTGGCTGTCACCCGGGTGGCATGAGGCCCGTGCTGGGTGGGTTTCTGTATCTGCCCGGGTAGCGTTTAAATAACTGAGGGCATTTGGGCACTTGGTGGAGCTGGGTCTGCGGGGGCAGCACCTGGAAATGCCGGGCTGCCCTGCCCGGGGCCCAGAGGGCTCAGAGGGGCGGCATCTGGGCAGCCAGGTCTCCTCTCCGAGCTGAGCCCACCCACCTGCTCTGCCGCTGCCTGCTGCCGGCGGTTGGTGGTGGCTGTTCGGGCTGCCACGACTGCTGATCAGCTCTTCCTGCCTGTCTGCCGACTGGCATGCGGAGTGGCACTGGGCTAGAGTTCCCTCTGCAGTTTGGAGGAGGACTGGCCCCCCCAAATCCTCCCCCTGAGCACCCTCTTACCCTCTGCTGGTGAGCAGGGCACGCCTCTTGCTCCTCTAGGGCAGCATTGCTCCTTGCTCTGGACTGAGAGAGCCCTGGGGGCCCCCCTCAGGGCTCTTGGAGAGAAGATGGGCAGAAGGACCCTGTGTGTGTGTGTGTGTGTGTGTGTGTGTGTGTGTGGTCATGGCTAGCATTTGTAGAGGGGTAATGCATGGGGGCAGGGGGCAGGTAGGTGCCAGGGGGTGGGGCACACCGTGGCCACATCCAGCACCACCTGCATCTCTGGGACCTGTAGGGAGAGTCAGGACCTGAGCCCTGACAGCAGCTAGGAGCGTCTCCATGACAACGGCCTGGGGCTGTGCTGCTAACTCGGGCCAGTGCTGCTGCTGCCCCCGGCCTCCCTCTCAGTTCCGAGCACCCTTCCCGGAGGCCCCGGTGCTCCCTCCTCCCCGGCCCCGACGCGGTGAGGTCATGCTTGTTTCCTGTGTCCCCAGGGCCCCCCTTCATAGTGTCCCCTCCTGAGAACATCACCGTCAACATATCCCAGGATGCTCTGCTTACCTGCCGGGCGGAGGCGTATCCCGGCAACCTCACTTACACCTGGTACTGGCAGGACGAGAACGTCTACTTCCAGAAGTGAGCACCAGGGGCCCCGGGGCAGGGCCTTTACAGGGAACTTGAAGGGGGTGGTCCGGGCACAGGTCCACTGTGAGGACCAGTGTCTGCACCGACGGGCCCTGGGATGCAAGGGGTGACTGGGCTCTTCCTTGTGCGTGGGGGTGAGAGGAGGCGTCGCTCCCATGATGTTCATGGAAGATCCTCCACCCCCACCTCCACCCTTCGCCTCATTTCCTCTGCAGTGACCTGAAGCTGAGAGTGCGGATCCTCATCGACGGCACCCTGATCATCTTCCGGGTGAAGCCCGAGGATGCCGGGAAGTACACCTGCGTCCCTAGCAACAGCCTGGGGCGCTCCCCCTCGGCCTCCGCCTACCTGACCGTGCAGTGTGAGTGCGGGCTGGACGGGCCTCAGCTGGTGGGGGTTCCGGAAGGTTCGGGGGCTGGAGGGCAGCCTCGTGTCGGGGGATGTGGGGGGAGGAATGACGGAGTCGGGAAGCAGGGACAGCCCAGGAAGAGGCCCGCACCCGGCACGGTCAGTCGAGGTGAAACCAGCCTCGTGGTGTCATCTGTGGGCCACATGCTGGCTGCCTCACGCCGAGCCAGCCTCGGGTTGGGGGTCAGGGGTCGGTGGACCTTCTGGACTGGATGCCAGCCAGCACCTGTCTCCACCTGGGGTGGGACGCTTGGTGGTATTTTTTCTCAGGTGTCCGAGGAGGTGTAGCTTGAACTTACGTGGGCTTAGATTTCCATCTGCCTGGACGGTGTGAGGGGCTGGGGGACAGGCCCTTCTTCCGGTCCAGCTCCGCCAGCACCTGGTCCCTCCCGCTTCCTCGGGCTCCTTCTCCGGGGCTGCCGAGCTCCCAGCGAAGGAGCTGCTCTCCGTGCCGGAACGATGGGGGGCTTTCGTGCGAGCACAGGAATCCAGTTTCCTGATCTTGAAGACTTCAGCAG
The DNA here is from genome assembly GCA_963924515.1 of Vespertilio murinus. NCBI lineage: Eukaryota > Metazoa > Chordata > Mammalia > Chiroptera > Vespertilionidae > Vespertilio > Vespertilio murinus. Next base: position 20,042,846 of record OZ004720.1, on the reverse strand, counting down.
AGGCATTGCTCCCACCCGCTGCGAGCCAGCCATTGTGAGCCAGAGCAAGATGAGCAATGAGGACGCGTCTCTTCCTTTTGATTTGCTGACGGTCCTGTCACTCGGGCCACAAAGGCCCCGTTGCTGCCGTGGGTGACAGGCTCTCCATCACTGGAAGGCAGGAGAGCTGCCCGCCCTGAGGGCGAAGGCGGGAACCGTCTGGAGACCCGGAGTCCACACTCGAACTGGGGACCAGTAGGACAGCGGGTGACCCCCCGAAGGCTGCTCACCTCTGACCCAGCCTCGCAGAGCTGAGCGCTTGCCCGTCGGCATTGCACGCGTGTGGAGGTGGAGCCAGCGGGACCCCGCTGATCGCGAGGACTTTCAGCGTGCTGCATCAGGAGTCCCACATTGCCAAGAGAGGCGAGGCCCAGGACATCAGGCCTGTCCCACCCAGACCTACAGTGGGGAGAAGCCAGGCAAGAAGCTATTACGAGCGACTTACCATGTGCCTCGCTCGGTGCTGGATGCGCAGGAACCAGGGGGAGGGAGACGCCTCTTAGAGCAGCATGCCGGCTGGCTGATGTCATCTGTGCCGGAAGGTGGCAGCGGCAGTGGGAGAGAGCAGCGGGGAGTCTTGGAGGGGCGATGGCTCTCCAGGGTTGAGGCCCGTCCTCGGAGCCATGGGTGCCTCCCGTCTCCCTCTCCCACTTGTCCCTTTTTTATCTCCTCCCTGCCTTCGAAGAGAACCCGGGGGTGCGATTTTTTTCAGGTGGGTGAAGCAAGGATCTTTATTTCTGCTCAAAAGCAGTGTTCAGAGTATTTCCCATTCATAAACGCGTTGGAAACCTTGGAGGAAAAGGGAAAAAAAAAATAACACCCTCTCCCATACAAAAGTAGGCGGCGCTGTCTAAATATATACCTCGGCCTGGTATTTATGTAATGCTGTTCTCCGAAGAGTTTCCAAGTGCCTGAAGGATCCCAGCTCATTCATCCTCTCCGCCTCCCTGCAAGTTCCGCGTCTCTCCCCTCGGTGGCCCCCAGGGACGTCGGGGCGAATCCAGAGGTGATGGATGACTCACCCACGTGGCGGGATGCGCGGCTCTCGCTGCTGTCCCAGGAGCCCGTCGGCGGCTCATGGTGCCCTCCAGCTGCACGGCAGGGAAACTGAGGCCCGGGAGGGCAGCCGGCAGAATGGTCAGAGAGGACCGCCTGTGGTCCAGCCTCATGCATAGACGGCCGTTCCTCCTGGCTTAGGGTGTGGAGAGAGCAACCGGCTCGGTGATAGGACTTGGGGTCAGCAGGTGGGGAGGGGGTGGTCAGCGTTGACTTTGAGGTTGGGAGGGGCTGAGGAAATGGACAGGAGAGCCCCACCCACCCGGCAGCGGTGTTCACATCTGCTGGTCTGGGGTGGGCAGCTGGGGCCGCATGCCTCCGGGCATTCAGAACGGAAGTGCTTGGGCATCCCGGAGGCCAGGCAGACAGAAGCCTGCAGCCTGCAGCCTGCCCTGGGGACTCAGCGTGACCTCAGGGCATCAGACCAGGAGGCTGGGTGGGCAGACACCTGCAGCCTGCAGCCTGCATTGGGGGCTCAGCATGACCTCGGGGCCATCAGCCAGGAGGCCGGGGTTGGTACTCCTGGTGGGCCCAGCACTCGGCTCCTGGTTGAGCACTGAGGACACTGTGTTTACTGAGTGGTTGGAGGGTGTGAAGGGCTGTACTTCAGAGGTACCGGTGTGTTGGCTGGACCCTTGCCTGCAGTTCTCGCTTCGTGACTTCCCTTGTGTCTTTGTCCTCTCCCACCCTCTCTAGACCCAGCCCGTGTCCTCAACATGCCCCCCGTAATCTACGTGCCCGTGGGGATTCACGGCTACATCCGCTGCCCCGTGGACGCAGAGCCGCCGGCCACCGTGGTCAAGTGGAACAAGGACGGCCGCCCCCTGCAGGTCGAGAAGGTGCTAGAGACACGCATGTGGGGTCCCCACGAGACGCACCCTCCCGACACCGAGGGGCTGCCTCCGCGGGCCTGGGTCCTGCCAGGAGCCCTCCCCGGAAGCTCTGGCAAGCATAGAGCTGCTTCCCACGGGGGTCTGCAGTTGGCAGGGCACCGAGGCACCCCGCCCCAGGGCAGCTGCCTCCGCCCGGCCTGCCCCCCTCGGGGGTCCAGTGGAGCCGCCCCGCCCACGCCTGGCCCTGTGGGGGCTGGGACCGGCGCGCACCCCTGACCGCAGCCCCGCTCCGCTCCCTCCGGCAGAATCTCGGTTGGACCCTCATGGAGGACGGCTCCATCCGCATCGAGGAGGCCACAGAAGAGGCCCTTGGCACCTACACCTGTGTGCCTTACAACACCTTGGGGACCATGGGCCAGTCTGCCCCCGCACGGCTCGTCCTGAAGGTGAGGCCGGGACTGACCGCAGGGGCCCCCGAGCGGGGTGCCCTCGTGCCCGCTGTGCCCCCCTTCATGCCCGCTGTGCTCCCCCCAGGACCCCCCGTACTTCACGGTGCTACCGGGCTGGGAGTACAGGCAGGAGGCCGGCCGGGAGCTCCTGATCCCCTGTGCTGCCGCGGGGGACCCCTTCCCTGTCATCACCTGGAGAAAGGTACCTCTGGGCCCCGGCGCTCCGGGGACGTGTGGTGGAGGGAGGGGTGTCTGTTCTGGGGGACCAGGTGCCGAGGAGCCAGGGGACTTCTCGGGGGCGCCCTGGCCGGGGGCGTGGAGGGGGGTGGGTGGCACTATCCTCCGGCTCCTCCGACCCTGAAGTGTTGGCGGCTTCCTTCTCTCCTGCCCCACCCGGCTCTTCCTCTGACCCCCTCCTCCCTCGACCCCCCCCCCCCGCTCCCGCCCTCCTCCTCGCCCCCTTGCTTGGCCAAGGTAGGGAAGCCCAGCAGAAGCAAGCACAGCGCCCTGCCCAGCGGGAGCCTCCAGTTCCGAGCCCTGAGCAAGGAGGACCACGGCGAGTGGGAGTGCATCGCCACCAACGTGGTCACCAGCATCACTGCCAGTACCCACCTAACCGTCATCGGTACGGCCGCGGGTGCTGGGGACTGTGGGCGTCTCCCCGTCAGTCCGCCCTGAGCCGGAGCTCCACGGGGCGCCGGAGCCCTCTGCAGACTGTGAGGGAGGGGGCGTGGGGCCGCTTCTTGGAGGCCTTTTTTTGTCTCCGGCAACCCCCTGACACAGAGAGGAGGCCCCTGCGTGGCCAGTAGCCATGGCTCGGAGCCAAGTTGAAGTTCTTCCCTGCTCACGCCCGAGGTTGTGTGCCTGTGGCTGTCTCCTGAGGCTGGGGAACCTCATAGGGGCGGTTTGCCTTTTTGGCTTTGCCTGTGTCCGTAAGGGAGAGATTTCTGTGCTCGGAGGTGAGCTCAGGGCCTTGTCCTCGGTGCTGGAGCGGTCAGGTTTCCCATGCTCCTAGGGCTCGTGCCCCTCCCGCCGGCTGGATTAGGTGGCATGGTGGACTGAGTTTCCTTCTCTCGTCCTCCTATCCAGCGGGCCAGGGCGCCCGCTCCCCCGAGCACCCCCAGCCCCAGCCACTCCACGTGGGTGCTGCCTTCTGCCACTCTGCAGCAAGTTTTGGGGACCCAGCTCAGGGTTTGGGGGCCCAGCTGAGTTCTTTTGTCTGAGAGGGTCTCTCTCCACTTGGCTTCCAGGCACCAGCCCCCACGCCCCAGGTGGAGTCCGGGTCCAGGTCTCCATGACAACTGCCAACGTGTCCTGGGAGCCCGGCTACGATGGAGGATTCGAGCAGACATTCTCAGTTTGGTACGGACCTCTGTGAGTCAGCCCCGCATGCTTTGCTCTCTGCTTCTCCCTCCCCACCCCCACTTGGGTCCGTGCCTGGGTGGGTGGGGTTCTGAGGAGGAGATGGTTCTTCACCAGACCCCACTGGAAGAGGTGTGTTGACGCAGTGGTTAATGTCTTGGGGGGGGGTAAGGTGGGGGGGGTGTGTATCTGGGGGGCTCTGGGTGCCCCTGTATTCCCAGCCAGAAGTTTCCATCGCCCTCTGCTTTCTCCCCCGCCCATCTCACTGTTGTGACCTTGTTGTGTCCTTGGCCCACTCTGCCTGTAGGTCCCCCTGTCTTCTGGAGTCTGGGGGAGACTCCTGATCTCCAAGGGCATTGCGAAGCACCCCAGCCAGAAGTGCGGAAGCTGATTTTTATTCTGCGATCCCCTCCCCGGGGGTTACAGAAACCAGTGGGAGGGGGACTCCCCTTTGGTGCCTGGGCGGGTTTCAGCACATGCACGTTCCTTCTAGGACCCTGTGTCTCTGTTGTGTGTATGTCTCACGCATTTAGCCAGATTCAGCAATTTGACATCCTTGCCCAAACCTTGGGGTAGATCAGGATCAGAATGTGGCTGAGGACCGGAGGGTTAGAAAAGGGAGAGAGAGGCCACAGACGGCCCCTCCCTGCCTTTGGATTGTCCTCCCCACATAGCTCTCCTGAGCCAGGAGCTGCTCGCCTGCACCATGGGCATTCCTAAACGGAGGGCTGAGCCCCTCACTTCTTCCTCGAGAAGGGAGAGACCTGTCTCCCCTGGGTGGCCATCCCTGCCAGACTCAACCCTGGGGAGGGGGAAGCTTCCAGTCCAGAGGGAAAAGCCAGGAGAGTCGGGGAGAGCCCCCGCTACACCTCCAACAGCGAGGGGAGCTCAGAGGAAACCCCCTCTCTCCCATCATGGGGATGTGGGGGTATTTCCCAGCCTGGCATCCTGGGCACGTTGAGTTCTGGAGAGGCCAGCTGGGCCGAGGTGGTGAGCTGCAGCCGGATCACCCCTCCCCTTAGCTCTAGGCCTCCCTGGCAGGGTGGGGGCAGGGCAGGGTTCCCAACCACCCTGCCGGGTGACCCCTGCAGCCTCCCGGCACTGCTGGGCAGCTCCCTCGCTAGGGCCGCGTTGGGCGTGGCCAACCCACCTTTGGGGATGCCAGGGGGCGGGTCTGGGCATCAGTAGGGGTTTCCCTAGCTGCTGGTGGCTCTGTTCCACGCTGCTGCTCACCTGTGTTGCTTTTCACTCTTTGCTCACTCGCTTTGGTGCCTGGGCAGGGAAGGGCAGGTGAAAAGATTGGAAGGTCTCCTTCCCTTCGTTCTTTCTGATGACCTTGCCCTGTGTACTGGCATACATTTGGCGCTAGCATTTTTTTTCCTGTTATTTTCGCTGCCCCAGCTTCAACTCCTGGGCATATATGGCATTGAGCCTTCAACCTAAAGGGGAACCTGTTGGGCACCCACTAAATTGTAGCTCAGGCCCGAGAGGGCTGGGTGGCATCTCAGTCCATGGGGCGACGGCTCCTCCCAGTGGTGATGCCGGGCACTGCACCTGTAGGAGATGCAATGCAGATGGAGTTGGGTGGTGGGCTGTGTAGAACAGGTGTCGGGGTGACCTTCCCCTTCATTGCGGTTTCTAACCCTTAAGGCCTTAGGGAAGCCGGTCCCCACTCCGGGCAAACCCCGGGCCATCTTTGTCGTGTACCTGGGACATGCCTCCTCATCCGACTCCAACCTGGTTGGACTGAGAGAGCCCTCTGCGACTCCAGGTCCCACTGTTGGCTGTCCTTGCCAGGGCGGGTGGCCGAGGTCAGCTGAGTGTCGTTAGTCCTACTGTTGCCAAATGGCCCATCGTCACGGTCATGTTGTGGTACCTGCCTGGTTTCCAGTGTCCCCACTCTCCTGGCAGAGACTCGGGGTTGTGACCAGGCTGAGATGATACCAAAGCACAGTTGGTAACTTGACCAGTGGTTTTTTGTGTGTGTTTTTTTTCTTTCTTTTTAAAAAAATACTTTATTGATTTTTTTTTACAGAGAGGAAGAGAGAAGGATAGAGAGTTAGAAACATCGATGAGAATCATCGATCAGTTGCCTCTTGCATACCCCCTACTGGGGATGTGCCTGCAACCAAGGTACATGCCCTTGACCGGAATCGAACCTGGGACCTTTCAGTCTGCAGGCTGACGCTCTATCCACTGAGCCAAACCGGTTTCGGCTGTGTTTCTCCCCCCCCCCCCCAATATTTTTATCGATTTCAAAGAAAGGAAGCGAGAGGAAAAGATAGAAATGTCAATGATGAGAGAGAATCATTGATTGGCTGCCTCCTGTATACCCCACACTGGGGATTGAACCTGAAAACTAGGCATGTGCCCTGACTGGGAATTGAACGGTGACCTCCTGGTTCATAGGTCAACGGATTGACCACTGAGCTCTGCCAGCTGGGCTTGACTGGTGTTTTGAGCACGACTCACACCTCAGTGCCCTCGTAGAAGAGGAGGTGCCGCGGCGGCTGGTGATCTGGCATTGTGAGGCGTGGCCCATCGAGGTCGGGTGGCCATCCTTCCCTGGCCGTGACCTCTTCCTTGGACCTGGGGAGGCCAGCCCGGCGCCGCCGGCTCCTCCGGGAGGACCGTGCATGCTCTGCGTCTCCAGTGTAACCCACCACCCTCTTGTCTTCGCTCTCTCGTTGCCTTGGCCAGGATGAAGCGGGCGCAGTTTGGACCCCATGACTGGCTGTCTCTGCCAGTGCCCCCGGGACCCAACTGGCTGCTCGTGGATGCCCTGGAGCCCGAGACGGCGTACCAGTTCAGCGTCCTGGCCCAGAACAGGCTGGGGACGAGCGCCTTCAGCGAGGTGGTCACTGTGAACACTTTAGGTGAGGCTCCGCACCATGCCAAGGCGCTGAGGCTGTTTCCCGGAGGAGCTGGTGGGGGGGGGGGTCCAGGTCCCGCGTGGTCCTGGCGGAAGCAGGAAGGGTCCCAGAAGCTGACATTGCCGTGCCTGCTGTGTGCCAGGGGCCTTCCTGGGTGCTTTCTGCGGTCCTGTCGCTAGACCTCCCGGGAAAGATTGGTTGTTCCGTTTTGTGGGGCTTGTCTGTGTCAAAGCAACACCCCCAAAACACACACACACACACACACACACACACACACACATCATGTATGGCCGATTCCTATTGTGTCCTTAGCTGGACGGAGGAGGCTTTGATTTTGTCCTTCCTTGTCAGGCCCTGTGTCTGCATCTTCCTGTGGCTTCACGGGTCGGGGACCGGGAATCCTTCCTCCTCCTGTACTCCGGCCAGCACGTCCCTCTGGTCCTGGCTGCATTTGGTGGCAAGCGTGTGGCTGGCCCTGCCTTCCTGGGCTCAGGGCCACTTCTCCCACCCGGGGCCAGAGCGGGCAGCTAAAAGCAGGGCACACCGCCCCAGCCTGCTTACTGCCGCCGAGGGGGCAGCAGTGCCAGTGCCAGCGCTGCCTGGGGTCTCCCCGCCGCGTCTTGATTTCCCCTGGGGCCTGGAGGGGAGCTGGAAGAGCAAACTGTGTGGGAAGAGAGTCCTGCTTCCTTGGGAAGGGAACAAAAGATACGTTTGCAGTACTTCTGTAAAGATGCTATCTTATTAAAAAGCTAATTGGATTTAATGTGTCCTCCTTCCCTAGCTCCCATTTTATTCCTTCTTCTTTTTGTAAAAATTGATTTTAGAGAGAGGAAAGGGGAGAGAGATAGAAACATCAGTGAGAGCCCTACCCAGTTTGGCTCAGTGGATAGAGTGTTGGCCTGTGGACTGAAGGGTCCCGGGTTTAATTCTGGTCAAGGGCATGTACCTCAGTTGCGGGCTCCTCCCGGCCCGGACCCTGGTCCAGGTGCATGCAGGAGGCAACCAATCGATGGGTTTCTCTCACATTGATATTTCTTTCTCTCTTCCATTCTCTCTAAAAATCAACAGAAAAATATCCTTGGATGAGAATTTAAAAAAAGAAAAGAAACATCAACGAGAGAGAGAGAGACATCTATCAGCTGCCTCCTACACACCCCCTACTGAGGATTAAGCCCATAACCGGGTATGTGCCCTGACTGGGAATTGAACCAGTGACCTCTTGGTTCATGGGACGATGCTCAATCCACTGAGCCATGCTGGGAGAGCCACACCGGCCGGGCCCATTTTGTTTCTTCTGTGGAACTGGGCTCCTCCTAGATGTTGGAAGTGCTCTGGACACAGGAGTTCATGCACTGGCCTACAGCCACGCCGCCTTCCTTTGGGGTGGGGGCGCTCTCTTCTGGGACACCCTTGCCCCTGAAATGACGCCTGCCCCGGCGTGTGGCATGTGACCGTCGCCTCGGGGCCGTGGTGCCCCGGGGACACGTGCTGAGCCAAAGATCACGTGGTCGGCGAGGCCACGGCGACCTCAGCACTGTCTCCCTTCTCTCCCGCCGCCGCAGCATTCCCCATCACAACCCCAGAACCCCTGGTGCTGGTTACCCCACCGCGGTGCCTCACAGCCAATCGGACCCAGCAGGGCGTGCTGCTGTCCTGGCTCCCACCTGCCAACCACAGCTTCCCCATCGACCGCTACGTCATGGAGTTCCGTGTCGGAGAGCGCTGGGAGATGCTAGACGATGCCATCCCAGGCACCGACGGAGACTTCTTTGCCAAGGATCTGTCACAGGTGAGCCCCGGGCCTCCCCTGCTGCTGCTTCCCAAACCCTGGAGTCACTGGAAGCCTTGACCTGACGTGGACCTGTGAAGGCTGGCCACAGACTGATGGACCACACACCCTGTCCGTGTTCTCGCCCCGAGCTGCCCACGGTGACTGAGGTTCCCTAGACTCAGGACCAGCTCTCCCAGGGGCAATGGGGGTTGTACCACTGAGGGGCTTCTCCACGTGCAGACACACAGTGAGGGCTGCCTCCTGCACGCCCCCTACTGGGGACTGAGTCTGCAACCCGGGCATGCACCCTGACCTGGAATTGAACCTGGGACCCTTCAGTCTGCAGGCTGACGCTCTATTCACTGAGCCAAACCGGCTGGGGCAGAGTTATTTTTCTATCACCAGACCTCAGCTCCTTCCTGGGAGCCAAACTACAATGGACAGGATTTCCCAGGACTGGCTTTAGCCTCACCCTTTACCAGTTCAGAGCCCGGGGCATATATTAACCTTTTCCAGCCGACCTCCTTTAGCTGGAGAGAGGAAGCTGCCTATTCCTTGGGAATAGACTGTCTCTCCTGCCTTCTGTCTCCCTTCCCTGGACACTCAGGGCTGGAATTGGCTCATGGCTCCTGAGAGCCCCTGAGTGCCTCCCTTCCCATCTTTCCTCTCCTTGACTTCACTTGACATCAGCCGTGGTCAGAGTATTTACACCACAGCAATCGGCAGAGGCTACAAACCAGAACTTGTTTTTTTTTTTTTTTTCTCACTTGAGAGCTGGTTGTTACACGCTTCAGGACCACTGTTTTGGGTGCCGTGTTCTGTGACACGTCATGGCAGGGTCAGTGGTGTGTGGTCGGTGGCCGCTCAGGTCCCTGGCTGATGGGTGTTGTCCCTGTGGCTGTAGGACACATGGTATGAGTTCCGGGTTTTGGCCGTCATGCAGGACCTGGTCAGCGAGCCCAGCAACATTGCCGGCGTCTCCAGCACAGGTACTTGGGGGTGGGGGTTCTTTTACAGCTGCGGGGACACAGCCCGGAGCCACAGGGAGTCAGGTCCACGCTCTTGCTTCCACGGGTGGGATTTCTCCATCTCAAGCTGTGCCGGCCACAGTGTCTGTTAGGAGGCTGCAGAGAGGAAGTTAGCAGATCTTCTCATACTGTTGTCAGAAAGAACTGGATTAAGTTCTTTTTTTTTTTTTTTAAATATATTTTTATTTCAGAGAGGAGGGGAGAGGGAAAACATCAATGATCAGAGAGAACCATTGATTGGCTGCCTCTTGCACGCCCCGACTGGGGATCGAGTCTGCAACCCGGGCATTCGCCCTGATCGGGAATTGAACCTGGGGCCCTTCAGTCTGCAGGCCGACACTCTCTCCACTGAGCCAAACCGGCTGGGGCAGAGTTATTTTTCTGTCAACTCCATTTCCTCCCGTGTGACCCTCTGTAATGGGGTGGGACCAGAGCAGGGACAACAGGTCGCCAAGCATCCACCGAGCACCTGCTATAAGGCCGCTACATAATTATGGTGCTTGTATTTGGAAAACTGCTGTTGGGTGGTGTTGCCCTTCACTCCTTCCTCTCCCTAGATTTTTTTTTTTAGGCTCAAGAAAGCCCCCTCCTGGCATTTTCTCAATTTCACTTTTTTTTTTTTTTTTTTTTTTTTTTGCGCCTCTGGTCTCATGTCTACACATCTTCTCCAGCCACAGTGTCTGAAACCCGCAGTCCTCTCTGTCTCCCCGTGGAGCGGCTCCCTGGTTCCCTAGACTCAGGACCAGCTCTGGGGCAGCGGGGGGAGGAGCTTGTTTAGTGAGGAAGCCAGGGCACCATTTCCATGGGCACTGCTCCCCGGGGGCCGCCTGGCAAAGAGCTCGGCCAAGCGGGGGGCGGGGGAGGGGGGAGGACAGATGTGGCATGAGAGCGTCGGGTGGAGTGGAGGTGACTTCTGTGCTCCGTGAGCTTTTAAAATTTTTATTTATTTTATTTAAAAGATATAATCTCATATATATATAAATCTCATATATATTATATATATATATAATATATTTTATTGGTTTTAGAAAGAGGAAAGGAGAGATAGAAATAAAACATCAACGATGAGAGAATCATTGATTGGCTGCCTCCCACACTCGGGATCGAGCCCACAACCTGGGCATGTGCCTTGACCAGGAACCGAACCATGACCTCCTGGTTCCTAGGTCGACACTCAACCACTGAGCCACCCTGGCTGGGCTTAAGCACTAGATTATTATATGATATTGAAATGATCACCCCCCCCAGGGTAAGGTATTGATGCTCTTTCTCCTTTACTAGCTATGTTGGTGGCCCCCTGGCTGTAACCCATGCAACCCTCCTCGGGGCCGGAGCCTGGGCCTGAGCCTTAGGTCGTGTGTGTAAGGCCCTGGCCACCCCGACGTGGGGGCTGGGTGTCAGGGTGGGCGGGGCCTCGGGAAGGGGATGCCTCCCAGGACTCCATGCGCCTCCCCGCAGACATCTTCCCCCAGCCGGACCTGACGGATGACGGCCTGGCGCGGCCGGTGCTGGCTGGCATCGTAGCCACCATCTGCTTCCTGGCGGCCGCCATCCTCTTCAGCACCCTGGCCGCCTGCTTCGTCAACAAGCAGCGCAAGCGTAAGCTCAAGCGCAAAAAAGGTGGGTGTGGCCCCCGCCCCCTGCTCCACCTGGCCCGGGTTCGGGGGCTCCCCGTCAGGAGAGGCGGCCTGTGTGTAGGGTGGGGCCCCTTGAGAAGAGGGTCGAGTTGCCAGTGGGGCTTGATTTGAAAGAAGGAGAAAGGACACGGGGACCATGGGGGAGGCTGGAGGAGGCAGGCGCCTGGGGAGGGGGCGGCTCCCTCATGGCCCAGCTCGGGGCCCTGTCGACGACGCTGGCGTGTGTTTTGGCGTCTCGGCCTCAGCGGGTCTCCCCCTCTCTCCTTCCAGACCCTCCGCTCTCCATCACTCACTGCAGGAAGAGCCTCGAGTCCCCGTAAGTGCCCGGCCCGGCCCCGGGGGACACGCTGCTCGTGGTGTGCGGGTGGGCGGTCAGCGTGTGACGGTGGGCGGTCCGCCGCGGTCCGCCTCGCTCCTCCCGTCGCGGCTCTTCTCCGCTGGTCACTGCTGTTCGATCTCGCTGTTCCCCGCGGAAGGAGCCCAGAACCCATTTCTCTTTGGCTTTGGAGTGTAGTTCTGTGATTTATTTATTTTTATTTTTAAAAAAATATATTTTATTGATATTTTACAGAGAGGAAGGGAGATAGAGAGATAGAAACGTCGATGAGAGAGAAACATCGACCAGCTGCCTCTTGCACACCCCCTACTGGGGATGTGCCCGCAACCAATGCACATGCCCCTGACCGGAATCGAACCCAGGACCTTTCAGTCCGCAGACCAATGCTCTACCACTGAGCCAAACCGGTTTTGGCGTGTGATTTATTTTTTTGGGTCATCCTAACAGATTTGCCTTCTGAATACGTTTTACGTTGTAATATTATATATATATATATATAATTTTTTAAAATATATTTCATTGATATTTTACAGAGAAGAAGGGAGAGAGATAGAGAGCTAGAAACGTCGATGAGAGAGAAACACTGACCGGCTGCCTCCTGCACACCCCCTACCTGGGATGTGCCTGCAACCAATGTACATGTCCTTGACCGGAATCGAACCCGGGACCTTTCAGTCCGCAGACCGACGCTCTACCACTGAGCCAAACCGGTTTCGGCTCCTTGTAATACTATAATGAGCTTGCTTTCTGCGAGCAGCCTGGGAGTGAAGTTGCAGGTGGGACCGGACAGAGCACAGCACACCGTGCGGCGGAGTGCGGAATAGATGCGGGTGCTCACTCAGAAAACACACCTAGACAGATTGGGAGTGTTGGCCTAGGAGTTTCATGCCTAACTCTGCAGTCACCTGCTTGTCTTGTTCCCTAGTCCTGTCTTCCCAGAAGGTGATTGTGGTTGGTGGTCGCTAAGGGTAGACAAGCGTAATGGCCCGTGTGTCCCCTGCCTCACCCTCCCGCTCTCCCTCCGCCTGTCCCCGCAGCCTGTCCTCGGGCAAGGTGAGCCCAGAGAGCATCCGCACGCTCCGGGCCCCCTCCGAGTCCTCCGACGACCAGGGCCAGCCCGCAGCCAAGAGGATGCTGAGCCCCAGCCGGGAGAAGGAGCTGTCCCTGTACAAGAAGACCAAGAGGGCCATCAGCAGCAAGAAGTACAGCGTGGCCAAGGCGGAGGCCGAGGCCGAGGCCACCACGCCCATCGAGCTCATCAGCAGGGGCCCCGACGGCCGCTTCGTGATGGGGCCCTCCGAGGTGGAGCCCGCCGCCAAGGGCCGGCGCATCGAGGGCTTCCCCTTTGCGGAGGAGACGGACATGTACCCCGAGTTCCGCCAGTCTGACGAGGAGAACGAGGACCCGCTGGTGCCCACCTCGGTGGCTGCCCTCAAGTCCCAGCTGACCCCTCTGTCGTCCAGCCAGGAGTCCTCCTACCTGCCTCCACCAGCATACAGCCCCCGGTTCCAGCCCCGCGGGCTCGAGGGCCACGGCGGCCTGGAGGGGCGGCTCCAGGCCACAGGCCAGGCCCGGCCGCCCGCCCCCCGGCCCTTCCACCACGGCCAGTACTACGGGTACCTGAGCAGCAGCAGCCCCGGGGAGGTGGAGCCGCCGCCGTTCTACATGCCGGAAGTGGGCAGCCCCCTGAGCTCGGTCATGTCCTCCCCGCCCCTGCACAGCGAGGGGCCCTTCGGCCACCCCACCATCCCCGAGGAGAACGGAGAGAACGCGTCCAGCAGCACGCTGCCCTTGACTCAGACCCCGACGGGCGGGCGCTCCCCGGAGCCCTGGGGCCGGCCCGAGTTCCCCTTCGGGGGCCTGGAGACCCCGGCCATGATGTTCCCCCACCAGCTGCACCCCTGTGACGTGGCCGAGAGCCTGCAGCCCAAGGCCTGCCTCCCCCGAGGACTGCCCCCCGCCCCCCTCCAGGTGCCCTCGGCCTACCCGGGCATCCTGTCTCTGGAGGCGCCCAAGGGCTGGGCAGCAGGCAAGTCGCCGGGCAGAGGCCCCGTCCCAGCGCCCCCCGCCGCCGCCGCCAAGTGGCAGGACAGACCCGTGCAGCCGCTGGTGAGCCAAGGGCAGCTAAGACATACCAGCCAAGGTATGGGCATCCCCGTGCTGCCTTACCCCGAGCCGGCCGAGCCGGGGGGGCACGGCGGCCCCGGCACATTCGGCCTGGACACCCGGTGGTACCAGCCGCAGCCCCGGCCCCGGCCCAGCCCCCGGCAGGCCAGGCGCGCTGAGCCCAGTTTACATCAAGTGGTGCTACAGCCCTCTCGGCTCTCGCCTCTGACCCAGAGCCCCCTCAGCTCCCGCACCGGCTCCCCGGAGCTGGCGGCCCGGGCCCGGCCCCGCCCCGGCCTCCTGCAGCAGGCCGACATGTCCGAGATCACCCTCCAGCCGCCGGCCGCCGTCAGCTTCTCCTGCAAGTCCACGCCGTCGTCCACGGGCTCGCCGTCCCAGAGCAGCCGCAGCGGGAGCCCCGGCTACCGGCCCGCCGTGGGCTTCGCCACCCTGGCCGCCGGCTACCCCTCCCCGCCTGTGGGCCCCGCGGGGCCCGCGGACACCTTGGAAGCGTTTGGACAGACGCCTTCCCCCCGAAGGATGGGGGAGGAGCTGCTCAGACCGGAGCCCCCCCCACCACAGTTACCTACTTCAGGGTGAGTGTGAGCCGGTTTCTCCCGCCCACCCTCACCCGGTCATTCTCCCGCCCCCTCCCTCTCCCTGCCGCCCTCCACGTCCATCAACCAGAATGAAGGGGATTGTCTGGAATCAGCCGCAGCGTCCCCGTGGGGAGTTCCGGTCTGGGCATCGGCAGGGTGTGGCCAGCTGGGGTGGGGGGGGGCTTACCCGCCCAGGTAACCCTGCCAGGAGCAGGAGGGACCTTCTCCACCAGCCAGGGGCTCTCGGAGCGGGCACACACGGGCCAGGGGACGGGCGTGGCGTGCCCCAGGGAGTCACCCCGGTTCCTGGTGGAGTGGAGAGCTCGCCAGGTCCCTGGGATCTTGGCTTTGGGGGTGGTGCCAGGGTTCGCCCAGAGACCTCACATCCGGGCTCCTTTGCTTCCCAGCCCCTCCTCCTTGCTTGGCAGGACCCTGTAGCCTGGTCTCCCTGGACCCCCAGGCCAGGGGCTCCCCCTCTCCCAAACCCTGCCCTTAGTGGCCTCTCCCGGGGGGGGGGGTGAGGGGCGGCATATCCCGGAGGCTGGGGGCCAGATCTCAGGCTGTGACTCGGGTGCCTGGAGCCACACCCCCCACCCCAACCTGTGTGCCTCGCAGGAAGCTGCAGACAGACAGACAGACAGACAAGCTCCTGCGATCAGCCTGCCTGAGAGAGCACACTCTAAACAGCTGGTGTTCCAGGTACCAGTCAGCCTGGACGCCTGTCTGTGCCTTTCTCTGTCTTTCTCCTCCTCTTCCTCCTCCTCCTCCTCTTCCTCCTCCTCCTTGTGCTTCCTTCTCAAGTCTGTCTTTCTGTCTGTCTTTCTTCCTTCTCCATCTTCTCTGGGTTGCCCCAACTTGCTCAGAAGAGTCTGCAATGTCTCGGTAGCACCCCCGCCCCCCTACCCTCCCTCTTCTACCCTCCCCCCGCCCCCTCCCTCCCTCTTTCTTTCTGGTTCCGTCCTTTGGTCTCTCTCGGTGTGGCTGCCTGTGCGGGGCGCTGGCCGGGGGGTAGGCAGGCTGGGTGGCGGTCGAGGAGGAGCCCAGAGCCCTTCCCTTGCCCCACTCACTCCCACCCTGTCCGGTACCCGGGAGTGCAAGCCTCCCCCCCCACCCCACCTGCTCCTGGTGGGGCGCGGGGAGGCCTGGGAGCGGAGGAGAGCTCCAGCGGGCGCCAGGCCAGGCGGTGCACTGCGTGGTTGCGTGGTGCCTGTGTCGTCTGCGGAGATGCCGTGGGCGCAGCCCCGCCGTCCGCTTTGCAGCGCGCTCATCTGCTCTGTCCCATCGTTGGTCTGGTTCTCTGTCGTCTCTCTCCTCTCCTGCCCTCCCCCCATTCTCTGGCCTCCTTGTCGGTGCTCTGGTCCCCGTGCTCCCCCTCCTCCCCTCTGGGTGTGCGTGGGTGGGTCCCCACGGCCCGTGTTGATAACTGCTTTGTTTCTGATTGATCTCAGCTATCTGGGCAGTGTTGTCGAGACAAGCCTCTCCTCAGCTCAATAGGTAAGGGTGCTCCGCGGCCGGGGGGCGGGGGGCGGACAGGCGGACGGGGCTTCGGCAGGGCCATCGCTTCCTCTACAGGGGAATCCAGACCATGTCCCTTCACCCCCTCAGCCAGGGGGGCGGCAGCCTCTGCTCCCCGAATCCCACGGCTTCTGGGTTCCCCCCCATCACGCTGCTCCAACAGCGCCCCCCCCAGGCCATGCTCGGGCACTGCCTCGCTGCGGCTTCTCGCCCCGCCCGCCCCACATGCCAAGCTCTCTCCCGTAGCCGCCCTGCAGGCTCCTCACTCACACACCTTGCCATTCTGCTGCCCACACACCCAGAGCTGCCCGGAGGTCCCTCGGGGCCCTGCATGCACCTGAGGGGCCCACAGTGCCTAAGACCCGCTTGGCCTCTCTGTGCCCTTGACCAGCAGTCCGGGGCCACACTGGTACCGGGAACGCCCACCCTCTCTCTCTCTCTCTGCCCTGTTTTCCCAGCAGCCTCAGGCAGAGCACCCCTTCCCCCCGGGACCCCCAAACTCAGACCTTCCCTGGGGTGGCTGGCCCCTCGCTGTCTTCCTGGGGTCTTACGAATAGCTGGTCCCCTCAGGGAGCACAGGGTTGGGGTGAGGCCCACGGACATGTCCTTCTTAGGACCAGGCCACCGCGGTCCTCTGAGGGCGGGGCCCGGAGACGCCCCCACGTCCGTGCTCCTTGCGCTCTGCCGCCTGCCCTTGGCTGTTGCGAGGCTGAGCTGTGGACCTCGCCCTTAGTGCCACGCGGCTCTCAGGGGCCCCGTGGCAGCCACTCCTGACCTTGAGTCGCAGCTGCAGGGAGTCCGAGGGAGCTTGGAAGAGAAGTTTCCCAGGCGGGGGGTGGAGGTGGCAGGAGACACGCTCACCCGGGGACGGAGGCCTGCACTCCTCCTCGCTATCCACCGGGGTGGCTCCTTCCGGGAGGGGGCCTTAGGACCTGGGCATGCAGAGGGGTGTCAAGTCTCTTAAAGGGGCCGTCAGGGTTACGCGAGGCTTGCTCTCGGGGTAACTAGGGAGGCGCTTCTGTTTGCCATGGACGGGAGTGCGCAGGCCCCTCTGGCGCCCCGGCTGCCGCGGGTGGAAGCGGTGCCTCCCATTGCCACCTGAGAGGTCCGGGCGGCTGGCCGTGCTAACTCCGCACTAACATTTGCAGTCAGAAGGAAGGCGGCCCCTGGTGAGGGTGCTGTGCCATTTCTGTACAATCTGCAGCCAAATAGGGCCAGCAGCCCGGAGGCTGTGTGGCGTGCGGCCGGCGTGCAGCCGGCTGCGGCCCCACTTGGGCCGTGGGCATTGGGAGGACGTGCAGGATCAGAGGGCTTTGTGAGCGAGGGCCTCCGTGGCCTGAGGGTGGCGCTCCAGAGTGGCAGTGACTGGGCTGTCCTCCATCTCCAGCCCTCCCTCCCTCCCTGCCGCCCAGTGATGGCCCCGCTGTCACCTCCCGAGGGGTCACAGCTCCAGAACCGGCTCTCACCCCACTCCTGGAAAGTGCTGGACCCCATTCTCATTGCCCCTGCCCCTCCCCTCCCCCAGCTGTTGGGCCCTCCGCCCCCTTTGTTCCCACCGTGTTAGATCTGAGAGAGCCGAGCTACCTATGCTCACTGCCGTGGCAGAGCCAGCAGCCAGGGGCCACACGGGAGAGCATTGCTCCTGGGGGTCTGGCCGGCACCCCCGCCTAGGGGAGTCAGACCTCCCACGGCCTCGGAGTAGACCTTGCCGGCGCTGGGCTGCAGGTGCTGGGCTGCGGGAGCCGCCACGCCTCCTGCTTGCTGCGGGCTTCCCGGGTGCGGTCGCTGCGGGCCATTGGGAGGCGCAGGCTCCTCGTCAGATGCTGTCCTCACGCTGGCCTTTGCATGTGTCTCCACTCGGTCTTGCTTGGAGATGTGACACGTCTTGTCTACGTCCGTTCTCGCTCTGTTTCCTCCAGTCGCTTCCCTGTTCCTTCTCCCCAACACCTGCAGGTGTCTCCCCCCTCCTCCCTCCTCTTCCTCTCTCTCTCCCCCCACCTCTTTCCTCCTCTTCCCACCTCTCTCTCAACATGGGGTTTCTATGGACTGTTCTGTGAATGGTTGGGAGGTTGAGGGGTTTTCTCAGCTCCCTGCTGGGGACCAGTCGTCGCACCCCTATCCTCATAGCTCCCTCTGACCCCCTTCCCCCTTAATACTTTGGCCTCCATTACCCATGCAGGTGGGTCTGGGAGCGTGGAGGGGTCCCCTTTTACTAGGGGAGCCCTGGGAAGGCGCTCCCATTTGGAACAAGCTTCTGACTTGTGAGGCCAAGCCCTTGGCCGGTGCTAATCCCTCTAGAAACGGACCATCTGTGGGCAGAGTGGAGCGGCTGCCAGCCGGGCGCCTGGCTTCCTGCTCTGCACCAGTACTTGGAGAAGAGTCCTGCTTTTCCTTGGCTACACCGTGAACGTGTGAGGATTCCCTCAGCCTGCCAACCGCAGGGTCTCACCAGCCACGCCGGGCCTGCTCTCGGGCAGTTAGGTAGCGGAGGCAAGTGCCCTTTAAGCCGTGCGTCTGCCTGGTGACTGGAGGGGTCGCTGAGAATTGTGTCCTCATGGCCCGCTCTTTGGGCGTTAAGGGCAGGACATCCCCTTAATGGATTTGGATTTTGACTCTCCTGTCCTGTGGTCTGCCTACATTTGAGCCAGGAGGTCTTTTTCTCCACTCCTCTGGGTCAGCATAGCGCTAAGCAGCTAAGGGAAGCTTAGTAATGGTCATGACTTGCATTTTGTATGGATTTTATAAAGAGAGAGGGAGAGAAAGTGTTCAAGTCAGTTCCAGGGGTTTTGCTGGTTCTGACCTACAGAGAAATGCTACTGGCAGTGACTGGGAGAGGCGACATGGCAGGTCAGGAGAATCCCTAAGCCCGAGGCCTTCACCGTTCAGTATGGCTCCGACTCCTTGGGAGATGGAGCACCCAGAGCCTGCAGATTCCTGAATGCTGGAGCGGAAGGGAAGGGACTGGCCAGGAACGGGACTGGGATCTCAGCTTCCTGGGGAGCCCGGGGCTGGATTCTGTCCTGACATCCCTTGACCTGCAAGCCAACGTCAGGTGCACGTGCCCGCTTTGTTGATGGAATTGCTTATCCCAAGCTTCTTATGTCCGAGCCACACCAGCGCCCTCGGCCTCAATACCTGAGTGCCCCAGGTGAGCTTGAGCTTGACCTTGACCTTGACGGGGACGTGGTCAGCCTCCTAGAAAAGGGAGGCGCTTTGATTCCCAAGGGCTTGGCAGGTGGTGGACGAAGCTGGTTGGAGCACGTGTCACGTATCTTTTCTGTGTAATTTGCTCAAAAGAAAGACCCGTTTTGCCCTCCTCCCTCCCTCCTATCCTGCTAGATACTTGCTTGTGGTTTTTTTTTTATTATTATTATTTTTGATTCGGGAGAGTGTCTTGGTGCCTTCAGGAGCCTTTTCCCGTCATGGTTCTGCACTTGAAGACTGAGCCCAAAGTGGGGACAGGTGACCGGCGGGTGTCCTGGCAGGGCCCGAGCTTGGCTGTTTCCCCAAGAGAAGATGAGTTTATCCTCCTCGTTGGGTCATGACTGTTGGGGAGTTTCTGCCCGGAGCAGTCAGCCTTGCCCCAGCCAACGTGTGTCTCAGCCCGGCTCCGTCCCCACCGCTGAGACTGTGGGTGAGGACCGCAGCGGGTTCCTCTGGCCGGCTGGTTTCTTCGTGGAAGCAGGACTTTTCTCTGCCATGACGTCTCTACCCGCTTTATTAGGAAGAATTTGGGAAGATAGGGTCGCCTGGGGCTGAGAATCTAGGCTCTACCCCGTAGTCACTGGGTAATTGGACAAGCTATACCTGGCCTCACACCTCAGTTTCTCCATCTGAAAAATGGGGCCACTGGGCAGTGTTTACCCCTGAGGGTTTGTTGTAAGGATGAAAGAACGTTGTTGTAGAGAAAGTAGGTCAGTGCCCGGGCTGGTAAGTGGTAAATAGATGCTCTGTGACTGAAAAATGGGAATAGTGACAATTTGTGGATTGTAATAATGAAAACATCCCCGGAGGTGTCACTTGGCTTGGAGAATCCCTAGAATTTGTAGGGTCTCGTGAGCCCCGATGGGGGGGATGTTCTTAAGCGCTGCTTCCTGGGTCCACTTGCCACTCAGACCACGCGTTGCTCACTGTGTGTGGTCCCTCGCAGGAGGCTGGCTGGGCCCTGAGACGGGCAGACTGACCAGCAGGCGTATACCTGCGAGCTTCCTTTCAGCAGCACCCAGAAACCTTAGTCAAGGCCGAGAAGGGCTGAGGGCGCCCCACCAGCACTGGAGCGCCATGCCCCTCCTGCCGGAGCCATCTCCACCCTGTGCCCGCCTCCCCCTTCCCTTCCAGCTGTTCCGAGAGGATGTCTGTGGGTAGAGAGAGGATGTCTGTGGGTAGAGAGAGGATGTCTGTGGGCAGAGTGCGGGCTGGTGAGGAGGAAGGAATGGGGGACTGGCAGGTCGGGTGTTTGCGGGGGGAGGCCTGCCTGCTCATGGTGAGTTGGACCCAGTGACTTTGAGCCCATGGAGGGCGGGGCTTCTTAGCTGCGAGCTGTCAGGGGGTGCGTGGAAGGTCAAGACCTGAACTTTGGAGGCGCTTCCTGATACCTTATTTACTGAAGGGCGATGGAGCGATGCCATCCACCCACGAAGATTCTTGCAGGAAAGCCCAGAGGCCAGAGGCGTGTCCACGCTCGTCTGTAAGTTTCTTCTCCCACCTTCCTTCCCGCAAAGACGACCCCGCGTCGGGGCAATGCAGCTGCCATCTTCCGGTCCCTTCTCATGTTTTAACAATGCCTCGGACTGCCTGCTCACCACTGGGGACGTCTTTCCCCGTCCTCCTCCTCCTCGTTGTCAGGATTCACCGCAGACCAGTTTCGACGGAGCTGGAAGGGGAGCTGAGGGGGCTCAGGCAAGAGTGCAGTTCCCCGTGGCCCTGGGAGGTCCCGGCCTCCCCGACCCACTGCGTGCGGATGCCGGCACTGGGGGGAGGGGGGGGGGAAGAGCGACCTTTGTTCCTCAGGCCCCTACACTGTGAAGAAACGCCACTGATAACGCATTTTCTAGATTTTCTTCTTTTACGGCTCTTAAAAAATTCTCTCACAGATGGTCACAGACAGTCATCCTCCCGGCTGGCTCTCTTTGGTCCCCTCTTAGCTGGGCTGCATGGCTTCACTTAAATAATTGACTTCGTTCTAATCATGCGTTTGGTCTGCCAGGCACGTGGCACTGTCCCCTGGGTTGGGGGGGGGGGAGCGGAGGAGGCCACGGTGCGTGGTCTCCTCACCCAGCAACCTCCGTTACATCTTAAAATAGAGAGATTCATGGGATTCTTGCTGCAGTAGTCATGGGCTTTGCGAGGCTGCCGGATTTGGACACGCTTACCATCGCAATCCACTTTTCCCTTTTCCTTTCTTCTCTTACATGACGGAAGGAGTCGGGGCCCAGCCTGCGGAGGGTCAGAGAGGTGGGGGGTATCAGAGGCCGTGCTGTTAGCTGCGGGGTTCTCCCCAGTCTCGTGCGAGGAGAGCAGGAGCCTGGAGGCGGGTTTCTCCTTGGGTTCTGGCCGATTCTTCTCTGGAGGGGGACAGGGGTTGGGGAGCCCACGTACCACTATAACCTGCGCTTTCCCCTTTTCCCTTAAAGGTCTTGATTGTGGTGACTTCTCAGAACTTCAGATGCCGAAGCGGCTTCCTTCTCCGACCTCGCTCCTCTGGCTTGAGTTCTGTGTGATGGGCTTCCCGCTAAAGTCTCTCTCCCTTTCCTAGGGCTTCCGATTGCTCTGCAGGTCCGTCCACCCGAGGTGGGCCCCCCGAGGCTGCAGCTCCCACTGGCCCTTCTCCCTCCCAGGAGCAGCAGAGAGCCAGGGGCCGGGAGCCCCCGTGGGGCCGGGACTCCACGGGACCGCACCGTGTCCTCCGGGCCTTCTTCCAGCCCCGCTCGCTCTCCAAGGCTCCCCGTCCGGGCGCTGACCCGCGCCCTCTGATTGTCCCTCTGCAGGACACATCCGCCTGCACCCGGGAACGCCGCCGCCGCACCTGAGAGGCTGGAGGCTCTGAAGTACCAACGGATAAAGAAGCCCAAAAAGTCATCCAAGGGCTCCTCGAAGTCAAAGAAACGATCCGGTAAATGGCGGGAAGCGCCTCCGCTCCTCTCGCTCCACCTTGCCCGCCACTGTTATGGGGCTGTTTGCCTCAGGACCCCCAACCTGGGGTTTTCTTTAGAATTGAGTCCATCCGTTACCTCACTCTCTGTTTCTCTTGAACACGAATTTTCAACGCACGCACCATATGATTTTCATGTGAGGGTAAGAAAGAGGAGGTTAAAGTCTCCGGTTGTCCTTCCAGTTCTGTTTCCTCTTGCCTGGGAACCATTCCGCTCCATGGTATGTGGGTCTTCAAGAGCCCCTCTGCTACTCCGTTAGGAAAGACAGTGTATTGTTTTAGTCTATTTTTAAACAACCTAACTGGTATCCTTCCTGCAATGCTCAGCTCTGCGTCTACATTTCCTATCGTTTCGGGCCTTCTAGTTGGGCGTGGGAATTATGGGGTCCCGATCCGTGGTTGGGGGACATGGTGGCACGGACCTAGCTTCTGTTTGGCCATATTTCTTTCAACAAGAGGGGAAATCTCACTTTGTAAAAGGACACCTCTCGTGCATTACTGGTACGTCTGATGTTTCTCCAGCGGTAACGGGTGGCTTCACAGAGAGTGTAGAACCAGCTCAGCCCTTTTCAGATATAGAGCATTCCTTAATATTCCCCCATCCTCTCTTTGTACCAGCCGTTTTAGGGATGTGACAGGATGTCAGCGAAAACTGCTGAACAGGTTCTCATAAACCTGGATTCGCTGCTGCAGAGGAACTTTCTTTAGAGACTGGGTTATGGGAAAGTGTTACCCAGAGGCCCCTTGGATCTTGGGGGGAATGGGAGCACTGATTTCTCACTTAACCTTTGGGTGGTGCTTTTGTTCTTTTAGTTTATAGGTGGGAATACTGAGGCAGAAGAAAAAGAAAATGAAGTTTTTGGAGTTTAGGTGGGAAATTGGATCCCAAAGCTAAATTTTCAACTTTTGAAAGAAGACAATGCTTATTTCAGCCTAAGACCTCTATCTATTATCTATCTATCAACCATTCAATCATCTGGTGTACCAGTTAGTAATGCAGATTTTTTTCAGTAGGTGGAGTTACACATATGTTGATATATATGCGGTTTGGTATGTTTGCTATTCTGTTGTACTGCTCCTTCAGATGACCACTTGTCCCGATCGATGGCACACGCACTGTCTGAGCAGCACTTCAAAACGTACGAAGAAGTGGAAAATTGGGTCTCTGAATGGTAATGGTCTGCCTCAAAACAAGAAAAGTTCCATTGGGACGGTATCCACAAGTTACCTGAAAGATGGGGGAAATGTGTAGCTAGTGATGGACATTACTTTGAATAAAGCACTTTTGGTGTTTCTCTGGAAATTATCATGTTTTCTTTGATTACAAAATCCATATTAACAGGTAAATAATGCATATTAATTATTAACAGTTAATAATATGGATTAACTGTTAACCAGTTAATGGAAATCAACAAAAAATATATTTAAAGAAAACTTTTTAACCAGTTAAAGTAGATTTTGTAATCCAAAGAAAACACAATTTCAAGAGAAATATCAAAAGTGCTTTCTTCAAAGTAATGTCTATTGCTAGCTACACATTTCCTCATATTTGAAGTAATTTGTGGATACTGTGCCAAGAGAACGTTTCTTGTTTTGAGGCAGACCACTCAGAGACCGAATTTTCCACTTCCTTGTATGTTTTAAAATGCTGCTTACAAAGTGCATGTGCTATCGATCGGAACAAGTGATCATCTGAAGGAGCAAGGTCTGGTGAATATGGCGGGTGGGTTAATGCTTCCCAGGCAAGATCTTTTAACGTGCCTTTAACTGGTTTTGAAGTATGTGATGGTGCGTCATCATTAACCAAAGTTACTCTACTGTGTCTTCTGGTCCATTCTGGTCCTTTTATGATCAAAGCATGGTTCATATTGATTATTTGTTGTTGGTAGTGATCAGTATTAATGGTTTCTCCTGGCTTTAGAAGCTCATAGTATACCACACCTTCTTGATCCCATCAAATGAAGAGCATTGTCTTCTCTCTGAAGAGATTTGGCCTTGTAGTTGATGTTGATGTTGATGGTTGACCTGGATCAAGCCATGATTTTGTGCATTTGGGATTCTCAAAATTGATTTTCATCGCCAGTCACAACTCGATCCAAAAAAGACTTTTGTGCCGTTGAAGCAACATTTTACTGATAACTTTTAGGTTTTCCATTTGTCTTTCGTTCAGTTGATGTGGCACCCATTTTCCTTCCTTTAAAATCTTTCCGTTGCTTGTAAACAATCAGAAATTGTTTGCTCAGCAACATTTAATCTCTCTGCAAGTTGTTTTTTGAGTTTGACACACATCTTCATCCAATAATGCTTGTAATTATTGGTCTTCAAACTTTTTTGATTGACCTGGACGTTCTTAGTCTTTCACATTGAAATCATCCCTTTTAAGTTGTTTAAACCAGCATTCCCAAGTATCTTGAGATGGAGCATGTTCACCATAAGCTTCCCGAAGTATATGAATACTTCCAGCAGCACTTTTCTTCAAAAATAAAGTAATGAGTTAAAACTTCCTGCAAATGCTCTTTTTTTTGGCACAAAATTTGACATTTTTAAGCATAAAAATATCTATGATGTTAACACCTTCAGCAAATTTGACATATGAAGTTTTGAAGCTTGCTGTCGATATAACAAAAGAGCATACATATCAAATCGCATATATATCAACATATGTGTAACTTCATCTATTGAAAAAAACTGCATTAACCAGTACACCTAGTATGTATATATCTATCATATATATATATATATATATATATATATATTTTTTTTTTTTTTTTTTTTAAATTAAAAAAGGCATTTCAGATGTCCACGTTCTTCTCTTATAGTGGTCCTGTTCCTTTATATATTAAAAACTCTCAAAGATGTCTTTAACCCAGGCCTATTCCATGAGCTCAAGTCTCATATTTCCACTTGCCTGCTGAAGCTGCATTTGGATAGTTTATAAGCCTTTCTAATGCCCAGAATAGAGTTATCGATTATCCTCTCCAAATCTTTCTCAGTTCCTCCCCAGTTTCATAAATAGCACTCAGACCCCTCGACCACGATTCTTCTCTTGCTCTTACACCTTTCATCCAATCCATTGGGAAGGTCTGTCGGCTCAGCACTTAGAACGTATCCAGAATCCGACCCCGCTTATTTCCTGTCTCAGCTGCTAACGCTGCGTCCCGACACTCACTCCTCCCTCGCCTTAACTGTGGCAAGCGCCTCCTCGAGGTCCTCCTGACTGACTCCGTCCCGGCTCCTTCTATTGTACACACAGCCACCAACGTGACCTTTAGAAAATGTAGCCACATGTTCTCTCCTTTAGTCCTGGGCACGCGCCTACTCATGCACACACACACACACACACACACACACACACACACATGCATGCATACTTCTGATTCAAACCTTCCAGAATTCCAGAGGCTTCCCACTGAAACCTCTTAGAACTTCTTGCCCTAGCTGGTTTGGTTCAGTGGCTAGAGCATCAGCCTGCAACTGAAGGGTCCCGGGTTTGATTCTGGTCAAGGGCATAAGCCCAGATTGTGGGCTTGATCCCCAATTGGGGGGCATGCAGGAGGCAGCCAATCAATGATTCTCTCTCATCATTGATGTTTCCATCTCTCTCTCCCTCTCCCTTCCTCTCTGAAATCAACAAAAATATATTAAAGAAAAGAACTTCTTAGGACTCCCTGCCTGTCCTTCCGGCCTTGCTTTCTCTGCTCACTCAGCGTGAGCCGAGAGGCCTTCCTTCTGTCTCTGGAACGCATCCCGTGTGCTCCTAACTCAGGGCTTCCCCCCGTGACTTCCCTCGGTAGGAACACTTTGCCCCGGGTCTTTGCAAGGCCCGCGAGGGTCTCTCTGTCAGAGCAGCAAAATTCTCAGTCGTTTGCTTCTCGTGACCCTGGTTTGTCTTTTTCTGCAGCAGTGTCTGAACCTCTTATTTCTGTAGTCTTCAAGTCTTACAGTTTGTCCGGCTTCCTCACTCCTCCTGCATTAGAGTGTAATCTTCCGGAAAACAAGGGCTTGATCTCTCGCCCCAGCAGGGCCAAGAGGCAGAGGCGTGGCCCTGGAAGGACCAGGCCCGACTCTCTGCACGCGCCTGAGCTCTCGGGTAAAACCCACCGTTGCTTGAAGGGAAGGAGTCGGGAGGGGGGGGGGGGTGGTCGGATGAAAACAAATGTGTTAAGTCCCAAGCCCAGCACCTAGAACGGTGCCTGATACTCAGGTGGCATTAGAAAGACATATGAATGTTCCTTTTAGAAAACTCGTTACCTAAGGATAGGTTTTTTTTATTGATAATTTTGA